>OY720632.1:57828099-59028099 GCA_963169105.1 Ceriagrion tenellum | reverse complement strand
TAGGGATTAGGGATTGCTCTTTCAGCCGCTAAAAAAATCATGATAATCATGTATATCTTCTCAGGATAGGCATACGTATGGAGGTATGTTATGCAAGGAAGCCACGCACGCAAATTTCTACTTTCTACAGACCATTAGTATTTTCCTTACTAAAATATTAATAATTTGTTTGCTTCATTTAAATGGCACTTAAAATTTACAGAAATAATAATTACAATGGATGAGGGGTGGCAATAGACTTAAACAACACAATATTGCACACCAAGTAAAAGGTTTTCACCGAAGTATCTGGAATGAAACTTATTGTAAGATGTGAGTCACTCTTACCTCCAATCTTTCCTATAAGAAAATCTCGGATGTCTGGAATACTTTCCTGGAAAGAAAGAAAAATTGGAGTTAGATTTAAAGGCACTTGAATTCGTCAGCCTGGGAACAAGTTAATTCAATGGAAAAGTTCAAGTAAGGAGCTATTTTACATCAGACCACACTTAGGCGCTGGCGAAAATTGGAATTCAAGGGTATAAAAAATCGTTAGAAAAAAGGAGGTGATTGAACGGTATCTAAAAAGGAACACGAAGGAATTCGTACCAGCCAAGAACAGAGAAAGTGAGCTTAGCGATGAGGAGAAAAGTACGAAAGCTTCAGGTGTCGAAAAGACGAATAGGCTATATTTCCAGAGAGGAAGTTTCGGTACTCAAAATAAAATCAGGATAACAAAAAATAGAAATGATTCAGTCAAATCCTCCTTTTCTCTTATCAAGCGCAGCGATCATAAAAAATCTGAGGATTATCTATCTTCACAACTTACTTATCTGTAAACGTATAAAACATTCATTCCTCGTCTTCCATCTCAGGGTGCGTCACAAGGACATGTCGGTTCGCAAGGCATAGTATGTAATTTATCGCAATGACTTAATATCTCTCTTTATTTCCGACGGAATATTAGTCGAAATTTCTACAAAACTCTCCGAGGCAAGAGCGGGAGCTTCTAATGCCGTCATCGATGTCACTTCAAAGAATACGAAAGGCATACGAAAATATGGGAACAGACAGACCAAATTGAAGACACGCACGACAGTAAAAACCAATATTTCCAGACACGAGAGAGAAGGAATGCACTCTACAAATACGAATGTATTAGAAAATCTCTCATCTATCTTCATTAATCAATGATGAAATGTATGCCTCCACACCGATGTATTTTATGTAGAGAGAAAGTTCAAAACAATTTCGTCATCCCATTGCTCACACTGAATAATTAAAGTTTCAAGCCACCTTGACATGGAGGAATCATCGCGAAGATATTTTCGTCAAGTAATTGATGGCATCGCAATAAATCCATTTGATGAATCATCGTGTCCAGAGCGAGTGACGGAGACCATTTTTACATCGGAATTGCGCAAGTTGAAAAATGGTAGAACGTGTAATTCTCCTACCATATGCGCATTGCTCGAAACAATTGAAACACACCCATTTTCTCCAAAAGCGTATACAATGAACAACTTAACAAGCAATAACGAGCCACCGCAAGGCATGTATCGAGGAAATGGTCCACCCACGGGGGCATCCGTAGAAGGACGTTCCGGGCAGTTCACTTTCTGCATAAGAGGACGCGGACAGGACCAAAACGGAGCCATGGGGAGGAAGTTTCCGAGTCGTCCCTCGTCCGCCCGCACCAGAGACGTTCTCCGTCGTAATTTGAGCGCGGTGCGTTGGCGGCACCGCTGCACGGGGATAATTGACGGGACGGGACGGATCCTCTCCGGTCCATTACCTGCCTCAAAACGTACTTCCCTGGAAATTCCTCCCTTTCATCATCTCCAGAGAGCCCTTTAAAAAATACTCAAGGACACCGACTGCTTTTTCGAAATGACCAAAAAAACCCGGGAGGGAATCGGGCGGAAGCAGTGATAAAGACAGATGCCGTTGAGGGAGACTCAGGCCGAAAGCAATCACAGAGCGGCGTTCAGTAAGGCATTAATTTGAAGGGGAATTGTACAAATCACTCGGGAGAGGAGATTTACGTGGATGCCCGTCTCTTCTCCCTTCCTTCATACGAATGGTACATCATGAAAACGTGAACGTCAAAGACTTTTCCTTAGAATGACCAAAAATTCTGAGAGGAAGCCCCCATTACCAATAAAATAGACGACGCCATTGTGTTGCGCGGCTCATTAAAAACGTAAAATGAAAGGAGAAGTGAAGACAAACGCAATATTTGGAGATTCAGAAAGGAGAAAGAAACATTTACAAAAGATCGGTCAGCAACCCATGTGCGTACGCGGGCCACATTTTACATAAAAAGTTAATTACAAGCCAGGCGCGAGCCGCCCCTAAGTGTTGACTTTTTTGAAGAAATTAAATACGATTTTATCAGTATGTAGGGCATAAACTAAGGGAAGTTAATTTAACCGTCGCTTACTTCACGAGCCAACAACAAATCTTCCGCGCGTCGCCAGGGACATGCGTACCATAGGATGCTGGATCGCGGCTTCACAGCATTAAATTTACGAATAAATGAGGATGATAACGTTTTTATGGTGGTGTAGATACTATCTACCAGATAGTAGATGCATAAAACTTCTACTTCCAACGCATGGCAAACATTCTCGAATGGATCACAAATTTCTCCTCGTTCTAGGGGTGAAAGTGATGGCAAGAACGCCGTACCCGATATCAAAAAGAAGATTCCAAAAACATTACCAACTGAGCCCCGTTACCGTCTGAAGGGCCGATCCCAAACTCGTTTCAGCATGCACAACCCTCGTGTTATACCTTCGTTCTCCCCGGAGGCAGCGCGGGTTGGGGGAACGAGGGTGCAGACGGGGGACCACACACTACCCCAACGCATTATCCCAGGCCCTCCATTCTTGCACGTCCTCTCCCCCGCCTTCCATTCTCAATTCAACCCAGAGTCCCCCGATCCTCCCCCCTGCACACTCCACGAACCGCCGAAATTCCCTCGGCTGCTCCTCCGTTCCTCCCAAAACCCCCAAAAGCCATCCCCAACCCCTTCATCCATCCCCCAAAAGGGCGAGAGGAGACTCCTCCAAAATACACACTCCCCTCCCCCGCTATTTTCTTCCACCTTTTCAACCCCTTCCCGGCGTCCCTTTTCAGTCTGCGAAACTTTGCACTCGCAGACAACGCTCGCGCCAACGGTGGTGGGAGTGGGGGTTGGGGCGAGGGAATTTCAAAAGGGCGGGTTTGGGGAGGCTTGGTGAGGGTGGTTGAAGAGATTAGGGGTGCGGGGGAGGGGGGAGGTCCAGGGGTGGAAATCAATACGATGGACCCGCCGTCCCCATCTGTCTGTGTGTGTATCTGGCGTCATGGTGGGTATTTTGGGAAAGGGGAGGGCGGGGGGTCAGATGACGGCGATGGCATGGGTGGGGGGAGGGTGCGAGGGGAATGAAAGAGAGGGAGGAGGGGGTAGCCGAGGTGGTTGCCAAGGTAATGAGATGTCGGGTCGGTCGTGGTAGGGGGTGCTGCATTCACGCAGAGCCCCGAGGCGATGTCGATAACTCCCCAAAACAGTCTGTGGGAAATTCATTATTTACTCGTTCAAATGTACACTGGACTGGGTTTTGCGGGAAAACGAAAAAAAATATTGCGGTGGAATTACGCTTTGGCCAAATATTTGCTTTTTATACAGAACGATCTTTTTTAGTTTTGGATGGAGGCGTTCCTTTCAACACGGAGACCAAATATCGAACAAACGCTCCGTCCTTTATTTACCGACAAATGTACGTACACACTGGATGTATTCTATCAATTTTGCTTCAGCCACGCAAATAGCATATACCTTTTTTGATATTTTCCTCTCGATTACTTGTTCAATATTCTCGAGATAAGACGGAACGCACCTGCACTTGAAATTTTCTTCCGACTTTAAGGTGAGAAGACAAAACGAGCAATCGATCGCAGTCGTAAAGAGGAGTTCGCGACGCCTCGGGTGTTTTAGAGGGGAAGACGAAGCGTCCGTCTGTCCTTTGAGCGCACTCTGTCGCTCGCAACGACGCCCACCGTCGCCTCTGCCGCCGCCCCCGCTTCTGCGTCGACCCCGCGCAGACGTCCCCCCAAAGTGCACGTTCCTCAGCACTCCATCCTCAACGCAGCTCCTCTCTCTCCCTTTCCTTCCACGCCCGAAAGCCTCAGACGAGCGAGAGAAAAGGAGAGAGGGAAGCCCCGAATAAAGGATTCCCTCGCCGCGAGCACCTCTACCTCCCTCAAAGGGAGGCGGAGCAGGGGAGGGAGCATAATCGACCCGAGAGATGGGGTTGAAAAGTCGAGAGGAGAGTAGCGGGCGGACCACGTGTCGAGGAAGGAACCCAAACTTGCATCGACGAAATTTCACAAACACACGATAGAATGTTTTCAGCAGGATATGCCAAACGCACGAGTACTGCGAGTGTAGCCAAAAATAAAATTTACAAACTTTAAATCTTAAAACTAAAATAATACTAGAATGTATAAGAAGAGAAGGACAGGTACGAGTGCACCTTAAGGTAGTTTGAGCGAAGTTAACTAGTCATAATGGAGACCATATTCGGATTACACGTTTTAATTTCAGCGGCCGTGGGAAGGATGGGTTAATTATTGCATTACTAATGGTGAAAAAATATACTTTTTTGAATGTATTTCTCTACATCTACATCTACATACTACCCCGCAAGCCGCCTCAAAAGGCGTGTGGCAGGGGGTGTTAGGACACCAGCCGTCAACAAAAAAAAATCAAAGTTCCGCCTAGCATTTATTAAAGTCCTTAATTGTTCGGGGGAAAAACGAATTCCCATACCTATCCGTTCGGCAAAATATCTCCCTTAACTTATCGATTCTGTCGGACCTGGAAATATAATGTGGTTCTAATATGATGTTCTCCGTGTCGCTCTGAAAGATATTCATTCTCAATTGCTCAAGCAATCTAAGCCTAGCGCGTAGCCTCCGAGTCTCTAGCGGCTCCCACCCTAAATCTTTCAAAATCTGTGTAACGCTTTCTGTACGGCCGTAGCAGTTTTTCACGAATCGCGCAGCTTTCCTTTGTATTTTATCAAGTTCATGGACTAGGTCTTTCTCAGTAATGAAATAAAAATATCTACATAAAGTCTTTGATTCGACTGATTTTTTTCACGCGGTCCGTTCAAAACTCCTTCACAACAGAAGGTTTTCATGACCCTGCAAAAAGAACTGCGGTAACTATGTGATTTATGATAAAAAATAGTCGAAAAAACATACGAAATACACATTTTTAATTCTATGACGCGACCTAGGGGTTAGAAATTCCTCATTAAAAAAAAATAAGTTCTCTCTAGAGTGCATCCACGTACCATTTTCCATTTAAAGGACTGGTATTTTTCGTCAAAAATATCGGAAATCAGTTCGGTAAGGGGCCGATACTTTTAGTATTTTTGGAAGGGTGAGATATTTTTCTATAATATGAGACCAAATTCGTTGATTTCTATGCGAAATGATATTTATCTCAAACTACCCTACGGTTGCTCCGGCCTCAGGGTAACTTATCCCATACGATTGCTGGAAAACTGAATAAAAATGAAACATAGGTGTCTTGCCACCAATCTTTAAAAGTTATCTGCAAATGGCTGCCGTAATTGAAGTCAAAATGCTGCAGTTCCACGCAAATGGCGCAGCAGTCATCCCCCGAGGCTGTACTAATGTGGTCAAAGAAAAAGGTCAAATTTGGTCTGGTAAACACATTCGCGGAATAATCTGCAAAATTTGTTACCTATATTTTGGTTTTAAAAGAGTGTGCCACTTTGTCAGCAGAAGCACGATTTTTCAAACTGAATGATAAAAAATGTGTAAATTCGTATTTGTCTGGACTCACTTATTTTTAAATTAACGGTTACACTTTGTTTCTCCACAATACATTTCAATATCACACGAGCATGGTTCCGACCGCTGTCTCGGGCGTGACTTCGCGGAATTTGCTTAGAATTGGAAATTATAAGTATACTTAGTTTTTCCACATTGATTCATTGCAACAAGACGATCTAGGTTTCGTCGAAGCTTGTCATCATCAGGTCGTGATGCCGTGTCCCGTCACCTGATGACGACGAGCTTTGTCGAAACCTAGATCGTCTTGTTGTACATCTACATCTAAGTAATACCCTGCGAGCCACCACGAGGGTGTGTGGCAGGGGGTGAAGATCACCAAACATGCACTATTGACATGCAACTACGATATTTAAGGGAGATATGCTAGATAATAGGGTCACATGGAGCTAGATGGTTAGTATCTACATAATAAGGAAGGGATTATTGGTTGTTATTACATGCATCATGCACTACAGACTACTCTAACTATATTTCACCTACCTATCCCTTTACTACGCTGCCTAATGTTCTCTCTTATAGTACGCGGGAAAAATGACATTTTTAATCTATCGGTACGACAATCTATCTCTCTAATCTTGTTAATATGATCAAACCTAGCATAATACGCAGGGGATCTCAATATATATCTAACGTCATCTGTGAACAAATCGGTTTCGAATTTACTTAAAAGGTTTAACCTAAAATTTAACCTGCGTTATGATAGTAATTCCCATCCTAGTTCTTCTATTAAACTCGTAACACTTATATAATTATCATAACGGCCTTTAACAAACCTAGCGGTTCTCCTTTGCACGCGCTCTAATTCTTTTATCAAACCTTCCTCGTACGGATCCCATATACTAGCGGCATATTCTAAATGAGGCCTGACAAGTGTAAAATAGCTTCTTTCTCGTACTCGTCGTCTCGTACGTTGTAATAAACCTACGTGGAAAAACTAAGTTTTACAACGGTTTCGACGGTTCACATCACACCAGTCCGTCACGTCGGCGCCTGAAGATGACAATAACCGTCGAAACCATGGTCGTATAATATTAAAGTTAAACGTTGAAAAACAAAGTACAACCTTATATTCAAAATATATAGCAAGTTCCATAAAATCATGCCGGAAACCACCAACTTGCCTCACTAGGTCAAGCTTGAGCCGCCTTAAGAAATATGCACGGATAGGACAGAAGGGAGAAAATTACGGTAGCAGAGTCAGCTTTACAGTCCAGTCACCGAGAATCAATTTTGTTTTGACAGAGCCCAACCCGAGAGGGAACGGCGTGATACGTAGGCAGGAATATAATCTTGAATCTGTGGTATAAGAGAACCCAGAAAGAAGAGAGAGTGAGAAACTGGAGAGCACAAAAAGACAACAACCGGATGCATCAAGAGTCGAGTCCCTTCACAACCTCAGTGAGCTATCCACGACTAAATTGATACACTTAACGAGGAGGTCATGGACAACAGGCGAGATGCTCTATTAGTGTTAAGCTCCACGGCAATTTCAAAATATGCTTGTTGAAGGGTTAAATCCAATTTCATATACGTGACGATTTTGGAGACCACTTGTTTAAAATAAGTCGTCAAGGTGTCCTCTTCCTCTAGTAGGAACTGAAACTAATGCAAAAACATGTTTTCTAAAAGTTAAATTCGACACACTAAAAAACGGAAAATAGGGGCTCGGCGATGGTTGACATCCTATAAAAATAGAAATTACTAGCCATCTATAACCCATCCACAAAATCCATCACGGATAAATAATAGCTGCGTCAGAGTCGACGAAGGCATCACTCGGATGAACATCGATCGTAGAAATCATCAATAGTATATACACACATACATCAAAGTCATTGAGTATTGTATCTACGAAACAAGTCAAAACAACTTGCTTATCGAGTAGCAAGACATTCTTGTCAAATGCATAATTGCAAGAGTCGTGTAAACGCCTCAAAGTCACGAAAATCACAGGAATTCTCTACTCATACGAATGACCTAACGTGAGTTACATTTATGTGACACCTCACGAAAACGAATGGTTAAATGAAATTACTTTCATTTATCTCCTTACGCTCTGAATGCTTCACTAATGAATTCTTCACAATCATCGCCCACCACGCCCTTGAGAGCGATGACGCCACAACAACACAGGAATTGTTCACAATCGATGACTCCAAACCACATGGAGAACCGTGCGCCCCCTTGCCGTTAATTACGCACGAGTGACGAAGGGGTGGATCATCGGTAGTCGCAGTGGAAGCAGTCATTCATTCACGTGGAGTGCAGTCATTGAGATGAAGCGGAGGGCGAGGCAAGTCAGGGGGGGTGGGGGAGATTAGAAGTGTTTCGCACGCGCGCTTTTGCTGAAAACTTTTCAAGATGCTTGTTAACATTTTTTTTCCACCCCGCGAACAATAAGCGTGATTCCCGCGCAAAACAAAGAGAGAGCGATGATAAAGATAGAGAGGTAGGTCCTCTCGAAGCATTATAAAGAGTACAGAAGGGGGCATTCCGAAGAAGCTTCGACCCTTCTTCGTTAAGGCAAATAGGCGCAGCACGGGCACCACTGGAAAGGGATTTTATCTAAAGAGGGAGCGGAGAGATGGATTGAGAGAAAAATGACTAAATACTAGCTGGAGTGAGATTGCGAATCTAAGGCCCGACTTTATAATAATTGGTAAAATGTATTAGCTACATGAAAACCAAAGTTGATACGTTCCCGCATCGATAACGCTTAGGTTAAATACCAAGAGCCTGATGTGATACACGTAACATCAACTCTCAGTTAACATCAAATCAAAGGAAGGGCTACACTGTCTTAAGGTTAATATTAAATAAACAGCTCGTACTGATGGATTATGGCGTCACCTTGCGGAAATTCTCAATGTTAAGCATTATGAATGAAATATTTTGAACTTTAAACGTATGGTCATAAATAAAGTTTGGAATCGTACGAAGTACTTCGCCAATGATGTTCAAACAAACCGTGACGAAGAGTCACCTCTTCAACTAATTCCAGGTCACAAGGGAGAAGAAGACAAATCTAATTCATATAATCCATAAAAATACATAAAATGTATTTTAGCAAAAGAAAAGTGTACTACCAAGTTTACAGCTCTTACAATAAACAAATAAAGACAAAACTCTTTGAAAGAAAAGGAGGGGTGGGCTAAAGAATTTGTTCCATTATTTATTTTAGCAACAGAACTAACGGCAAGAAACAACCGCGGAATAATAGGCACGCAAAAAAACCTGCGAAACCTCTTGAAAGATATGCAAAATTACATTTTAAATGCTAAATACAGGGTGAAGAGAGGGACGAATTGAGAGGGATATGCAGGGAGGTTTGGCTGGAGGGTCGACGGTGGGCTTTGAGATGCATCGATGGGCAACTGTTAAAGGGGGAAGGATCTTTGCAGAGGGGTGGTCGGGAGAGGGAGGGTGGAGCAGCGAAATACGTCACGAGAATCACGTGCTCCCGCCCCCGGCGGCGGTCTCGTCTCCGGGGAGGACGGAGAGGGTTGAGAGGGGTGAAAGGAAGAGGGGCGAAAGAAGGGGGGGGGGTGAAGTCGACAGCTACAGGGTTGAAAAGGAGGATGAACGGAAAAAGAGATGTTTCGGAGCAGACGATGAAGAGGAAGGAGGTGCACACATGAGGGAAAGATGAGAGAGAGAGAGAAAAAGGCATTGAAGCGAAGCAAGCGAAATTAGGAAGCAGTGAGGAACCTCTTCATGTAACGTCCAGGAAACAGTTCGAAACATAACAGCGAGAGAGGCAGGCATTCTTGGAAGGAAAAAAGGAAGCAATGTGAACCCATTTTTCTCCCTATCCTTCCCATTAAAAAGTGCTAAGCAATGTGAGGTCGAAAAAAACACAGAGGAGGGAGTAACTAAAAGAAAAGGTTATCACGAACGTGGGTTTTTCGAACAGGTACTATTCCCTATTTTTTTTTATTTTTTCCCTTCCACTCAACGTAACAAGTCCCCTCACCCCCTACCCCCCTTCCCCACTCCCTCACGACAACGAATTCACTCCATTTCTTCGCTCACAACGCTAGGGTTTATTTTTTTTAATCGGGCGTAACAAAAAATACGGATGGCAGTTCAGCCAAGAGTGAGCGCGGACTGAAAAACTGGAGCGGACATGCATCGCTCCCTTTTTCATCCGTTATAGAGATGCTCTGCGGGCGCGCAAAATTTCCCACCGACCCCCGAGCCTTCAATCACGCGAATAGAGAGAACAATATACGCCTCCAAGCTTCAAATTGACCCACAAAAAGATTTTAAAAAAATAGAAAAAAATTATAACCAGGAGGTAGGCGGGCGAGCAGGTCACGGGGAGGGCGCTTACGAAGTGGCTCCTATTCTTTCCCTCTATTCCAGCTTTTAATTTGACTCTGAAATTTTTTAATTGGCCACGGTTGCTGCACGGCCGCCGAACGTACAAATTTTTGCTCTGGAGCGCCAGAGGTTTCCACGGGAGGGTTCACGCTGGGGGCCCGCGGGAAACCGATGGGGATGGGGAGGGGAGGGGGGTTATAGGGGTGGATAGGGAGGGTGACGGTGAGAGGAGTAAGGGTGGGGGGGAAGAAGAGACATGCCTGAGTGGTTTGAGGTCAAGCTTTCTTTCCAAAAGAGCATCTCGTTTCACACCAAAGGAGAATTTTATGCTCCCGGTCCGCGACTGTGATTTAGATTCGAGGATGCTAACGGAGAACAGCGGAAACAAACGAAGCCGCGACGTACATTACCAACTTACAGATGGAGATAGATAGTGTTTAGAGTGACAAACTTATTTTTGTTGGCCGAGAGGTTGATTTTTATCCCACCACTGAACATCATTTGCTGACACTTGTATTTGTTTGAATTTTTTTTGGATGACTGAAATATTTAAAAGCGTTCGAAAGGGTACTTCTAGCATCTATCCGAAAAGTTTTGGTGGAATTGGAAAGATAAAAAAAGGAAGACCTAATTAGCTTAAAAGAACGCTTTTTCACAGACAAAATTTCGTGGCGATAAGACACATTCGATACCATTAAGAAAACTAATTAGATCACGAGGAATATGAACAATTAGCAGTCTCACAATATTTCCTTAAATATATCCCAATACACGGAAATAATTCATGCAGAAATGCAAAAACAAACAATATTTTCCTCGCTCACCACGAGCGCAAATCTTCAAAAATTTAGCTCAATACTATGCAAGATAATGAATGATCTTCCATCTCACTAATATCTGCTGTTTATATTAGGCTGACAGATTTATTGATAGGAGTAAGTTTCCAGTTTTTTTCTCTTTGCTTTAATGGGTTTTCTCCGACCATCCCGTGAAAATATCTCTATAATTACCAGAAATTAATACAGAATGAGTCATCCGAAGGGGGATGGATAAGCTTCTTTAGCTCGGATAATTACGGGACCACCCAAAAGGATCACAAAGCGGATGGAATTTCCTTTCACCCAATTGTAAAAGATGTTCCTTCCCGTCGGCCTCACAGCTGGCAATGGTGGCGGCGGCGGGCACGGGCAGATTGCCAGGCTTCGCGGGGCCACGGGCAATCGGGAGAGGGCGTGCGCTATAAAAGAAGGAGGCGGCGGGAAATGCCCCTTTCGCTCCTACTTCGCTTGACCCGTCCTTGACTCCCGCGCGCAGAAATCCCCGAAATGCGGCGAGTCGGTGATCGCGGCTTTTCCGCCCTCGTGTGCAGCGAGGAAATTCGCGCCTAAAATCTCGCCGCGACTCTGCGGGGGCCAGCCCAGAATACCATGTCGGAATACCGCTGTCCATTATACAAACTATGTTTCCCATGATGCTATTATCGTCGGGGAAAACTAAGCGGGGATGCACTACTAAAGCGATGAGCCCTACATTAATAGGGTGCAACCCACTGTCCCATTCGCATGAGAATTATGCATTACACACCTGGGCAAACGCCAACCCTCGGATCGAGCTGATGGAAAAGAGAAGGCGTCATTAAATTTGAAGCTAGTGCATAATGTTCGCATACCTCAGGGATTTGTTTTTTTAAAAGACAGAATCTCATAGATTAGGTCATTTTATGCACAACTCACGTCCTCCAATTTTCAAGAGGACTCAAAGTTACAAACCTTTTACTCTGCACTACAATGGAGAGAAAGGTGCATAAAAATCGCTAATTCTGCTGAGAGAAAAAAGTAATCGACCCCACTCTCTACCAAAAGCATTGGACAAAATGAAAATTGTAATTCACTTGCCCATAGAGTGAAAGTTAGAGGTAAAATAAAACACAATTCTTCAGCACACAGCGCCTTTCCTAGTTTTAAGCGGCAATCGCATAATTATAAAAAGATTTCGTCGCAAGAGACATAGCTATGACGAGCATTGACGTATTGACGTGCTGCGAGCAATTATGTATTCCTTTTCCATGTATAACGACGGCAGATATCCGGCTAAAAGGAATTTTGTCGAGCAAAAATAATTAAAAATACACGAATGGGGAAACAATTGTTTAAAATGTTATACGAACAAAAAACCAAAGCGCAGCCGTGTAAAATAAATAGTGCAAGTCAAGTGGAGAACGTATGCTCCCGGCGCTATCGTCAGATCGAGAGGGGTATAAACACCAATATGCAGTCAACAGACCACACATACACGGCGGGACACATTGTTTCGTGCCTCACGTGAACTTTCTCGAGGAGGGCTGCTAGAGGGCGAAACAGAGATCGCCCTTCCAGATCTAGGCTACGGTTACCCACTCACATACGGGGGAGGCTTCTCTCTCCCACATCCTCTCCCTTTTTCCAAAGAAGTCGAGGAGATCCCTTTCCAGTAAAGCACGCGTGTCGACGGTGACGGATCGAATCCTGAAACTGTGGGATTTCGAAGACTAAGACTGATCTCCATTGAGTGAGGAAGGAGGGAGGTTTCGGAAGGGATGTTTTCTCAATGTACAGAGGATTCGTGTCAGGGGAGACCGCTATAGCTCTCAGGAGCGAACCGATCCCTGGACAGGATTAAAAGTTTGGAGGAGTTTCAAGCATGAGGGGGAGTGGGGAGGCAAGGGAATGGCCCTGTTTGGGGGTCGGATGGGGTGAAGGCCAAAGAATTGGAGTGGGGGGAGGAGAGTCCGCCTTCCCGAATGGAAAGGTGAGTCGCTCGATTCCTTCACCCACAAAATGGGTTCGATAAAAGCCCCATCCGCGCATCGACTATCGAGGCAGCTCGCAGACTGTTCGTGAAGGGAAAGGAGAGGGGACAATGTGATGGGGTGGCGAGAGGAGGGTTGGAAGGAGAAAGAAACGGATACGATGAGAGAAGAGGAGATTCACACCGAATCGGGACCGGGAAAAAGCGAATTAGGGCGGACGACGGCGGCGACACTACGGGCGGTAGAACTACCGAGAAAAGCCTGAAGAAGTCCTTTTTTTATGTGGACGAGCGTGATTCCTGGTCTTTTGGGTCTCCTCTACCACCTCACCTGTGGTTTGAAAGGAACATAAGTGGAACTCTTTCAAGAGGCGATATCGATGAAGAAAGAGTCAATAAGTTTTTAAAATAAAGAACCGATTCCTACAGCTAATCTCACCCAAGTGTAATGTATACATAAATGTCTATCTGCAAGCGCCTGAAAGTTTTGTAAGTGAAGCCTGAAAGTGAAAGTTTTTTACCTGAAAATAAAGTTGAACTCGAAATCTGGGTCGCCCGTAAACGAAAGAATAAAGTGAAGAATTTTTCATTCTTATCTACATCGATTCCATTGAGTTACGTCTAAAACCACCAATTACAGCAAACCCGCCGACAGGAAAAACAAATTTACAAAACTTTAAGGCAAATATTGAACACGGTAGCACCCAGGTAATCTATCGTAGTAATGTCACATAAAACGCACGCATCAGCAAATACGATAATGAATAACACATTAAAAATACGAGGCATAAGGCGGAGAGCCACAATTAGCTCTATCAAAACTGTACATTAATCCATTGATCAGGTCCGATCGATATTGCCACATGAATTTTTCAGGTTATATAGACAATCTTCAGTGATATTACAGGTCATTCGATGTCAAATGGGATTGTATGTGCAACATGACATCGACCTCTGACACGACGCGATGCAAATACCTCAATTCAGAAGTGATACGCTCTTTATGTTGCCATACGATTATATAATACCCAATAATCAAATCTATAAAAAAACAGCAATTATTCGTATATTTACATAGTATCGCGGAAAAATTTTAATACTGGCCAATTTTACACGTCATTAAACAAATATAAAAA
This sequence comes from Ceriagrion tenellum, assembly GCA_963169105.1. Taxonomy (NCBI): domain Eukaryota; kingdom Metazoa; phylum Arthropoda; class Insecta; order Odonata; family Coenagrionidae; genus Ceriagrion; species Ceriagrion tenellum. The sequence goes on along the minus strand of OY720632.1, from coordinate 59,014,000 downwards.
TTTTAGATAGTCATCTTTCCTCACACACCACGAGGTATTTCTTTATTTCAAACTAAACTAGAGTAAACTCGATATAATTGGTAGTATCAGGCGTAACTTTGTGGAATCTGTTAACATGATCATGATAACACTTAACTTTGTTATTCGAAGCCCGGGTCGTAGAAAACAAAGATATGTGGAATAACAAAGTTAAGTATTATCATTATAGGAGTAAACTAACTTGGCACTCCACAGAGACAGCGGTGAATTAAAAAAAACTACCTCTGGTGACGTTTTACCAAGAAATACACCAAAATAAGATATCATGCAAGAAACCTCAGAGAAAAATTCTGAGGACGAGCGTTTAGCTCTTCGCTTAGCTTTGCACGGGGAGACACAGCTCACAATGAATACCCATGGATGGTGAAGAAAAAAACAACCGAAACACGTTCGTGAGAAAAGGGAGCACGTGGGGGAGAATCTAGCGCCAAAGCGAAATGCGGGCAAATGAAGCCTCTCTCTCTCGGAGCTCCACATTCAGGCCGTAGAACATATTCCACCGTTAATTGTCGGCTTCGATCCGTCTGCATTCATGTCGCAAATTGCGATTCTGTTCCTCTGTCTCGACCCAAGGAGGGAGAGCGGAGTGCTCCTCTGTCCTCCGGAGTGGAACAGCTCTGAACTTCACCGAAACCATTCTCTTTTAGTTACCTCGGTCGAACATGCACGTACATACATAATGTACTCTCTCCCTCTCTCTCTCTGGGGGAGTCGGGGGCGCACCAAAAGGCGACTGGATCAGGGCAAGACGGTCGAGGGCGGAGAGAGAAAGCGGTGGGAAACTGCACGGAGGACAGGCCGCGGATCCCACGCTGGGCGGATTTTGATGATTTCATGAGTTCATTACGCAGGGAAAATACTACAAATTTCAAATACCAAAATAAAGCACGACTTAATTTTCCGATTCCACGATATTCACCCACAATAACCCAAAAAGAGAACATTACGACAAACCATATAAAACTAATCAAAGTATCAATAATACAGTAACTCCCTCTCTTCAGCTCCAGCTATCTCAGGCCATGCAGTGATAAACAATCGCATCCATCCCAAGGTCTCCATCCCTTCCCTTAAAGTCAACCATCAAAAATATTTCACGAGCTCTCCGATTAAACCAAAAGGTTAACCAATCGCAAACATTCCAAGATCTCAGTCTCCTCCCCTCAAGTCAACCATCAACAGTATTTTACAAGCTCTCCGATTAAACCAAACATATGGCTCTCATTAATTTTCTCATTAGCAAGCAGAAAGGGCTAGTTCAAACTGTCAACTGCGATACACATATTTCCCTGTTATGTCCTAGGAATAGCCATATGAGGATTCCCTTAGGTGGAGCCTAAAAGGATATACTAGTTATACGCTAGGCATGATCTTTTTCATACCCCATGAACAAACAAAACTTACACAATGAAGGAACGTTTTAGGACAACAAGCGTAGAAAATTCGATGCAAATTACGGAAGAATATAAATTGCATACAATACACCCTCTTCCGACAGAATCTGAGCACAAACTATAAGAGCTCCCAGAGAACTGGATCTCCTAATCAGAGGTCAAGGAACTCAACGTTCAAGGAATTGCAACTTCTAAATTTCCGGTTAAACCCACAAAGATGGTTTATCGGTTACGCGAGAAACTGCAAAAATCCCCAAAAATATATACAAAGGTATGAGGAGTTGAACCAATACTGATGGGTAAAACCAAGAGAGTGTTTTTCATGTCATTGTCCGACAGGATTTGGGATACACAAGCCTACGAAACCTCCGAAAGGATTAACTCTTGTTGACCGAGTCAGTCGCTGCTGTGTAACACAATTTTAAGGTACAAAGGGGTGAGGAAGTAAGCAAATATTCACAGGTAAAAAACCAGGGAAGTTGGTTTCATGTCATTTTCCGACATGGATCAGGATACACGATCCTACGGAATCTCCGACTGGATAAATTCTTGTTGATAGAGTCAGTCGCCGCTGTGTAATCCAAACGAAAAATCCATGAAAACAATTCTCGTCGGACGAACACGAAATAGGTGGGTGGGCTTAGAGGAGGGACGCCGGACATTGAGTGGCGGCGGAAGGCAGTGGGGAGGCGGGGGGGGGGGGCGGAGGGGGGATTTGATGGGACAGATTGGACACGGGCCCGCCAAGGGTGTTCAATCTTCGGAGGCAGTCCAAGACGCTCGAGCGGGGTATGGCGCCGGGGGGGGAAGGGAAGGGGGCGCTGTCCCTCACCTTGACTGCGGGGGTCAAGAGGGAAGGGGAAGGAAACGCAGGGAACAAAAGAAAGGACTTGGCGCATCAGTCAGACAAATGAAAGGGGCCTCGCGCGTAATAGATGTAGAAAACATTAACGGTAAAATAGACTTAAGCATCATTTTTCACTTAATTAAAAAACTTGTCTACCAAGGCCATAAATTCGTACCAATTTAGGACACACTGACAAACAAATTACCGGAATGGTTGATCACAACTGAGGCACCATCGTATCATACATAATATTAACATAATAGCTGCTGACTCACCAAGACAGTAATGTAGAAATAGCATTTAGGAAAGAGTCTTAAACTATAAAGAGAAACACAAACAATGATTTTCCCTTCAAAGCCTTGACAACAATACAATGAGCCCATTTAGAATAATAATAAATATGAGATGGGAAATACATTCTTAAAAGATATAAACAAAGAGAAATAGGAAAATCATAAGTTGAGTACGACTTTCATGTCCATATAAAAATACCGGACAAACTACAAGTAATAATTCCTGAGCACAATACTTGTCACATATTACACAAGTATAAAATCAATCAATTCTTAACGCATTGAAAATCACTGGAGAATAGGAATCGCGAAGACCAAATGATCGCAAAGACTAGAAGTAAAATATGAAACTCAAAGCACTATACTTTCAGACACGCTCTCATGACGTGTGAAGTGCCATTCATTAGCAAATATCCATAAGGAATAATACTCGTACTATTCCACAGATTTTTATATAGCCACAAATTTTTACTCCAAAGATTACAATTGCAAATAAAAATCTGAGGAAAATTACAAGTATTATTCCTTATGGATACCACAAACTTCCACGAAGTGAAGCCTGAATCGGTGGAGTGAATACATTAACAAAGATGTAATTAGAGCGGAACCAGCGGAGAAAGACACCTGGGGGAATCATACGGATCCTCGGAAATAGTAATTCACTCGATTATAGGGTAGGTCGCCATAGATGAGACAGGCGGGCAGCCTGTGGTCGGAGATACCCCACGGCCAGGTGTAAAGATACCGCTCGTGGTATGAGACGTTTCCCACTCCGCATTTCAGGTCATCATTTCATCGTAGGTGCCGCTATGCATAGCAGACGCGCTCGTAGACGATGCAAATAAGATGAGGGCTAGAACAATACGAGTACAACACAACCGTTACCTATATGGGGAAGTGAAGGCTTTTAACCGTGCTCGTGACGGGATATAACACAGTGTGAGTCATTAATACGCCGCCCGCAAATGAGGCAAGAAACGAAAATTGGCTCTTCGTTCCACCATGTTCTTAAGAAAAATAGAATTTAGGAGAGATATTAAGTAAAACTGAATCTTGATATTGCATTTTTTTCAAATCCGTTGTAGATACAACCAAATTCTAATAATTTCCAAAATGTGAAGCAACGTAAATTTCTCGTCTGATATGGGTACTTGCCCCACTGTAAATTTCTCTAGGATAACAGGAAGAGATTATCTTCAGGCGAAAATTATAGAAATACAGGGAACTCTACTTTTAGATACATGATTTTACTATTTCCCAATAAAACTGGTGAAAGGTAGTCTGAGAGAGATAGTTATCTAGTCATAAAGGAGACTATATTCGAATTATACGTTTAAACGTCAGCAGCGGTAGGAAGCGTGAATTATATAACGCAATGTTAATGGTGGAACACTATACTTTTACATGACCGAAAGTCAAAGAAATTAAAAAAAAATATCAATATAAGTATTTAAATTGACTCATTTTTTTCACGTGGTACGTTTCAAATCCTTTACCACGAAAGGTTTCTTCGTGAGCCCGAAAAAATTACTGCGGTGACTATAATAGCTGAGAAAACAAAAACCTGTTAATTTTTTTACGAGATCTAGGCGTTGGAAATTCCTCATTTTTCATCAGGTCTCTCTGGAGTGCATACACAAACCATTAACGATTTGTAAAATGGCTCGTAGTTTTTGGCAGATATTGCGGAAAGTAGTGCGATACGGAGATGATATTTTTGGAAATTACTAATTTGTAGACTGCGTGAACTATACAATTTATGCTTACAGGTTTCTGTTGTTCCAGCGGATTGGAATGGAAAGAATGCTATCATCGTTCCGTTGTACAAAGGGAAGGGAGGAAATACCGAATGCAATAATTATCGGGCCATTAGTTTATTGAGTATCCCGGGAAAAGTGTTCAGTAAAATATTAATCGAAAGAGTGAGGAAAATTACTGCCGACAAAATATTTTATTATAATATATTTATATTACTAATTCATTGAGTTCTGAATAAAATCTTAATTCGCTCGAACTACTTTGAAAGCTGACTGACAGACTATTCCCTAATTGAGACAGGGTGATTCCTGGATCACGAAATAGCTGAAGTTCCAAGGAATGTGAGGAACCATTTTTTAATAAAAATGTGCCAACTGGTAGGCGACACAAGCATTGACGTTAAGCATAAAACGGTACTGGGAAAAATTCAAACTGAAATCACCGGTCGCAATTAGTACTTCGGGTAACAATACATTTACATGCAACACAAAAAAAGGCTTCACCTTCTAAGGGAGGTTTGAGACTTACGTTGATTTGCAGGCTACTACATAATATTCATTGTCGTCTCCCCGATCGAATGTGTGGACTGTGTACCGGAATATTTGGGGCGCACATCACCACGAGGTCGGCGCAGTGACTCCAGCCGTTCTAAATTGAGTTTAATTTCTAAAGAAGTAGACTCCGTCTCTCGCCATATACTTCGTGGGTGAAAGAGGCCTTCAAAGAGAGGAAGGGAGCGAAGAGAGGTTTGATTCTGAGGAGACGGGTCGGAAGGCGGGGTGGGGGGAGGAAGGGGAAGAGGATCGAGAGGTAGAGGGGGTGGCACCCTGCGGGAAGTGAACGAAGGGTGAGGGAGGGAGGGGTGTCGTAGAGAAAGGGGAGGGGGAGGAGGCGGCGGAAGACGGAAGGGACGGCTCGCATTGATCCACGCCCAGCTGAGAGAGAGTGAGAGAGGCGAGCGAGTGGGATATATGGGAATAAGGGTTCAACCCCTTTAAGCCCTACAACATCACCCTCTCATATCCTGCTCCCATCTCTCACGTCAATTCCTCTTCGAATCCCTTACGGTCCCCTTAAAAAAAAGGAAAAAAAGCGACCATCAAGTTCAACCCCTTTTTCATCCCACCTCGAGACGGCTAAAACTGTTCCCTCTCTCACTCTGATATGTGGCGAAAAGGTGGGAGGGGCACCGCCAAATCCCACCACTGACACCCGCGCATCCTCCTTTGAACTCTTCGTCTTCCTGGCCCCACACTCGGCGTGACCGCACGAAATCCCTACTAGGACGGACGGCAACCCCCACCCAACGTTCCGCACCCCCCCTTCAAAAACTCGAGGAGACACGAGGGGAGGCACTAATGGAGGAGGAAGACGAACGGCCGGCCGACAATGCGCCCTCACGACAAGAGGAGCGGCGGTAGCGAATAGAGGCGGAGAAGATAAGGCGAGGGCAACAAAAAAAAAGTGTTAAGACGGTGGCGAAATACGCGAGGGAGGGAGAATGAGGAAGGGCGTGTCCCATGAGGGTGGGTGGGGGGGGGGGAACGAGGGCGAGGGGCCCACCCTTATCTCTTATTCCCGGCGCGCGATAGAAATAAATGCCCGCCGCCACCGAATGGAAGACCTCCTCTTTTAACGGTAAATCCCGGCGGGCCGCGCGACGGGCGATCCCTTGGATTGGATGTATGGCGGTTGGATGGGTGGGTGGGCGTGGGAGGAGGGTAGGAGGGGTCGTGGCACTCAAAACGTCGGAATGAGGAGCCGGGCTAAGGCATTTGGAGGTTCGGAGGAGGGAGTGGAAGGGATAGAAAGAGAGCCCAAACACCTAAGTACCTACATCTACATCTACGTGATACCCTGCGAGCCACCACGAGGGTGTGTGGCAGGGGGTGAAGATCACCAAACATGCACTATTGACATGCAACTAGGATATTTAATGGAGACATGCTAGATAATAGGGTCACATGCAGCTAGATGGTTAGTATCTACATAATATGAAATGGATTATTGGTTGTTATTACATGCATCATGCACTACAGACTACTCTAACTATATTTCACCTACCTATCCCTTTGCTACGCTGCCTATTGTTCTCTCTTACAGTACGAGGGAAAAATGACATTTTAAATCTATCGGTACGACAATCTATCTCTCTAATTTTGTTAATATGATCAAACCTAGCATAATACGCAGGGGTTCTCAATATATATCTAACGTCATCTGTGAACAACTCTGTTTCGAATTTACTTAAAAGGTTTAACCTAAATTTTAACCTGCGTTCTGATAGTAATTCCCATCCTAGTTCATCTATTAAGCTCGTAACACTTATACAATTATCATAACGGCCTTTAACAAACATAGCAGATCTCCTTTGCACGCGCTCTAATTCTTTAATCATACCTTCCTCGTACGGATCCCATATACTAGCGGCATATTCTAAATGAGGCCTGACAAGTGTAAAATAGCTTCTTTCTCGTACTCTCTCATCGCATTTGCCTAGAACCCTTTTTTTCGAATCCTAATCTACGGTTTGCTACACTAGTTATTTCCCTGATGTGTTTCCCCCATGACATGTCTTCAGTGATGGTGACACCTAAGTATTTAATTGAATCTACGCTACATATTTTGTTTTCTTTGATGCAATAATTATTCCGGGGAAAGCCATTCTTTTTCCAAAAATTCAAAATCGCGCATTTCTTCAAATTTAATTCTAGCCTCTCTACCTAGACGTGCGATTCTCTTCTACCTAGACGTGCGATATGACGCCAATGTTGACATAATAACGATATTAGGTGTTATAGAGCTACGTAATAATATACAGGGTGTCCCATAAATGTCACGCCACAGTGACACTGGAGCTAGGGCAGCCTAAGAGGAACCAAACCAGCCTAATATGACCTCAGTAAAAGTTGCACGGTTTTCGAGATATTGCCAAATTAAAGCTTTTTTCTAAAATTCCACTTTTTTTACATTTCTAGTCCCAGAATTCAATCGGATAATTTAACGTTCTCATTAGGGCCGCTATTTTAATCTTCCAACTGCGGCTCATGTGCCGACTTCTACCTGGAACAGAGGCCCGAGAGGGAGGGGGGGGGTCATGGGGTCCGAACAAACAAAAGAAACGCGAAAGCCGCTATACCTGTCTAACTTTATCGGCTATCAAAAAATGGGATGGATAGAGTACTTTGTTTGTTAATTTGTGGCAGTAGCCCCATCAGAGAGCCAAATTGAGAGCTATTCAAGTGAATTCTGGGACTAGAAATGTAAAAAAAACGTGAAATTTTAGAAAAAGCTTTAATTTGGCAATATCTCGAAAACCGTGCAACTTTTACTGAGGTCATATTAGGCTGGTTCGGTTCCTCTTAGGCTGCCCTAGCTCCAGTGTCACTGTGGCGTGACATTTATGGGACACCCTGTATAAGTAGACATATCTCTATAAGTATCGGGAAAAAATTGTCAGTAATTAAAACTTTCATATTAAAAAGGCGGATTGTAGGAAATGGCCAGAGTTGACGACCATCCATTACCGCCAATGCTAAATAACAAAATTAGCCTCAAGCTGCCCTCACTGGCAATTAAAAACGCCGATGAATAAATATTCATGCGAGCTAAGTTTAAAATAGAGTATTGTGTTGTATAGTCCGGAAACATGGACCACCGATGAATTGAACCGAGATATATGCAGCAAACGTTGACATAGTAACGATAGTACACTCATGCATTTCAAATCGGCATTAGGAATCTTAGAGACAGTTATTACTGACTTAATAGCAAACATTGTATACCGTGGAGTGGGGTATTCACAGTCTAGAAAAGTGGCTTTAGAGGAAAGAAGATGGGAATAGGTAGCAGGCACTTAAAATGTGGTAGCGGAGGAGAATGGGGAATATTCGACGAAGGTAAAGGAGGACGAACGAGGAAGTGTTTGGAATGGTGGAGGAGTAGAGGACTCCTCTAAAGGAGAACAGGAGGAGGAGGCAGAGTAAGTGGTAGGAGCACATAATGAGAAGCAAAGGGATGCAGACGGCCGTGATAGAGGAGAAAATTTTGGAGATGCCTAGAACGGGAATAAAGAGATACTGAGATCTGAGCATGAGATGAAGAGCTAGGACTTATGCCGAGCTGAAGAATGAATATGACTATGCAGACGAGAACCTTCAGTTGTAAAAGATTTAAAGAGGGTTTTTCTGCTTCCATCCGAAGCTACCATACCGGCAGATACCCTAATCAAAATAACAAATGAAATATGAAAAAATGATGGTGTTAGAAACAATATATTTTACAGATTTATTAGAGACGATAGGTTTCGACCAGCCCTCGATATTACCAGTTACATGTAGGGAGGACCTTAGGTTACTAATATATTCATCCATAAAAATGCGAGGGCTCTATTTTTTCCATCATCGGGGTATCATAAACTCCACTCGAAAATAATGGATAACAGCATGAGACATGGAAGGCTAACTACACTTTAGGTCAGACACATTTTGTTCTGTTGTTGTTGTTTCGACAGTCTTTGCACTGCCCTCTTACTTCCCTTGGAGGGTTTCAAATTTGAAATATCCATGGCCTCGAAGTTATATTAACATATCGACACCTCGTTAAAGTAGAAATAGGTATGAGAAAGTAGGGTTGATGGTAGAGCGAAAGACTGTGAGACATTTCCCGTCCATTAGTAATGGTATTCATGGCAACAATCCTAATTCCAAGTAAGTCAATGAAAATACCCTCAATATTTCACATTACGAACACATTCATTCCCACTCGGAAAGAAAGCATACTAATGAAATGTCGAACCCATGATTAATAGATTAGTAGACAATACAAAACCTCGCAGGTAAAGAGGAAGACAGGAAATATGAACCAAATTCTCAACAGCTGATCGGGAAGTAATTCGGAAGAAAAATAACATTTGGGGAAATAAGAAAATTCTAACATCGATATCGTGGAACTCTCACACCATTCAGGGGCGATATTTATGGGAAATATGCACCGGTGATGCAGTTCCAACAGCCAAAAATACATCACCATCAACTTGGCACATCCGTATCACCTCGATATTGGCAATGAAAACCCACCAGCCCCGAGCATGCCACAAGCAGCAAGCAGCGATCAGATCCCGTACGTCATTCCATCCATCCATCGAATGGAGAAAGAGAGGTTCGTGAACGGTGGGCGTGGGTGCGACCAGCGAGACTAAAATAAACATGGCGCTATGGATTGGGCCGGCGCGGCGCGATGCATCGCAAGAGGACGACGGCCCCTCGGCCTAAGTCTTAATTCCAGCAACGGTTCTCGGAGTCCTTTGCTCCCTCCCTCTCCCCCCCCCTCCCCATCCCCCGAAAACCTCTCAATCAAAGATACATCTCCCACTGAACCTCCCCTTCCTTTTCCTTTGGAGGATGACGTTTCCTCGATCGATAAAAGGTATTTAATCGCCGCGCAAAGATAAGGGCGAGAGACGTCGTGACTTCAGAAAGCATTTCCCCATGCCGAGAGAGCGCGTTCTCTTCTTTTTATGATTTGAATGTGTTTTGAAAATGTTTTTCTTCTTTTTTTCAGGGGCGACGGCCGCGACCTCTCCCTCTCCTCGCGGGGATCCTCGGCACCACAGTCGGAGTGACCACGGCCGCAGCCACCGCCGCTTCTCCTGCCGGTGCCGTTATCTCGTAACTCCTGCCGTCGCTAGCTGCCCTTGCTGTTGAGGGGCAACAAAGAAGAGGCGTGTGGGGAGTGGGGGAAGAAGAAAGTGAACTCTCGTAAATTGGTATAACAGCGCTCTCTTTCGTGTGTCGCGGCGGCTGAGGGGATGAGGTGGGAGGGGCAGCGTCTGGAGCTCGCGCTCATTTTTTTGCACTCATTTCTCTTCGCCCCCACTTTTGCGGGGCTGTTTCTCCGAACCACGCCCCCTTTCTCGGTGCGTTTGTTTCCGAACGGGACGAATACGGTTCACATGCGTGCGGGGGGATTAAACACGTCGATTGTGTGCGGTAGCCGTGCGGAAACTGTTCTTCCGCGCAGAATTCCGAGATTGAAGCTGCTCAACTTCTAATTACAGCTAAGAGCAGTGTTTCAATCCCAAATTTTCGGGTATCTGATAAAGCAACAACAAAGTAAACCTATATTATAAACATTCAAACAAGCGGAGCGATTATCAGTTGTATTTAATGGCAATCAGAGTATTCCGGGGCCAAATTATACGGGAGATAATTTTACACAAAAAAAATAATCATGAATGGTTACTATGAACCTCTCAAACATTCCTTGAATTACAGAACCAATGTAAATCCTGTATTTTTACATTGTTTCCAACTCTAAATACTTATCATGCATATAATAAAAATATATCCTAGCTGCAAAATCTAAATACTTAATAGAATCAAGCGTTAAATCTCGCGTTGCCACGACGAAGCTGCAGATCCGCTACACACTAGCGACGTTTTAACATCATAAAATTACGGTTCACTCCCCATAATTGGGTATATTTATACAACTTTTTGAAGTTAGGCACCTAAATTGAGGGAATAATGCATTATAATTTAATATTGGGCATAATTCCTCAGACGGACGAACTCCAGTCGCATTATTATCTCCGATGAGCCAACAGTTACTCTAAAATTGCAAATATAGGTATGAAGTAAATGAAGAGAAATTATAACTTTAATACAAACGGAACAAATAAAATATGAATATCAAATAGCTTACAGATAGAATAATACTCGTCTAATAAATGTGTCACGCGCCCACGTCAGATATGTTATATGTATCCTCGCGTATGTCTCTACATCTACATCTACGTCATACCCTGCAAGCCACCCAAAGGGTGTGTGGCAGGGGGTGCTTTCGCACCAGGCATGCATGAATTATATGGTAGAACACCGACATTACGTTAAAACCCGCGTACGACACATGCAAAGCGCCAATTAAAAATCTAATACCCAAGAAACATTCTATCTTCAATCGTTCCAACATGCAAGGGATACAAAGACTACTACTACAGATTCAAATTATCATGCATAAATAAGAACATCAATATTTACATCATGCATAAATAAGAGAGTAGAGAACATAATGAGAAAGATTTACTGCCTGCCTATTGTCAACACTCGAACTATTCATGACGACGATCACAGCTGTTATGGTCCCGAATGGTACGCGGAAAAAATGACATTTTATACCTATCGGTTCTACAATCCAGCTCTCTAATTTTATTGCCGCGATCTAATCTGCCGTAGTACGAAGGGGTTAATAGTATGTTTTTTACGTCGTCAGTAAAATGATTTTCCTGAAATTTATTTAGGAGGTATGTATGTCCCGTTGTATGTATCCTCGCGTATCTAATACTATTTCCACTTTACTGAAGAGTAATATGAAAACCCGACACGAGTAGGGATTGGTGTCAGATGTGGTTGAATTGAGTCTCGGTGAGGATTCGGCGATCGTCCGTCATGAAGACGGAAATTAACGACAGCAGGACTTTTGGCCTATAGCAACAAATTTCGTAGTCTAACGCACTCATAAATTATACCTCATGAAATGTAAACATGTGCAAGAAGCTGACATTTTTCTTATCCCCTATCACGAGGATTACATATAACGGTATGGATATCAGCAACGGGTTCACATTGGGATCGGGGGAAGTTAAACCCAGAGAGGAAGTCGCAGGATGAATTCAAACGATTTGAATGACACGACATCTTTTTTGCGCTTCATCCATGAATTTGCATAAGGCTCACGGAGTCGTAGCTGTCAGACTCTTCGTCACTTGATGGGAACTTCGCGTGCACCGAGGGCATAGCAGAGCACGCTTCACGGAAGGAAGGATCGAGAAATATCACTGACTCTGCGGGGGGTGACAGAGATATATTATTTGAAATTTTACTTTATATGAGGTTGAAGCAAAATGAAACCAATAATATCTTTTCGGAAAAATGCCTTTGTTATCTGTTTTGTAAAGACAATACGCGGAAAAGTAGCAGTTGCTTTAGAATGAAATAAATCATTCACCTCATCAACAACCAGAGTCATGGTTTCCTCTGACTCTCCCTTCCCGCCACATGAAACAAAGTATTAAAAACTGCTGGCACTGAAAAATTTATATTCACATCAGATGAAAAGGTTACTTGATTTATAGATTATTTTGGCTCTACGAATAATATGTATTATTTCTTCTATTATATCAGAGGGCAGAGTCCAAGGTGGATAAATAAACTATAAACACAAGGACAGGAGATCATACGCATTCCCACTATTAACGGGAGTAGTTTCCATCAGTTACATCTACATCTTCGTGATACCCTGCGAGCCACCACGAGGGTGTGTGGCAGGGGGTGAAGATCACCAAACATGCATGTTTGCATTGCCATACAAGTAGGATATTTACGGGAGACATACTAGAGAACAGGGTCACATGCAGCTAGATGGTTAGTATCTACATAATAAGGAAGGGATTATTGGTTGTTATTACATGCATCATGCACTACAGACTACTCTAACTATATTTCACCTACTTATCCCTTTGCTACGCTGCCTATTCTTCTCTCTTATAGTACGCGGGAAAAATGACATTTTAAATCTATCGGTACGACAATATATCTCTCTAATCTTGTTAATATGATCAAACCTAGCATAATACGCAGGGGTTCTCAATATATATCTAACGTCATCTGTGAACAAATCGGTTTCGAATTTACTTAAAAGGTTTAACCTAAATTTTAACCTGCGTTCTGATAGTAATTCCCATCCTAGTTCTTCTATTAAGCTCGTAACACTTATACAATTATCATAACGGCCTTTAACAAACCTAGCAGATCTCCTTTACACGCGCTCTAATGCTTTTATCATACCTTCCTCGTACGGATCCCATATACTAGCGGCATATTCTAAATGAGGCCTGACAAATGTTAAATAGCATCTTTCTCGTACTTTCTCATCGCATTTGCCTAGAACCCTTTTTACGAATCCTAATCAACGGTTTGCTACAGTTAGTTCGTGAAGGGCATTCTGGCTGGATAAATAAATGTATTTTGTATAATTGGCAAAACGTCCAGCCAGCTTAGGAAAATGTGCTCCTATTGAAACAAATTTCCTCGATAGAACTGCCAAATCGGAACAGAACGCCTAAGCCCGAAATAACATAAGAGAGGCTAAAGCGTTTGAGATGACATACGGAGGAGTCATAACCGAGAAAAACTCTGTGGAGAACCGTAAAAACGAAGCTCTCGTCGTTAGCGAGCGATAAAAGCTTCAGCAAAACAGCGATGGCAAGATGGAAACGACAAAATGTAATTGCTCGAGCGTTTGGCGTCCCGGGACTATTACCACACGGCACGCTCGACAACGCTCCCCAAGTTTTTATTGGCCCATTGGCTTCTCCTCCTTCCTCTTCGAGTGGAGCGGGCCAGCCCACTATCCCCCTCTCCCACCCCCCCGCCTCAATAGTCCAAGGGAATGAGAAAATGAGAAGGAAGATCGAGGAGGGCTTTTGGACGATGGAATAAGCACGGCCAATCCATTTAGGGTTTCGCGAGCGTTTTGGAAGGCTGCCGTGGGTGAACTTGGCGCCTCGCGGGTCGACTCCTGTTGCATCGCCGCCGGCGCCGCGAGGCCGCCCTCCGCACCCCACCCCACCCTTCCCAACATACACCCTCCAGCCAGCCAACGAAATCCGCAAACCCCCCCTTTGAAATCTTTCACAAGGATGCCATGCCACCGCCGCACTCAAAGTCACTACCCTACACCCCCCTCAACTGCCCGGAATAGTAGGGTCCAGGACTAGAGGGAAGAAGACTAACCAGCTACTACTTCGGTGGGCACTGCACGCTGCGCCCTTCAAACAACCGAACCAAGAAGTTTATGTCGTGAACTTGCCAGGTCCCTCAGTCATCCGGAACTAATATCGCGGAATATAAATTGGAGGTCTGCGCCCGGTCCAAAGGTAGAGAAAGCCAGTAAAGGCAGTAGAAAAAGGAGACCAAATGGATACATACCTCTCTCAAATACTTAAGGTTCAATAACAGTTAAGTACTGGACTGAATATTATTTTTCAGGGGTAGCATCTCACTTTCAATGCAAAATGAGTACTTATAAGCAATTTGTCCACATAGTTTTAAAAGTTCATCAATCCGTAATTAAGTCAAAAGAGATTTTGTACAATTATTTCGACACATAAAGTTTGGGAAAAAAATAAGCCTAAAATTGGAGAACAGTATTAACATTTCAAATGGATAATCCTTTAAAATATATACAAAGATTATTTTGACATAGGTTGAATTTTTTCCCGCCTCCAAGAGATAAAAGTAGAAGAAAAATTCACACAAGGGCCTAAAATTCACATATCGTCTGCTCACAAAGCAAGTTCGACAACCACTGACTACTTCCCCATTCACTTCCTCGTTCTTCTATTATTTACTTTATTTCAAAACATGAATGTATCCTTCCATTAGTCTACCGGGATCTTGATTCTCCCAATTCCTTTCCCAATCAATGCTTCAACAACGTATCCTCTCCACGCTCACCCTGTAAAAATCCACTTCCACATTCCTAGGAATGAGCTCATTGCATTCCTATTGCTCCCATTTTTATATTTCCCTAAAATATAGTAAAAAACGTTTTCATTCCTGAAAAAAATTTTTCCGACAGATGTTCAACGATCGTCGCCACATTCACATGTCTAAAGATTTTACCCAATGAATCTAGTTTTCCCCACAATTTCCACTTCCCTAATCTCGCAGGAACAAAGGAATAAAAAAACAGATTCAGCGAGGAAGGCAGGCAAATTAGCATGACGTTATCGTCCTCGGCGACCATATGCTCGTCGACTGACCGCCGCGAAAGGTTTTTGAGGGAGGGACAGCCGTCGGAGTTCCGAGGAGGTGGAAGAGGTAGGACTTACGCAACTAATCCCATATTAGGGTAAAACCGGAACGGGCTATCTGAGCAAGTCCCACTGACTGACTCATACCACACACACATGAATGCATTTCGAGCGGATGGCGGACGGCGAGAGGAAGGATAAAAAAACAGCAAAAAAAGAAGACTACTATATCTCCTCGACAGTCCCATTCTTGTCGCGGGCACGAATCCACATGCGACGTTTCGGGATGGCCATAAAGTCGCGCGACTCAGCCACATCCTCACGCATACACTCGAAATTCTGCGCTCCGCGTTATTCGCTCTTCTCATTTTTTGTGCGCTCGGCAGGATGTCTCGCCGGTCGCTGATCATTTTCTTACCCGGCTGCGTGCCAGTCGCACGCCGAGGAATCCGGGCACCGCCGAATTCGGACGAGGGGGGAGGGCGAGGAAGAGGAGATTAACTGCCCGAAAAGGACTCCTCCCTCCCCATAATTCCCCATTCTTCTCGCCTCCGGACTCCAAAAAGAGACGACCCGTAAGAAGAATCGGAATCGCTGCTGGGTGGGTAGCTGGATCACTCCAGATGTCGCGAAAGAGATGGAATCCGCATCGGGGAATGTCGATCGACTTAATATTCGAGACTGCACGACGTCAGATCGGACCAAAAAAATCCAAACCGAAGTTTCGGAACTTGAATAGAAACAGTTTCCCACACGTCTAACAAAAGAGTAACAATTCCTTTCCGGGATGATTCATGGCAGGAGAATGGACTCAAGTTATTTTGATCTATATATGTCACAGTTTCACCCACTTCAAGACATTATCATCGTTTTGCTCTACGAATGACAACTGCTATTTATGAATCCTGTTTTTCGTGAATCATTTTTGGCAGAGAGCATTATTCTCGACAAATCTAGCGAAATCTAGACATCAGTTTCATTTCGTTAATAAAACCAGGTCGAATACTGAAACAATGATCACGAGTAATTAACACTTGATTTCTAACATGCTACAGATGATTTAAAATACCATTCAACCATTTATTAAACGATTGATTAAATCAAATTATAACGGTAAAAATGATTACAGACAGAAGATGTTGTGATAGATCAGTTCTAGGATACTGACTAGGTTAAATAGGTCTTTCCAGTAGTGCTAAATATCTTAACATGAATTGTATATACTAACCTGCGATCTCCGGCATGATATACTCCTGCATGTCTTGGTACCTTGTAGTGCTATTTATTTGTCAATTTTATAATGCTAACCAGCAGTTATATCTTGAGTAGTGTGCTGCATGGTAGCATGCTCTTCTTCGTATCACTCTCCTGGTTTGTGGTCTGACTGCGTACCGTTGCCCTGACTGCTTTTGGCATGTGCCAGGCATTCGGGGGAACGTGCGCGGTTCTGCTTTGAACTGGGATGAGTGCTGCATGCCTGGTGTGGAATCACCCCGTGCCACACACCCTAGTGGTGGCTTGCACGGTATTTCGTAGATGTAGATGTAGATGTAGATATTAATCGTATTTTCAAGTGAATACGTTTCTTCGACTACTGCTTTCTTAAGGAGCTAGATCATCTCTCAGTCACTAGTTCAATTACTCCCTTGGTTGTGAGAGAGGAAATAAAGAAGGGAAATCGGCGCAAAGCGTAAAAACAAAAAAGTAGTTAAAAACCTAGTGGCATTCCATTACTCAATTTATTTGAGTATAGACACTTGAGATAAGTTGGAGGTTTGGTGTAAATCATCTTTAAAGAAGGAACCTTTATTTTCAGGCAAACCCGATGACCTATATTGATTTTAACATATATTTTAAAGTAATACTTCAATTATTTAATGGTGCAAAAATATAACTAGGTCATTGGTTATTTAACGAAGATATACTTGTTTTAAAATGATGAATTTTTACGCTGAAATTCAGTAGTCCCGATGGCCGTGCGATGGCCTCTCTTCACATAACTATATTATCTCTATTTCCTCCCGAATAATGTTGTTCAAAAATTTGAATAACATGTAATAAGTATACAGGCACGCACTTCATATTTTTTCGGCTTCAGTCAGTCAGTAAAGTCAGATTAAATTACAACAGTATTTACATACATACATAACCATCACGCCGTTCCCTTCCAGGGTAGGCACAGTCACAAAGTTTCATTCATAAATACATATTTGTACACCTAACTCTGCTTTAATAATTTCCCCCATACTGACCTATCCTTGCAAACCTCTTCTGCCTTATTAACTCCCATTCACTGCTTCACACATGCCCTCCTGTTTTTAAGACTCTTAACATTCCTTTTAAGAATTTCCTTAACCACCACTTTCTCGGCCTACCTCTACCTCTCACACCATTCATTTCACTCTTATATATCTGTTTCGTTATTCGACTCTCATCCATTCTCTCAACATGGCCAAACCAACGAAGCACACTCCTTTCATACACATCCATTACTGGAGCATCTAACTCACATTCATTTATCACCCACTCATTCCTGACCCTATCCATCCTACTTTTACCGCAAACACTCCTCAGATAACTCAAACCCACGGCGTTTAGTCTACTCTTATGACAACGGAAGTCTGCTATTTAAACAACAGTATTTAGGTTTAAATAACAGACTTCTGGGTATTGTAGAGGCACATAAACGACAAACTGTGATCAAGGTTTAAACTCTATCAAGAGAAACATCTGCTAATTACCTTGTTCACCAAACTTTATAGCAAAATACTTAATATTATGAATTAAATACGCATTATTATGTTTTAAGCCTGAAGAAAATTATACCATCCTCTCAGTACGTTAAAAAACTATGATATCAAATGCTGCCGAAATAGCGATGCAGGCTGGAGTCAGTATAATTATTGGCCTTCGTTACGAGGTAAAAGCTTCGGTTTAACTCTTTGTCCTACAAGATTTTACCCATCGGAGTATTTACATAAAATTGTAAAAATACACTAGGCAGCACTCAGTCTATATTTACCATATACAGTAAATTTTCCATATCTTAAGAAAAGAGTTAATCTTCCTCCTTAAGTGACTATACCACGACTATCATTATAAGACGGCAATTCGGGTTCTTCTAATTACCTCTGATTGACAGTTTCCATAAACCACACAAATTTCGTACATGCAACCCAAAAGGTAAGTCCTCGTTGTCAAACTCATTACCTTGAGAAAGAAGTCACCATAAAACTTTAAAACGAAGTGACTTTTCTTTAACCAAAACAATGAGGTCGATTTAACGTTAAAGAAAACATAGTTTCTCTACCAAGTACTAATAAATTAGGGAAAAACAGATGAGATACGAGTTTCCTTTTTCACTTACTGTTCTGAGCTGATTGAGTTCACTCTGATCTGGATAACCGTGAGGATGCGCTATTGTGTATAATACTTGGTATATCTTTATGTCATCAATTTATAATAAAAAATGGAGTCACCTTGCTTTCATTTTATACCGATAAATAATTATGTACTACATTTACATAAAATAACAAGATATTAAACTTAATGTACCAACTGATATATGCATATCAGAACCTTCATGAGGATACCAGAGCCATGGGTGAACGAGCCAGAAAATAGGGGTGCAGACATATCAGGAATATAATCGAGGAATTACCTCAAGCCTATATGGCTCTCTTAGCAATTTGCACATTTGTTTGTAAAGGCAATAGTTATCATAATGATGAGTCAAAATAAATCCAGGAAAGCGATGCCGTCAATGCCATCATCCCAAAGACATCCTGAGGGTTCAAATGGAAAGCAAATGATTTGCTATTGAATCACATTCAAGATATTAAATCCGCTCCAATTCATGGACCCTACGCGAAGGAAAACGCAATTGGCACATCACACAGAAGCCGAGTCAACGAAGGATAAATCTCGGATCGTCTTTCCAGAGGGACGGTCAGTCAATTTTGGCGCAGGAAATTTCCAAGAAATGATGAAGAGCATGTGGCGGAAAATAAAGCGGGGCAATTCCTTCGTTAACGCACGCACGCCCCTTCTTTTATCAGATTCCTTCGAGAAGCATAATGAAACCCTTAAAAAAACAATGCTTCCGCGTGCTGCATGCTCTCCTCGCCTCGTTCCGCGCCGTGACTCAAAGCGCGATGCGGGGATGCAATCCTGGGGAAGGGAGAGATGGAGGGATGGATCCGCCTTTTAAATATAGACGCGAAAACCAATCGCCTCGGGGTCTCGAAGAGTGCCATTCAGTCATCATTGCCATCGCCTCTCCGCGCGTCTATTTACAGAATCGTCACTGCGCCCCCGGAACTCCGCTCGCGGACACATCAAGGATCGCGCTCCCGCGGCAGTCGAAGCTTCGGCACCCGGGAGCGCCCGCTCACTTCGCACCTCCGCTCCCATCTCTCCTCTTCCTCCCACTGAAAAGGGGGGCGGAGCCGAGGGGAGAGAGGACCGCAGACTTCGGGGCAGGAAATAGAGACCACCGTGACTCAATGCGAGCTTCTGGTTCGCAAAATTTCAATTCCATTCGGTGAGGATTGATTTTCTTCCAAAAGAGTTGGACACCCGAAGAAGTGTTGAAAGGGGAATCGGTGAGCCACATGGAGCAGGATATAAAATATCGCAAATGGTGAGGAAAACGAGGAAACCTGCTGCCAGTCGCCCATTTATTTTCGCTCCCTTCCACATTCCGTTATCATTAATGTTTTCTCTTCCTTGGGAAAAATATTTATGGAAAGGAAACTTTTCATGAATCAGCGCTCGAGTTACTACGATTCCGGAAATAAAGCATTATTTTTAAAACGAACTAATTATAATGCTTTAGTGTCCACAAAGAGGACAGCATACAGTAAAATATAAATTCAACAATATCTATATCTAACCACGATATAAATTGAATCTTCACTTTTACATATTTTGCTAGAACTACGAGAATAATGAACCTTATCCGTAACGCTGGATCGGATCGTGTGCTCGGCTTCAAGTAGAAGACGCAGGAGATCGTTATTCAATACATATAGCTTCTTCATGAGGAATCAATGAGATACCCCTGGAGAATTAAAGCATATTTCTCAAAAACTACGCTCAGAATTTTGCTGTTACACTTTTTCTACGGGATAACTGTGAGTGACGAGTCATTATTCTTCCGCAGCTGACTTACTCAAACGACAGCAGTAGCAGATATTACGGGAGGCATATCCTTTCCGTATTCATGAAGCCCGAGTTATAAACACATAAATTACGCTCGGATCGCTTGATTAGCCTTTCCCCTTCTCGTAAACCTTCCACTCCGACCTCAAACGCGGCTAACTCACCAAAGCTCCTCATGCTTCCCACGAGTTTCCCTCGGCCCTCGACAATTTTACGACACGCAAAGCCGCCACCGACTTTCGCTCGCCCTCAAACACACCGTACACTGAAAAGCACGAGACGACGTTAAACAGAAGAATTTAAAGCAGCCTTTCACGATATATATTCTCTGCCTGTGACTGCAATTAAGGAGAAATCAGACGAGGAATCACGGTGCTTACATTTTTAAGAACCTTGACCTCCCGGTGTTTTACACGATTCCTCGTGAAACATCCACGCACAAACACAAAAGAGACACGGACATGTGCTCGGTCTCGAGTAACCGAGTAACCTACTTATCGATCACATCCCAAGAAAATAGTACAGATGCACCCCTAGGCGCGACAGACTTTTCGAGAAATAAAATATTTCTGAATTTTCAGTTGATATAAGACTTGAAGAACGGAATGGTATTAAGGTGTGGATTCTTAATTTTTTTCGGTAAGAGGTGAAGGATCCACAAAATGATACGATTCGGTTTGTATGATGGCTAGAATGCTGGCTTTCTATTTAGCGGGCCCGGATTCTGATCCTGGCTGTGGCGGAGATTATTCTCCGGTGAAATTCCTATCCCTACAAGGATGCCGAGCATTTCCAGTACTTAGTCGGATGGGACGTTAAATTGTGTTCCCTTCGTCGCCAAATTCAGATGAGAAAGAGTCCTTAAGGTAGTCCGAACGAGATAGTTCCCTAGTCATAATAGAGACCATATTTGAATTATACGTTTAATTTGACCAGCTGTAGGACACATCAATTAAATATTGCATTAATAATGGTGCAATAATATAGTTTTATATGAGAGACATTGTAAGTAATTAAATGAAAATATCTGAATGTCTTTAACTTGACTCATTTTTTTCGCGTGGTGCGTTTGAAACTCCTTGAAAACTGAAGGTTTTTAGTGATACCCAAGAACCTACTGTGGTGACAATATGATTAATTTGCAAATATAGTTGAGAAAACGTACAAACTACACACTGTTAGTTTTGTTTACATCTAAGTAAAAGTAAGTAAAGAGTGCATACACGTACCATATCCTATGTAAAAGGGCTGGTATATTTTGGCAAATATCTCCGAAAGTAATGTGGTAAGAGGTAGAATTTTTTATGACATTGGATATGTGAGATATTTTTCTTTAAAATGACACCAAATTATTTTAAGTTTTTTTAAGTAAGTAAGTAAGATTTATAAGTAAAATGATTTTTAGCTCGGTCTACCTTAATTGAGAGTAGGTTAATGCCGATAAAGGGTTACACTACACCCTTCCTCCAATCTCAAAATGATCCTATCCTAACCAACCTACCATACTCCCTAAATTACGTCAGTAGGTCGCCTTCCCCAAATATCAAACCAGCCTCTATAATTAACAAAGTAAAACACCAGGCAGATGTCATAAAAGTAACTCAATACCTATTTAGGTCTCGAAATATTGTGTGTACAAGTGAAGTTCTTAAGTTGGTGGAAAGGGATCATATGAGTGCAGAAATAAGAGACATTCGCAGAGAAGGAGATCATCCAAGTAAAAAAAATGAAAAATAGGAGACGAAGAAAGAGGGAGAGTAAACTAAACACCATGTTATCTGGGATCACCATAATGCTGGAATTAAAACTAATAATCAAGAATAAAATCGAATTCACAAAGTCCACACAAGAAAGAGGAAGACTAATCCAAAGCGAAGGCTAAGGGTTAAAAGGGTAACGAAAGGGAGGGGGAAAGGGTGTGTTCAATTAGATGGATGATCCGTATGTAATACAGCAAATACAAAGAGAGCCGTAACGTGACGCAAACCGGTAATGATAATATCTCCAACTTTTAAAAAATTAAAAGAACACCACAAAAGTACAGTATCGATTATCTGCGTTCCGATTGACCCATTTTTATTTGTGATTTTATTTATCTTATGTTTTTTTATTTATGTTTAAATATATATATTTTTTTAAATATAATATATATTTATTATATATATTATATTTTTATATATAATATAAATTTATGAATCATGCAAGATAAATTCATCTGCCAAGCTGCACCAGGCCAGTTCAGCTCACGTAAACAGATATCGAATTTTGGCAATGGATTCTCATTTCCTTCGCATAAACATTCAATTTACGAATTTCTCCTCACGAATGTATGTATTAAAATGATGATATGTACGAAAATAACCTATTACTGCCATAAAAATAAGTCAAACCACGAGCTTTCGGTACCACAGGAGAAGTTGACCATTCAAAGTAGTCCAAATTTACTCAGAAAATCGAGATTCCACCGCCTGACGAAAAAAAGCGTTCTTAAAATTCACGTGGGAAGTTTCCAGCGGGGAGGGGAGTTACCGAAGAATGGACCCGGAGGCTGAGCATTCTTCGTGGAGGACATCGCCGGAGTCAAACGGGCAACCAACCGGCCTCGACAACGATCTCACGACGTTTCGTTTTCCTCGAGGGGTATGCATCTCTGAGAAATGGTGTACGCTTCTTGAGAAATGGACAGAAATGGATAGAAATGGACGGAAATGGAGAGAAATGGATGGAAATGGTTAGAAATGGAAATACGGTGTACACTTGTTTTTTAAGTTTCATACCCCTCGGTTTTCCTTTAAAAGACACACCTCGTGCGACGACGAAGAGACTGAAGTGACGACGGTGTGGGTGAGTGGGGGTGGGGGGAGCGGAGGGCTGGGAAAACATCCTGTGGAGTGCCTCAGCGGCCGTATCGCTTACTTCCATTCTCCCCACACTACCCCCCCCCCCAAATTCTTTCCTCCTCTGCTTTCTTTCCACCGCCCCCCACTTTCTTTCATCCTCCGCCCACGCTCATTCATAACGCCCTATACTCCCCTCTCACATCCATTCTCATCCCAACGCCATCCCTTCCAACATCAACAGGACACCACTTCCTGCCGGAACACACTCCGAGACCGTGTATGCTTTCGCACGCACCGTGTGTGTGTCTCTCTCTATCGTGCGGCCACATTCTCGTAAACATCTCCATCGACAGCGAGAACGTGGGCGCGGCGAATACCACGCGTCGAACGTTTGGAACGATTCCTAATCCGCCGCTAGTCAGCCAAGGCAGCAACAACACACATATAACGGCATTCGCTTTAAAAAGCACCATCTCCTTCATCAGAAACACACACCTCTCACTCCCTCCACCTGGCCGCCCAAGGTTAAGGTCGGCCGCGCACTCTTCTTTTATCTTCCTCCTCTTCTCCTTTGAACGAACGGAGCGAACTCGACGGGACGACAATTGAGGTAAGAAGATGCCGCCGGTAATTTACTCGGGCGGGAGACGGAGGGCGCGCGCTCGTTAATCAGCTCGCACCTCTTTTGTCTCGCGCCCAACGTTGACAGACGCGCATAAAACTTCCAGGGATGAGGAGAGGAGAAAAAATGCGGCGAAACGAGATTTGACTGAGAGAGGGGGAGAGACGATCTAGGCGCTTTAAACAAGGGATCGAGCAAGGGCAGAGCAAGGTCCGCCGTAAAATTCGCGAAGTGGTTTACCGCGTTCTCCGCCCCCCGCACGCCTCCCCCACGGTGAGAGCAAGAGCCAGCAAAGCCTGGCAAACGAGCAAGGCAGACGGATAGTTGCGGAGAAGTGGGAGAGACTTAATAGGTGGAAGCAGAGTAGAGGCCACCTACGTGGAGCAATGCACCTTTTTTAAAAAAAATGAATTATCTACCAAAAACCTCTTCCGCGACACACGAATGAAAAGGAGACTTCACAGTTTTAATTCCGCATAAAATCTGTTGGAAAACAGTCAACCGTCAAGTTTCCACATCAACTCCCGAAAAGAAAAAGTCATTTCTGAATCGCGAGAGGAGGGATTGCAAAAAAGCCCACTGCGCAGAAGATGCTCCGAAAGAAATGCGTGAATGGGTATGAAGTCGAAGGCCTGCCAGCACAACCATTCAGTAGTTTGAGGAGCCAGAAAAAATGGAAGCTTTTCCTCGAGGGTAAGAGGAGGAGAGCAAGAAATGGGGGAGGGGCAGGAGAGTGAGGGGGCGGAAGCCGCGCACAATCCCGCGTTCTGTTCCCGCGGGGCGGGGGAAGGGGCGTCGAGAGAGATTCATCCCCGAAGGTGGGCCACCATGGCGCCTGGCGCGGCACCGTCTGCCCCAACACACGCATCCCACACCCGGGAGCGCATGAATTACGGCGCCTATGAAGGAGGAAGAGAAGGATGTGGAAACCACGGGGCGCTGTGTTTGGGCGCTCGCGAGAAGGTTGAGGGTGAGTGATCTCACGTATGCTAGGCTCCGGGGGTTGGGTTGAGGGGTCGGGAGTGGGAGGAGGGGAGGTGGGTGCGTATGGGGCGGAGGTCGGACACCACCGCGACTGCTCGATGAATGGAACGGGCTAAGAATAGGCAAGATAAGGCGGGAATGGGAGGGTTAAGGCGCCAGCGTCTTTGCTTTAGAGGCAGAATGGAAGCGAGGGTCAGAACTAGCGGGGATTCTCATGAACCTTATCGTTTCCGAATCACAAAATCGACTCTGTTGCTAACCGGTAGGATTTTATAAATTACGGCGGAGACGGAGGAAAAACAACCGGTATAAATTATCATACTGTCACGATTAGGTAAATCCGTTCGAATGTGATGACGATTTCGATTAATAGCCTAATAAAGATCGGATAGCATGATAACCTCCAGATCGGCGATCATTGTACAGCGATACGTGTACGAAAAGTGGATCCTACGTTAGATGTAGCATTGCCGTGTGCAAGTAGGACGTTGGGAAAGGTTTCGCATCGTGAATACTTGTTATCCTAACACAGGTTCGTATCCTAAAAAAGATGCGCCAACTTTGAGACCTTTAAACACTCTTTCAACTGCAGAGGATACAAAGTACCAACTCCTACATAATTTTTCAAGAAGCCATCGCCAGACAATATAACAGAAATCATAGTGCATTGAAAAATGGCAGGGAAATACGAAGAGAGGCTCCTTCCGAGTTGCTTTATCACCATTAAGGTCCCTCTTTGACTAAACTGGAAGTCATCACAATTCAAATATTCTCCAGATAAAACGAAAACCGAAAGCAGAGCTGAGCGAAGGGAGAATGAAAATTTCCAAACGATGTATTTACAAATAATGTGGTACGAAATCACTCGCAGGGGTGCATATACACCAGGGGTTGAAATTCGCCATGAAAAAATCGTTTGACTTGGCCGGGATTCGAACCCGGATCTTCGTCCATTTCGTCGTTATATAAACTACAATGTTGGGTTTTTCCACCACGACAGTGGCTTTGTAAGCACGACCTTCGTCTAAGGAGCTACAATGTAGATTTGAGGCGTGAACATCCAGTTCGCATAAACCCAACACGAAAGTCGCCTTGAAGTAAGATGGCTTGGTGGTGTAACTGGCTAACACACCTGACCAACAATTGGGAGATCGGGGTCCAAATCTCGGTCGAATCAAATGATTTTTTTCTTGGCAAATATCAACCCTTGGAGAATGAAAATAGGAAAAAGGGCAGAAAGTATTCTGCAGAACTCGGGGACCCTGAAGGGTTGTTCGCAGAGAAAAATATGTGGTTGCTCCACCAACAGTGCAATCCGAGGTCGCAGAACAGGGAGGAAAAATACGAATGGAAAAAATAGTTACAGCTATACAGAAAAGAAAAAAAACAGTTGTGGAGACGAGAGGGTTGAATGCCCGAGGGAAGAAAGAAATCCACCTTCCCCGGATACCATCCTCTCGTCCTTCCACCCCTTCCCACAAGGTCTGGTTTGCGAAAAAGCTGGCCGAAATTCTCCAAAACATTTTTTACTCGCATTTTAGAGCCATTATTGATGAAGAATTCTCACAGCATGCCTGCGTGGGAGAAGTTCTTATTTTAACAGACCCCTTCTTTCACTAGCCATCACGTCTGTAATGTGGGGTTATAAATTTCTGGCGCTTGGAGCGCTGCCGCGTAACACTTAGACGGAGGTAAATGGCGGATATGAAATACAATAATTCGAAAAATTTTTGATGGACAACAAATCCTGTGGTATTTTACTACCTATGTAAACAGGAACGCGCCCAATCCATTCCACTGGCCACCGCCGATGGGCCACTGCACCCGTCGCGCCGCCAAGACGGCAAAGCGGGCGACGGGAGCACATCCGGGCAAAAGGGGTTGAAATGGCGTGCGGGGGAAAGGAGATGGAATAAGTTTATTTGGTTTGGCGGCGACACAACTCATCCCGGTCGAGGGAGATGCTCGTAAAAAGGGGTGGTGGAAAATAAA
The DNA here is from genome assembly GCA_963169105.1 of Ceriagrion tenellum. NCBI lineage: Eukaryota > Metazoa > Arthropoda > Insecta > Odonata > Coenagrionidae > Ceriagrion > Ceriagrion tenellum. The sequence continues at coordinate 58,987,252 of OY720632.1, read as the reverse complement.
AAAAATAACGAAACGGCAGAAGCAGCGTGCCGGAGTGAGATTGCTAAAAAAGATGAGCGCCCGGAGATGACACCACCGCGCAGACCTGGTCCAGACTTTGAGAGGGAAAAAAGGTATTTCCGCTCTCGTTGGAGTGGTGGAGAGATGGGCATTTGAGAGAGTGAGTGGTATGGGGGTGAATGTGCTTGGCGGTACTGAAAAAAAGCGAAAAGGCTGCAGAAGCTTCTGGTGCACACTCGCTCTCTCTCTCTCTATATGTATGGCATCCGCGGATTTATTATTCCCTTCTGCGGAGGGGGGACGGCGCACTCGGGAGATGTGTTTTCCGCCAAAATACACAGCCACACACACGTGATCAGGAGGGAGTCTGTTCGGTGGTCGACCGGGGATGTCTGCCGCATCCGCCGGCCGCGAAGCGCCGCATCTATATTTCAAAGAAGGGTCTCCACCCCCTCTCTAATCCCGTAGGTCAACTAAATGCCTCTCCACGGCCATCTGAGTATGAAATACCGAGGGCGGAATACGGTGGGAAAATGGTCACACAAGAGCGCGGGCAGAAGGCCAGCCGCTCTGCATTCGAAGGCTATCCCGACATGGATATGAAATACGTGTAACACAAATATTTGCTGCCAAGACCAGGAAGAATAAATAAGTTTCAACGCGACGCCGATAATCGATTCTTAAAAACTGTCGATTGCGTCAAACTCAATAAAAATTCATAGAGTGATTGATGGAGTACCACGATGAAATAGCCGTTATTCACATGAGATATATAACTCACTGGCAAAGTGACTGCGGAATGAAACTGACACCAACATTCGTGAAATCCTGAGACCCCAGTAGGGAGTAATCAGCATCGCCAAAGAACCGAGGAAAATAATAACTACTAACAGCGAATATTCCATCGCAACAAACACGTTTCTCAGCCTCAGAAAGCAATCAAACTATAACTCCGCGAGCTACTTGAGGAAATCCAAGAGGAAGAGATACCTAGAATTTTCAGGAAAGGGCACCTAGCGGCTCGACGCAAATCTCTAGAAGGGCCAATGGTTGAGCTCCTTCCTTTCAGAGAGATGTCCGAGGCGCTCTTTTCTCTCTCGGATTCGCGGAAAGCATTAGCGAGAGGATGTAGAGTTGAAATTATTCCAAGGTTGGGATTACGGGTGGAGGACGAATTGGACTGAAGAGTTCCCTCGGTTGGAGGAAAAAGAAGATCGCGGCGGAGGCGCATGGGAAGAGACGGGGAAGTGGAAAAGTTTAAGATTTTTCAAAGTCGGAGACGGAATGGTCGAGAAGGAGAGATGGGAACGTGGGAAGAGGGATGGATGGACCGTCGGACGGGTTGAGGTGCAGCCGGTGCGATATTTCACGGCGGTTAAGTGGAGGAGAGGTATGGCGGCAGAAGAGATGCAGAAAAGTGCACGGAGAGAAAGAAAGACAGAGTACGGGCGTTTCGAAAGGAAAGAGAGAAGGAATGGGAGGATTTTACAAAAACGACTTCTAACATCGCAGGATTATCCCGACTATTCTCCCTCCACATTACATTCCCAAAAGCAATTACCCGCCCAGACACAATGAAGTCTTCTATTTTTCACTCGAGAGGCAAAGAGATTATCCACCGCGTTCCCCGTTTATTTTCGCCCCTTGAACGATGGATTTTCCGAGCAGAAAATAGCTATCCCGGAAACCAAAATTAAATTCCAATCCCGTTACAAAAATACCTTCTTTCTTTAAAATTAGCGTAGGAGAGAGTACCTACCAGTTCCAACTCAACAAGGGGAGGAAATAATTGCAGTAAACTCGATTAATTCTGGCTTAACTTTGTGAAAATCCATTCTAAAGAATTCAAATGCGATATGGTACTTTTTTCACAGTTTTTTATTTCAGGTCGACCGGTTTCGTCACATAGACACACACACAGACCTGATGATCTCGCCTATGTGACGAAACCGGTCGACCTGAAATAAAAAACTGAAAAAAGTACCATATCGCATTTGAATTTTTTAATAATTGCAGTAATTTCAAGAGAATCCTTACAGAGTTACGTATAAATGCATATGCACTACATGAATCACCATTACCACCAAAACAGAGGTTGACATGAAAAATACCATAATTAACACTTACTGTGGCTCTAACTTAACTATTGATCACTTGACCTACGATGTTGAAGGATAGTTAAGAATCCCGTTGCTGAAATGGAAGAGAAATTGACTAATTTGGAGCCAAAAATGCTATTAATTTTAGGAAAACAGAAGTACAAAGGAGCAAATTTATAATAACTCCATTCCTGGAGGAATCCAATACTGAATATTTAAAGCTTAAATTTGAATACAAGACATTTATGAAAGCTAAACCTAAATCCGCGGATTAAAATGTAACAAAAATGATACAGAACTATTTCGGGTTGCACTATTTTTTCGATCGGTTTAGGGTCAAATTCTAGCTCACCTGGATGTCCCTCAAAAAGTGTGACTGAAGAATAAACGGACGAATAGACATTAATTAACGTGTGATACTAATATTTATTTTTACGATGCCTAAAATGGCTAACTTCAAATCACAACTCCTTAAAATGGCTTCCTTCAGAAATGAAACTACGGATGAGTCCTAAAATGAAAATATTAATTATACTCAAGGTTTCCATTAAAATAAAAATTCCAAAGAGAGATACATTATAACAATCAATGCAGGAGCAGGCAGATATCACGGAATCAGAATAGCCACTGGATATCGAGTGACGGTCTCTGCGCAATTTCGGCGAGAGGATAACGAAATGTACGGGAGTAAAGAGGAAGGCGGGTATGTGGAGCTGCCTCGAAACGGGCGTAGGCGGACGTCAGCAACCGGTAAAGAATAGAGGTGCAAACGAATCGAGACGATTGCGAAGGGGTTGATTGAGAGCGGTTCGGGGAGGAGCGGGTGGATTGGAGTCTTGGAAGTTAGGACGGCTGCGGCGGTTAATCCGAGGCGAGAATGGGCTCATCTGTCCCGCCAATCCCTCAGCATCTCTCTCCACTTTTCCTCGATTTAAGCTTACAAGCGGACCTGGAGTACTCGCTGTCTTTCGGTTGCCTCAACTGCCACTAAACATTTCAATCGCCGTGCTGTGAATAAACCCACGCTGGCATCTGCCAATAAAACGGAGTTATTCTGCAAGAGACTTCCTCATTCACTCCTTCTTCCAAACGGCATCTAAATTTACTACTTGGTCCGATTTATAATGATTCTAACTCAATGGAAATTGTCGCATGAATATTTCTACACTAAGAACAGATCCATCTATATTCCAAATTCAACATTGCACCACTGTGTAAAGAAAACTAGTAAGTTACATCGGCAGAGTTTTATATCGCACACTTTAAAATCTGCTTTCCATTTAAACCCTTAAGGGAAAAGAACGCAATATTTTTCATCGCCTCAATTCCGATCAAGCTTTAAACCTTCATATGTACACCATCAACTTGTGAGCAGCAATACTCCCTTCCTATTACCATTAAAAGGTCAAGCACGTGATCCTTCGAAAATGTTTTGATACCACTAAGAGCAATATGAAATTTAAAAATACTTTCTACGTCAAATTTAATGTCTTAGGAAAATAACAAATCAACCTAAAGCCACACGCAAATCTAGCTGTTTGTTGCCCTCTTTGAAACCAGCAATTAGTGAAAAACGGAGCTCCAGCTCGAGGATTGGAAACTTTGGAAAAAAAAACGCTGGCAAGTATGAAAGCATAACTTAGTACTCTTAGTCATTGATATGGAAAAGATGCCTCTAACCTTCACCTTTCCCCACTGACCTCTGTACCCTCCAAAAAGAGTATTGACGAGAGAAATCTCCTAAATTAGAAAACAATGTGCAAAAAATGAATACGAGCTGGTTGATTAGTTAAATAAACCAATATACATCGCCAGCGATGAAATCATCTCCGAGCTCAACTGAACGGTGGGGCGAGAGTCGGCTCCGGGATAACTACCACCGGTGCCGGAGAGAATGGGCGGTTATTTTTTATTTTAAGAGAGGGAGAATAGGCAGACGGGCACGTGGGATGAGGGGATCCAATCACAACAGATGGGTTTTATCGCCCCAGCGCGTCTGCTTTTGAATTAAACTGGAGATACGGAGGCGGGAGAAAGGGGTGTGAAATGGGCCCACTCACGCCGCAACTCCCCGCGTCGCGACGCCCGCCCCTCGCAAAGGAGAGGATTGGGGCGGCACCCGCCCACATGAGAAGCGGGCAAAACAGAGGAACGGCGCACTGCGGGACGCGTTCCGCAACACCTCCCCCTATCCCCCTCGCCCTCACGAACCCACCACTTCAACCACTCATTCGGAAGACTTTCATTCATTCTAATCTCGATCCTCTGTGCGTCAGACAAAAAAAAAAACCTTTACCAGCACAATGCAACAATTGGGCTTTTAAAAAACACGTAACAAAATAAAAAAACAAACAATTATAGCGAAGTGCGAGAGCGATGCTGGGAAGGATCGGGAGCTGTTTGCTGATTCACGAGTGAGAGAATCGGTGTGGTCACTCGTGAATTACCTCGATCACTACGCGGGGGAAAATAAAGCAGGATCATTGAAATCCTTGTACGTGCCTTATGTAGTCCTCTGAAAAAAGTCACCCCATGATCTTTAAAGCATTATTGTCATCCCCTTACGCCTAAAATCGACATCATCGCCGCCTCGGTTATCACCGTAATTAATACTCATTCAATAAATCATACACATGCACTGTTAGCGGGAAGTTATCTCTTCGATGGACCTCTCGAATTGAAGATGAAATAAATTTAACAACAAATAATATTACCCATGCAGTCATATAAGTGAAGCGATCATTGACGACAGATAGTTGTCATTCTCTTCCCTCGTAAAAATATCAAAACTTCCAGACCACGAAGAAAGTAGTATGATTTTCACATCAACCTACCACTCCAGTACCACGTTGCTGTTCAATAGATACATGAATGAAAGTAAGAGAGCCTTTGGTTTCAGTGGCAGTACCTTAAGCAAGGTTCGTTAGGTACATACCAAGGCGTCAACAAGAACAGAGATGCGTAGACTTGAAGATTTTCTATATATTATACTCAATGATAACAATTCCTTTGATCAGACTTAAGAATCCTAGCTACTGCGTAAACGTATTCGTTTCGCTTTCACTATAACCATATTGTACACGATACTTTTTACGCAAATGGATTACCAAGTTAGTTAAAACCACCAACATAAACACGAATGATATCAGTGCATGAAAGCGGTAACTCAACAGCACCAAATAATACGTGTATTAAGCGCACTCTCATGAAGAATAGTCGCACTTAACCCTCTATGGACGGAATGATGAAACATGAGCATGAAAAATATACTGCTACCATATTAGTTTTAAAAATTGCTATTTAAGCATTAAAAAAAGTACAATTTCTTTGATAATAACATTTATTTTGAAATGAGACGTTTTTGCATTGTATATACTTTATTTAAAATAATACCTTACATAATTATATTTACACAAGGTATACTTCAAAATTACCTTCATAACGTACCTTTTTTAAACTTTCCCAATTTTTTCTTCATATGACAATTGAAACTATTCATTTCAGAGCTCCACCAGGCACGCCATCGTTAGTGAATAGCGTCATACATTCATCGATTCAAATTGCTTGACAAATCGCCGGAAGAAATGGAACTTTCCACAGGCTTAATCCGAAGCATTACAATTCTGTCTGGCGCAGTAACTAAATGGAAAAGCCTCTTAGAAAGCAGATATTTCAATGATTGTGAAACGTAAAAAATTTGACTCGCTCGTCCTTAGAAGTTGAATACTATTCAACCAATATATATTTTAAAAAAAATAATGATTACTGCTAACAGCGGCTCGCGGTAAAGACTGCCCAGCATGAGTCTCACCTACCTTATTCATTTCTCAATATAGATTAAAATGACATCAACAATGATGGAACAAAATGATAATCGCCAGTTCACATGAAGAGACGAAAATACCACTAAGCCAGAAGAATAAAATTATTATTTCACGAAAAGACGAGATGCTATAGATCAGATATCACGACGGCCACAAGGGGGCTGTTTATTTTAATCAAAGCTTAAACCTGCAGATTTTTTCCATTTCTCCAAATCTTTAATGGGTTTTCTCGCGGTTCACGAGCTAAATTTTCCCCGCAAAACTCGTACTGGAACGAGAGGGTCGGTCTCGCAGGAAACGCCATGCCAATAAAGTCGCCTCGATAAGCCCCCGGGATCGTATCGCTCATTCCGGCGGTCACGTGCCACTCACGTCGAGCATCAACGCGAGCATTCATGCCGACGAGAGGGCGAGAGATGGCACGCCATTCGACGAGCAAATGCACACACCCATTGCGACTGCCGCTTTACTAACCCTCACACTCCACCGTAACAAAAGCTGCATCAGTAGAGGCGATTGAGGCGGAGCACAGTCGTTTCGAAGAACATGTAAACGTCGCATTTGTTTTAAATCGCCCTTTTTCTAGCGGGATTACACAATTGCAATCATTTTGAGCAATAAAGACGGGAGGAAAAAAAATCCAACCGTGTAATTTAAAATAAATTAGCAGAGAGCCGCAAAAAGAACTAAAGAATTTCCGGGCGTTCTACCATTTCCGTAGAAATAGAAACACTCCAAATGACCCTTAAACTCGGCCTTAAAATAATTCATATCATTAGGAGGCAAGGGAATTAAGTACAAAAAGCCATTTTGTACTAAGTGCTGATATGACTTTTCAGCCCACTGTTTCATCAAATACTAATTGAACAAAAATATACTCACTTTCAAAATAAATTAGTAAACTGAATCAAAACAACCACGTTAAAAATATTACCTCATCAAACACAATTTCTGCAAAAACAAATATGTTTTCTCTTATTAATTCTCTACACGATTGTGGATTTCTCTTCATACAAAAATGACCTATTATTTCGGGAAGTATGAGTAGGCTATTAATTACCAACCCGCATAATTCCATCGACCATTCCATTTGTAATGAATGCGAGAAAGCTCGCAAGGCTCCAAGCCTTAAAGGCCCTAAGCCATCACGATTCATCCGTCAGCCTAAGTAAGTTTTTTCCTCTCGAGAATGATGTTCTCAGAAAATTATGCTCTTTATCCACGCCGAACTACTTTTAACAGCATTTCTAACTCAAAATTGCTGAAAGCAATTCCACAAACCACTTGCGAGGCCAGATTACTTTCATGATACTCAAATATTGGCTGTGTGTCAATCTTCTCCGTCCAAAACATGCTCACGAGCAGCTTATTACCCTGTTTTATCTCCCCAGCAAAAAAATAAGAAACACGACTCACAAGATCGTGTGCACCCATTATAATGGCTAAATGCGCGAATGCTTAGGAAAAAAAGACAATAGTCGAAGGAAAAGATTGTAATGCCCAAAAGATGAGAGGCGTGGAACCATCAAGACATATTTTTCATCACGATCGAATCGCATTTGCCACCGGGGTGGGGATTCTGAGCACTCCTCCCGGAGAATAAAGGGATGGATGGATTGGCTATTTGGGGAGGCGACCGACGGCTAAGGTCATTTGCGCCATAGGGGATAGGTAAGGGAGGAAGGGTGGAGAGACACCCCACGTCAGCATTAGCCTGCTCTTGACGAAAGGCACCAAGGGGACCACGGTTTAACGTCTCATCCGACAGACGGAGAACTGTACTTGAAATCCCCTCCACAAGACACTCGAGTAGGGATAGGGGTCACTCTGAAAAACATTCTCCTCTGCAGGGATTTGAACCCTTGCCACCCGTATGGTTGGCCAGTACTCTAGCCACCACACCAACCCGGTCCCCGAGAATACAGGAGGGGTGCGAGGAGGACAGAAGCGCGGAGGCGACTTCGCCGGGCCGAGAGAGTGTGAAATGGGATGAAAGAAGGGGACCCATCATCATCCTCAACGGCCATCATCCATTTCCCAAGGCTCGCCAGTCCACGGGACGGAACAACACCTTCCCCCACCAGCAAGGAGAGGAAAAGGACACGAAAAGCTCTTTATTAATAGAGAACACTTCTCACTCACTTCACACGCAGAATCCACCGAGGTCTGTAGGAGGTGTGTGGGAGGAGGAGGTTTGGGGGGGAGGAGGGGGAGGCGAGGGCGATGACAAGTGGGCGGGAGGGTGCGAGTTTGGTGGATACGCAAAGGGGGTGGAGGGAAAGGGAAGACGAGAAGGGGTGGGGATGAAGAAAGCGTCTCGAAACGACGGACTCGCGCGAAAAATGAATTTACCATCCGAAATTAGAGCAACACAAACGCCTTCCACATGCGAAAATAAAAAAAAATATGGTAAAACGCATTTGAGCCGTGTGAGATTGATTGAACAGCCTGCGAGGGCGTCCGTCCGTTTCCAGAGGGTAGTGCGACGCGATTCATAATAAGAAGCGCGGGTGCCACATGCTTTTCAAGTCGGCCCTCTCTTAAAAAAAGCACGAAAAGACCAACAGTGGGGATCCACGTACGCACCAACCGAAGGTACATTGAACCTGATGTACCGAATTACACCCCAGTTAGTTGAAATAATCTCACTTTGAACATTCCAGACAATTTTATTCTTGGATTGGATTGGATATTTGGGGAGGCGACCGACAGCTAAGGTCATTTGCGCCATAGGGGATAGGTAAGGGAGGAAGGGTGGATAGAAACCCAGCATCGGCATTAGCCTGCTCTTAACAAAAGGCGCCAAAGGGAACCACGGTTTAACGTCTCATCCGAGAGACCGAGTACTGCACTTGAAGTGCCCTCCACAAGACACTCAAGTAGGGATCGGGTTTCCTCTGAAAAACATCCGCCTCTGCAGGGATTTGAATCCTGGCCGCCCGTGTGGTAGGCGAGTACTCTAGCCACCACACCAACCCGATCCACATTTTATTCTTACCGACCGGGCCATGGTTTCGATATCTTCAATTTCAATATCAAGGTACGGCAAGTGACCTTGATGATAACATCAAATTTAGCGAATCCATGGTCGGCAGGTATAGAGATGAGTGGGATGCATAAAGTGAGAAATCATTACGTGTGACGCAGTTCCACAACGCAATGCTTTGAACTTTGAATTGTACCCAGTTAAGATAGGGATTTTGTTGAATTACCTGCACCACACATGGCATTCGAACCAGTAAGCTAAAAGAGGGTGTTATAAGCTTAAGACAGATCTCCGAGATCGCGACAGTAAGACAGAGACAGATCGCGAGAGTAAGGAAGAAGAGAAAAGTTTGAAGGAGCCACTGATTAAAAGAAGAGAATGCATAACCCTATACACGAAGGTATAGCACAGGTGTACACTGAAGATTTTAAAATGCGAAATCGGCTATATTGAATGGATCATTTACGAAATTCATACGCCGAAGTAGGTTTTAGTCGCAGAATAGTTGCAAGTACTGTAATGCTATAAAAAAAACCATAAGAGAAATAAATTTGAAAAAAAACGCACTGCATTCCTCATTGATAAAATTTACGGATGAATTGCCAGCGATAGCCAGGTTACGCGGATCATTTATCGTTAAAAAAATAAAGGCTTCACTTTGGTGTGTCGAGGCGCCATCTTCTCTCAACTTGTACTTATAGAGGGACGGACTAATTTCCCATTGCGGAACACGCAAACCGTTGCTCCACACACCCTTGGGAGTAAACAGGATTCCTCTTTTCTGCTCGGGACCTTTCACCCATCTTTTCACTCACTCTTCAAGCCTCCCCTCTTACTGACGCGTCCCTTCACACGCTCCTGTTTCATAACCTCTTCTTAACATGCGCCGCAGTAAATGCGAGGAAACTGAGAGGGGAACATGGAAAAGCCTCGAGTTGTCGTATTTCATTGGTAACGACTGGATGGCGCGAAATCGGCCGGTTAAGGCAACAACCCTCATCGTTTCAACCCATTTTCCAGAACAGAAGGTAATTCTACGCGAGGCATGCAGTGTTTAAGCAACACTCTTCAACAACCAATAAATATTCAGTCCTTGCCATTTCAATCTCGCATAAGACACTACATTACTGGTTATAACCCATTGAAGGTGTAGAGAAGGACTTAGACACTGCATAAAGGGATCGGCTAAATCCCACAACAAAAATTCAACCGTTTGCAACAAGCTTGGAGTAACGTTGTTTTGAGACAAAGTAGAGAACATCTGACTTAGGAAATCGTTCTAAGGAGCCACAGCTAAATGTAGCCCGTAATATCCGTCGAGTCACAGGAGAAAGGCATCACAATAGGAATACGTAGCAATCAAAAGAGATTTCGTAAGAAGACTTAATCAACTAATAAAAGGCACGCACATCTCGTAACAGGGTGAACACGAAAATATTGAGTGAAGCAGGATAACAAGAGGTTTTCCACAGGCTTTCCTTTCCCTTCGTCTTCGCCGACGATTGGAATCGGGAATTAAAAAACAATTTCTCACATTTCGATTTAAGGGTTGTCACAGACCAAATAAAACTAAAAATGTGGGCGATATAAACATTTAATCTGGAAGTTAATGACACAACATGATATGGTATTTAAACTACCCGATCCACGGCATCGAGTGCAAGGGTCAGCAAGCATATCAAAAGCCCTACCCCAACCTCATTACCTCCAACCCCGGCGAGTCCCATTGGGAAAATTCGGTGTTCTCACACTTGATGATAGTACCCGAGGTTGAGAGAACTCCGAAGGCCACGCCCGACATGAATATTCAGCTTTCAGAACTGTATTTCATTGTCTTCAAATTAGCCGGCGTTAACCCGCCTCATAAAATCACATTAATTTCAAGACGCTCCTCACGAGCCCTCAGGAGGAGGGAGTGGGGGGGAGAGGGCATGGGGTGCAGGGCTTATAGAGGTTAACGATCGCTTTAAACTGGCGGTAGGGGAGAGTCGAGGGCGGGGTTACGAAAGAGGTTAAGAAGAAAGGAGGGGTAGGTGCCCCCCCGCCCCACCGGGAGATGGGCGTCTCGAGACAATTTGCAGGCAAAGTGCGGGGTGGCAGAGGCAGAGGAAATCGACTGTTGTGGCAAATGAAGCGAGCCAAAAGGGGAGGAGGGTGCAAACGGCTGTGGGAGTTGGGGGGGCGGGGAGGGGGCGCGGCTCGCGCTCTGAAGGGAGGCGTAGAGGGCACATTCGGGAGAGTCCAAAACAAATGCGAAGGATGTCCGGGAATTCAACGCCACCTACGCTTTCCCGTCAAAATCTGGTGAAAACACGGTGATTCAGAATGACTAGGGGCGTATACACCTGTTCACTTTCGCTCGGGGTGCATGGGCTAACTTTCCTTTTCTACTAGGCCAGTGATAAGACTTGTCATTGGGACAAATTTAAACTTCCCTCGTAGGTGCGTTTTAGAAATCAGCCACTCTACTTAGTAAAAGATAATTAACATGGCAATGCTTGAGGTTGACATGCAGTAGACACATCATAGATATTTCCCATTCATGATGTGTTCATGGAAAGACAGGTTTCGGTATACAAAGCCTTCCCATCACACATTCCCTGACTTTAAGTTCAAGGGCAAAGGAAAATCGGAAGCAATGCTGTCAAGGAGAGAAATGTAATTCTTTCGCTTTCCAGTAGCCAACTAATTAAAACACCAGTCGAGGCTCATAATTTTACCGTTAACAAGTAGTCACTCTATTTTGCAATCTAAAATACGGCTAAAAATGTAATCAAGGTATTTAAATAGTATAAACAGAAATTTTTTGTCCCGCACGAAGCTGACTAGAAGTATGGGCCTCAAACGGATTGTTCCCACTTGCGTGACAATGCGCGGGAACAGTTAAGTTTCTACGTTCATCTCCTCGACAGTCACCATTGCACGCATCAAGAATATAGGAATGCATACCTGTTCAATCACGAATCCCGGATATTGGCACCGTTCACTTGATCCGAAAGAGATAATTCAGATCTTAAAAAATAATGAAACCACCACGCACAAAAAAACCTGCGGTCACCTGTAATCAAATGTTCAAATGAATCTGACACTTCCGCCACCAGCTAGTTTGCAAAATAACCTTTGACAGCGGAGGATGGAGAGAAAAAAACTCCCAGGCATTTTTTCAACACGTGTGTGATAAAGTATACCATGTGAGTTTGTGCCCAATTTGAGACCAAAGAAAATCAAACAGCCGCGTCCGATTGATTGATGTGGTATGTATATGGAGTTGGGGCGCAGTTGGTTCGCGCCAGATATCCCCGGGGACAGTGCCGTCACGCGATGCGAGCCGAGCTGAGGACAGGAATGTGGCCGAGGAGCCCCCCTCCAATTAATTCTGTTATGTTGATGAGAACTAGAATCATAATAACAGTCGTCCCACCCCGTGATTATTGTCCATTTCGTAGGCCACTTTGAGCCACCGGACGCTGGAGGGCGTCGCGGTCGAGGGCGCAAAAAATAGACCGGTAGCAGTCACACACACGCACGCACAGATGGAGAAGAGATTAAATCGACAGATGCACCTCCTCCCAATAAATATTTCCACAAGGGCATCACTTCAAATCTTATCTCGGAGTTTAAAGGGGAGGGGACGAGGTGGCGGGAGGGTGGAGGAAGGATAGGAGTCGGGAGGGGGTAGACCCAATTGGGATCCTGGGTAAACGGCAGGAGAAGGGGCGAAACTTATACGTTACTTACGACTTCATCAGCAAAAAGACCGATGGAATACTATGAAGTGAAATTTCCACGTCTATAAGGCATCAATAACAAACAAATTTCAGATCACGAAAATCTAAACACAATTAATTATTACAGGTAAACGATCCGAAGAAGTGGTATGATGTTCGCGCGTCAAATACTTAAATTACACTCTATTTAATCAAAGTGTTCCACTCTTGACGCTGGAAAAGATGTCATCACATTTAAGATTGGAGACTGATAAAAGAAAAAGCATTTGTACGCAACTACTTTGAGTAGAAATCTCTCGTACTTACCACACATTTACAGAATTTTTCTCAGTCACAAGCTAGCTATTAAACCTTTGCGGGTTGCAAATCTCTCGTTAAATATTTTCTCGCGGTGAAAACCGAAGCTATAATCCCCTATCATCGACAACGCTCAATTCAAAGAATCCAGTCTGATACAGAACCTACATCTACATCTACGCAATACCCTGCGAGCCACCACGAGGGTGTGTGGCAGGGGGTGAAGATCACCAAACATGCACTATTGCCATGCAAGTAAGATATTTACCTATATCAAACTCAAACTCACAATTGACCAACATTTTAAGAAAAATCAACGTCATCTTACATTGACATTTAGCCAGGTTGAATAAAACTGGGACTCCGGAAAACAGACTGCAATAATAAACTTGATAAAAGTACAATTGATTCGGACTCTTCCATGAAAATATCAAAAAAATAATGCTGACGATTTATTCATGAAAATGCCTACACTAAACTATTATGTAATTGAGTTAAGAAATCTAAATGCTTAAGCATTTGAAACTACGATCATAAATATTCACGACCTGGCCTTAAAACGGTGCAGCTGCATGATGACCATGACTTCTATGTCCAACGGGGTACTACACAAATAAGATGATATGCAGATAAGTAGGAGACAAAGGATCATTCCCATGATGGACAGCAACGTGAGGAGTCCCTTTCACTTGACATTCAATCGGTTGGCATGCGAAATGTGACATAATAAAAGGAATAACGCGGCATGATCACGCCAGCAAATGAAGCAAAGAAGAAGGGCCAAGGACGACGGGAGCACGATGGGAAGGGAAGGGAGGCGAGAATTCCAGGAGTGAGCTGAGGGGAAAAAGATACAGGAAGAAATAAAGAAAGTAGCGGTTGCAGTGCGAGCGCCGAAAAAAAATTGCTCACCCCAGGGGAATGAGCGAATAAATAACTTAATTGCGAGAGTCCAAGGCCGCCGCAGCCCTCAGATGCAAATCACACAAAGAAATGAGGGGCGGGAGAATGTCAAGGCTCCTGGGGAGCCATTAGGCGAATCAATCGGAAGCTTGAGGGCGGAGCGTGCACGATCAGTCCAATCGAAGTTTCACGAGGTGCCGCTTTAATTAATGAGCGCCCCTTGAAACAACTTCGGAAAAGACTTACCCGGGGGAACCAAAGTGAATTTACTCAAAACTTCATTGGCACGTCATCCTTCTTCGTAACTTCGGCCGTATCTCACGTAAGAGCATCAGTTTGATTAAAGTCTTCCCTGATTAACCCCGAGATGCGCGCCGTCAAATCGGGGCCATCCCAAAATCCTCAGCGTGAATCACGAGGAAGACACTTGAAAGATTCATGAGAGACGTCGTCATAAAAGGAATCCCGTATCTCATTTCGACGCGAGTGTCTCCCGTCTCCGCGGATCGCCACACAATGGACAAACGCAGCAAAAAGTCCGGATTATTACTCCAAATTTCCTTATTTGAGGATCCGGTTGTTCCTCGAAAATGGCTAAGCAGATGAAGGAGGGGAAGTGAAATTCCTTCGAAAGGTTTTCAAAACATACCTTAAAAAGAAAACGTCCGTCATCTTCGGCTCAAGGTCTTGGGACTCATGAGACCGACTAAATATATATAATGTATCAGGAGAAGGAAGGCGAAGGAGGGAGGGAAGGGAAGGACAGAAAGGGACGCGGGAATGAAATGTAGGTGGTTGCCAAAATAAAAGAGAAGAGCGGTATACATTTTCCTCTCCGTGCGATTGGGTTTCAAGGGCGTCCGGATTATGGGGCGCGAGAGAGAGGATATGTGCGGGAGGGAGAGACGCGAGGAGAGGACGCGGGCGTGGAATGCAAAGAGACTAGTGAGGCGAAGCGGTTAGTTGTCTTCGAGGAGGGCATGCGGCCACCATGAGAAATCTCCTCTCCTTACCTCCTCCCCCTCCCCCGCCGACGGACGGAGGGAGGGAGGGGCCGCGACGGGGCGAGACATAACGGCAAGACCGGGGAGGAAGTTGCAAATCTCTCGCGGAAGATGATGATGATGAGATATAATCCGGGAGTTGAGGCCGGGGGATGCGCCCTGGTAATTGCCCATCTTACACTAACCCCGCGCCTAGTCTTCTCAGCCGACCGTGCGCGCGACTTGTGAGTGACCTCTTGACATCCTTTGTGCCACCCTGCGGGATAATCCTCTCCCGATCGCAGACGGTCAAGTCTAATCGGTGTCATGCCGCCCCGTTTAGCACAATCCACATCCCACTTATCTTTTATGAACACCGTGAATCAGTGGGATATCCTCATTCTTGATTGAAACTAGTAGTTTAAGATTAAAGGCATGCTGTATTTTTTCTTGAACCAACGAAAATATTAACTACCTTAATTATGGTAACGATATTACGATCACCTTTGTCCATATCCCCTAATGAAACTTAGCTTTAAAAGCCATACCGTCATTACCGAGGTACTTCGCCAATGCACTATTTGAGCCATGAAGAGAGAGATGTTTTTAAGTACACGAAAGTACAGCCTTCCTCTCTTGCGCGTCAATGATTGTATGGTGGGTTCACATCAACGCAATGCCTTAAGACCACGGGCTTAAATATTGCTTAAGACTAACCACCGACTTACCTTCCCCTTGTACGAATTGTCACAACTCGTTATAAACATTCACTATCAACTCGGGGGTCGAGAAAAATGAATAATTCTCCATACACACCCGGTAGGTGCATTAAAACTCATCCAAATTATATCAGCACAGCGCACGAGAGAAAATTTTACCACAAACTCATTCATATGCATACGCGTCAACCGCCGGCATTAACAACAGCCACTAAAATTGGCATAGGATTTTTATAAAGTAACCTGAGTCAACAGAGCATCCCAATGTCTAAAGTCACTGCAGGGCAACGGATATCCGCTCTACGTATATTTCGACACTCAAACCATAACACATCGTTGTCATACACAAAAGAAACGTATGAGACTGTTTCCATACATCCAGAACGTCCCGCGAGCGACTGTAAGGAGGAAAAAAGCACAGTACCCGCATTCCCCCAATCCATGTAAGCGCATTAGCCTCGTACTTTTTTTTAAACCAACCCCTTTCGTCTCACCTCCGCCACCTCCAAATACTCCCTCAAATCTGATTCCCCGTACACAAGACCTACGCCTGGGGCTGCACCGATCGTCTCTAAATAAAAAAATCGGAAGGGAAAGAAATGTTACACGCACCTATTTATACGACGAGGAATTAAGGTTGGGATATGTTTACACCATCATCACTCCATTATAGGGTGAACCCCACCGGAAAAGTGATTACCACGGTTTGGGGTTGGACGTATAGCAACGAGAAAGATAACATTCGCCACGGTACGTCTCGATGACCGAGGAGGAACCGAAACTTGAGGAAACTTCATTCCACGCACGAGTGAGTCGACACATTTATTAGATTAACCGGATCAATGAAACACCGCGCCTTCAAACTTCGAAAGAAAAGAAAAAAATTATCTTCGCCGTCAAAAATGGAAAATAGATTTATTATCACGTTTCAGGAATGCGTCCGCTGACTCCTGGCGAGAAAACATTTTCTTTGAGATATAACGCAAGTAACGAATAATAGGAATTGGAAGTACGGGTGATCATGAAAGCGCATCATATCATGGCGATAACCCTACATAATTATCTTAAAAGTACTTTCTAATTCCCAATGTCTAGATGTTTCAACCGAAAATATTTTCCATTAAGGCTAACGCACATTCGTTTTACCAAAAAATATCAAGGATCTTCTCCAGCTACTATAATATATATTCGTCCCTGTCTTAAATAAAAACAACAGGTCATACTTCACCTTAAGCTTGCCTCGTTAAATTTGAATTTACTATTTCCTTGTAACTCCAACAAGGAAAAGAGTGTTGGAATATTAAAGAAATAGAAAAAAAACAACACTGACTCAATTTTTCCCAGGCCTAGCAAACGCATGTTTGTCCAATTAGATTACAAATTTGGAATGCATATTGACATGTAAAGATTAATAGCACACCGGAAAAATTTAGTGACACTATCTTAAAAATTCCAACTCGAGGTTGTTTCCATAATACTAACTTTACTGAGCCTTATTTGACAGATATTCTCAGCAAATTCTTAGTGAATAAAATCAGAAAAATAATCCCTCGCGCGACTAAGTAAAGTGAAAATACTTTTTAAAAATCACAGTATCTGAAAAAAAGGCTTAAAACATAAATATTATGGAATTTATAGACCTTTTACGTCACAACCGTTTTCGTACACGAAAAGGCATCAGCAGGATTATCGTGATAGAAGAGGTGCCTCCGAAGACCACATACCATGAGGACGAAAGCACATACTAACATTACGGAATAAATAATACGGAACGACTGCTGAAAAGCCACCATTCCAAAAACCATTGGTTTCAGTATAATAAAGAAAAGGAGATTTCAAGAATTCCTCACCCAGCTATCAAGATCCATGCTTAGTAAGAAATGAAGATGCAATCTTCGGACGTGGAGCCGATATTACGAGAAAAGAACGTCATGGCAGGAGGAGACTTCAACGCTCGAAGAGGGCCGAGAAATGTTTGAAGTCGACGCAATGATTTTCCAGGGTTATATTGTCAAACTAATGGGCTCATCCCTTGAATAGGTTTGAAATATGATCTCCATAACGCCTTATCTCCACCCGACATCTCATTCCCAATCCCATTCCGGCGCGGGGGAGTCCCTCCTCGCCACACTCCATAATGCTACATTTAACTCTTTTTAACCTCCGCCCCGCAACCGGTAATACGAAGAGCTCAGGTGTATCTCCAGTCGGGCTGCTGGAAAAGGAGGGATTTTCTCTCTCTCTCTCCCCCGTCCCGTCTTAAAGGATTCCCGTTACGAGAGGGTTGGGAGGGAGCGAGTGGGGCGGAGAGAAAGAAGGATGGGGGTGGAAAACGGCTGCAAAGAGGAGGAGGAGGAGTTAAGAGATACTGGGAGGTACGGTCTCGGGAGAGAAGAGAGATCGCGGGTATGACAGGAGTGTATAGAGGGCGGAGAAGCAAGGAGGGTGTTCTTTTTTTATAAGGACGCGCACGATCGGATACAAAATACAAAGGCGGGGCGAGTTGACCATTTAAGGGAAGAGGAGGAGGAGTTGGAATAAAAGAAAAAAATAATAAAAGCACGGTCAGAGAGTGGTACGGATCGGAACGGCGGCAGGCGCCTCGAATCGATTTCGATGCCGCCTCGACACGGAGAGAGGGGCGAGGGTGCAAACCACTCCGAGTGAACCATATTAAAAGGAATAAATTCCAAATCTGGGGCACAACTAAAAAATGGAAGAGAGCGAATGCGAGAAGAGGAGATAGAGGTGGAATTGAATTGTCCATCAGCCAAATTTAAATTAGAATAATCGAAATGGATTCGCGTGACTAATTACAAGTAACCAAGGAGAGTGAGGCGCAATCCCACGAACGACGACCCATAGTTTTTGTAATACAAAAAGCCCAACGCTCATTACGAATCACTTTTCCCTCAATTCTTTGAGGCATAAATTCCATACGAGAGGGAGATACATACTAATGTCAGCGTAGGTAAACAAAATCAATAAGCCTGCATTCTCTCGCGTCTTATAATTAATCAGGCGCCAGAAAATATATGATACGCTATTTTTAGTACGAAACGTGATAGGGTAGATGTACCTTTTTTGAACGATTTAAAGCTGATCATACAACAGAATGCAAAACCCAGTGGCGTAACTAAAAATTTACGAGCATGAAATGATTTTTCGGGAAAGTATGCCAAGATCCGACTGCAGTAACATCACATGCGATTTTGCTAACATGATGAAAGAGTAGAAAGGACCATCCCCGTCATGGTTAAACCCATATTTGTGAAGTTAAAAGAATTAAAGATAGAAAAAACATAAAGAAAAATTAAGCCAGGAAGAAATAGGAGACGTGAGCTCTTACTGTACTCAACCTATTATATTTTCACGGAACTAGCCGCGCAGTTCAACGGAGTCACCCGCTAGTGATCACATATATATGTGAAATTCATAGTGGAAAAAAATCATTCGCCTGGACTGGGATTCGAGGGATCCGGGTTCGATTCCAAGTCCAGGCAGATGATTTTTTCAATGCGAATTTCACACAGTTCTGCCTAATACCGTTGAGCGTGCAAATCCCTCCGACCGTGAAGTAATGAGAATGTTAGGTAATGGTCAATTACCCAACCAAAGCATAGTCAGGGAATTCGATCGGAAAATATTACGGGTAAGAGTAGCAAATTTCAATTGAGTACAACCGGATATGAAATAAACACACTACACATAAAACATTTTTAAGAGCATCCCTTACACTCTGGAGTTTAACTTTATATAATTAAAGAACATAAAATCACTTACCATACTTTATAATGTAACAACTTAAGTGCCAATTACCAATGCTGTCATGCACAACAATACCAAACTCTACAGGAATGAAATATGATGAGAAAATTTAGATTTGGCTAGGGTTCGAAGCATGATATAATCGCCAACGATCTATGCCATCGAACGATGAACGGGGAGTAGGCTAAAAAACTGACTGCTATAGTGACTAAGAACGTGAGCACCAGAGCGTATCTTTCGGGGAAGGAAGGGAATGATTAGACCAATAAAGAAGCCGAGGGTCTGAGGGAAAGTGAGAGTAGAGGATGCTGGGAGACAGAGGAGGAAGGCCTTGGGACAGCGGTCCAGACAACTGACGGAGGGGCAGCGAAAGAAGGGATGAGAATGTGACACGACCGCCATCGACGAAGTGACAATATTTTTAGCTATTTTTTAAACTGCTAAAACAAAAAGCAAACGACAGAAATTTATACACCCGATTTATGGCTAAATGGTGGCAGTAAATAAGTGGACTACATTATTTCTACTTTGGTAATATGTCTCATTGATGATTAAGAAAAGGGTTTTCTCAGGAGTTGCCATATACTCAATTTACCGTCTTCTTTGGGCTATGGCGAAGACTAAGCGTTTGATGCCTCATCCATAAAATTCAATTCGTTAAAGTTTCACGTAAAACACATACGTTGGTCTACCATTTAAAATACCACGCATTCCTCGAAACAGCTCCCTCTCCAACAATTAATTCGAATATTTCAGTCACATTAATCCACGTAAAGACCTGTGGATTAAGGTGGATAATGACTCACTAAACCGACAGATTTCAAGTTTTTTCGGGTCCAATTTATGATATATCGCACACGCTCGTCATACCACAATACAAGTACAGAACAAGTAGCTTCAGGAATGAGAGAAAAATTTCCCGGAAAATAGAAACAGAAAATGAATAAACAGCCAGGCAGTCCATTTCTTAAGACGTACAAGCCGACTATCAGGCACACATTCATTTCGAAGATGATATTAAACATATCCCCTTGGCTAGTCCGACGAGAGCAATGCCCACTTAGCTATGCACCCTGGCACCATCGAGAAAATATGCAGGAGTCAAGATTGATTAGATGGCAGAGGAGCATAGGAAATTAATAGAATCTAGTGCTGACGAAAGCAATGACCCAAGGTTTGGCTGACGATACGAAAAAACTCACCAAGAAAACACTTGACTGAGTAAGAGTCCGAGATAAAAGGCTATTCATAAGACGTATGTATACAGTTAAAAGGTGCGCTTTCTCCTCCTCCTCTCACAAACGATACGCCCTCTAAGAAAGCCATTAAATCATTTTGTCTCAACAATACTCCCACAAAGTCGCCGACGCTTATCACGGCATGGAACGTACCCTTCTGAAGTTCAATTCTGAAACGCCGGTTTAAAATTACTGGTGGACATTAATGGCCCCGTCCAACGTGTCTCACTTCATCTTGATTGTCATCGGCATCGAGGCTCTGATGATTCGGTTCCAAGCTTCTCGGTGACTTTAATTGCGCATATAAACCGTTCTGAGTGTATTCATAGCTCCGAATCCATCTTCTCAAAACAGTGGCTCTAGGCCAACGGTGAAAAACGAATCAGTTAACTTGGAACGCCAACCGTCGTAATCCACGGAAAGCTTTACAGTAGCATTACTGCGGCTGAGTTTTGTTTATGGTGACCAGGTGTGAGATTCCTACCGCCTCAAATAAATAGCACTGAGAAGTGGAAAGTTTGAAGATACGATTTTAACCACGTTATAAGAGAAGAGTCAGCAAGTTTCAAATAGGATTTAATAACTTTTAAGCCGACCTAAACGGCCAGGAAGAGTCTACGGGTGGAATATTATAGCAATTTAAATATTGGCAGCAAGTTACTCACATATTTTAACAAATGAAGGCATATGAAAAGAAGAAAATCAAAGTGCGTACACAAATTACTTACTCAGTAAAACACGTGCCTAGCCAACACACCAATTCCTCAAGCGAAGACAGTGTCCCTGAAAATAAAAAAGATATTCCAATTACACATCACTTTTCCGTGCTTAAAATGGACAGTGTTACTCATTGCCGTCCACCGGACATGAGTCACAAATTTAATTGGATTAGTCCCTAGTCTCCATGTAAGTATCGTTTCAGTAAAAGTCACCACATCTACATCTACATCTACGTCATACCCTGCAAGCCACCCAAAGGGTGTGTGGCAGGGGGTGCTTTCGCACCAGGCATCACCAACGTGATGAGAAATCATAATTTCCGTGGAGCAATTGAAAAAAAAGCATAAAACATAAAACCGAGTACTTTTCATTAAAAGTGATACATTTAGAATTATTACGAACGTGTCACATTTGCTAGCGTGGGAGATAATGAATGCGTGGGTAATTTTAAGTACCTCGCACATCTCACTCATACTTTTGACAACAAAATGAATCAAAGAAGCTCAGACTCGAAATTATAAAAAAAGGAAAAAGGTGGTCGGGAAGAAGTGAGGGAGGGATGAAAGGGGGACATGAAACAAAGTGGAGAGAGAGAGAGCGGAGAGAGAGAGAGAAAGAAGATATCAATAAGGGATTACGGAGAGACATAAACAAGGAGGAATTTCGGGGCGGGATGGGGGAATGGGGAGAGAGCGGCCGAGTAAAGAGGGAGAGAGGACAAAACAAAAACATCTTGGAGAGCGAGGGACTAAATGGAGGGGGCGGGGAGGCATACATTAGCGCGACGGCTCGCATCAGCGGGGGGTGGGGGGTCGGGGGAGAAGTGAGAGGGGTGTGTGGGAGTGAAGGGAGGGACAGGGAAGAGCCAGAAGAATCCTCTCACTGAGACTCGGGAGGGATTGCAGAGGAGACGAGAGACGACGGACAAGGGAACGGCTTTCATTAATTTTAAACAATTATGCCCATACTGCTCCAAGAGGCGAAAAATCCACAGAAATAAAAGAGTACATAAATTCGGCGCTAAAAACACTCAGGAACGAGAATGATAGAATCGAATAAGTTTTATGATGCTCTAGGTTTCCCCATAAGAGCAGAAAAAGAAAATACATATCAAATTCTGCTGTGAGCGAAAAAATAACAAAAAAATCTATATACCTGGCCAACATCTCACAGTGATGAAAAACAAAAAAACTCACAGTCAAAGATAATTAACACTAAATACAATGAAAAATATAAGATATAAAAATGGAAAATATAATATCAATCACAGAGAGATAACAAACAAACAATAATTTCTCAAATCATTTTGGAAACATATAATTCTATAACAGGATACAAATATCAATTATTGGCATATATGCTGCTTATAGTAATAATTACAAAGTTTTTCCTTAAAAACAGAAAGCGAGGAAGAATTTTTTATAGATAATGGCAAGGAATTCCAGAGATTAGAAGAAATGATTTAAGGTATGTATTTGTCCGAGGTATAGGGCGTAAGAGGTAGGAGGGGTCAGTTCTAGTGGTTCTAAGAACAGAGACTGATTTGGATTTGAACATGGAAAAGAGATAGACTGGATATTTATCGCAGAAGAGAATGATAAGTAATGACCCAAGTAAATATTCCCTCCGATAAGAGGTTTTAAGCCAGTTGTGCAGTTGACAAGTTGTAAAGGTGGTGGGGGAGATACCGAATAAGATCTCAAATGATAGGGGAGAGCTGAACGAGCATCGATCCAAGGAAAATTCCCAAAAACCAGATTGTAAACACATAATGAGCTTCATGAAAGATACACTAGAGTTCATAATTAAAAGAAACTTATTCTTCGCGACAGTGAGAAAACCATCATTAGATCAAAAAAGGGTAGTCAACTAAGTCTTCAGACGAGGGACCAAAACTCAAATAACAAAACACTGATCGACGGAGTACTTAGCTGGCCAGGGAAGAGAAGGGGGAGGGGCAGGACAAATAATGAGACGAAAGTCATCGGCCTTCGACGAATGATGAAAATACCCGCGAGGCAAATGTAATAGTTAAGTCAAGGCAGCTACAGACCAAAAAGATTACAAATTTCCAAGACTTGTCCCGGTTTACATAGCAAAAATTTTCAAATTTGTTGGTGAAAACTCCACTCTTTAGTGGTGTATTTTAGAGATGCAAAAATAGATCACAATACATTTACGTACGAGGGAATAAAGTTTTCCATCAATGAAAGCCTCACTACTATTGCTCTGGGAGAAAATGGGCTACTCATCCTCAGGTATATAATTCTTTATATATAATATAATTATAATTCTTAGGTCTCGGACGCGTTTGAAGCACCTGTGCACAATCATAGGAGAAACATATTTTCCATCTTCCTCAGAATGAGTTTCAATATGAGGGCCGAAAAGTTTACACTAGGAGCTTAAACACTTGATAAATACCGAATAAGATCTCAAATACTTTATTCAGGCGAGGCATTCAAGACCTTAAGTCCATGCACCATTAGACAGAGCCAACAAAATAATACTCACTTCTAGAAAACAAGAATATTTGAACTTTGAAAAACACATTTCTGGACTAATTTTACATTACTACCCCGACATTTCCCGTTTTTCAAGCCTATATTCAATTTCCATAAGGCCATAACCCAGGCATTCCAGATTTTTCAGGCTTGTATCAACCCAGCATATAAAACACATAAATGAGTCACAAAACGATTACTATTACAACACCTACCAAAAATTAAAAAAAAAAAAACATGGAATACACCTTATCCCCTCCCAGCCTAATCTAGGCGCATGTTCGAAGTCAGATAAAACCACTAGAACGAGCGATGAAACACGAAAAGGACATCCCTAATGCGCGTGCCACTGACTATCCGGGGCAGCAATAGCAGTCCCATCCTGATTCTTGTAGCTCATGTTTTGACAGGATGGGGGTTTTCAAGAGTGCTGCGACTCGGTCGAGATAAGCTCAACATTTTGGTGGCGATCGGCCGAGTTGGGTGGCTTGCTCTCTGAAGAGAGGAGGGCGGGGCAAGAGGGGGCGGGGAGGGGCAAGGGTGAGCGAGGGCAGGGTGTGGGGTGTGGGAAGGAGGAAAGTGGACGGAGGGAGAAGGAAATACTGGAGAGGGAGGGAGAGAGAGAGGTCTCTGGACGGCTAAAGGGTCGGCCTCAAAGC
The DNA here is from genome assembly GCA_963169105.1 of Ceriagrion tenellum. Lineage (NCBI taxonomy): Eukaryota > Metazoa > Arthropoda > Insecta > Odonata > Coenagrionidae > Ceriagrion > Ceriagrion tenellum. The sequence continues at coordinate 58,962,824 of OY720632.1, read as the reverse complement.
GTTGCACATACCCCACTATGCCTTCGTCTTGTTTTAATTTTAATGACGGGGCCTCAGGGTGGAGGGGATGATGCTGAAAACGGAGAGGTAGTTTGGGGGGGGGGGGGAGGGTCTTTTCAGATGGAGGGTCACGGAGGAATGGATGGGGGGACGGGGGGGGGGGGAGGGAGTGGGGCGCCCCGTCTTCGCCCTCGCTCGCATGCTCACTCACGCAGCTGCTCCTCCGCCACCCGCCCCCCTTCTCTTCCTCCCCCCCAACCTCACTTCAGCCTTCCCAGCATCCTCCTCTTTCCCTCTCTTCTCCTCTTCCACTTCGTACCGTTAGAAACAGAAGCTCAAGACTTCGCCTCCGAAGAATGCGCCCCAGAGTGCCAGTCGCCCTCTTCCTTATTCCTCGCCCTCCATCTCACCTCCTCCTCTCTTCTTTCTTCTATTATGGCCTTCTATTCTCTCCCATGTCCACACCTTCCTCTCCATTCTCCTCTCTTCCACAAATGTTTCTCCCTTGCCAAATTCTCATCCTCGCATACTCAAAGAAAAACTCACGGAGTCTATGGAATTGTCGAATAACTGAAAGTAAATCTTATGGAGTTTCTTTGATGCCAGGCATTGAGGGGAACGGTGTCATTACTTTAAAGGTCTTCATATCGACAACACGAGAGTCGAGGAAAGGAATGTTGAATGGACTTCACAAGATAGAGAGCTCATGCATTGAAATGGATTTTAAATGCGTTATAACTATTTTTTAAATTTTCTAAGAGGGGTTGATGGCAGAAGGGGGGCATTATTGCATCAGCCTTGCTCCAATAAAGACGACATACTACACTTGTTGAAATGGATAAGAAAATAAAAAGGCGAGTGGCTCCCATTCACACGCAGAGAAAAAAGTGAAGAGTAAAGTTATAAATATTGACGCACGTTTGGATAAGGGAGCGTCAGTGTATTTTAATACCAATCTATAATTCTTAGAGCAAAATATCGTATATCATAAAAGCCATAACAACATGATATCCTTTGTTATCAGACTTCAACAGAGAGACGTAGCCATAATCGGCCAGATGACCCTGAGAATGATGGCAGGTAAACAATAAGTGTAATAAGAATTTATTTTCTGCAGGTAAAAGTTTAATCTGTAATTTTAGAACACCCTATTACGTTATACGCTTATTTCGCTCGGTTAAATTCGCATATGGAGTTGGGGGTCGGAAAACGAGAGACACAGAGGGCCTGCCCGACACGTTCATTTCAGTCCAGAGTGAAATAAAAGACACAAAATTTTCTTGATCTTACCATGGCCAGTGGCCACTTACATTTAAAGAGGATTAAATTTAGTTTTTGCTTTTAAGAATAGGTCCTCCGGCACTTTTAAATTATAAGGAAGGCATGAAAAATTCAACACGGTGAGATGTATCTACGAGTATTTTGAGTGAGACCACACCATCTTAACATCACAAGAAAATAATGCGATTCGAGACGGCGAACGACCACGCTCCATTTAATGCATACGCTCCCTTCACGTGCTGCCCATACAACCACCCTTCTATTTCGGGAACACATTTGCTCCGCACGTTTACTCAACAGCTGTCCCCAGCCAGAGGAGCAATAACTTAAGCTCTGATTCGGATAAAACATTTGCAGCACCGACACTACCAAAGATATCCAAGCGATTAAACTAATAGCCACAGATCTCTGCAACGAAGTGCTAAAACTCCGCAGAATGGCTAACATACGGCGATTTCTAGTCACAACAGAGTCGCGTCTGTGGGCAGAGACTAAGTAAACAGACAAAACTAAAAAGAATCAAGCCAAACCAAGGTTTTAAGAAGCAAAATTAAGCACAGATTGTTCCAATGTTCATCTACATCTTAGAAGTACTGCGAAAGCTATCACCAAGGTTGCGAGTGGCATAATAGAGGAAAGATGGATCAACGAAAAACCTAAGTTTAAGCACAATTCCTAGCACACAAGCACGTTTTGGCACATTTCTAGCCAGGTGCAGGAAAAAAATCCCATAAGAAATGGTGCTGGCACTAACTTTGTCGAAACTCCAAAGCTTCATCTTCAGAAGAGGAAAAAAACGCACTTTCACGCTTAATTTACTTCTGACCATGGTTTCGCCACGTCATGCCATTTTCAGGGTCACTAATAAGTTGTTACTAAATGATGGCATAACATGCCAAAATCACAGTCGGAAGTAAATAAAATGTGGGAGTGTACCGACAAGAGTTTTATTTTCCCCTCTTCTGAACATGCAAGCAAAATACCAACGGGTTAGGCTACCTAATGGAAGAGAGGTGGAAAGAAAGGGGAAATGGCACGGACTAAGGAACGAGAGCAAGAAAATAATCCTCAACGCGCTAAGCCGTAGACCATAAACTTAAAAGGCTCTCGCATAAACCATGCTTTCGGAAAAAATTAACAGACTCTCTCCGTCCACCCAACCGTCATAACCCGGCATAGTTCAGGGGCTTCTAATGTCATCAGAGAAATAATTTTCAGACAAGGAATGGAACAACCTCAGGCAGGCGTCACGTTCCCCCGCCGAGATATGAGGGTTATGACCCGACGCACCACTAGAGCCGGGTTTGCTTCCACGGCCACAGGGAATGCGCCGTCTCCGAACGCCTCATAACACGTCTACAAACAGCCTCCAGACGGACCAAGAGAGATCCATCAAAGACGGGGCGCGGTCGTCTCACGACTATGATAGGGGGGGAGGCGAATGGGGAGGCGGGAGTGACAAGAGGAGGCGGTGGACGAGGAGGGGACGTGAGCACGTGAAAATCTCGACCGCAAAGTGACATACGGTTCAGCGAGGCACGAACTTGGGGGCGGAGAAATGCAGTCGGTCCCGCCTCCGCTAACAGAATGCCATCGAGGAGGGCCGATAAGGAAGAGAGAGAGAGGAGACTAACCCACCGGCAATTAAATCAACCGAGAGAGAGAGAGAGAAAGAGACTGACTTTCCCCTTTCCGTTCTCCTCCACCTCCAGCATTAAAACAATTCGCTTCGTTTGACCTTCGCTGCACCGCGGGGGCGCGCCTTGTCATCCGGGGAATGTCTCTCAGCCGCTCCATACGGAATGGTCCGGGGACCCAGCCGAGACGTTTATTAATGGGCGGGGCCACCGTTGCCGCCCGCCGGTCGCTTTCATTCAAAAGGCGAATTTCAAATATTTTTAATGCACCGTGGAAAACACGTCGGTTTGCGCAAAAACCTCGGCGGTGGATGAAATTCCCCGGAGAGCACGAGTGAGAAGGTCAAAGATTCATCTACATATACACGATACCACGATGGCACCCATAGGTTGTGTGTCAGAGGGGTGAGTCATCACAAACAGGTACCACAGTGTCCTTAATTAAGTTAATGAAGCTACCACGACAGGCACATTAAAAAAACACGGACTACTAGTCATGAGGTGGCATTTCATCAGCATATATTTCAGTACAGGCATTCCAACAATTCTAGAGAAACTATTTGATTTACGAATTTTGCAACTACATCCAAGGGTTGCAGCGGAACTTGCATGACAGTGCTGTGAATAGTAGGTAGAAAATAAGGGCAAAGGAATTGGGGAGTAAATGAACTAACCAGTTGAGGTACCTATCGACAAAGCTAGTTCAATGTCTCATTGGAAGCTGTTATGGTTCACCATAGTATGCGGGAAAAATGACAATTCAAACCTATCCGTTCCTAATTTGATTCTTAAGATCTGGGGTGAGATTCTGCTTCTTCATAACGTCATAGCGCCGCGACCATACGGTAAAATAGTGAGTAGCTCCACGACAATGCAAATCTGTTTTTTCTGAACTCGCGCCATCTTAGCTTTTGAAACGCTTATATATCGCACTGTGGCATCTACATCTACATCTACGTGATACCCTGCGAGCCACCACGAGGGTGTGTGGCAGGGGGTGAAGATCACCAAACATGCATGTTTGCATTGCCATGCAAGTAGGATATTAAGGGAGACATGCTAGATAATAGGGTCACATGGAGCTAGATGGTTAGTATCTACATAATAAGGAAGGGATTATTGGTTGTTATTACATGCATCATGCACTACAGACTACTCAAACTATATTTCACCTACCTATCCCTTTGCCACGCTGCCTATTGTTCTCTCTTATAGTACGCGGGAAAAATGACATTTTTAATCTATCGGTACGACAAAATATCTCTCTAATCTTGTTAATATGATCAAACCTAGCATAATACGCAGGGGTTCTCAATATATATCTAACGTCATCTGTGAACAACTCTGTTTCGAATTTACTTAAAAGGTTTAACCTAAATTTTAACCTGCGTTCTGATAGTAATTCCCATCCTAGTTCTTCTATTAAGCTCGTAACACTTATACAATTATCATAACGGCCTTTAACAAACCTAGCAGATCTCCTTTGTACGCGCTCTAATTCTTTAATCATACCTTCCTCGTACGGATCCCATATACTAGCGGCATATTCTAAATGACAAAGTGGCGATGGTCGAGACTTCTAAAGAAACAGAATCGCGCGCGGTGCCTTGATAGCAACAGCAAATGTTATAATATCACCGCTTTATGATAGCGTACGTAGAAACAGAATAACCCGCATGGTCAACCGCAGTAAGCCGGGTTGGCCTTTAGGAAGAATACAGAAGGAGAAAGATAAGCAGGCAGGCCAACGACTGGGGCGGCACGCACCCACACGGAGCGGGAGGGGGGGGGGGGCGCATCCGCCGTCATCCTCCTCATGTGCAAACCTCATCTCGGAATATCGAGACGGACCGAGAGGCACATAGTTCAGCCGGCTATCGGGACGATGGTGGGGCTTGTGCAACGCAGCCGAAAAGACCTTTTAGGAGCGACGCCAACGAACGCATCAGCTGAGCGAAAGAAAATTGGTCAGGATAAATGCGTGCGGACGTAAAAGATTGAGAGAGGAGGGAGATTGAGCGTCACGGGGCGATTTCCCCTACAAGTCGAAGAACACATCCGCACACAATACGATCCAAAAATAGACGCGACGAGCTATTTCCGAAAAATGCAGCCACGTAATCAGCATTTCGACACCGCGAAATCCGGAAATCATCATCCGAACGAAAAAAGAATAGCATTCAAGGTTACTCCGCAGAGATTCCTGGAGCGAATTAACAAGCGTAACGCTTAACTCTCCGAGGCGCAAGAGGGCTCAGATGGATCGATCGAGGAAGAAGCTCATTATATTTATAGCACCAATTCTGGGCCAACGCTATGCAAATTTTTGTCGAATATCCAGGAAACGGCGAAAGAGCAGACGAGGGCAGAAAAACCATTTGAGTGATCCCTCCTCGCCCGGGTTTTATAAATACAGCTTCGACTGAGAACGTTTCTCGGTTCAGAGGATGCCAAATGAGAAATTGAGAGAGGAGGAACGGGATGGGAGGAGAGATTTCAAGGGAAGGAGGAGAGGGAGGAAATATTGAGGGGCTGCTGGGCCGATCGAAGAGACTCCCGACTGAAGAAGCCCTTCTCCGGTCCAAGGGCAAAAGAATAGAATTAATCCAAACACGGCCAACGGACCTTATCTCAACGTGACCCCATTACCACAATCCATGACCCTTACCCCCGTCCCGCGCCCACACAAGGCTTATCCGAGGACGAGCCCATCCGACGCCCATCTTAACCAGCACACGACTCCCATCTAAGATTTATATTAAAACACAACCGATGCCTTGAGGGTGTGGAAGGAGGGGGGGGACACACACACTTGGGGGCGTCCCAATCCTCCACAACAAGCATTCCTCCCCTATCATTATAAAACGAAAAACCCTCCCCAGATGTGAGAGCGTCCTTCATTCTCCACTGAGAGGGAGAGGAGATACAGCCTCCCTCACCTCCGCCCTCCCAGCCTCCGCAGCCGTTCCATCACCCCGAGGGGACGAAATCTCCCACGGCCAACATCACACCCCTTGACCCTTGAGCGCCTTCCCCAACCCGCGAGACTCGAAAATGTGAAAAGAGAGAGAGGGGAGAAATGAGAAAGAGGCGAAGATGGCCACGAGGCAGCGGCGCGCCGTTGAGGGTGGAGAGAGACCGAGGGCCATTTCTTCTCACAACCAGCGACCCGGGGCTCATCTCAAGGGCTCGCTCGCACTTCTTACGGTTCTCCTAGAGCGCCCACACCGAGGATCACGTGTGTGAATAAATCATCCTCCTTTAAGGGCGGCCCATCCGAAAAGGGGATGAGAGGGAGGTCTGTTAAATGGAGTCCCTCCCGATGGGCCCCGGAAAAACACTTCTGGTGCGTGCGTGTGTGCACTTGGCGTTAGTGTGGCCGCGGTAATTGAAACGCCGGGAGAGAGTCGGAATGAATGGGCGACTGTTGTTCTCTCGCCCGTCGAAGAGTACGTTTTCCCATCGAACGGGAGGGTCGGAGGGAAAGACATCGCTTATATCGTTCGCTGATGGACCATCTGGATTTTGGAAACGTGAGAGCTCACGGGGCGCAATCACGGTCCTCCGTAATTCGTTAACATAGTTTTTCAATTGTGCCACGAATGTGAGACTTTTATCGAGATTCTTCAAATTTTGTCAGGTGCCGACTTACTCACTTGATTCAGCTGATGAAGTGCGTTCCCAGGACAGTAACTGTGAGCACTCTACCAGAAGAAACGGTTCGGGGTTTGAATAACAATGACAAAAACGCAAAAAAAAGGAGCAGAGATTCCAAAACAAGATTTAAACCGTCAAGAACAGCCCGTGACGGGTGTACACAATGATAAGACACCAACCACTGAGGGCAGAAGCAGTTAAGACGGGAGAGAATTCGTGGAGTATGAATAAACACGAAATGTACAATAAAAAAAAGGAAGTCCACTTTTGCTACGCTCATCAAGCCACTTCAAATAACAGCGCTCGAACTCCGACGTGCGATCGCGCATCAGAAACAGAAAATCCAATTATTTTTCAATCATGAGAACAAAACAAAAACGGCACATAAATTAAAGAGGGTAATTTCATTACCAGCGTCGTCAAGCAATAAATAAATATCATAAATAGATCACATTATAAGGTATCATAAATATATAAAATATCATTATAATAGATATCATAAATAGAGCATAAATTAGATCACATTAAGGTGATTAGGGATAGTGGGGCCCAATATTCGGTCAAAAACGCGCGAGTCATAAATTACTCCCTTGAATTTTCTCCAACATTATGCGGAGTCGGGAAGTTAGGCACCATTTATAACTTTTAACGACTCCCCTCCAACTAGAACGTCACGAATATGCGCACAAAACTCACGGACCTCGAGAGAGAAAGATGTTTAAACGGCGATATTTCACGATTTAAAGCGCAATCAAGCTAAGCCATTTCAACAAAGTCGCTTCAAAGCATCCCAAAATTATGGCCACCCTCAATAATAACTCGACCCAATACCCAGAATAATGGAAATTTTAAATGGGAACCACGTGACCATCAAGACCGAAAATAACTTGTCCATCGTCGCACTTGGCCGACCGTCAACTTCCCAATCCACTCCATTTTTCTCGACTTATACTGACATTTTTTTTAACAGACACGGCGCGCGAGACGGTTTATAGGTTTTTTCATCCCAAGGTCTCGGAAATGGGCTCCGCGACGGATTTTTGGGAGGGGGGGGGTGGGTAGTATGAAGAAGGCTAAGACAAAGAGGAGCAGGGGAGAGCTAGACGAGATTAAATCCTTTCCGACTCCGAAAAAAATGATCGAAAAAGGTTAAAGGTAAGAAAGAAGGCGGTCGTGTTTTACTAACGGGCCCACACACTGTAAAATAACTCATTCCATCGCCACTCCGTACTTTTTTTCATTCTCCTTCTTTCCGAGACGATTAATACCAAGATCACGACGCTCGTGTGATAATGCGGGAGGATAAAGGGGCCGCCGCCACCAGTCGTGAGAACTCCAGAAGAATTCGAGAGCGAGGCGTGTTCAATCGACTCGATTATCGATGCGCGAGGAAGCGTCACGATCGGAATCAGAATATGCGATTTTAATTCGGACGGAAGCCGTGAAAATTCCCGAGGGCCGTAAATGGGGGTGGCGGGAGGGAAGGAGGGGTACGCATCGCATCATGGGTCGCTCCCGTGTTGAGGTCGAGGAGGATTATAGCGGAGGCTCGAGTCTTCCATTCCATACCTTGACATCTCTTCCTAACGAACATAAGCTTAGCCTTCTCACGCGGCTCCAAATACAGCGACGGCCATGATCAAGCTCTCTATGGCGCATCAAATGGGTGAGCGGATTAATGGTGGTGAGGATACTTTGGCAGGGAGAATTGGATAAGCAAAAGCGAGATAGGAAATCAGTTAATGCCGAAGTTACGCTTCATTGCAAATTAGGGTGAATGCAAAAACCAACCATCATTGATCAGCTCGAAGACTAGCTTGATACAGCTCACCTCTTACTGGGTCGATTGTAAGTGAGAAATTCATATATTTAGAGTATGGCGGGCCTCTTCTATTCCCTGGCCACCCATAGTTCCGTAGTTCCTACTGTTCTCGACCATTCAGAATATATCACCACCGGTACTTAAAATGGGGGTCTCTAAAAAGGCAAAACGCGGATCCTGCGAGTCCAAGGATTACATGTCTAACAAATGGCTCACCAAGCCATCCAAATGATGTCGGAAAACAACCTGAACTGATACAAAACAATTGAACCAAAATGCAATCATTTCAATAACGAAAACCGACAGTGAAATATTTTAAAAGTACCTGTTTCCCGGTTCCCAAGCCCATAATAATTTGCCATTCGCGGACAGTCAAAATTATAAATAGTATTGTATGCCGGTGTATGGTCTTTGGCCGAAGTTCATAATAATTTTCAACGTTAGCGAGAACAAAACTCAACAATGAAGGCAAAGCGGGAAAACACATGAATTTCAGAGTTTAACCATTTGAATTTAGCAGAAAACATAAAGAAATTTACACGCCGAAGACTATTTTTAGGGCGGTAGTAAACTGTCGTCTCCAGCTTTACTCCTACTCAGCAAAAGATCCTGAAGAACATTATCGTACGTAGTCCAGTAACCCTCGCTCCTTATCGGAGATCGAAAACAATCGGGGATATCCATTCGCCGTAAAAAGTTTAACATTTGACAATTTTAAATGTCCCCCCCCAAAGAAAATCCCATTCGAGCAACTATACCTCACGTAATTCAAATACGAGGACGGAAAGTTTACAATCTGTTCAAATAGTCAACCCAAGAGCATGTAAAATTCTACATTTAAACTGAAAGATGATAGCCGATGAAAGTGGATGACCCAATATGAAAATCTTAAATAATATTACAAGCAAGTAAACTTCTCCGCCAAGAGTTGAAGTCCAATTCGGTACATAACAATTTGATTTATAATTTCTGACTCCAGAAAAAGACCAATGAGTAAGGGTTGAGAGGGTATAAATTAAATATTAAGACTTATGGCTACTGTATGAAGCAGTGTATGGGGGTAAATGAGGCAAAAGGATAGGTCAGTATGGAGGAAATTATTGAAGCAGAGTTAAGTGTAAAAATATGTATTTATGAGTGAAACTTGGTGACTGTACCTACCCCGGGAGGGAATGGAGTGGTTGGTATGCATGTATGTATAAGTAAATCAGAGAGGGGCAATAGACATGCATCATGGAAAAATACTTGAATCCCCGCAGAAAGCGAGGAGCGAATTATCGCCGCCCATAACCATTTCAAAATCGTGGTCAACTCTAGAGTCACCTTGGCAGTGAGGAAGCCACGGAACCCGGGGCGGAAAATAACTCGCGAACGACTTACTTCGGGTCATCACACCCCTGGAATTTCGACAACGCCGTGTGCGGAGGTATTCCGACCGCCGACAAGGTTCTTTGAAGGCAGAGTTTAGGAGTTGGAAGAGTGAGGGAGAGAGAGAGAGGATAGGGACGGTTTGAGAACGAGAAGATGACTGCAGCAACAGAATTAACGTCGTCGCTCTTCATTCCCAAGTGGAACGAAATCGCCGACCCAGAACTCAAAAAAGAGGGAGAGCAAACGATGGAGGAGAACGCATGGGATGATCTCTCCGCGGAGCAACCGACCACCTCCCTCCGAAAACACTCCCAACCGACCTCCCGCACTCCGATAAAGCAGCGCTCAAACACAACCAAGGGGGAGGGAGGAGGGGACAATATCTAAACGGTGCACACAGCATCCTATATTATATTCAACAAAGTGAAGCTACCAGTCTGCCAATACGAAGTCTGGTTAACGTCAAGCCAGTCGAGGCAAAGAAGAATAGCCAGCTAAAGCATATATTCAAAGAAATGATCTAGAAAATATTCAGAGAAAGATTTAATAAAATGTTAACTCAACTTACCCTTCCATAAACGTTCACTCTGTACTTTAATACATTATTCGTGGGGGTGTAGCTATATCTAGTACATAAAGAAAAGACAGCTAATACGTTTATCATTACTCCATTCAAATTTACTTCGTAATTGTATTTTTTGTAATGTTATATTATTTTAATTTGAAAGTTTTTGTGATGTTTGAGCATAATGCACTAGGATAGAAATTATAATAATTAAATTTGAGATATATTACGTAATTTGGTACTTTCATTTACAGTTTTAAACAGATGTAGTATGTACATTAATTTCTTCAGTTGGTTTCACATGGAGCGTCAACCATGAAGAGTTACTTCGTAATACGTATTCTGATCGGTTCATAGTCAAAATAAAGGGAGCTTTCCAATCGATTCATTGAGCTGCTCACTTCCCAATACAACAGTGGAGCCGCTTTTCATTCGTTTTGGAATTTTCTGGGCCCTAGGTCCCAGGGGTTGCCAGTTCAACTCTCAATGTGACGGCAGCAGGTTCGGAAGAAATGATGGCAAATGATCCTTGAATTGGAAAATTACATTAAATATGGAAAAAAATCAGGTACGAGGAAACGAGAATTTTCTGCAACCCACATGCTACCCAAAACCACTCGGTTCCACTGCTGAGAAGCAGCAGTCTCAGTAGAAGGCAATAAGGAGGCATATCACGAACATCGGTCCTCTATCGACAGCTACAGCATAGGGGGAGAGAGACGGATTCCCGGATTTGCTCGGAGTACTTCGATGTGGAATTCAACAGGAAACTACCACATTACTCTTCCTTGAAGATGTAAGCAGGAAACTTCAAAACAGGTCTGAAACAGAGTGGATATGCGCGGAATTGCGTTGGAGAAGAAAAGAACTTCGATCCACGAATCCAAGATTGGATGCATTTGCCATGACAAAATAATCGGCCCGGACCGGAAAACGACCACGGTCCTTTGGCTTTCCTGGCCAATACGCAGACCTAATCCTCATGACAATAGATGGATACGTATGAACTAGATGGTAAACCGTGGTTCGTTTCCCGGCCCTGGCCGATTTTTTTCTCATGGTAATTTCATCGAGTTTCACCGCCGTATTCCCGGTAGGCCAGAATACTTTGTATACGAGATTGTTGCTTTTTAGTGGATTTTTAGATTGGCGCCAAAAAAGGGTAGCGTAAAGTATTTATTTTCCAAGTAAACTGCTTACCTCATTCAGCATGTTGTTCGAACGAATTCTTTAACTATTTACAGCTCGGCCGTGGCTATTGCGTATTTACAGAATGGTTCCAACCATCAGGACACCGTACGTTTCGCCAGCGCGCATCGTTCCGTTCTTGTCTTTCGCGAGCACTTAAATTCAACGAAAAGAAACGACCTGTGCAAACCTCAGAGCCTGGAAAGCTCTCAAATACGCTTCATTACATGCCTAATATTAACAAAAGACCCCTGATAATAAATTCAGAGAAATTGATAGTGATGTAAGAACCATATGAATTGCAAAATATCTACTATTTCCGTATAACACGGCTCGTTGACTACATTGGCTACTACGTAGTATATATACCTAACCGGTTTCACCGAAAAAAAAACTTAAGAGAACGAACAGAAAGTGGACGCGGTAAAAATAAATGATGATTAACGCTACTTTTCTCGATTTCATTTGAACTTATGACGCATGTCTGGTGCTTGCCAAAATTAGTGATGAGTGTTTAGGAGAATGACGAAACAAATCACTGGGTGGAGCACGTCATACCTTTTCTTATACGATAGGTCTCGGTTTAAAACCCGCAGATGGACGCTAAACTGCGCAAAATACCAGCTGGCACAGCACGACCGATACGCGAAATTGATTATTTGTAAAGTTTACCCAAAAAATCACCCGAAAATTTCAAAAGAATTATACTTGCCTCTAATTAAAACGGCGATGGCGCGAACGTGGCCAATGGCTGGGCGGCTTGAAGACGATTAAGCGATACCCTCACGTCTCACACAGCAGGATATTTTTTTTCTAACCCGCCCTTCGGATATCGATACTTACTCTGCGACGCCGGGCCTGAGTCGTCAAATATTCTGGTCACATGGAAATGCAATCTCCTTCCGCTCGGGCGCGTAATATGCGGCCCTCCTTGCATTGACCTTTCGACCCGCCCACCCCATCCCACTCCCCTCCTCAGACAAATCGCCCTATCCCCTTCCGTTCCCCCCACTCCCGCTTCTACCGTTACCGTGTCGGCATTCGTGTACTACACACGCACACTCACGCGCGGGTCGAACCCCCCAGGGGGTTGGAGATGAAGAGGGGTTGGGGAGACGAAGGTACGGGCGTGGGAGGGATAAGGTAAGAAGAGGGGGATGGAAAAATGGAAGGGGGAGAGGGGTGGTGGTTAATTCCATTCCGCCCACTCCGGGATGCCTTCTTTTTCTTTACCGTCCGAACCTCGCGCGTTCTCAGCCGCCAATTATTTCCCGTCATTTCTGCATTGGTAATCGTCTCTTCTCCTTCATCGATTTTGAGGCGAATTGAGCGATGAGCCATGAGTATGCATGAGATCCGTGCGCCGCGCAGGGCTGCGTGAACAATATATATGCATCTGGGAATCGATGAATCTCCGCCAAACCGAATCCGCGAGGGACCTCGATTTCGATATTAATTTCAAATCAAAGCGAAAGGATTTCGCTAATTTATGCGCGAACCTTCCGCGAATTTCATTCGGTCATTTCACGGAAAAACAAATTTGTTTAGAATCGAGCATTGATGCTCTCAATTATTATCCTAGTTCTTCCTTTTGACGAGTTTGATGTATTTTTGATACATGATTGAAGTCTATTCTCACACTAGTTGACCTTGACCTCAGGATGGTCTCAGCTACCATAATCGACTAAATTCACAATAAATAATATCCGGAATTCCGAAATGGGGGCATTGGAATGCTCTCTGTGGTAAGGTCTATAAAATATTAATTACCGGCCCGCCGTCACAATAATGAGCGACAGGAGACTGGGGGAACATGATCTGGTTCAAAATACAAAAAAAATCACAAAACCAAAACACAAATTGACACTCGTAGATGAAATGTGACATCGATAAAAATAGAACCCAAATTTTTTAATTAAAACTTGAGAGCTAGCTATAAAAATATTCATTGTCGGTATGATCAACAAAAATATACATTTTCACACCATTGTTTTTTTCGAAGATTCAACTTGACGATTGGTTTGAGCAGAAAGATAGATGATGATAACACAAGTATTGACAGAAACATGTGGAAATATTATCTTTATGCTCAAATGACAACAACAATTCCACGAAAAACTGTTTATAACACGTCAATTCCAATTGAAAGGAAATAAAATTAATAACCCACTTCCTAGATTTTAAGTCATAAGAAAGCTGATTCAAAAATTAGAAGTATAAAAGCGCAAATTCAATGATAATAATGATGCAGTACGCTTCGATGACTAGAAAAAGTGTTTACCTCACACACATTCGTCGGCTAAACTGCGTATTTTTTTAACATTAGTATTTTTTAACGGCTTAGGCTTCACCAGAGAGGTATTTAGTCACAGTATTTAATTTATCGATCACAATCTTGAATTACAAAAGTAAAAGAAGCAATTATCCACTTAGAAACATGAATAGCACGACGCGTTAGAAATCACCAGGTGACAAATGTGAATCCAATGGTGACCTCAAGATGGCTAACAATTTACGCGTCGCGTAAATGAATAGCTTTTTATGAGGAAAAGAACTATTCCCATTTCGTAAAATGAAAGAATTCCACAATATAACAAGTGAGACTAACGTTCATTCACACAATTGCGGCGGAACTTCTTCGACCCACGCATCGCGTCAAGTGAGACTGCGCAGGGCACCACACGGAGAAAAACTACGATGCTCGCGGAACTGCCCCCAGACCCAACCATTCTGCCAGAGCGCGCACTCGATTAGGGCTGGGCGATATTGGAATCCAAATATCAATATCTAATATCTTTAAAAAGTTGAAAATGGACAAATAATAATAACCTTTAATGACCTGTAGAATATTGGAAAATATAGGCATATTGGACTATTGAAAAAGTTGTAATATTGGAAATAATGAAAAAATGAAACTTTGGTATATTAGAAAATATAGAATATAGCAATATTAACAAGTTAAAAACAAAAAAAAACGGCGGCAGAAGTGTATTAGAACCGAGGGGGGTTACTTCGAAAAAGGGACTTTATTAACGATGTAAAAGTCTGTTAATAAAACAAGAAAGACAATGTAAGCTTCGTTTCCCGAATTATTGCTATGAATTCCGGTGGAAAAGAAAGTGCTGCACTCATGAGTGCCACGCGCGCTATCTGTTTTCAAAGATTAGGGCGCTCTTGGGCCACCCTCCTCGCCGGGTTCCGATATTCCATACTTGAATATTTAACGTTGGTAATCCAATATTCAATATTCCAATTGCAAATATAGGTTCTTCAATATACAATATTCCAATTATAAATATTGGTTATATCTAAAATATATATAAAAATCTACGACCACACATATCCAATACAGGATATTGGTATTGATTGTGATTTTGGAAATTGTGATTTTGGAATCCCATTATTGAAAAATATTAATATTGGAACCAATGATACAGGTTATTGGTATTGGTAGTTCCAAAATTGTGATTTTAGAACCTCAATATTAAAAAATATTGATATTGGAACCAATATATTGGAAAACCGCCCAGCCCTACACTCGATGATTACTGGCATCTCGTCACGGATAAGGAGGACGGAGAGGAGGCCGTTCGCTCAGTCACCCCATGGCGACCGGCTGAGGATCATTCCAGCCGAAAACCACCAGAAGGGGGGAGAATTGGCGACGACGACGCCCACGCAAGTGAGAGGAACGGACGGAGATCCGGGCGGCAGATGGGTGGAGGGGTGTGTGGCAGGGGGGAGGGGGAGTGGGAGGTTGTCGAGGGGGAGGGGAGGAGAAGGTGAGTGAACAACACGAGCACAAGAGCACCCACCAGAGAGAGAGAGAGAGAGAAAGATAGAGAGGGGTGGGTGAAGAGGGGAACGGCCTCCAGCCCACCCCCGCAGCCGCATCTGCTGCCGCCGAGGGGGTGGAGGGAAAAAGGGAGGCTGCGTGGAGGGCTGGCTGGGGGGGAAGGAGAGGGCAGCTCTCCGGCTCCGTGACGACGGCCATCCGTGCTGTATCTTCACATTCCAGCGACCCCCCATTCCCCACACACAAAACCCCTTCTTTCTTCCAACGTACAAACTGCCCGCCACCCACAACCCTCTGCTAATTCCACTCTCCTTTTTTCTCCCCACTTCTTTATCGGCGTGGCCATCCCGTTCGGAAAGGCGATGACTCTCGTTAGTTAGCCCGCCGAAATGTCGGCAGGGAAACGGGGATGAATGAGAAATGTAAAAAAAAGTCGCGATCGGACGGGGCGATAGAAGTGGAGGAGGGATTATTTTTTTTAAACCGATTAGGATTAAAAAGGGAGGGTTTTTAGAAGGGGTCAACGACACGGACCGATGTTGTCGGAGAGAGACGAATTGTTATTTTGGAGTGGGACTAAGGGGCGGTGTACGGAGTATGATAGCAAGCAAGACGACGGATATATGTATGGCTCGCCGATGCGCCGCTCTCAAGAGTGCGCCGCTGTCACTGCCATCATTACCGGGAAGGGAGGAAGCAACGAAGGGTTCGGGCGGGCCCGGAGGTGAGGCTACCTCGCCGAGCCGGACCCACGGCGGAGGCCCGTGAATTATGTCAGCCGGGCCCTTTGAACGAGGGGTCTCGAATGTGAGGGAAGGGGGAAATATAACGGCCGGGGCCCAGCCTGGCTATAAACGGAGCAAATGGTGATGCGTTTAACGATTTACAAAGCCATAGATGCCACCCAACGGGCATACTTGAGAGAGGACTTGAGCGGTTGATAGATGCATTTGGGCTTTTCCGCCCGTAAAATGCATCCATTTCGCTCATCGCAGTCATTTCCTGGGGTGAAAATTGACTCCGCTCGAAAGAAACTCAAATGACGCCCTGCCTCGTCAATTGACGACTGCATTTTAGCAGGAAGATACGGAGTAACAAAAAATTTGAATTCCTGAAAAAAGGGAACGGCGATTAGGGAAATTTAGCTTTGAAATACTACAAACAGTTTTTTTTACTAATTTATTACGGACGAAAGGGGTACTTTAAAGAACTTGACTGAAAGGGAGTCTAATAGGACATTACCTGAATCCACCTGGCGTGCTTCAAATCATTCGTCAGGCGGTCGGATAGAGAAGATAGGACTACAAACCAGGGCACAGTATGTGAAAAAATTCGTGTGGAGCGGGGCACTATACGGATCGTAAGCATTGTCTATTGGAAAAGCTGACCAGAAAAGAATAGATGCCTTCGAAAACTGGTCTTTCAGGAGGATGCTGAAGATAAAATGGACGGACAAAATAAGAAATGGTGAAGAGTAAAGATGTGTAGAAGGGGAGAGGACCATATGGAAATCATAGAAAAAAGAATAACAAGATGGATTGGATACACCCTGAGACACAATGGGCTTGTGAAGAACATCATTTAAGGTAAAATAGAGGGAAAAGTCACCAGAGGAATACCCAGAAATAAAATTATGGGCCAAATAAAGAGTAAAGTGCATAAGAAGAGATACCAGGAGGTAAGGGAACTGGCATTAGACAGGGAAGGGTGGAGGGCTGCTGTCTACCAATCTTAGGATTGAACGACCAATGATGAAGGCGGGCAAAAGAAGTGCTTGAAATTGGTTTCTTCCTCTGAGACGCCTCAATGTCCCGGAGTGCTGGATCACGGGATCCTCCGGTCCCAGGTTTAACGCCCTATCCACAGGGTTAACAGATCGCATCAGTACTGAAGTTAAAGATTAAATTTGACCTCCATAAATCCACGGTCTTAAAGCAAGTGATCACTGTGGAATTAGAACCGATGCACCGATATGATGCACCAAGAATGTCCTTAAGTCGGACATCCTTGAAAGTTGATCAGCATACGTTCAACTCCTAAATATAAACTTCCGCAGGTATTTCAAATGAGTAAAATATATATCTGCCAAAAATATGCTTGCTTGCGAGTCGAAGGCAATGTCACTTGTAAGACACATGGCTAGAATGCCAACAAAAATTTCTCGCCGTCACAAATATTTCAAGAATACGACGCGATCAATCATCAAGAGGCATCTCCGCTGACGTTTGCGGCTCGGTGAGTGATAAGCATTCCCAACCCGAGTGCCGACACCGCTTAGGAAATGGCTAAGGAAAGCGAGCCTTGCTCAAGCACTAAACACCAACTGATTCTTTACACGTCCAGTAACTCACAATAATTAAGCGGTTATTATCCGGAAGAGGATACAAAGCTATTGACAAATTCTTTAAATACCCCCACAAAGAACCGAATAAGTTAAGAATGCTAAGTTCAGCTTCCAACCTGAAATCCGACCGTAAGGCACACGGGCAAGATTGAACTTCATTCCTTCCGACAGCGACTTAATCCACTTAAATATGACCTAAGACCTTGTGGCCCCTTCGCCTCGGAACTTGGAAGATATATCGCGCGCCGGATGCCACATAACTCACGGCAAACTCGCCAGCCCTGGCTCTACCTCCGCCCGCTTCGAGACTTCTTCCTCGCTTCCTTCCTTTCCCATTCCTCATTCCAGCAGTTCCTTATCTCCGCCGATTCGCGATTCTCTCTCTCTCTCTCTCTCTCTCTCCACATCACTCGCAACACCCGAACGCCGAAAGCCTCGCAAAGCAGGGAGCGAACAAAAAAAAAACAAGAGGAATGAAAGCAGGCATCAGGCGGCCGTGAATGGATGGGACGGCAGCGGAGATGAATAGTTATCCTCGTAATATATACCTCGGCAAAAAGGCCGGGCATCAAAAGCATTCCCACTGCACAAAAAGAATTCGGATACCTAGAGAAGTTACTGCGGCTCGAATTCTTTTCCCTTGCTAGAGAGAAAAACAGGATGACGGTGGGGATAGGGGAGAGGGAGTGGTGATGGGGGTGGAAGGGGTGGGAGGGGAGAAGATGGAGGGAGTTTTTGGGGACGACGAGAGAGCGCAAATCCCCGCTCTTTATTTACGCTCTCAAATCCCTGCTCCGCATAGTCACACTGAAGATAAACGGCATATCTGGGCTACCCAGGTGGAATGCGTCCTCTCAATACGCCAGCCCTCCACGCAAATACGAGATACAAAATACTACCACATTTCTCTCCAAAATGCACATTCATATCCACTTGTTTCCGCCTGCGCGACCATTTCATTCACAAGAAAAACCCCGGAAAGAGTCTAGTTCTTTTTCGCATGGTCGGCAAATGCCAACTAACATTTTTTTTACCAACAAACGATTGCAACTCCACGATGGCACTGAGGAACAGGCCTTTTTTTCTCACTTGGACAGAATGGCTTTCTGCTTTACAAAATAAAAATAGCAAACGGCGGTTTATTGTAAGATCACTCCAATGGTCGACCCAAAAAATTAAGAAACGGATCTTGAAGGCGTTTCGCACTCTTGGATTTTTCTTCTCCCCCTGAGTAGCCCTCAGAAGCAACATAAAATTTAATGGGGTGGATTGACGCGCGAGGTTGCCGGGGTTAAGTACTCTTAAGAGTGGAGCTCCATTCCTTCAGCGTGAAACGGCAATTTCCGAATCACGTCCCCTACATACTCTCTTTCTCCGCACTTAAGAGCACCACCATTGCGCATTTGGCTGAGGGGCTCCATTTCGTTGATTTACTCATTATTAGCGAACTCGGCATCTGCGCGCGCCGACCTTGAGGGAGAGCTCTTTAAATTGGGAGAGGTGAGCACGACCCGGGGCGAAAGGAGGGGAAAAGCCTCTAACGCACGAATTCCCGAGTTCATGTGAGCAGCAGTCTTTTTTGCCTCTCGCCGGCGAGAACGGAGCCGTGGCAGCGCGACAATTAATTGTGGACGCGCCCTCCATGTCCTCCTGTTCGAAGGAGCCTAAATATGTCTCCACCCCTAAGACACCCGCCCTATGCAGGAAACCTATCCCATGCCCCCATCCCACCTGCTTGCTCCACCACCCTCTCCCCCACTCCCAATTCGGCGTCCTAACCCTCTCGGCACCCAGGTTCGCCATACTCCACATCCCCTCCTCCTCAGGTCACCTCCTCCCGGATTCTCAATGCACGATAAATCCGTGACTTTCTAATCCGGAGGCAGTGACCCGTGTCATCCTCCATGCCTAAATTTAGAGCGCGGGGACGAACAAACTTGCCCACAAAACCCACAAAGGAAAAAGATCGCGGATGAATCTGACAATTATATGCCTCCTGCAATCCAATCCCTCATAGCACAGGTTACATTAAATTCAGAATTCTTTCCAAACAGTTTCAGTTTCGATCCGAAAGCTTACAGTCAGGATAAAAAAATACCGTATTTCGTGGGACATAAGCCACAATTTCCACACGGCAATCCTCTCTAAAATCGGCCAGTGTCTCATCGGCCGAGGGTAATGCTACGTTCTCATTCATCCGATTTTGAATTGCTGACTGAGGCGCCGATTTATCTGCTTACACCGTTTACTGTGTTACGCTATCCTCATAAGGTGCAAGCGCTATCATTCATAATTTCTTAAGATTCTACGAAAATCTTACTAGAATACAGTTGCTATCTTTTAAAAATGTCAATCCCATTTCTTCCTATACTTTGTTAACACTAACCATGTTCATTATAATTTTTCCTTGTGAAATTAAACCTGGAAAATGACAGCGCGTTTTATCGAGAAAACGTCCTCCGGGCCGGGAAATACTATACATTCACACAAGTACACTTTCACGAGATAAATATAAAAAACAAATCCTGATTCCCGTTCCGTTTTTCGGATACCTCCCGATGACCTTCGGAAAGTAACATCTCACTTCGTCATCAAATTACTTCTTAATTTCCCAGTTAACTAGTGAAAAACTTACGGTGACGTGCGGAGCGTCTGCAGCAAAGAATTTATTAAAACCATTATATCAAGAGCACATTGTACGAATTGCAGTATAGTTCAAGTTATATCTAGCTCGTGAGTGGACAAACCTCTCGAAATGCTAGTTTTCAACGCCCATGACAGAAATATATTTAGTTCAGGCTAAAGACCTCCGCCCAACGAAAAGAAGATGTGACAATACAGGTGAGACGTTCTTTACTTGCGTAAGTGTAACATTACACGCCGAGGTTCCTCTTCAACAAGTTTCCAAGTTTTTGAGCGCCATTAGCCTAAAATACATCTTCCCCCGCCCCTCTAAGGTTCAACCGTCAGTAAGATTCCTGCACTCGAATAACATCCCACCTCCCAGGATGCCGCGGCCCTTCATACGCCATCCATCTTCATACGTTCATACCCATCACTCCCCATTTCATTTTTCACCACTTCCACCTCCGTCACCCCACTCCCTCTCTCTCGCCATGCCTATTATTCAAGCTTTCGCTATCCATCCCCTGGACCCTTATTCCTCTCCTTCTCATTCCCCTCCCTCCCCCCCCCTCCACTCCGCGAACGCTAAAGGTGGCCGCAACGGTAAACGTTGGTCTTCGAGAGCACATTTTATTTTTTATTTTTTTAATGAGTCGAACATAAATCCCAGGACCACATTTCATATGACTGCAACTGTTTACGCGGTGTAACTCCCAAAAATGAAGAAATTGAAATGATGAAAGATATGGGACCGCGTTCCAATCCGATATTATGCACACTTCGTACCCTTGTGTGCTCTTTTCGATTGTCATTTTCTGGATGTGACGTCGTATAGTGCGGTTCCAATCCGTTAGAGAGCATCGTGACTAGGGCGCTAGTGCACATGGAAGGTAAAGCTGTGTCCCAATTCGCCATTTAGGCAGCTAAATCGGCAGATTTAGGGAGGACGCCATCTTGAAGTGTGTCCCAATTTGAAGTGTGTCCCAATTCGTTAGGCATCATGGGGGAGGGGATTTAGGTGCCTTTCTCGGGGGTGAAATTTAGGGTAGATGGAGTTTATCCTAAATCCGCCTCCATATTGAATTTCCCATCATGCAAAGCGCAGCATGCGTCGTACAAGGAAACTCGCACCGCTCGTACCCAAGGAAGTAGTTGAAAAGTGGCAAACATGGCAAGTATTTTGTATGTTGTGAAAGAATTCTCTAGAATTCCGCAAACCAACACCCGACTACAAAAGAAAAATTTTACTTAGTACACTTAAATAAAACGAATTTAAATCCCAGAACACCTACACAAACTTACATACCCCGAAAACTAACGAATCTCCAGACAACGAAATGGATGAAAAAATGTAATTTCACTTTCTAAATCTCACAACGCACCCGAAGGTAGCCACAGGCGTCAAAAATGTCTTTATTTCAGGTTTCATTTGTTTCCTTCAGTCCTTTATTAATTACTCATATGATTTTCATTCGTTTCCAGCTCGGTAGACGGCAACACTAGCAAAGGATGTCCCAAATCAAGCTCCCTTAGCGAAAGGCATCTAAATATTTAGCTAGCTAACCGCATCCTCCCTAATGCCTAACGAATTGGGACACGGCTCAAGTGTATGACGATGCGCCCTTTTGCGCCCTAAGAATCTCCCTTTCGTGAATAATGCGAATTTCCAATGCGATGTCTTGCGATAAATTACAATTCTGAGTGACTAATGGTTGTTCTTCTGATATACTAGGGACAGGACGAAAGGATAATACAATTCATCGGCCTGCGGAAGAAATACACAGACCAACTTACGGGTCGAGGCGGTTCTGATATAGTTCCGACATTGGACACTGGCAGACCTTGGCGCTGGCTACCTTAAGAGCAGAAAGTGCGTGAAGTGCAGGATAGGGCATAAGGGCGTAAGTGCATAGGGTGAACCCCACGGATTGGAACACGGCCATGGATTTATTTTTTTGTGCCTTTTAGACAGATTTTTGTCATGCTATGACTCAAGTTTCCAGCGCGGTATTCGAAATTTAAACGAAATTAAACTGAAATACACATGTGATTTTGGAACATTGGGTTCGGCGTGACCACTTCATATTTTTTGTTTGAAGAAATTGCCATGAGAAAAAAATCGGCCTGGACCGGGAATCGAACCACGGACCTTTGGTTTGCCGGACCAAAAAAAAATTCACCCGCCATGTTTGAATTTCAAATGGCTAAGCACGGCATAAGTGCTGGCGAAGGATACTGACTCTTGGTTGTGGCTTCTTCGAAGTCCTCTTCTCCCTTGCGTTGCCATCTTTGATGGACCGCAAGGGCCTAAGATCTAGTTGCCATGTATCCACCAAAATTGCCGTGAGAATTAGGAAGCCTGGATAGGGTAGTGGTCTGCGCATTGATCCGGCAAACCAAATATCCGTGGTTCGATTCCCGTTCAAGGCCGATTTTTTCTCATGGCATTTTCTTTAAAAAAAATTCACCCGCCAAATTTGAATTTCACTTGATATTAGTTAGCGTGAGTTACAGTGAATGAAGTATTTCACGTTTGAAACAAAACCTTAACATTCCTTGTGCCGTATATTAAATGGTAATATTACGAAACATTTGCCATTTGCCATAGCGCTACGCGTTCAAATAGCGATGAATTACCACAAAACAATATCGATATGATGCAATTTTTACACTGTTACCATTAGAAATCGCAACTTATGCAAATTTTTCACGCAAATCCGCACAAAAAAAATTCGCTCCAACCACCTTAAAGGTAACAACCACCCATTCCTTTACCGCGTCTCCCTTCACTTTTTCTCCCCTTGGCGACTCCAGGTTGCCGGGTTGCTGAGGAGAGGAGGGAATCCATCGTCAGCCTCTCATCGCCGCCTGGCGAATCTCCCACAGCCCTCTCCACCCCTCGCGTGCAAGAATGCACACGCTCCCTTTAATAACGGCGACGCAGAGAGAAAGAGAGGGGTTGAGAGTTATTAAAAAAAATAAAACAGAGTGCTTCTGGTTTTCGGCTTACACGGAGACATTTCCACCGGAGTGGTAGTGGATGTGTATGCGTCGTCGACGTCGAGGAAAGGAAGGCGGGGGAATATGGAGAAATTTTTCCTCCGCACGCTCATCTTCTGCTCAGACTAATCCTTCAATCCTCTCCAATGGACCCCTCCCCAGGTAGAGAGAGGCGGGTCTTGGGGCGTGGTATAGGACTCCATCCCCACCTTACCACCACCAACACTCCAAAACCTCTTCAAAGTCACCTAAAAGTACCTCCACAACCAAGTACCACCTTACTAAACCTTTTAAGTAAATTCGAAGCCGATTTGTTCACAGATGACGTTAGATATATATGGAGAACCCCTGCGTATTATGCTACGTTTGATCATTTTAACAAGATTAGAGAGATAGATTGTCGTACCGATGGATTTAAAATGTCATTTTTCCCGCGTACTATAAGAGAGAACAATAGGCAGCGTAGCAAAGGGATAGGTAGGTGAAATATAGATAGAGTAGTCTGTAGTGCATGATGCATGTAATAACAACCAATAATCCCTTTCTTATTATGTAGATACTAACCATGTGACCCTATTATCTAGCATGCCTTCATTATATATCCTAGTTGCATCTCAATAGTGCATGTTTGGTGATCTTCACCCCCTGCCACACACCCTCATGGTGGCTCGCAGGGTATTACGTAGATGTAGATATACTAATTCCTTAATTTTTCAAGTTGTTCACAAATAGCAGTAAAGTCAATAAGACAAACATAAAATAAGGGAAATATTCATGAAAATTTAAACAAAGGGGGGTTATTATAATATTGAAGTCGATATTTTTAGGCGCAGCTCGGTAGAAACACGTCAAGACAGGATCAATTATTACATGGTCATTTTCACAATGGTTTCATTTGCAGGCGACCGGTTTCATCGCATAGATGAGTCCAGTATATTTTGGTATACGAACCGGGCGTCCACAAATTAAAATCATAGTGGAAATTACTAAGTTATAATTGATTCAGTCTTACCATAATATCGCTCACCAGAGGAAGAGGGACAGGAGTTACATATAATTTTTTTGGGTAATAAAGCCTGACTGGTGGATAAGTGGCATGATAAAGAGATAGGATCGATATTGTCGCGAGGGAATTCAGGAGAGGGAATAAAGATGGAGAAAAAGTGAGCCCTTTCTGAGTAACAATCGAGGAATAAGCGTTCGGATTAATGAGTTTATTCGTGTAACCGAGTAGGCACGAGTTTCAAACTACTAACTAAGCACACTACATACCAATTAATACGTAATAACTCATAATAAAACGATGTACAGCTACACTATGTTTTAGTGCAATCTACCGGTTTTGACGTCTATAGCGTCATTTTCAAGACAAATAGCGTCATTTTATTAGTTTGCCTTGAAAATGACGCTATAGACGTCAAAACCGGCAGACAGCATTAAAACATAGTGGAACTGTATGTCGTTTTATCATGAGTTATTTAAACGAGGAGGTAAGAGAGTACCACAAGAGGTATTATGACGGAAAGGCTAGAGATTCGGTCCGAATCGGATGATATATGAAGCAGTTGGGAAGTTAAGTGAATTTCCTCGCTGTTTGAAAAAAAATATTATTCGCTCGAGTTACGATTACGGCGAAAGCCGTTCTCAATCGTACCGACTACTAAAGCACCAATACGAAACCCAAGCCATAATCACGGGAGAAAAATAATGAGAACATAATGGGACCCCAAGAGTCAAGGCACTTTTTTTAAATATGTGGCATATTTCTGGGAATTCCGAAGATCGGCAACCGGTTCCCCATCGTTCGGAAAACTTTTGACCGATTTCGAGCTCTCGCGGAGGCAATTTCGAAAATTAGACTCACTAAAAAAAATAAATAAAGATACACGGCAGGAAAAAGGAATAAAAAAGGAAGAGGAGATTCCACGATAAGTTATTTCACGATCTACGCAGGTGTAGGGCAAAGTTTTCTTTCAACGTCGGAAGAATGGACGTGGGCAGGAGTGGAAGGTTATTCCACAGCCGACACTCAGGACAGCAAACCCTACACCGCGGGATGACATCGCAGGTTGATGGGTTTTCACCCTCGGGGAGGAAAATTTTTACGACGGAGAGCTTGAAATCAATAAGATGTTCGTCATGAATAGCTTAACACTCAACATATCGTTTCTCCACTGCCTTTCCCAATGGGTCATCGATCGTCCCTCTGTGCGATGACCCCCGAACCACTAGACCCCCTGTGTGGGGAAACAGAGAGCGCGTCTAGGTCAGAGGAAAATTTTATGCACAGTCATCACGGGCAGTCAGTCTAAATAACAGGGATTCGGCTACATTAAATCTGTCAGGTCCTCGATTCTAAGAAGACAAATTGAGGACGAAAACAAACAGATGGATCCGAGGTCCGTGTTCGCTTGGCTCCCCCTCCAGCTGACCCCACGCATTCCAAAATGACAAAGCCATAACTATGATTCAGATCCAACAGAGATTGGGAATTACTACAAAGACGCTGAAAACAATAACAGGTTGGGACATAAGTGCCGCCCGCAGGATTTGATGGGCTATACATCGGCGCGTGTACGGTTGATTGAAGTCAAGCACATTCGAATGAATGAACGATTTTTTCTGTTTCCTTGACAGTCCAAAAAAATAAAAATAAAGGTTGCCAGGATGCAACAAATTTTCAAACGATTTTGATAAAACACTTTCAATTATTTTACTCGGTTCTACCCAGTAAGTAATGATAAGGGTACATGATGAACAATCAAACTTTTACTATTTTCGCACTTTTTTATTATTCACCCTCCAGGTTTCGACACAGAGTCATTATAAAGGTGTCACGATTTATAGCTTTCGATTACCTTGATAATGACACTCTTCGTTGAAACCTGGTCGGTGAATAATACAAAAGTTATAAAATAGTAATAGTTTTATTGTTAATCATGAACATTACAAATTTCTACAAAGTGACGCCTGATGTTACTTCTTATAATGAAAAGGGTTTTTTTTAATGTGAACAACTGCAGTACCACTGAAGATTTCCACCAAGATTCATTCGCACATTCGAAACGATATCTAAAGATAATGTATTAATTTCGACTAATAAAAATCCGGCTCACTGACATCGTAAATTATCAATCGAGTCACTCAACAAGGTTTATATGAAAACAACATTTGAGGGATCACAGGCTAGATTTAGAAGACTAGTCCGTCACATATTTGTTTGGTGGACGAAACACAGAATTCCAAAGGCTAACAACACCAATTGGGAGCTCGGCGATTAATTCCGCCTTGATATAAACAGGACGCCACGGAATCCGAGACGCAGGGATGTTTATGCAAGAGCACCTTAATGGACGGAAATGAAAAATATCGCTCCCCCGGACTTTTTTGCTCGGCCTAAAACATTATCGGGCCAAAACTATAAATCGCCGCCTCGAAAGAACAACGCAAGAGAAGAGGGGGGATCCTGTATGGAGCGGCGATGGAATCCTCGGCGCGCGCAGTTCGCACCCTGGCACACTCTCCGCGCGCACATTAATCAGCGCGTCCCAAGGTGAGTGTCAGAGTGCCCGCGATGGGAGAGGATAGGAACACCTCACCAATTTGTGATGCGCGGAATATAATAGGATTTATCTGCATTCAACGTTAATCCCCATCGCGACAGGTTACACTTATATTTAGCGGCCACTCTCCATTATTGCCGAATACTCTACGCACATCATCTGCACATGTGTGCATAACTATTAATCAGTTCCACTTCGGAGAAAGCACCTTCAAGAGGGCTTGATTCTCGGTGATAGGACAAGAAAATTGGAATTGTTTCAATATTTCTTTCTGTTCTGCCCGATCTTTACACTCATATTTTGCTTCAGTTACACTTCAAACGTTCGGTATTTTTCCCTTCATCAAGCATATGTCGTTAAATACTTTATAGTTTTTTTTTATTATGAAGTTTTAATTAAAGATATCAGGGTGTCTAGCAGCTGGGAATTTGAAATTCCCTGATATTTCCAGGTTTTCCAGACATAATTTTTATTTTTCCGGAGGAAATATTGATTTTTTTCTCGTTAATTATAAGAGAAGGTTCGGTATGTTTTTTTGGGTGATTATACGTAAGGATTATTTTTAAACTTGCATATTTGGAGGAAAATAAACATAAAATGTTAAAATAGTCTGAGAGAAAAACATATCACCTTAGTCTAACCCATCTACTTAGATTTAAACATTGTCACGCTGGGGCTCAGGAACAAGGTTATATTGCAGCCAGACTTTGCTATGAATAGCAATGATATAAAATGATCAACAACTTAAAAAACCGAAGGAATTGACTTTTTTCCTTATTTTGCTAAATGCGACAACGCATGGGAAATTTGACTTCGCAACTTGCCGATAAAGACACGTTCTTTCCGCCACTGATTTAGAGACTATGACCAATAAGAACACAATGAACATTTATAGAAAACATTGTACCTACTTTCGGTGATTACAGGAATGCAAAATGCGACAACGCAAGGGAAATTTGACTTAGCAACTTGCCGAAAAAGGCACATTGCTTCCGTTGCTGTTTTATATATTGACACCACAGAAATTTCCAGAGTCAATTCTATATTTCCCAGAGATTTCCCTGATATTTCCAGTGAAAATAAAATTCCCTGAGATTTCCCGCTCTTCCCGGTTTCCCTGAGTGCTGGACACCCTGGATATTATGATAAGGTGAATATTATTTTAAATTATTTGTTAATTAACATTTTATTACTATTGTGATTGATTGTTGAGTGTTTATTTCTAGAGAGGGAGTAAAGGGGTTGTTGACTGGAAGTGGGTGGATTGTGGAGAATGAGAGAGAGAGGGTCGGACGTGTAAAGGCGATCGCTCCTATAGAAGTCATGTTAACAAGATTGTATCATTGGAAAATAGAGAATCAATTGAGTAAACACAGGTCAAGCGTTAATCACTCATAACCATGTGGTTCTTATGACACATAATGTTCCTTCTCTTAAGACTATCTTCCGTTAATCACTCATAACCATGAGGTTCTTATGACACATAATGTTCCTTCTCTTAAGACTATCTTCCGCTACAGTCGCTCATGACTCTCGCGATCTTCTACTTCCTCTCACAAAAATAACACGCAAATCATAAATCTGCTTCTTTACTCTATTCTCATCCACTATCTCGATTAGGCCAAACCACCGAAGTAAGCGCCTTACATGCATGTTCAGTGTTGCTCACTTCCACTCTACGCGGTTCGCGTTCCGAGCATTTATAATATATTCTTACAATTTTTACTGCGCCAAATTAGATAATATGCTTTATATCATTGTATTTATTTTCATTTTTACCAATATTTAAACACCTAAATGGTGCATAGTAGAAACAAAATTTATTCAATTTAAATGGAAAGGTAAATAGGCGATATATGCTATAAAACAAACA
The DNA here is from genome assembly GCA_963169105.1 of Ceriagrion tenellum. Lineage (NCBI taxonomy): Eukaryota > Metazoa > Arthropoda > Insecta > Odonata > Coenagrionidae > Ceriagrion > Ceriagrion tenellum. Next base: position 58,934,102 of record OY720632.1, on the reverse strand, counting down.
ATAGAGTTAAATCAATGGTATTTTTTCACTTTTCCTTACGTATCGTTTAAAATAACAAGGCTACACACTCGGGATTCTACAGCGTTGTATTGTCGATTGTAGACATTTTCACCAGCAGTGAGGCTGAACTTTGGAACTAACCTGGAGACGCTAGGAGAGCAGTTGTCGAAACTTTTGCCAGCACTCAACAACATAAGGGTAGAACCCCGAGAATACACTCTTTACAGTCTATACGCTGCGAAGGACTTCGCACCTCCAGGATGGTAGTCTCGTCCAGACCTACTATGCCTTCTAAGTAAAGTCATTACTGAGTTGTGAAAAGTGGTTGTATATACGGTGTCATGTTTTTGGCAATGACCCATTCATAGCTATCGCTGAGCAGATAAGTCGATATACACCATTACCTATTACTTCAGCATACAGTTTGGGAGAATCAAAAAAGTCTTGCCTTATTGCCTGATCCAGGCCTGGGTACACATATGTTTAACCTTAGTCATAACGCTTTCTGTGTTATTGCCTTTTTCATGGAAAGCTGTTTTAAGGCAACCACAAGCATCGAAAGGAATTTCATTACAATTTAGAGGTTTATTTTTCTACATGATAGAGATTCGAACTTTTGAAAGTTTTAGCGTGAGTTTTGTTGTATCTTCACGTGTCATATTTTAAAATTGAGACGATGTGTAAAATACGCTAAAAATATCTGATATAGCAATATAGCGTTGATGAGCCAAAAGCACATTTATACACATCTCCCGGTCGACTTTTCATTGCCATGATGTCGTGTCGTGAGGATTTGCACACAGAATATCACATAAGAACAATGGACAGCGTAGCAAAGGGATGGGCGGGTGAAGTATAGTTGGAGTGGTCTGTGGTAGATGATGCGTGTGATGGCAACCGATAGTCCCTTTCTTGTTGTGTGGATGCTGGCCATCTGGCTGCATGTGACCCTGTTATCTAGCGCGTCTCCATTAAATGTCCTGGCTGCATGTCAATAGTGCATGTTTGGTGGTCTTCGCCCCCTGCCACGCACCCTCGTGGTGGCTCGCAGGGTGTTACGTAGACGTAGACGTACGTAGACGATACAACAGTTATCACGGCATATAAATCAAGGTTTCGTCAACGATATTGAGCGACATCAATTACTTCAAAATAAGAGAGCATTACTGTCCCAGTTAGGAGACAGAGCGTGGTTCGCCGAAGTTCCAGGATAACAAGCACAATTCCTAATAATTTCATTATTTTAAAAAATCAAGGACTTCCTCACATTTATTCATTCGTGCACCGATGCCAAATAAGCTTTTATAAAAAAAATCTCAACGATGCGTCCCAGAGACTCTCTCAACCAGTCCTACTTCCGACGAAATGACTTAGCAATCAATAGCTGAAAGAGGAGGCGGGGGGAGGGGGGGTTTGAATTTTAGTCACCACGAAAGGGCGAGGGGGGCCGTGAAACCTCATACACGTGACTGCGGCTTTGATGACAAAAATGAAGAACAAAAAGTGGCAACATTGAGGAGGGGGGGAAGGACAGAGAGGAATGTGGAGATGAAAAGAGGGAGGCAGGGAAGGCGGAGGAAGAAAAGGAGGAGGAAGGGGCGGGGACGAACGCGGGGAGGGAGGGGAGGATCTAAAATCCTCCAAGAGGTCGTTTGAGAAGCACCACACCATGAAGATTAACGGGCGAAAGGGGTTGAGGTGGTCAAAGAGGGAATGGTATGGGGTGGGTTGCGCGTGGGAGGATGAGGTAGAAGAGGCTGCAAGAGGAGAGGAGGAAGGTGTGGTGGCTGAGAGGGCTTTCGCGGACGCCGAGATTCGGATCGTGAGTTTGAGAGAGTGTGGTGGTGGTGGCGTAAGTGGGAAGATGAGGGGTGGAGGGTTTGGCGCGGGGGTAGGTAAGCGGAGGACCCACCAAGGTATCCCATTTCCAACCAACAGGAGGAGGCTGGGGCCCACCCGACCGACGGACCCATGCCCTCCTCCTCCCTTACAACACCTCCCATCGTTGCCCAGCCCTTAACCCTCCACATTCCCCTTCCCCCTCGCTCCTCGGTCCATGACCTAACAACGACCACGGTCTCCCTCTCCTAGTGCGACCAAGTCGACCAGAAACAACAACATAGGAACCGCGAGCGTTGAGGCCGGCCAGCGGAGGGAAGTGGAGCAGAAGTGACAAAGGCAGGAGGCAAGAGCGGGTGTGAGCTCGGGAGAGGGATGCGGCAGAACGGAGAGATGGACGAAGGAGGGACAGAAGGAATAAGAGTCCAGAAAAGGGGAAAAAGGGAGGATACGAAGGTCAGAAAAGAAGAGGGCGAACGAGAGGTGAGAGGGAAAAGTAAAAATGGATGAGGGAAGGTTGTGAAGTTACCCAATATGAACACACTGCACACCTAGTAAACAATATGGCAAGGAAATATTTAAAAAGTCATTTTCGATTAAATAAGAGTAATATTAATGACTATTTCAGCAGGAAACCAAAGAGCAACAGGAAGAATATCATTACTTCCTTCGAAATATTACTAAATGCAATACCGTGATGAGCATTCCAGTTATAATAAGCTAAGGCAACATCATCATTCGCGGTCATTCGAACCTTAGATTGGGTTACTGCAGTCCTCCACCCTTCCCCATTAAATGCTCGTTCTCTTACTTCCTAGTACCTCTTCTTACGAACTTCAAAGGCGACAAACATCAAAAGAGAACACGTTTCGTACACATCCGTTGTTACTCGATATCAGAGCTGTATGGTGAATTAAAATGCCGCATGTTACAACGATGCATAAAAAGTAATGACTGGCGTCCTTGAATACTAAATTCTGTCGAAATATGACCAAGAAAGTGGGTAAAAAGGTGGAACTAAGATTTTCTCTTTTAAATAAAATTGCATCATGATGATTTCCATTAAGTACGCGTTACTTGGAGCTAAGGTAGCCATAAAAATTTGCCAATAGGAAATAAACAACTTATGCCAAAAATTTCACGTCGGTTTCCATCTGAGAAAAAAATATTCAATAACAGACAAGCTCAAAAAAACAAAAAACATTTTAGCCAATGATAATGCAGGATTCATTCCCATGGAAGAGGGGGGGTCGAGGACATTTCTTAAAAATCTGAATGTTGACAGAACAGGAGATTACATTGGTGAAAATATTCCAAAACCGTGTTAGGCTACGAAAGCGGTAATTAATATTATTATTTTTCCGTTTAAGTGCATAGACCTCGATGTGCTGGACAAATTCGACAACTAGCTGCTACCATTTCACCCATGAGGAAGAAGCTTTTGTCGCGAGAATGGGTTCATGGGATCAGTAGATCACACAGCTATGGCGACACCAGACGATTGAGGGCCGAAATCAAATGATGGTTTCCTAAATTCAATCATAATTCACAAGTAAATTACAAGTAGGAGACAAGTTCTAAGTTAAATGGATGCTACTTATTAATCGGTAGAAAATGAAGATATTGGTATTTCACCAACAATTAAAGTATTATTGCTACTGCATACTTCATGCTATCTTCTAGAAAGCAAGTATAGAACGCAAAGCCATATTTGGGGCTGCCCATAATCCACGTGTACACCAAACAGGGGTGAGAGGGGTACGAGGGTTGTCAACGAAGGTCCACGTATGGGGTTGGGGGAGTTGGAGGGATGTCTACGTAGACAACGGTCGAGATTATCACGGCTACAAGAGTAGTTTTCTTTTACTTACATTTTCTTAAAATCAGCCTTATATTACAGATAGTCCATAACAATCAATTATCTCATTTCAGAGATTTTTCAGCAAATAAAGAGAAGTCTACCTGGACAACAGGGAGGTCGGGGGAGGGAGGGGTCCGGATGAAGTCTACGAGTGTCCGAGATACAGGTGGGGAGGGGGGTTTAAAAGTGGCTTATTTTTGTCTCCGTGGGTAATGTACAGCCCCTTATCACAAGTATAAAATGTAAACTCAACAATGCGGTTTAAAACCCGAATGAGATCAACTAAGAGTATAGATCAAACATAAGAAAATCTTCGCCCAGAGGAGCAAATCCTAGCCAGAAATTTACCAAATATGTGGACGAATGCACGATATTTACACGGGATCCTTCGGATATATATATATATATATATAAATATATATATATATATATATATATAAATATATATATATATATAAATATATATATATATATATATATATATATATATATATATATATATATATATATATATATATATATATATATATATATATATATAAAAGTTTGCCAGAGGAAGGCAGACGACAAACACAGAAAACAAAAAAATGATGAACACACTTACAAAGTTTTATTGAGTCCGCCAGGACTCAATAAATCCCACTAACTTCTTCTATCACCTCTGCCCATACTACTTCTTCCTTTCGAATTTCTTCCACTTCCCGCCTCCCGCCCCCACCTTTCCTCTCCCTCCCCCTCCTCCCCTTCCCCTGTCCCTCCCCTCCCTCCCTTCCTTCCGCCTCAGTCCTCCCTTCCTACCACCTCAGTCCACCCTTCCTTCTCAGTCTTCGCTCTTGCGACCAAGGTGCTAGTGGCACCGAAATATCAAGAAACTTTGTAAAGTGTGTTCATCATTTTTTTGTTTTCTGTGTTTGTCGTCTGCCTTCCTCTGGCAAACTTTTATATATTCGTCACCTAAGTGATCCTAAGTGCATTATATATATATATATATATATATATATATATATATATATATATATATATATATATATATATATATATATATATATATATATATATATATAAGCTAGCAACAAGGCGTTGAGGTTGGGGATGGATGTGATTTTCTCCCGCTGAGGGAGGGTTCCGAAAACTTCCGAGAGCAGTGGACTCCGGTGTCTAGCTTATATTTCTAAATTTATTTCCTTTTCTTTAATATATATATATATATATATATAGGCACGACTTTCCCTGTCGAGATCGTGGAAAACGAAAGCAAAGGGAGGCAGTATGACGCAAGAACTAGGCTTCGGAGAATTCCAAGGAGAGCCAGCATCATGATTACGAGTGGGAAGAAAAAGCAGCACTCCATTAAGCCGATCCAAAACGGCATCCGAAGGGCATACGTATGTATTACATGAAATATGAAGGTAGGCCAAAGTCGGTAATGACAAAATAAGAGGAAATTGGGCGCCCGATGAGAGAGTTACAGGCACGAGCGCTCAGCACTAATGCGCAACACTTCCTTTTTCAGCGCATTCGCAGACAAATTACTCACGGCGACTGACATGACGAGGACAATGGTTGCATCCTCTGAACATAATTTAGCCATTCACCACTGTCAGAGCCTCCTTGAGTTAGTTGAGTCCAGCAACTATTTACAAGAGGATGACAAACGCACGCGAGATGTAGTACAGAGAGAGAGAAAGAGAGACCTTTAACGAAAACCGAATGCGATACGTTCGGATGGAGGGAAGAAACCTTCGCAACGGGCGATTGCAGAGCTTCGACCACGAAACACGCGCCGACCACAAGAGGTCCATGGACCGTAAACTGAGAAACATGAAGAGGGGTTGGGGTGAGGTGGGAGGGGAGTGGTGGAGGAGGACAAAGGGCAACTGGGGAGTGACGTGGAAGACTCCGAGGAGGGCTCGAGGAACACTGAAACGAAAGCGGGAGGGAGCGAAAGGGAGGAAGGGCCGACGTGGTCCGGCGGAACTCAAGAAGAAGAGCGAGGCTACTGGATAAGACATCTATCTTCGTAAGCTGATGCCTGTTAGTAGGAGGAGTAAAAAGGCTGCGCAGTGCAGGAAAGTAGCATCTGCAGCGAACCTTAAAACGCGAAAACGGAGGGAGCAACTAGGTACTAAGTACGACCAGTTAAAACCTCGTTCAAAATTCTAAGTTTATGTGTCTCAAGATACTTCACGCTTCAACGTTCTCGAAAAATATACCTGACACTAACTTCAAGAATCCTCAGAACTTGAGGAAGATTTTAATTTAAGAAGCCTACAGATAAAAAGAGAATGTAAATATATATGTACCGTCTAATAGAGTAAGAGAAGTCTTACGTTGAGCGAAGGCTGGCGAGTTTTACTAGCAGCAGCTCTTAACACAAGTGATGTAACTCCTATGGCAATGTGATTTTCCAGGAGTCAATTTGCTAGATGTATTTACTACAGCATCCTCGGTGAGTACTGTTCCCCCACACCAGCAACATGAAGGACGTACCCTCGTCGTTAGCAAACTTTCTAGGAGGACAAAAATTCAATGAATGCGTACACGGATACGACACTTTAAACTAAAAAAAAACTTAAAGGAATTATGAAAGATAGAGACAACAAATGATTTTAAGGGAGCAATTTCGTAATACATATTTGAACCGATTTATACATATATATATATATATATATATATATATATATATATATATATATATATATATATATATATATATATATATATATATATATATATATGTATATATATGCATGTATGTGTGTATATATAGGATATTACAATGCCTGGGGTGTTTGCAACTTATGTAAGGGTCTTGGGAATTCAATTCGAAGGATTGTCCTTCATACAAATTCACAAAAATCGCTCCAACCACCTGGAAATTCGCAATCGCCTCGCGAAATGGATATGTAGAACTGTTTATGCGCCGGACACGTTGGTATTAGAGAGGGAATCGTCTTGCGACACCGTAAAGATTTCTCTGGAAAGGTTCAAATGACTATAATTCACAAACAAACAAGCACAGATATCTTCATCAATATACAAGATAGTCGACGAATTGACTTTGTGGAATTTAGACATAGTATAATAATTATAACTTTGTAATTTGCCACACTATTTTTTTGTTCACGGAGTCTTGCCGGTTTTAATGTGAACACATTATCTTCAGAGGCAGAATGCCATGTACAGAGATGGTGGATTTCTCCAGCAAATTTAAGGAAGAATAGCGCCATTGGTCAAGTTAGCAGGGCAATTTTTCGCATAAAAAGAGACCTCAAATGGGTGCGTCAGAGTGACATCCACTCTTATCTTCCGTCTCCGAACGGGACGGACAACAGAGCGGGCTCGAGTGCGTTCCACGGTGCACCGACGCGTCGGACGGACGGTATATGTCTGGCCGCACATGCACTTCTCTCTCCTCCGCCCATTTCACTCCAAAAAAACTTATCACTTCTCCCTCATATACTCCTCCCCCCGCCAATCCAACTTCCCTCCCCCTCCCCCCCCCCACTCACCCTTTTCCGCAACTTTCTCCGGCCATCAACCACGGCATCTCGGCCGAGGCACACACACACACATGTGTTACGTGTGAGTGCTAGCGTGCGTGCGTTATGACGGCCGAGGAGGAATGGGGTGTAACCGGTTCGGAACCACAATATGGTTGGGGGATGGAGGGAAAAAAATGAAAGCACAGCATGCGCAGAAATATACTCTCCCGTCCGAGAGCGCGCGTTTGTGAGTGGAGTTGGCGGAGGGGAGGGAGAGGAGGAGGACGAGTGCGGAGGGAGGTTAAAGTCACCGCGGGAGGAGAAAGGGGGAGTTAATCGATAGGAAGTGGGAGTGAGCGGGAAGCGAAGAAAAACTGGAGTAATCTATCTGGTTCGGAAAACATTTCCACAAGAGCGGAAACCGCGTGACTGCACTTCAAAAAGCCTGGTAATAAACACTCAATAAACACCGCAGCCATGAATTTTAATTTACTGCAAAATTTTCACTGTCGATCATTGATGCACATAATCATGAATTGGTAAAAGAGTAAAAATGAAGCTCGTAAATGAGCATAAAATTAGCCAGATAACAATCACACATTATATCTCACACTGTGTGAGATAAAATGTGTGTATGTGAGTTCACGTAAAATATCGAGTTCACCCCGGCCAGTGAAATCAAACTTTATCTTTCTATTATAAATTATTCAAAATAATTCATTTTGCCTGATATAAATATCAACTAATCGATTATAATGCGGAATGAAATTCCACATCACAGCAAAATAAAGCGCGGTGCAGAAGGTAGAATGCGAATAAGCGATATGTAATAAGTTTAAATCCGAGACATGCCTCCAGCGAATCCCATGTGGACTCAATCTGTGAGAACCTTCACGAGTCTAAAACATGAATCGAAAACAGCAAGAAGCAAAAGTGAAGAAAGTGGCCTTCCTAACCTGGATTCGACAATAGTCGAAGCTGAATGTCAGAAGTTCTCAATCCTCAAATATTATCAAGTTTTCCTAATCTTTTTTTGCTTAAAAAAATGATTTCCCCGAGAGTAACAACCGATTAAACTTCGTCTCATACCTGAGCCACTTCCATAAGAATAATTTAAATATTTTTCTCAGACTAATGAGCAGTAAACTGCACTCTGAGCGGCACAATAAAAAAGAATTGCTCAAAAACTGCTCGATGAATGCATCTTTAAATGCCCGCCCGCCACACAGCTTCCAGGGAGATCTTGAGCAAGAGAAGCAGGAAGTGAGATGAGAAACGGAGAGGAATAAGCGGAGGGAAGATTTATGCGAACCAGCAATGCAAGCAGCATTAAATGTGCACGAAGCTAAAATTAATGGAAGGTGAGAAAGAAAATAAAAGGACTTGAAGGGCAGTGAGCACTAAAAAAAACAGCACATTCTCCATCATGAAATTTAAAAAAAATTCCAAGAACAACAAACAGTGCAGCAAAACCCCACGCACTCATCTCGCGCCCGTAAAATATTTAATGCACATTTAAAGTTGGTATGGGAGAGAGAGAGAGAGAGAGCAGACGCATGAGAATTCGCTCGAGTGGCCGAGAGTGGAAAAACTGCGCGGCGCGGTTGGAGAGAGATCGCTCGATTTGGAGCGAGGGGAGGGAGGGAAGGTGGGGAGATATTCGGGGTCCACTTAAAGGGATGCCAAATAAAACTTCCCCATTTAAAAAAAAGAAATAAAAATGCGCTGGCGAGAAAGAGGATCGAGTGAGAGAAAGAAAACCTAAACGACCACATTAAAATGAGATGAAGGGAACAACAAAAAAAAAGAAATGACGGTGGCGAAGCATCGGGAATGCGTGGGCGGGGTATAATGGGGAACGAACTCGCGGATTGAGGCAGCAAGAGCCAGCGATATCTGCCGAAGGGATCCGCCACCACGCCACCAAGGGGTCAGGCGAGGGCGGGCGGGCGTGCCTCTATCCCTCCCCCCCCCCCCACCAACCAATCTCTCTCTCGTGCACGGCTGGGTCCGTCTGTCACGGTGTGCACGACACATTTTGAGCCTTAATTGGGAACGACGAGGCGATTGGCCCTCCGCGATCGGCCACGCGAGAGATGGCATGATGGGCGGTGGTTGGGCGGAAGAGAAGGAGAGTGGTCTAAGGTAAGAGGGACGGTCAATTGGGGGGGGAAGGATGGAGGGCTTACACCGCGATGCGATACAAAGACCCAACGGCCCGTGCGAAGGCGAGTGTTGACGTTTGGGGTCCACAAGGTCAACGTTCAAGGTTGTGGGGTGAACATTTCAGAATGGAAGGGTCGCCGCGAGCTGGAGAAATAAATTGCGTTCGCACGACGACGGTGACTTGCAAATTTGCATGCATACGAAGGTAAACGCATGTTATTTTTGCAGCACGCTCTGAATACCTACGCTGCAGTGTTACATCCTAGTCAATGGCCATGTTTCCACTACATTGCGTCGGCCCCGATGGCGGCGGGGTAAAGTCCTCGCCTGCTAACCCGAGGGTCGCGAGTTCGAATCCCTCCTGGGTAGTTTATGCCACTGCCCAGGACATGGATGCTTGTGTATGTTAAATGAGTTAGTTGTAAGAGAAGACTGTACAGTCCTGAAATCGCTCACAATAAAGACAAGTTATTATTATTATTACAGCTATTTTATAGACGATGAAGACTTGCACAAACGCATTTTGACTGAAAAAAATTATAGAGACAGTAAAGAAAAAGATATGATCATCCCTGGAATACTTTGTTACATATCAATTTTAACTTGAACACAAATTCGATTGGTCAGTGATGGACACAAGAAAGTGATTAACATCACTGATGCTCTCGCACATGACAGCGACAGAATACATTTTACATAACAAAATAAGGTCCACAAGTATACCACGATAAATTAAGTTAGAAGAGATTAATAATATAAAAATAGCAGAGCAAAATCATACAAATACGTTAAAATGTTCTTTTTTCTTGCACAGGTGATCACGCCTGATTCACTTTGATAACTGTACGCGAGCATGTGATAGAATCCTAGTCCTGAAACTAAGCAATTTCGCCTTTTCATGTTTCTGCATTTTTTTATGAGACACACGCGAATTTTTTAACCAATATAATTAATCATCAATCGAATAAATTAATTCCATATAAATACGATACCTTATTATGGAGAGGAGCATGGCCGTCTCAGGGTTGCAGTTCCCTTAAATAATTTCTCCGATGGATACGAAGATTGCAGGAGTAACTGAGTCATCGTTAATAATCTACATTATTGTCACTCTATCTAACAACTTGGAGCGTAGAGCGGAATATATTCTGAAAATTTTCTTCACTTTAAAAACAATCCCAATAACATAAAACATAATCTACAGCCATTTATGCTTCCATTCATTAGGAAATCATTCAAACGACACTATAAGTTTGAAATTGTAACGGCGAATAAACCACTCCGAAGGGATTAAAGATTTAATGGATCTAATTGGTTCTCTTGTGTCATGAACTTTGCAAGCATTACTTAATAAAAGATATTTCCAATGAATGTTAAATTAAGCTCTCGCTCAATCTTTTTACTTGTTTAAGATCCAAAATAGTTTCTTTTATTTTCGTTTTGAGGTGACGCAGTTGGGTGGTCAGATCACCATTTACATTATATGGAAAACTTTGATGGCATAAAATGTTTCTTTTTGTTTATGGCATGGCATAAAATGTTTGTGCTGGGTGAATAATGACCTGTATTGTCGAACCACACATGAAATTATTTTTAATGCAACTATCACTCAGAAGTTTACAGAGAAATTACGGAGAAGAGTTTACAGCTGAATCGTACACTCGACAAAGCATTCGAAGTCGTCGCCCCAAGTAAGCGGCGAAGAGAGTGCGTTCCAAGGGTACGAAAGGAGATGCGCCGGGTCGAGGGCGCAGACAGGGCACACGTATCGTTCAAATTAGGTTTCAAAGCCACTTCAATGCCACACGAACTGTACTCAAAAAGTTTTTATTTGAATCGCGGGGCGACGAAAGTGAGTCCCCCCCTACCTCATCGGAGCCACCGGAAGTAGCGAGGAAAATAAAACTCTCCAAAGAGGCGAGAGGGATGGAATTTTCGAGAGTCTGGGCACTCCATAGCACGGATTGTTCTCCTCTGGGGACGACGGTGATGATCAGAACGAACGCCTCTCTTCGGTCACTTCCGTCTATATTTAGGAGAGCGCGTCGTCCCCAGTGGCCCCGAGATTCGGTCGGGAAACTCCTCCTTCATTTTATCGCTCTATGGCAAACGGGAGGGAACAGAGACACGATCTCTCAAAGAGAGCTATATATATTTATAAAAAAAATAAAGGATTCCAAATGAGACGTGTAAAAAAATCACGCCTGCCGCTCCTTGTAACGGCAGCGAGACTCGGTTTGAAGGATGCGAAGTGTAGTGGTGATACGCGCTAGAGGAGTCATCGGGCGACAAGAACAAGACAAAAAAGTAGCAGTTCCGAAAGTCAGGAGGCAGATCCATGTTTTTATTTTCACGGTAGCTTTTCGACGCCTTAGGGACAAAAATACCTTCCTTTCGACGTGGTTAAGAAGGATGGGAACAGGGAAGGGTAAGGAGAGAGGGCCAAGGGCGTCTCGCATGGATCATTTCTCCTTCTAGGTCAGCGGCGCTCAAAACGGTAGGCGCGAATCCTTCCGCCCGAAGCAGGTGACACTGTTGACCCAAGGACGCTCACACAAGGCTCTAAGGCAGATATGGTTACACACTAAGTATTGCCCATTCAGGTGGCCAAGGCTAATATGGCACACCTAGCGGCAAGAGCTTCGTAAAGAAACAGTCAGGCTAAGGCGCCACCTTTAATCCCGTATAATCGTGGGAGGTTAAAGTTATAATTGAAATTTATGAGAGATTCTACAGTTAAATCGTCAAAACGACACAAGAATAAGGTAGGCTGAAATTACGAATTACTATCAAGCATAACATACCAGTATAAAAATTTACTGGTGGTAGCACTCTTATATACTGCGATTATCCAAAAGCCTTTTTTCTATCGCGATAAACGTTGACTTGCAATCGTTTCATCACCATGAAGTATACCACTTCTGGAGACCTTTGGCTTCCCTCATCAACGTTCTTTAGTCTTCTCAATTCTCTTCTATCTCTCTCTTTACTTTTCCACACAGTCAATTTTTTAAAATCATTCTCCCCTTTCCTCCCCCTCTCTCGCTTTCGCTGTCTTCCTCTTTTTATTATCTCGTTAAGTTCAACAATTAGTGCTTTATTAGCTCTCGTATCATCCTTCATTCTCAATATATGTCTCAGTCACCTAACTTGTCTAGATTTTATTTCCGTTATTATATAGTTTTCCGAAACACAGTTCGTCTTGGTCTCCCAAACTCCATTCTGGAGTTCAGTATCGATTATACTTTCAATATTTTTCTCTCTAACCTTCTCAATGGGACCTAATTCATTTCAACTAATTGTCTCCGTCAAGCAGTGATGGTTTTTTTTTTTTGGGACAACCCGCGTCAAGATTTAAAAAAGCCAACGTTTCTTCTCCTTTTGCCTGTTGCCTGTTGCCGGAGACCTCAGGAGGTCTCCGGCAAAGGAGAAGAAACGTTGGCTTTTTAAAAATCTTGACGCGGGTTATCCCAAAAAAAAACAATCACTGCTTGACGAACATGGACCGCGAAAGTTTTAATAATTGTCTCCGCTTTAATTGCTATGGTACGACCTTGACAAATGCCAATGAAGTTGCACAAATCAATTGTAGAACTCGCTCTATTGGTATCGAGCATATCACGGACCTGTCAAGTACTCGGGCTCTGCATATATCTTTTACAGAGCATTCTAAAATTGTCGGTACATACAGAAACAAGAAGGATTAATGATCACAGGCTTAACTGGAGTCATCATGAGGTGAAAGTTCTATGAACAGAAATGCATTGCTCCTTTAGTGAAAAATCAATTCACTTCATATTGCAGGACTGAAACTCATATGCCTGAACGGTACACAATGATCGAAATGATGACTAACACTTCAGCATTTGTCACCGCACGGGGTAGCAAAAATCAGAATAGCTAGCAAAATTGGAGATGAGCTGGCAATAACTTAGTATTATTCCTAAGGATGGCAACTTAAGGGTATCACATGAAAAAAGGTAATCCGAAACAAAGATAAATCCAGATTCAGGGCACCTTGTTTCCTGTTTCCCCTCTGAAAATATAAACACTAAATTCACTTATTTACTAGGAAAAACTTCCTTATGAACATAGCTGGGATTTTTCGACATCATTAAACCGTGCTGAAAAATACACATGCTGAGGATGACCTAATTTTTAGATTTATTGTTTTTTTTTTAATGCCCACACCCGTCGTTCACATGTAAGCGCAGGAGAGAGAGAGAGAGAGAGAGAGAGAGAGCAAGACTTAAAAATGCACCCAAACAACACCGATACTTTAAGGAATGCGGGGAGGCGAGGGATTATGCAAGCGTGTTCACTTTTTTTCCGAAAGCGCGCGCCAATAAAATGGGTTGAATGCCGCCGCCGCCACCGCTGTAGCTCTAGGTTTCCTCTCTATTTAAGTGCTGCCCCCCCGACTCCTCAGTCACCCCATATTCCAACTCCCTTCAGGTATAAAAGAGCTATCATTCAAACGAGGGCGAGACGTGGGAGTGGCAATGGGGCGGGGAGGTGGGGCGAGGCGGGAGGAAGTCATCCCGCGGGGGTCGCTTCCGCATTCGTCGCAATTAAAAACGAAAAGCGCGCGCCTTATGTATTCCGGGCGACCCAGAATCGCGAGAGCGCGGGCGGAGGGGATGTGGAATAGGGGGGAGGGGGGTGTGTGGAGAAGGGAGAGTCCCTGTCGTGTTGTCGTCGTCTCGCTGGAGCCACCGGAGGATGGGGGGCGGGATGGATGGGTGGGGCGGGGAGGCGGCAGCGTCGTCACGGAATGAGCGGGAGTAGCAGATCCGTCGGGGCGCGACGCGAGAGAAAGAGATGGGAAAACACTCGAGAGGAGAGTGCGCCCCGCGTGAGAAGCGAGCCACGGGCAAGTTGAAGGCAACGCCTGCACTTTGCGAGGAATAGAAAAAAAAAACACGGTTTGTTTTGAAGAAAAACTGACAGAAAAACTGACAGAAAAACTTTTAACCACATTAGCCCACTTCACAAAGACACAATATGTCCACTTGGAGTAGCTCAGATATATTACTGATGGCGCCATGGAATCGATACGTCAAGAAGAACACAAAGAGCCATCTTAATCATTTAGCCAAGTCCTGATTTCTGAGGCAAACAAAAGGGATTGGCTGATGGAAGTAAACAAGGCGAGAAGGCTTTTTAAAGGCCGCCCGCACAGCCGAAGTTCACTGCAGATTCAAGACAAACATGTAAAGCGAAAGGGGAGGATAACTCCGTCGGTGCCATTTTTACGGAAGACTCAAAAAGCACGCTCGCTAAATCTCTGAAACGCTATCAAGGGAACATAACCCCCTTTTCCGGTGATGAATGTTTCACGAAAAGAAAATAATCCCGCGCCAACTGAGTTATCTGTTCCATAAATGTTCACAGACAATTAGGATGGAAGCAGCGAACGATAGCAGCGCTTTTTCAATTTGCACACCATTTATCCTTTAGCCTCCAGTAAAATCTCACGGCTTCTCGCCTGGGCCGCTTCTCGGATGCATGTTAATCATAAACAGCAGCCGACGAATGCATTTATCGTTCGTCCCAGTTAGCGGAGGCGCAGTAAGAGAACTGAGGCGCAGGAAAATAAAATGCAAAACCTTTTTGTAGCAACTTTTACGGAGGCTGGTCCGAAAACTAAAGTCCATGTCATTTGCTTCATATCCGCTGGAATTATAGAATAAAAGGCCATCTATCGATTGGCTTAATTAGAAATACACCTTTCCGTCCTGGTTTTTCCAATAATCGCATTTGAAAATGGCTAAATTTACATTACGTAGTACAGTAGGAGCGGATCCTTGGTACATAAAATGTAGATTTAGAGTGTTGAAACCCATGTCGTTTTTACAAAAAAACGGATATGACATGAACAAGGATTTAAGAAATTGATTAGTGCAAAAATGACGGTAGGTCACCGACTTAGTTTTGGAGAAATAAAATAATTATTATCGAAATTTTATCCGAGACACAGTAGTCAGCTGATCGGGGCGCTGGGGTCGGTCATACATGTGGCAACGTTGGCAGTCAACTTAAGTGGGAATTCAAACAGAGAGGCATGTATCAGAAGCTGGAAATTGTTCGTTTGAAAATATAGTACCACCTCGATCAATGACAAACATCGGTCAAAAAGCGAAGGGCTTCATATAACCCAAACAGGCCCGGTAAATATTCCTAAAACATTTTGCTGTCGGATAAATCAATTAATATCACTTATAAACGACTGATAAATGCGGCACTTACAGCTAATGAACGCTTGTAATCATAAATATTTCTGAATAATACAAACTAGTTGTTTTTAAATCCTAATGTATACCTTTGTGATTCTGATTTCATGTCTGTTCATCATCATAGGCAGAAGTAGGCATTTATACTTGAATTATGACCTTAGGTAACATTCCTATTCTTAATGCCATTAGCCCATCATCTATGTAAATTACTTGCTTTACTCTATTTTCCATATCATTTCTCACAATTTTGAGCTCTAGCGTCTGAACGGTCGATCTGATCGAAATTCTGACATTCAATTTTTTGTGGGCAACGAAACGCTCGTCCAAACGTTCAATTGTTATCTTTTTTGGGGGGAAATCATTTTTAAAGTGAGTTACGATGATGAAAACAAATTTTTTTAAATGTGTTAGAGAAAAAACTGAAAAAAGGAAGAAAAATATACTCCTCTTCGGAGAATCGAACCTCGCTTTCACCTTCCGTTACACAATCTGCTACCTTTCCACTCATCCACCGCTAGCTTCGAGTCAGTGACTGTGTAGTAGCAATTAAATTATACAAAAACAATGTATAAGGTGCGTTATCGTACTGATCTCCACAATAACACCATTCAGTGTACAATTTAGTCCTGAAAAGGACTATTATGTTTCATGAGAACTTCTAAAAATAACTTATTCAATGTGTTTAAAGTAGAAAAGCACTTCAGTACACGCACATCAAACACCAGTCACTAAAGACATCAACAAAGTTCAGTGCAGCGTTGCCAAAGTGTTTAGAAATAACTTAACCTTGAAATAAATGTAAACGTAGGGTTTACTTGAGAAAATATTGTAATATAACAATCACATGAATTTTTAGATATTTCTGGTGATATATATTGTTGAAAAGGTTTCATAAATGTAATTACTTCTTTAGGCATAATCGCTGCACGACTCCATTCTCGGCATTCGATTAAAAAATCTTTTCGTAGACTGGTCTTCTTAATATTCATTTTTAATGCGATATTTCAGCTTTCCTCTAAATTAGACATATTCCAAATCAAAGCAGTATTCTATGAAAGGCTCATGTACACAACTTAAACAATCGCGATGCCGCTAGAATTATGACTCATTCAGTCGCGAACCAACCTCCTTAAATACGTGGACTTGATGGAAATACTTTTACACTGCGCACAGTTGGCAACAAAGAATCCTACCAACTTTTTAAATGAGACTCGCGGTCGGAGAGTTTTTGAAGAAGAATTTAGTCTAGTGTGCCCCGGTCGCCGAATGACGGAATCTTGAAAGAAGAAGTATATACTTAATTTTACTGCCAATTTGAAGACCAACCATTAACATCCAGTCAAGCAGGGTCGCAGAGCGCTTTCCTCCACGAGGTTTACAAGATTTCCCCCACACGGTAATAACACGTTTCCAGAGCGCTCGGAAATCATTAAACCACGGACATTCCTACAGTTGAAAACTCGAGGCGACCACCTTGGAGAACATCCCACGACGATCGCGAAAACCCTCCCTCGAATAACGCACACACGCTTCTCCAAATGCGTCCTTTTTTAAACAAGCCGTGGAGACGCAGAAAAAATAGCGTCACAGTCAACAGGAGACAGAAAAACGGAGCCAGAAAATGGCGAAGGAATCTCGGGCGACCTTTTACAAAAATACTCCCACCGAACCGTCGAAAGGAGAAGCAAAAACAACAGGAAAGAGACGAATAAACAAAAAAAAACATGAGAGGGAGATTTTTCTTCGGGTCCACGCAGCGGAAGGGGTAGGGGGAGAGCGAATAATTCTCACGCAAAACGTTTGGCGATGAGCGAACAAAAAAAAAACAGGACTTCGTCTTTTATTTGTATTATTTCTCATTCTACGACCGGGAGGAATCCGAGGGAGTTTGGGTAGAGGAGGGGAATGGAGGAAGGGGGGAAAAGGTGGGAAGACAGGGAAGGAGGAGGAGGAGGAACGGGTGAGGAGGGGATTGGAGCGAGGACGGAAAAATCTCCGCGAAGATTTCCTAAGAGCGAAGGATGGGGAGGAGGGTGGCGGCGCGTGGGGAAGATCGGTGAAATAGGAAGGTGCCATTCCTCCGGCCTTCTGGCTGCAGAGCCGAGCGGATGACGATAGGGGAGGACTTACAATGAAAATTCCTCGTCCGTCCGCCGATAGATAACATAAAATAGGCAGGAGAAAGATAGGGAAGGCGCGGAAGGTGTCTAGGATGGAGAGGAGCTTTTGAAATACCCTTTACACCATTGACCTACTTTCTCCTTTTAATTTCCACCATTTTTCCGCGAGAGAGGGTTCAAGAAATGAACACCGTTCGGTTGAACACATGTGCTTACATTAAAAAGGCGTTCATTTATTCTATAGCCAAATAATTCTGGTGAAATTTGGATCTATCAGTCTAGACATGATATATTCTAGGAGGTGCGTAAATTGTTCTAGCGGCAAATGTCGTATAAACAGTTTTGCACCAAATCGTCTTCTTTTTTTTAACTCTTAAAGCGTTTTCCACAGGAATTTACACAGGATTTTTTAAAAATCTATAAACGGAATAATCAGCATTAATAAAAACAATGAGGTTAATGAACCATCGGTGAAATTAAGGCGAAAAAGCGCACGCTGAGTAGCAACTTTGTTACTCCGAGATCAATTAAATAACAACGCCAAAATATTACGACTATGCTCACTCGAAAAAACTACACAACAGCATCATCAACGTAAGACAGCATATGGGCACAGACTTAGTGGAATCAACGGATTTCCATATTTGAAAATAAACACCAACAATTTCCACTCTTTGGAAGTTTGGAAATCGTACAAGTATTTATATTCAAATATAGCACCATCAAGTTATGCGGCGAGCAGGTTCAGAGGACCGAGCTCGTGTACATTCATTCAGGAAGCAATATTTTCACACCACATTCAAGTCACCAACGGATACTAATTCTAATACCCAAGAGCGGTTCTTCAGTTCATCTCGCAACTACATCAAGTTGGAGAAATTGCGATATAAATAACTCAACTGCTCCTAGCAATCACATTTTAAAATTACAGGAAAAGAACCGTCGGGAAGTTTTAGCAAAACCTTATCAGCACCCTCCACCTTACCCGGGTAAGATATCGCGTGCACGGCGATCGCCAAAAAAAAAAAACAAAGTTCCATTCTCCCGCTCGAATTGAGGATAAAAATGTGGAGACAAGTATTGCAGCACGACAGGCGCCCCTTTCTTCCTTTCGCCCCACATAAAAATCGGGAATCGACGATGATGCCGCCACGTTATGGGAGGCATCTGCCGAGCATCTCGCGGGGATACAAAAACGAGCGCCTCCCTCGTAGCGAGCCCAAAGGGGTTATAAAGAGACGGATCGGGGGAGGGAGGGTTGTCGGAGGGTTGGATGTTTTGGGAAAGGGAAGAGAGGGAGGATGGAAGGGAGATACGGCGAAGATGTTCTTTTTCGTTTGAAGGGGGAATAGAGAGAGAGAGAGGGAAAGGACTGGGACGTATTTATAGAGAGGGTATGGAAGGGAGGATAGATAGGGGAGGGGGGTGCGAGGATATGCGGAGGGGGGAGGATCCCCGGATTCCCTCCGCTCTCCACAAAGCAGAGCCACCCCGACCGAGTCTCCCCTCCACCTCCTCCCCCTCACCACCCTCCTTCCCAACAGGGGAACGCCGGCATTCCGGAAGCGGCGGCGGTGGGAATATTACGTTGAAAAAGAAGCCCGAAGAACGGATAGTATGAGATGAGATAGTCAAACGAGGGCCGAGGGAACTGGGATTACCCTACGCTCATGTTATACATTTACGTCCTCTCGCGGAAGGGAAAGTAAAGCAATGCGGCGCATCTGGTTAACGTGATCTGAAGACAAAAGAAGACCGAAATGCGAGACAACCGAGGGAGTACAGCATGAATTTTGCACGAGAAGGAATGGGGGACATAATGCCCACGACATGCGGTATAGGACGGTCCATTTTGTATAAAAGTCGAAAGTTCTTTGGGGACGGCTTAATGAAACTCAGTGTTTGCCTTAGGTTACGGCCTCTGGTGGCATTATCAGCGAGTAAATTTAGAAATTGGGGAGGTCCTACATTTCCGAGTACGCAGGAGGTACGCAGGTTGGAATCTAGTAGCGTGGATGGAGAGGAATACCCGAAGGTTTGGAGGAAATGAGGAAGGGTCATACAAGACTATTACTCGTAAAAGAAGCAAGTAATCTAAGATTTTCTGTTCTATTTGACGTAGGGATCCATACATTCCAAGTCAGGGATCAATACATGAAAAAAATGGTACCATGGCCGTCATATCATCGCCAACGACGGGATTAGTAAATCTCATCCTTTTGAGGAAATAAAAATCCACTAGGAGTACTACATTAGTCAGCATGATTTAACCCTGAATCACGACTTACAGCAGTATATGCCTATTATTTTTCGTTCTTCCAAACACATAAATTGAATTGAGATATTGAAACGGAAATATTATTACGACTATTAGGCCATTGAATCATTTTCTGAGCAAACGACGTATCTATATGGCGGCACCAGCCATTTCAGAAGATTGTATCATAATGAATACCTATTTATTGCACTCCAGAGTGCATGTAGAATTTTGAGCTACCTCAAAGGACAAAAACCCTGCTACAATATGATGGTAAAAAATTCAAGGCGTTAATTTTTGGGAAATGGAAAATGATACACGCTTCTCATTCCATTGAGTTTTGGTAAGGGAGAAATTAAAGGAAACCTACAAGAACGCAAAACTTCACCCTTCTGGAATGGATTTCGTAACTTTTTAATTTCACCCTTGTCGGTCGAGAGAAAGTGCCTCATGCGCTGCTCCACTGGCGCGCACTGAAGAAGAGCCGCGCCTACTTTCGGCGCCAGGCACGACGACGACAGCACGATTCGCTCCAGGGTGGCCGCGCCGACGTCCCGCGTGGATTGAGAGATTCCGGCGTGGAAAAGGGGCCCTTCAATCGGCCTCAAACGAGGCGTTTAGTGAATGATTTTTTCCTTAACGTGTACCTCCGCGAGCTGTTTAGGAATCTCCTGAGAGTTAAAGGTAGACTGGACGAGATATAATTTCATACAGGTTTCAATGAAAGTGGCCTCTTCATACAGAAAAAGATTGCATCTATCTCATAACACAAAGACATCAGCCACACACCTCATTAAATATCGAGGTATTAGCGAAAACAAATCAAGCATTTTCAATGAGACATGGAACGGCTGTGGGCTCCGGAAACACATTAGTAAAATACTGAGCCAGTTCTAACGCAGAGATCGTTCAGAAATTTAACGGCAGGTAGTTCAGTATGTTTCCTCATTATATTAAAGAATAAATTAATTACACGCCCAATTATTCTTCTCTTTTATTTTTTACTTGCTCTATTTATTCTTCAAAAGTCGCTAATAACACATTCTTACATAAAATTTAAGCTAATTACATCAGACAAAATTTTAAAATGATATTAAAATCAAGTCTCCATCATGTCCGGGGGATAATCTCACTCTAATTTAACCACATGGAAATCATGCGTTTACTTTCCGAGATAAAAATGGTATTATTTCTCCCTGCGTCCTGTATAGCGTGATCCAAGAGCGGATCCACGCCCCTTTTTTCCATCATAGCCGTCCATCATGTACCGCCGTCGAAATTCACTGGAAGGAAGAGGGCTTCGAGATGTAACTGGCTAACAGAAGCAAAAAAAACTGTAGTTTACCGCTTATTTAAGATTTAAGAAGACTAGCTTCTATATTACTACATAACCTTCAAGTCCAGATACCTATGTAGTAACATCGGAAAGATCCGTATTGAATCTTTCATCACTGGAAAATTACAAAGGTTTACCTTCTTACATTGCGAAGCAGTTCCACTACACCACACCTGAATCTATGTTTTCTACTTATGCATATATTGTTTACGAACTGCGGCTGTATATAGCTGCGGCGGAATATAGCTGCGGAAGAGGGATGGAGAGTAAAATGGAAAGCAGGGGCGCCGAGGGGGGTGGAATGTGGGTCGGCCGGAGCATGAGGGGGAGGTCGTGAGGAGTCATGGCAGCGGTCGTAAGGGACGAAACTACCGCATGGGGCGGCCCCGCGACTGTCACGGGGGCGCGGGACACGTAAAAAGGTGATTTCAGGGAGAAGGGATGGGTCACGCACTACATACGCTCAGTGCAAAGACACCGTTGTATTCCTAAACTTAAAGGTAGCTCTAATTAGTACCACCTCGCTAATTTTAATAGATTGTACCACACCTATGGCTGATGCACAAACAAATTCGTATGCGTCAAAGAACTCTTACCTTGGTTAAAAACATCGCTTTTTGGCGCGTGAAACTATCAACATAGTGTTCTTACCACTGGATGACGAATAGTTCACGCGCACAAAAGTATTTTGCGAGACTAAAATAGAATTGGACTTTTCCGAATCAAATTTTATGAGATTGTCCACGCAGGGGTTTGGAGCCAAAAACTTACTGCTTTGTCCCTTGGCTTCATTAAATTTTAATAGACAGAAAATTAAATGTATAATAAAATATTTTCGTTTCATTCCATACACTTGAATGAGGTGCTTACCCCACAACACAGCAGCGAACATTTTTTCCATTCGTTTAAGATCCAGCACCCTAGGTATAACACTTCAAAACAAACCAGGAACAGAATGGGTATATGCCAAGCAATTAAAGAACTTTCATAATCGCATTCATTACCATTGTATTTTGGTTAATTTTCAGTAAAGGTGTTACACACGGATGATAAAAAGTTTTTAATAGCTCTGTAGTAAATACATTACGTTTTCAAATATCGAATTCAACGGTGGTACACAGATTATTAGACAGCGACTATTGTCAACATAAAGAACTAAGCAGATAACCCTGCGTTTCGCCCGCGAAAATTGTTCCATTCATCGCAATTCGTGGGCACTAAGAGGGCACAGATGTCTTCCAATCTGCACTTATTCAACACCTCGAATAGAGAGCACTCATCAGAATTCGTCGTGCGCCCAATACTAGAGTTCAGGACCTCACGGGAAGAATGAAGGCGAAGAGAGGAGGAAATGTATGACAGATGGGAGATTTGCCGCCGTTCGCCACGCAGGGTCCAGGCAGATTTCCTCGGTCAGGCGGAGGATTTTTTTCATGCTATCTCCAGATTAAGCCGGCACAATGAATGGGCCGAGGCGTCAAGGAGGATTGCTCCAAAAGATTCGTGATGAAGGGGAGGGGACTGAGGAGAGAAACAGGGTGGATGGAGAGCAAAGGGTGAATAAAGTGGGGAGGACGAAAGAGAAAGGATGTCTGCGCAGTCACGCGAAGACGTATTTCGGCCGCCGCTTGCCTGCCACACACACACACAAACCAGCCTCCATCATCATTTATTCAATACCCTGTCGAGATATTTCCCCCGTTTCTCCGACTCGTGGCAGGTGGCGGATTTGAGAGCAGATTCTCGCCCCGTTACACTTCTATGTATATTTTTATATGCATGGGCACACGTTTTTTTTATTTTTCACGATGAGCACAAAGAAAGGCGGAAGACGACGATGAAAAGAGGACCATCAGTATAGGAGGATGATTCTGCGGCGCGGTTGAATAAACTCCCTCCAAACCAAAGTCCCTGAACCACGAGCCAGAAGGACGGGACAAGAGGAGGCGGTTATATTGTAAAATGAGGGCCTAGAGGGAGAGTACGAAAAAAATTAAACGAAAATTAAAAAAGGGGGCGGGGTTGCTCGCATAAGCGAGCAGTGCCAGGAGGGGGATTTAGGGGCACGTTCTGTCACATCCCTCGAGACGGGATTAAGTAATTTCTTTAAAAAAATGAAATAAATTAAATTTCCTCCCGAGCGTAGGGGGAGTTTATTCGCGGATGTTCCTCCGACGTCGCCCTCAAACAGACCGCTCCTTTTGTCCGGCGGTTAGACGGGTTGGCGGGCGGGCGGGCGCCTACGCCGTAGCCTCCTCCGCCCGCTCGTTCAAGAGCCTCCGCTGTTCCTCCGCGTATGACCGACTGGACCAGAATAGAGGGAGGTGGCAGCAGCCCCTCCCACTACACACACATACATAATCTCTGCTCCCTTTCCCTCGCGGTCCCCTTGGATTTGCGCGTCTTCGCTAAAAACCAACGCGAGATGGGAGGGAAAAAAATGGGACGACGTCGCTGCGCGGCGCGCTCGCGAGGATAAAGAGAGTGGGAAAGAAGGGACCGTGCCGAGTTGGCGCGCTCGGAAAAATAAGATAAAAATCCACTTAATAAATTATTCCTTCTCCTTCCGTTCATCCACAAAACCAGGCGCGGAGCCCGGCTCGGAATTTATTAATCACACGGCGTGTTAATATTTTATCTGCTGAAACATTCCACGTCGGAGTTTTAAAAATGTGGTGACGCACTAAGACCCGTAAGTAGGCTATTACGTCTATTACGGTACATACTTAACGTGCTCTACACAGGATTTAATGACATAAGATGAGACAGGAAGAGGGGAAATACTCGGCTATTTTCAAAGAAAATTAAACAGCGGATAGTGTGTTGTAACTATCAATTCTGAATGAAAAGATACATGGACACTTGAATTTTTATTTACGTATAAGACGTAGTTATACTTAAAATGACACAACTGTGATAATTGGGCATAAAATGCAACGCAAATTCTCATCCATCAAAAATGTAATAGACAAAAAAGCAAAGGAAAAGAATTAATCTGATTACCTGTACTAGTCCATCATAGGAAGTAAAAATTCAGATAAAGAGAACAAATTACTTTGATACAAGGAACCCATAACTTCATGCAGTAAATGGGATCCTATAACGATGATAGTGCAGACTATAGATAACCACGTTTTCAAGTTACGGACCCTTGAAAAGAAAAACCCTAGGAAATTCCGGATGCTTATTCTGATATCTTAGTGAGGTATATCAAAGAGACCACGAAAAAAATGCGACATAACAACAGCGGGGCTGTTAGCCATTTGCGTATTTTTAAACTGAGCTTGGGTCAGTTTCCGATTCGATGGTGCCGCTGACCTCCTAATGAGACCCACCTCGAGTAAATTTAAAAAGAAGGGAAGGCATCGCATAAACTTGACGGGACCGGCGGAATTGGAAGCAGTGGCGAAAATATCCGTCCGCCACACGACGCCAAATCGCACGCTCAATTTTAGGACGCAGTAGATGGTGGCGATGAGAGGAGAAATCTCCATTCGGTGAGTCATCATGAAAAATATATCACTCCTGCTTTCAACGGAACAATAGCACTCTTTTCATTCCTCCCTTGCAAATAGATCCACTCGGATCCTCCGACGAAACACTTTAAATTGGGCCACCGAAAATGGCAACTCCCGATGGAAAACCCTTGGATTTCCCAATGCTTTGTTTTAAAACTCGATTCAACAGCGGTAAATCGAGCTATACAGGGTCTTACCTAAGCGGAAAAAGAATATGCGACGTTGTTTTCAGTTTGATGCAGCGGAAATTATTCATTGAAACAACAAAATGTTTCATACAACAAATTTTGTTGAGGAAAACGGCTATTTAACTTTTTAGTAGGCCTCAACGACTAGTGGACGAGTTCTTTTCATTAACATTTTACTACTTTCCAAAGAAAGGGATTGTTTTTCAAAGACATATATTGTAATTATTTCCCCCGAGCTTAATTATCGTTTATAAAAACGGTAATGCACATTATATGAAGTTCGCAATGCCACGCCTTAACTTTCCCCATGTGAGAGAATGATGCAAGACTAATGGCCGGTTGCAAGAATATTTAGTTATGGAATCAATACTTATGAGATCCATGAAGTTATACATCTCATAAATATATTCGGGTTGCAGGAATACATCTATTAGTTACTTAACTTATTTACCAATAGCTAATAGCTTCGAAAATTCTATCTAATCTTTCACCGCCGGATAAAATATGCGAAAGTTTAGCCAATAAATAATTGCTAATGAACATAATAATCAGCCAGTAAGACTGAACAAACTGGTCATCTGTCTCGAAACAACTGTTTTATCAAGTAATTACGTCTCCAAGCGGTTAATTGCGCATCCACCATATGGAACTCCTAACTCCAGGTCATAACTTATAAAACCAGTAAATTTATCGAATGTTCCTGCATCACTTATTGAATGGTTGCCATGGCTTACGGGTCCCATAACTTTATGGGGTACATATGTGTCGTTCCTGCAACTGGCAATAAGAAAACCTTGAAAAGGTCTTTCGATGTCTCACCAACGACACAGCCACCAAATACGAATGCATAGGAATGAGCTGCGCTACTTAGTAAGCATCAGAGTGCTAATGTTAGAAGAAAAGAAAAAGCCTCCCGCAGCGGCTTCCGTGGCGTCCGCGACCGAGTATCACACCGGTATGCAGAGCGGTATGCTTCTAAAAACTAACCTCCAAGATTGACGGGGGCACTTAACGGCTCATATCCCACAGTTGGATGTATTCCCGCGCAATCATTCGGGGAACAAAAATACTTCGCGAAAATGTGACTTCGAAAAGAGACGCGAAACATTCCCGTGTCCCAAAATATCAAGTCCGTAAGTTGATTTCTCCAGTGATGCATCTTCCAAGACGAGGTGAGAGCAGGCAACGAGCCCGACGGAAGTGACGCGGCTCACAGTCACGGACACCGCAGGCGCCCTCTTCATTTTCGTCAACTGATTCGGACACGCTCTCCGCCGTCTCATGCGTCTCTCCTGAAGTTTATGAGTTTCCTCCTCAGACATAGAATCGGGAGAGACAACCCACCAATACGAAAATCCAAAAGGAAGACGCGATCCAAATTTAAAATGACGGAAGTTGAAAGCCTAAAACCTAAGTTCCGAGGATTGCATTTTTATAATTCAAAAGTAGGGGAAACAAAATTATTACACACATACATATAGGTACTTCTCCCCATAAGATATTCGGTTTCACTAATGCCCAATTCGATTATCTCAAACACATCATTATGAAAAATGTAAAGTTTAAAACAAATAGCTATAACTGATATACGGTCTTCAGTGAAAATAATCGAGAACTCCAGATCGCATATATTATGGTTAGCCTTGATTTTGGCCAGAATTGTCAAAATTTGCAAGAATAGCACACTATACTCTATAATTCAGGTCTCCTGAGAGAAAATAAGGCAAATACTTCCGGAATCGACATGGAAGCTTAAAAATTCGAACAATTATAAACTTCAATTACTAACGCGAATCCAGATACTGCAATACAGCACCCAATGCGGAAAGAGTAACACATGCACCACCTCGCGACCGAGAGAGGGCGTGACTACGGCCGACATCACCTGACGCGACGGAAAAGGACGGTTGCGTTCACTTTCCGGTCATCTTCCAGTCCCGGAGGAGTGTGTTACGACTGACGGAAGTACCAGCACCAATAGTTGAACGTTCTTGCAAACGGAGTACTAAACTGTTGTTAACTAGCTCTTTATTTTCATATTTTATACCCCTGGTATGTCTTAATGAGGATACAAAAAGTACTGAAAAACAACCCTTAACGGAGGTTAATTATGTTTAAATGTGAAGATAATAAGTAAGGAGAACAATCTGAAAATGAAATTTCGCCAATGTTGGAGGCTCTCCTATCATCGGCTGCCGAAGGCGTAGCAAGATGGAATATTCAGATTTGATAAGGTTCGCACATTGTTCGTTGATGGCGACGTCATTGTCCGGCCGTCGTAATTGGCTCCCCACTACATCACCATCCCCAACTTCGGGAGACGCCACCCTCCGTTCACGTCACGTCGAGATACATCGATCGTAATCCCGTCCCAAGCAAGCGTCCGCGTACGTGTAAGCTTACCTAGCGACGTAGAAGAGAGTTCTCTCTCCAGCACGGTGAAGTGGCTTCCTCGTTCGATCCCTCGCTTCACTATCTCCTCGACTCCCACCCTCAGGGGTTCTCGTACTTCTTTAGCCGCCGCAAAACCCGCCGGGGAACTCCGAGAGAGAGGAAAATTCTCCTTCCGTCCTCAACTCAGATCCGCGGATTCACCTCTGGAAAAGAAAAAAAAGAATAACATTATGAGCACCACTTAATTAAGAGAAAATGGAAGCGAGGAGGGTGCATTCAGAGTGGAGGGAAAGTGATATTCATGCATAAGTCTCACCAGAGAGACCCGCAAATTATGAAACAAAGCGTTATATTTTACCGCAGGAAAATTAGCAACAGAATGAACTTTAATTATTCATCCAACAATTAAAATAATGAAAATATACATGAATTGCGAGAGAACAATCGCTTCAAAGAGTTTGAATGGGCAAAGGCATTTTCTTAATATTCTTAAAATGCAGAATAATTTATTCGAGGTAATTTCCGTACTAATCCATAAAGTTACCCTACAGAATATCTAGCATCTTCGATGACAATATCGAAAACTGCAGAGCAGAATGAATGAAAACAACTGAATTAAATATCAGAGAAACTGAATAAAAGACTTTTATTCCAGATAGCTCACTGATAGGAGTAAAAAAAATCTCGAATGTAGAATTTTTATACGGTTCACGCACATCGGAAAATGCTTTAAACCAGATTTGCCAGAAAATTTGAGTTTACACTTGGAAGAGTGATGAAGCTGACTGATAGCAAATCCAACAGTATTACTTAAAACATTTTAAATAATATTATATTTAAATATTGCTATAATGCTACAATATCGTACAATGGTGATGCCATAGATCTCTCATCTCCTCACCCAGTCCCATTTGGCACAAGTAGTTTTTAAAGATACGGATTTTAAGAAACTCTTGAATGATTTACTCGTCATACCTGTATGCACATAGTGGTCTGCGCCGGTAAAAATCTCTAGGACGTTTACCTTCATTCATTTAGACCGAACTTCACCGGTAGATCATACCCTAATTATATTAAGAAAAACCAGGGGTATAGACTGAAAAACTGCTAGAGCTTTCGTACGACACGAGAACATCTCCTGAGTAGAAATACTATTTGAAATATAAAAAAGGAGAGTTAGGAGAATTTCTTTATGACTTCCCTAATTTTATTAAGGGAACAAAGTAGAATATGCCATGATTTCAATGGTTCATAGCAGTCATAATGCATCATAGACATATTACATCCTAGAAATTTATAAAGATAGACATAAGGCTAAAAGTAAACCAATGATTTCAAGTGACTTACTCATCAACTTATGTATAATGTTAACTCATCAGTTCCCAGAATCTGCTTTGCCATGCAGAACGCGAACGATTTCGGAATAGAGGCAGGTATTAATTTCTTGAAAAAGTAAGTTCTCTTGAAGTCCATTCACCATGAGGAATTCGAAATAATACGCATGTTTCACAAATGAATTCATAGGGGGGAGCTAAGATGCACTAATCTACGAAAAAAGATGCAACCATACGTAGGAGTACAGTTCTTTGCCCTCTCCGTACCGTACCACGTTGGGAAAGAGCGCTTATCGGCCGGAAAACCTTACTTGAGTCCCAAAATAAATAAGAAGGCTTACATTGCTTTCGTGACGACTAACAGGAAACCGATACCGAAGGATTACGTTTACGTATTTTCAAAAAAACCTCATACAAGATGCTCCCGACGATTAAGTGACCAGGCTTGCTGGCTAGTGTTTTCGTGAACCATTCAACAAATAATGGTCACCGGTAGTCTTTAGTCCGGTATAAGGTTTCCGTAGCCCTTGCTTTGAATGACCGCACTGTCATTAAAATAACATGAAAAAAATGTTCTCTCGAGCCTTTGGATTAGAAGCGGAGAACAGGTTGGGGCCAAAGAGAGGCCATGGGATCCGCCCTTCAACCATGAATCGCAGGGCGTAGGGATAAAAACAACGCTCTTGGGAGAATAAAAGAGCACTGAAGGGACCAACCACTTTTACATTTCGTACCAGGGATATTGAGTGAGGAAAGCCGCCCACGGCGCACTGATAAATACCGATACAAGCAATACGAGAGGCATTTTTACGAGCGGGTAATTTCGCGGATTGGCCCACGGAAAAATCATTTTCGAGTCCCGATTGGGGAGGAAGTAGGAGAGCGAAAGATCGGTTGAATTAAGTCGCCAAGGGACCGTAAGATCCACTGCCCAATCGGGATGGAGAGAATGGTTGAAAGGGAGGGAGGGGGAGATGAGATTGGAGAATGGGAGAGAGGAGTAAGGAAAAATTATGGTGAGGAAAATTATGGGATGGAGATTCCCATGTGCTTAGGGAAGAAAAGGCAAAAAAAAACCAACACGGATCACAGAAATGCGGTCTCAAAATTTGACCCCGTGGAAAACTTTGACCGTGTCGATGGGCGGTGCGAAGCGCAGGAATGGAGGCGATGATGGGGGCAGGAGGATGATGGGGGCCAAATATTGGCCTCTCCCATTTTCGGCTTCGATTTTGAGCCTCCCGGGACAAATTGCCTCCGCCACGGAATCGAAATGAACAACATGCCGGAAGTTCAAAGGTTCACCCGAACATGACTGAGAGGTCGTTTCGATAAGAATGCCGAAGCCGGAAACACAGGGGCACGATCTGCTCAAGCCATTTGCTTACAAAGCTGACAAAGGTTAGATTAGCAAAGAACAAGGCAATTCTCGTGGCTAATCTAAAAACAACTTGTGCCAACTCATTATTAACTCACCGAGCAATAATTCATTAAACTAAGAGTTAAATAGAAATATTATCCATAATGTTATCTAAGTACTGCTGCCCCCTTCTTATAAAGAAGAACGATAAAAATATTCATAGGATGGTCCTTACCGTATAACAAAAGTTATTTTTGTAGATTACACTAAAAAGCTTAGAGCTCGATATTGACATTACTGCGGTGGATAAAGAATGTAATTTAACGTCACATAAATACATTGCATAT
Organism: Ceriagrion tenellum; assembly: GCA_963169105.1. Taxonomy (NCBI): domain Eukaryota; kingdom Metazoa; phylum Arthropoda; class Insecta; order Odonata; family Coenagrionidae; genus Ceriagrion; species Ceriagrion tenellum. The sequence continues at coordinate 58,903,661 of OY720632.1, read as the reverse complement.
TTACATTTTAGCATAAACCAGGAAAAGATTATTGATGTTTTCATCATCATGTTCCGGTTTAAAACAGTCAAAGAAACAAAACATGCGCATTTACAAAAATCTACGGCTCCTAAAAGGAAGAGCTACTTCTACAAATTTAAGACAAGAAACTCGATTCAGACAGATTAAAGCAAGGAATAACACGAAGAAACGGCATGGAAAAAAGGACTTTTATCTTTTATCTATGGCGTCAGTAATTCAAAAAAACAATTACACGAATAAAGGCGCTCACTCAAACACTTATACCGGGTAACGTCCATGATACTAAGTCATTACGTCTATTTCGTGGTCTTTCGTTTCGTTAGCGGAAAAACAGGATGACTCCCCAACAGCCTCGAGCACCCCGAGGAAGCCCATGCGTCCAGTGAACAGAGGAAATGAAAGCGATCACGGAGACCGTTCGAGGAGGACAGCCTGACGGAGGATAAGATTTTAAGAGCAGCGCTGGAGAGCATGTGTGTCATAGATTATCGTACGTGATCAGATTCATCTTAAAAGGCACTTTCTAATTCTATTACGCTCCCGGGAGAAAATATCGTCTTCTCCTGTCGCTCCTCGCATACGGCGTAGATTAATCGACAAACCGTTCCCCTCCCGGAGTCGATCAATTATCCACCCGTCTTCCTTTTGTCATCCTTTTTCAAAAGACGACGGATGGAAACTGGAGGGCCGGATAATATTAAATATAAAAAAAGGTTCGACTCAGCTGCCATGGCTGGTTCACATCGGTGGGAGAGGTCGTGATAAGATTCCTTTTTTGACGGAAAATAAATATGATCGCCTCGCTCTGAGGAGAAACGCATAAGGGTGAGGCGAGCGAAGGGAGAAACTGATTCAAGAGGCGGGGGGGGGGAGGTCCTCTCCTCACGCCTCATCAAACCAGATGTCCTTGAAAGCTGCCAAAGGGGAGGAGGAGAGGGATTGTTGGTCTGGCACTTAACCCTTGGACTATTATCCCGCGGCACCGGAGATATCTAGCCCTCTTCCCGCATCCCGCGTCTCGAATACACCGTGGTGCACTCCCGCCCGTATATCCCAATCTGAAAAAAAAATATATTCATCTTTCCCCGACTAACCCAACCCACCCTCCGAAAAAAATGAAACAGACCCTTTCCCTTCTACCCCCACAGCGATCTCACTCTTTCCCTTCGCCCCAAATCAACTATAATATTTCTGCCCCCATTCCAATGGAAGTCGAGAGGATAATAATTCCCCCACACCCCTTCCTCGAGCATTTAGGAACGGACTCCACCCCTCAATCTCATTCCCTGCCTCGTCCCTGACCGGACACTTCCCCAACCACTTTTATTAAGTAAGACCACGGCCCGTGCTTAAATGATTCAAGTATCACGAGAGCTTAAAATCACGAAGGATAACGAGGGAAGAATGAAAGTACTGGCTCATGAGGTGAAACACAATTAAATCAATCTTCACTATGTTAAAGCACACATGCCATACGATACGGGTACTTTCAGAGTGTCCAAACTGGCAGAGAACAAACAGCAACAGGAATTGGATGCGTTAGCCGGTATCTTTGGTAATAGGTCGTCGCATACCACCAAACGACACCTCCAACAACAACTGATGGTGCGCGTACCACCACTTAAAAAAACTGCCCAAGACACGAGGCAACCCTCAAAGCCATCTTGTAAAGGAAAAAATATACCGGGCCTTCCAAACGCGGAACCTCAGAGTCAGCATTTAAGGCCCGTGGCGGCGATTCATCTTCTCGGACCCAACCACCGTGGAAAAAGAAGGCCCGGCCTTCAATTCTACCCTGTACCTTCATCAAGGTCCCTCGCCACCCCTCCCGCCTGTATCCAGATGGCCAGCTCGAGGCGATGGCTCTCAAAGTACCGATTATCATCGAAAGTTTCTTCGATGGTGCTTGGGGTGGCAATGGTGTGCTCGGATCCGACGGATAAAAAGAGTGCGCGGTCACCCAGATGCATAACGAACGAGCGGAACGCAAGGAGTTTCGGTGAGGATGGGCCGTCGACTCGGTTCGTGGCCCGCATGATGGATTAATCGATCAGTCATCGAGAAAATTTCACTCACTTCACTCACCAGAGTGAGGAGTAATACCACTGCCAACACATGTTCGCATAAACACTGCGTGGGCGTGCCGCTCTCATTCACTCTTGAAAGGGACTGTTAATCTCGATAAATGGGGATCATGCGAAACGGTCAACGGAGATGCGAAAGAAAAACAAACCGAAGTTCATGATATCGAAACGAGAAGCTTTCACTTGGTGGAAGGACGTCATGGTGAACAATATAACATAGGTGACTTCCACAATTTATTTAAAACTTACGACCGGTTTCGGCAGTAAAACCATCTTCAGGTTTTCAAGCCATCTTCAGGTCTTCAAGCCATCCCCAACCCTGAAGATGGCTTGACAGCCGATATTGGTCGTAAGTTTTAAATAAATTGCGCAAGTCAAAAATTTTATCTTATTCATTAAACCTAAGTTCATTAAAGCGTTAAGGTTTTACGTGAACCTTGTATAAAATTAAAACTTTAAAACAGCGCATATCTTGAAATCGTATGGCGAAGGTCTTACTTTGTGGAATATTTCCATAATTGAAATAAGTACACAACTATGTGTTTTCCACTGATTGATTGGATTGAACACAACTGGTATTGGCAATCACGCCATCATCAGGTGCACAGTATCCAATCCAATCGAATTCAATTCAATTAAAACCAATTGAATACTCCGCACCTGATGGTGGCATAATAGCCGAAACCGGCTGTGTTCAATCCAATAAATCAGTGGAAAACATTAAACTAATTATTCAAAAATTACTTTTACTCTCCACTGGTCAGTTCATACATTAATTTATGGCACAATCCGGACTTCGATGAATGGCATCATCCTCAGGAACTCATAAACAAGTAAATAAGATATTGCGAAGGATTATACATACTTATCAGTGAGCACCTGAAGGTGATGTCAGGCATCAAAATCCGAATTTTGCCACAAATTGATCGGTGAGCTGACCAGTGCAGTGCAAAGGTTAATTTTACTAATTAACATGTAACTCAACAAAGTTGAAACGTCTTTCATTTACTTATTTATTTGAACTTAAACGAGCATAACTGCTCTTAATTACATATTTCTTACAATTAACTCTTTTTACATACACAAACACCTATGTACTGAGCTAATAATTTTCTACCCAGGCGGGACTCGATGCCGCGACCCTCGGGTTTGCAGGCGAGGACTTTACCCCGCCGGCACCGAGGCCGACAAATTCATTTACAAAACTGTGTACTTATTTCAATCAGTGAATATCTTGCTCGTTTTTCAGCTGACAGGGAATAGAGTGAAATTGGTCTCTAGTTCTCTTGCCTACGACATTAGCATGCTCCAAATACTGGAGAATTCCTCATGCGTATCATCGGGCCGATCTCTTCTCACAGGTAAACGTAATTTGCAATGTAAAGCGAAACCATCACTCAGATTCAAAAGGAATAACATGGCAACGGCTGGAAAATGCTAACTGATATTTCTGACCCGTCACAAAACCGGCGATCCCGATTAAAAGGGATGGATAGACCCATTTAAATCGGCTCGTTATCTCGGAGAGAGATGGAGATTCCAAAATCCTCCGTGGCTCACCCTCAACAAGTATTTGCAACTCAGTGGCCCCCCCTAATCAATTCTCGGCCCGTCATTTATTTCTTCCACACATCCGCCTTCAAACATCTCCAATGCCTCGGAGGAAAAGGGTTCCAGATCCACCGGTATCTCGTCGTGGAAGAAAATTAAGAGACGTTCAAAAGGCACCCATGACGGCGAATATATTTCACCAATTTTTTTCTTCCCCACAGATGGAGAAGATCTAAAGATCTCATGGTTATCAAGGGACGTGTGCGCTCTCTCCTCGAGATCCGCCCGCAGCGTGAAAAATTCGAGACGTTAATTTTTTCATCAGTGATTTACGAAACACGTAATTTCAAGGTCGAATAAAGATGCCGTGTTTGCCTACCGTAAGACGGATCTCAGGGCCAGACAACATAGCATCCATTCGTGCAAGAACCCCAGTCAACGTCAGAGGCCTTATCAAGGGATCACTACGCCCATAAAATTTTTACAGTGGCTAAGCGCAACGTGACACATCACCCCCTACGACATGAGGAGAGTTAAGATTGGACTGAAAAACGAAGGAGAGGAAGTAATAAAGATAAAACTAAGTTCATCAAGATTCCTACCAATAAAAATAAGTTCATGAAGATTCCTACCATTCCCATCTCTCTTGCGCAGAGGCGCACCATTTAAACTCTTGAAAGAGGAAAACATACCATCAAACGGTCTAGTTTCTGCTTAGGAGTCAATCGACACCTTGACCCGGTAAACAGAGTATTTTATTTTCGCGTAAAAATTAATTCTTCACATCTATTTAAATACTTCAAAGCACACAACTAGTCCTTTGGCGTATAATCTTTGGGGGCAATTTATTGTGTCTAACCTTCCGACGTCGTGGTGTTAAATTTCTTTCAACTTTCAAAATTGCATTTCCACAAAAACGTTAGGTCCTCGTACAGAGCAAAATCATAGATGAATACAATTATGCTTAGAAAAAAATTCTAAAAGATCAAGTAAAGACTAACGCCAATTAGAACAATTAGAAATTTCTCATGTGAGAATACAGATTTTTGCAGCACGAAGAATTAACAAAAGCAGCGAAATTGATCATATGTTCAAAGATTTATCCTTGCAAACGTTGAAGAGGTCAACTCATGCGAATTCCAGCCAAATAACCAAACGAGATGGTACTTAACTGAAAAAATCCCGGACTAAGACTTTAGTAAAACTGTTAGGTTATCGAAAGATTGAGAGAAGCATAATCCTATGGTAGTTTGAGTGATGTAGAACTCTAATCATAATGGAGACCATATTCGAATTATACGTTTAAAATTCCGATGTTGTAGGAAGCATGAATAAAGTATTGAATATACATGGCGCAATAATATACTTTATTATGATTGAAATTCTAAGTAATTAAATAAAAATAACCACGTAAGTCTTTAACTTGACTCATTTTTTTCGCGCGGTATGTTTGAAACTCCTTCACAACATGTTTCTTCTGATCCGGAAAAAATTACCGCGGTGACAATATGATTGATTTTCAAAAATAGTAGGGAAAACGTAAAAAACTACACACTGTCATTTTTTTTACGAGATCTAGGTGTTGAAAATCCCTCATTTTTTAAATAATGTCTCTCTGTAATACATATGTACCATTTTCTATGCATAAGGGCTGTTTTTTTTATAAAAAATCTCGGAAAGTAATGCGCTAAGTGTCTGATATGTTGCTATCTTCGGAGGGGTGAGGTACTTTTCTTTAAAACCAGACCAACTTCATTGATTTCTAGGTGAAATGATATTTCGCTCAAACTACCTTAAGGAATGTACAACCTCGGAGCATCTCGCAAATAAACAATTCCAACGAGAATAGCAACCGAGATGACAAAGACTGATCTTCACGTCAATTTATCAGGAAACCCAAGATATCACAACACCTCTAAAGCGATTGGAAAATGTTAAGAATTTTTATCACCTGCTGTTAGTGACCTATTCGGGTATTTACTCTTCTAAACAAGGTTATAGGATTACGATAGAGGAGGGAAGCGGCAGTGAGGAGAGCGATGCAAGGCGCAATCCAATCAGCCCTCCCTTTCATCCCTTCCCCGTCCCACCTCAACCGCGCGTGAAAAACTCGCTCCTTCAAGGAAAAAAAACTCCTCTGCCTCCCGTCCGTGACGAACACATTCCTCATTGAGTGGATCCGTTAACTCCCGACAACGCCTTCGCGAACTGACCCCTCCCAAGGTAATCATAATGATATAGCAACCGACTGAATCGATACATCTCCATATATGCTCACGAGTGCGAAGACAGCTTAGATAGGGAAGCGAAATAAAGATGGAGAATCCCCGAACGGTAAATTGACAGCTTTATTCTTTTGACAGAACGCCAGAATTTCAAGAAACACATAATTGGATCAAAGTGTTAGTTTTGAAGATTAGCGACCTTGCGTAGAAACGACGAGGGTCAAAATATAATGAGTTAAAGCAGGAGAAGAAGACAATGCTCGAATAATTATGTAAGAAAAATTGGTTCAACTGCTTAGAGTTTCGTATCTCAACTTCCTTCTATGTAATACATAACAAAAGTGACTGAGGTGTATTAAAGGGTAATAAAACCAAAATCGAACTAAAATTACACAGGGGTTGAGTGATATACGAAGCAGTGTGTGCCAATTTCAGTGTCCATTGTAAGGAATGTAAAGGAAAACCTAATTTAGCAATTCATTCTGCAATCAATTCATATAAATTCATTTAAGCAAGCCAGCATTTGATTCCTTAATGCAAATTCGCCCAATTAAGTAGATATGATGCGTATAAAAACCATTTGAAAGCAGGAAATCAAAGCTAGGTACACGAAATTAGCATTAGTAAGTCACAACTTCGCGGGGACCATCAGATAGAGATAGCCAAGTGAAGCTATGGTGACCACGTTTCTAATGATTAACACGATTATCCATCCACAAATGTCACTAGGCTGGCAGAAACACTCCTTCCAGACTATAATTCCGACTGGCGATGAAAAGAAACTTTTATCGTATTCATTTCTCTCGCAAAACTTTCATAGGCCTGGTTTCCTCCATCATGGAGCGCGGCCGCATTTTTTCTTCAAATTCCCGAAACTCAAAGATCGTAAACACGTCGACGCTTGGCAGGCTCGCCCATCAGTCATTTTAAGCGAGGAGTCTCTTTGAACTATCGCCAATTCCGGACGGCGCAGACAAAAATCCCCAAAATACAAATGGATCGGTAATGACAAACATGATGCGAAAACACGACGTAATTAGTAGCGAATGTGTTTCCAGGTGATAACTTCTTGTTATCCACTTCGACTAAACGTGTTATACAACCGGAGGATGTAGTGGTTTGCACATTCCCTCACCACGCTTCTTACGAAATGGCTGTAGACATCATATCACGCAGCTCCCGATTGTTATTCACGCTAGAGGCATAGGCGATATCGAAACATCGATCAAGAAGCGTGTCCGTCCTGGAAGATGAACCCTAGATAAGAATCCCGTAACTTCGGGCGAAATTATCCTCACAAATCAGATAGAGGAACGCTTTTTTTATATTGTAATAGATTGTAAGTACAACCTCGTGTAGGAATGAGACAGAATAATTGATTGTACTACCAAAATAAATGACAAAAAAAAACAACTGTGCGTGCCCTCGTCGTTAACCAGAGTCAAACCAGTTCTATTCCCACTCAGGTTAAATACGCCTCCATTCTCAGTGGAGTAGAGACACGCCATCTCACGCCCACTACGGCGAGACCTAATGATCCAAATTACATAGGTATAGAGTGCCGTGCTCCTTTGGGAGTGTGATCATGAGCAACGCGAGTACTTTCCCTAAATTATCGCCTCGATAATCTGGGTGCGTCTCGCAGTTCGGGCGAGTACTGTTATCCCCGCCTTCCGGAAGCAAAGGTGTGCGCAAGCGGGAATACGCGAAGATGGGTGGGGGTTTCGAGAAAAAAGGGGGGATGTTCGTGTTCCAACAACGTTTCTCTTTCCCCTCTCACTGCAAAAGAGCGATTTGCGGCAGAGGGAGCGAGCGGGAATGGGGAAGATACGTTTTTATTATGATTTCGCAAAAAGGGGGGAAATTCGACCTCGCCGAGCGGAGAAAATGCCAGACCGCAGAGGGCTCCAGTCAGCGGGCACCTTTCGGGATCTGCCAGCGAGAGGAACAGAAACTATCTTGCGAAACTTACGTCGAATCTCGAGAGATAAGGAATCGTCCTCCGCTCGGGTATTACGAATGCACAAGCCGTCAAGACGCTCGTAATGGCGCTTATCTCTCAATTTGGTGCCCACAGAACATCACTATGACGAATGTGTAGTCATCACTGCGTAGAACTAAAGTAAAAAAAGTCTATTTCCACCTAAATTAATTAAGGTACTTGAAGATGGCGCCGATGCGTTGAAACTCTTCGTACCCTAATGAATTTAAGTGGAAATATGCATAGATCTTTTACAACAGTTATCATGAATTTCCACGAATTTCACCCAGTAGCCAGTGAATACCACACGGTAGATTAAAGACTTTTCTTAATATTCTGATTAAATTTGGGACAAATTAGTTCTCCGAAAACGAAAAAACAAACTGAGGGCCACTATGGTAGACTTGATCTTGCGCATACAATAAGATAGATATATTGCAAGATGAAAAGGACAATTGAGCGTCACTTTTTTCCTCGTACGATGTGTCATCGCAGATGGCCGTGCCATCGTTTTCATTTACGTAACGTAACATTTCATAACGTAAACATTTACAGAATTCGTTGCCACGAATTCTGTAAATGTTTACGTTAGATACCGCTGTTTCTCATGCACTTTTAAAAATTTTTCAATCCTACATGGGATGGTGATTTTATTATTTTTATTGCACGTTTTTAATTTTTAACCAGGTCTGCATGTTTTGTATGCCAGCATGACTGAACAGATGGCTCCCGATATGTATGGGTGGCATCTATTCACGCGATCGACCGTAGGCACAAGAAAGGGTAGTTGGCGGTGAGCCATGAGAACGGAAAATTAAACTTTCCTATAATTTATGCCCTAACTGGCATGACCCAGGCTGGTGATTAAATTTAATGTAAAATGTGGCACGTGTGCAAGCAACGGTTGCCGACCGCTGATTACTCCTTTAGAATAGAACGATGGCTATGAGCCGTATTACTTGGAAATCTCCTTACACGTAGGTTCATAATGTTGACATTTAAGCACTTATATTTGGTAAAACAGATTATTATTGAATGGTAATGTTTTCTACGGTCAGTGTACGCCTGTGTGGAGTCACATCTGTAGCGTGCCACCGAGATATAGATGATATGAGACTGTTCACCAAAAAATTACAGAGGGCGAAGCGCGGCCGAGAAGGTCATTCGCTGGGTACCCTCTGGGTCACGCTGGCACCAAGTATGAATGGGGGCCAGGGCGAAACGGTACACAGGTGGGCGAACTCTGCCGAATATGGAAGCCGCCAGTAATACTCGCCTCCCGCCCTCAACGGGGAGAGACTCTTTAAAAGGCTGAGATTGCTTCATCCCATGCGAAATAAAAAAAAAAAACAGAGAAAACGGACATCCTTCGTTCCAAGACGGGATAATTTTTCTTGGCGTCGAGAGAAGGATAGTCCTTCGCATGTTGAGGATCAACCCCTTCCCACCCCTCGCTCCCTCACGAATCGCTGGCGCCACCACGAGAGAGAGAGAGAGAGTCGGCGATCGGCTGAACTACGCTCGGCGTCCGAGGGAACGAGACGTCAAAATTTCCCACCGCCGTCGTTGGATCTCTTGAGGACGACGACAAAGGTCACCCTGACACACCGAATGGGAAGACGGAAGGGAAAAGAGAACACACGGTCGATGAAGGAAGAAAAGGAATGGTTGGGGGAGAACTGATGACACGAAATTTCAGTCGATGGGGTTGGACACATAAGGTTGTCGAAGCTAACAAAAAAACTCAAAAGAGAACATCATCAACGGTGTACTCCGAGAGAGAAACTGAAACCAGAGAATTTTCCCGCGAAATTCTACGTCCGTCCCAAAGGTCAATAAGTGCTGAGTAAATCGAAATTATCAGGAACTCCACAGACCTACGCCACAGATGACGATTTCCGCACCCACTCAGCAAAGTTAGCTTAAAAAACAGTAACCTTTCCCTTACCCCCAGCCTTTGACTTACGGCTCTGCAGGCCAATGCCTTTCTAAGCATTTCCCAAGCCTTTGCGATGATCCCTTCTAACTACGACTAAAGAGCAAACTTACTCCCAAATCGCCCCTCATGAAGCAAAATATCTGTGAAATGCGGCTTGCAATTAACAGATGCAACTGAATAATAATAAATAATAAAAAGTATTTTAAATGCATCAAAAGTTAATAACTCAAATTTATTCAATGTTTCTATTTTAAACTCACGCAGATAATAAATTAAGTGATCTCCGCTAAGATCGAAGGAGTTGTCAGCAGGGTCCACAGACAAAGAGCATAATTATAATTGGGAACAGCATTATCCCAACATTTTTCCAAATAATATTTTTTCCTTATTTATTTTCTAGATTTATTGAATAATATTTGCAATTTTATATTTTTACGACGATACACGATTTTTCTTTGCACAATTTTTATTCTCCTGTTTTTTACTTTTAACTTAACTTCATTTGTTGTAGTGAAAATACTCACAAAACTTCTACGAAGTGAAGCCGATAAAGGTAAAATTTATTGTCACTAGCGTTGTACCATGGAAGAGAATATACGAATACGAATATCGTAGAGGACATCGTATTAGTTGCGTCAGCACTGAATGCACGTTACTTCATCAACTGACAGATGGCCTATTGGTGTAGCTTTAGGAACAACCGTTGGAACAAAAAATGTTCACCAAGAATTACGGTCGTTGGAAAGGTTAGTTGCGATGCGTGAAAATACGACGACTGCACACATGTGTGACACTACGAAAGAGAAAATGACGACGGCAAAGAGTACGCATTCGTAAAAACCAATACGGTACATAATTATAACATCGCCAAAATTTTACCTACGACGACTACATTGCAAATGACAAGTTTATAAGAGCATAATGACAAGTATTTTCACTCAATGCTTCGCCACATCAACTTTCTTGTAGCAAAGACTCAGTGATAATTTTAATAAAACATCAAGTGGAGGAAAAAAGACTATTTTGGAAACTTAGAATATTCTCGTGTATTGAAGGTATAATGAGAGACACAGATGATGAGGGAACATATTTTCACTCACACGAAAAAGATCAGACGCCAAAAGATTGGCTGGCCGCCTCAAAGTCCTCCGCACGATTCCCTCAACAAGGCTTTAACGAGGAGAGAGAAAAGAAGACCGCGAATTCTAGGAATGAGCCGTCATTTACTTACGAAGAGGAATATGATTTCCAGATAGTTTTTCAGCGTTAGACCAACGATTAAGGTACTGTTGGGCTGGTAGTAATTCACGGGATGAGTTTACCAAATGATATCTATATAATTCCAACATTACTATTAGTACCTTCTCTGAAAAATTATAAAACTAGCAATAGAATTTTAAGAAAGGCAGTTGCCAGATTTAGATGAAAAATTTATAATAATTAAATAAAAATTACGTCTTATGCATATGTGAAAGTGTACTGCATTCGTCATTGTAGACAATATTAACAACTATCATTACGGTAGTAAGTGGTATTTTAAAATAGAGAAATAGTACAATTTGAAGGAACATTTGACATCGCTGAGGTTCCAAAGTCAAAATGCAGGATCTCAAGGGAGATGGAATCTGACTGCTGCATGCAGAAAAAAAATTTGATCCATGAATTGTATACTAAAAATGTCAATTTCTCAGATAATAATCACTTCTAACTGAAATGACGCAAATGCACTGAAAAACGAGCGTGCGACTGAACTGCCACGAAAAATTGAGTGCATGTTCTTCCCATGAAATAAGATCGAGAGTAATATTTTTGAAAATCATTGAGATGTTTCAATAAATTTCCTTGTATCCCACTCCAGCAAATTAACACACTCAATAATAAGGAAACATTTCCAGCAATTACATGTCATCTGTGTCACATCGGTAACCTCCACAACATTAAAATTAATCTTCAAGGTAACGTCGACTCAAATAATGAACACACATATAGGTTAAAGACAAATAATTAGTAATAATTATTCATAAAAGAAAAACAATGGAAGGAAAAGGCACACGGGAAAAATGGTGGTCATAACAAAAGCATAAAATATGCTTCGATTCTGCTCATAGAAGGGGCATAGGGGTTGTAAACAGTCAATGCGGGCGGATTCGAATTAATATCAAAATAAAACCAAAGTACTACGTAAGACGACGAAGAAGAAAAGCGTCATATTTACGTAGCTGCGCGTAGAGTGAAACAAGCGATACTTGATTCTACTTTACACAAAGTTCCAACTAATTCTAATTAGCTAATTAACAAGTTTCGTCTCAATAAACGATATCATATATTTCCTTTTCGCAACAGCGATCTCGCCATTGAGCGATGTATACAATTGGCATTCAGTAATATCTACTTGATTGTTAACGATGGTTAATTAAAAATGCCATAGAAAATTAGTTTACGGCAATAACCTTCAGGACGGTGAAAGTATATACTTCAAATACCTTGTCAAAGGTAGAATTCTCGCGCTCTAGTGAGAAAAAATCTAGTGAGACAGTGCAAAAGGTTCTTTTTTCTGCATGTAGGCAAAGAACACTTCAGTGAAATTATTAGACATCATTATCGGGATCGAATGCATGCGTAGATAATCTGCAGTCTATTACTGAGGTAAGCACCAGGACACAAGAAACTGATCACTTGATGCGTTTTCAACTGCCGATCGCTCGATTTACAAGCGATGTACGCCTCGCCACCAACAGATGCCTTTCTGGGCATCCCACGTTAACAGAAGCTCCAACGGGGAGCAATAAAATCACAGAAGGAATCACCTATCACCCCTTCGGAGGCTAGATTCTCAAAAATAATGATTTCAAGAAAGAGAAAAGAGGAAATCCTAATAGAAATTTCAAAAATCGAGGCTAAAGCAAAGCAGTTCAGAGTAAGAGCCTACACATGTGAAGACCAGAGGGCGTGGTGGGGGGACTTTTCACTGAGTTTCGTTCCAACTCTGTAACACACCAAACCCTCGGGTTTCAATGATTCCCCTCCCGCCCCAAGCCCCATCATCTCTCCTCCCATTCCCGTTCAATTTTCATATTATAAGCACGTCCTCCAATCCCGGGAATTGTGCGGGTAAAGGCGCACGCGAGGGGAACGAGCGGGGGGGGGGGGAACGACGCACACAAGAACACAAAGGGGTGGACACAGAGGGAGGAGAGACTTCCCACTCCCACCCCCCCACCCCCATTTCAGCCCCGCCCAGCGACGACGGCGACGTCCATATCGGGGCACACGCGGAAAAGAGCGTGCGCGTCCGAACTGCGATCGACGAAGCCGCCGAACACGCGAACGGTATTATGGCCGTGGCGGTGGAGAGAGAGAGGGAGAGAGTAATTGCCGGACTCTCATCACGTGCGGAAGCGAAAACGGCCGGTTGCAGGAGAGGGAAGGCACATACATCCACACATTGTGGTTGCGCATCACGACGCAGTCCGTTCGAACACACCAGACACTATCCCCCACAACACTTGCGGACTCGGCAGACACCGACACCGGCGACAGTTATTCGCGGTGGCGTCCACGAATGCCCCGGGGAGGGATTCGCACAAGGGCTGGGATGATGAGGGAAGGAATCGGGTTGATGAGGAGACCAGAGTACTGGCTTTACACCATGAGGTCCAGGATTTGAGTCCCGGCAGAGGCGGGGATCGGGTTGGTGTGGTGGCTAGAGTACTCGCTTACCACACGGGCGGCCATGTTTTTCAGAGGCGGATGTTTTTCAGAGGGAATCCGAACCCTACTTGAGTGTCTTGTGGAGGGCACTTCAAGTAGAGTGCTCCGTCTGTCGGAGAAGACGTTAAACCGTGGTCCCCTTGGCGCCTTTCGTTAGGAGCAGGCTAATCCCGACGCCGGGTTTCTATCCACCCTTCCTCCCTTACCTATCCCCTATGGCGCAAATTACCTTAGCCAAATTACCTCCCCAAATATCCAATCCAATCCCCGGCAGTGGCCAAGATTTTTCAGCAAAATCTCAATGTCTCCTTTCGGCGTCACTATGAGGGCATTTCAAGTTTAGCACTCCGTCCGTCGTATGGGAAGTTGATATACAGTGGCCCTTTTTGGAGCCCTTCGTTAAGAACACGATAACGCCGGCGCCAGATTTCTCCCCACACTTCTTACAAACCCTAACTAATTCTTTTTTAACCAACCTATTTTTACCTCCTACCCTTAACAGAGCAAACTTTTGGCCGCCTTCTTCGTATTCACGGCGATATATCTTAATGATCTAAGGAAAAAGAAAACCGATTTGATTCTAAGGAAGATTGGACAACTGCATTTAGTTAAACCCAGGATGTAACCCTAGACCGGGTGTCAGAAAGGCACGTGGTTTTAGTATTTCACGAGGAACGACAATCAATCATGATGGTGGAAAACACCATAAAGGGAATCTGAGCATTCAGTATTTTTTCCGAATGTTAAAAAAAACTTACATTTTGAACGCATAAGACACTTCCTTTACTTGGAGATTTAGAGCGCAAAAAGGCTCGCTGGCGAAATGATGAGAAGAACAGCAGGAGAGCAGAATCGCTATTTTTTCCTAGCGGAAATTCAGAACCCCGAAGAACCCATTTTTTAAGTCCGAAAATAAGAGCGGACGGCATGGCGGAAAGGAGTACTTGTGCTTTCCTCTGACCGAGGATAAGCGAAAATAGACTGGGAGAAACGGAAAAGTCATTCAGAGCGGAAAAGGGGAGGCTGGACGGATTGCGGAGTTACTCCCTGTTACGACAGAGAGACGTGCAAGTTGAGGGGGTGGGTGAGTGGCGGAGGGAGATCAGACGCCAAGTGTGACAAAAGAAATGGCCTCCCCCCCTCTTTGGGGGGTTAAAGGGAGGTCCGGGCGAAGGGGGTCGCGTCTCCTCCCTCCCCCCCCCCTGGGACACACGGAGGAAAGATTAACCTGGAAAAAATACCCGACGAGGGTAAACGGTGGAAGACCCAGATTGGCTAAGATAGCCATTGCTGTGCCACTCGGTAAATGGATTGGCCGGAGAGCGGTTAAACGGGGGAAAAAAAGTACACCCTGTACACCCTTCGAGGATTATAAAAAAAAGAGAACATTATGGAAAATACTACCGGAAGGATATTGCGCACAACAAAACGAAGCGAGAATGGCTTTTAAATTCGGTCGTTCGGCGACAGGACTGATTGATGGCGCTATTGATAGCACGGATGGTAAAAAAAATAACATTGGAGTGCCACTCACGTAAAACTAAGATGTGGACTGATCAGTCGAGGGATCAGACGAACGCTCATGAGGACCCCTATCATTTTTATACTCCCATAATGGGAATACTGTATGGCAAGCACTAGTTCTCCAAGTTTAAAACTGCATGTTACCTTTTTTTTAAACGTTTTCCTGCTGGCATATAAGAGATGGCTATCACGAATGCTATCGCGATCTCAGCATGTACCAGGGTTCTGAGGAGAAATTAGCAAAAAGCGAAACAGACAGGTAGTTCGTATTTGAGGAGAAATCGGTCAAGCGCCGTCGACTCGCCGGGGACAAAGCAAGACGGGTTTGTACAGGCCTGTGTTTCACTCACCCGAGTCTCGCAGAGTGACATTCCGTCGGTTACGCCGAAGCATCGGTTTTACGCAGCAATCAGGCTTGTGGTCTTGCGTGAGAGGTGCATGCACTTACAGTAAACTGCCTGGGACATAACCTGATCGGTGAATTTCACTCGGCACTTCCGCAGAAATTGCTAAGTACATTTATGGAGAACGGAAAAACAAAAGCTCAACCTTCTCGAAAAAATCTAGAGTTCATTTTGATTTTGAATTCCATTCATACATCTGTGAGCTGAAAGATACAAGTAAAAAATTTTATTTAATAAAGAAATATTTTGTTTCAGTTGGCACAGACTGTCACGACTGTCATAGTTACAAACCCGAATAAGATCTCGATTATTGGAATACCATTGACTTAGGACAGAAATTTCGACGTGTAATGATAATGTAGGGATATGAAAGCAAATTTTCTCAATTAATGCAGTACCATAAAAATGGAAGCTCAATCATGCGAGAATATAAAATGGGTAATTAATACACCGTGGAAATAATTGGCTAATTTAGGACCTAAACATCCAGCAAACTCTTCAGTAGCTGCGGCACTTTTAAATTCTCGCATTATCAATTGTTACTTCCTTACTGTATCATGTTTCTGACGCAATAGAAATTACGATACCTGTAAATTTTGGTAAGAAAAATACCTTCATAGAGATCGGTAACTTTATCCGCCCTCACACGAAGATGTTTTTGCCAGAAATGAGCGTGAAAGGAACCGCTGCTATCAGAAAAGTCGCTGCACGGAAAACGTAAGTATGCAAAGCATATTTTGAGCCATAGATTTCAAAAGTTCGTTCGATCTCGTCAGCCGTGATGCACATGAATTTCAAAACGACCATACCCTTAAAACGGGTATTGAATCCCAAATAGTTCCAAACATAAGCACGCGCCGGCTGTCGGGAAAGAAGGAAAATAAATTACGATGGGCGTCAGCAGGTTCCTCGAAGACATTTTACTTCTCTAAAAAACAAGTCTTCCGTGAGTTAAAACTGCGCATAATTCCTACAGGCTTACGAATGACATTGTAAGAGCTGGTTCCAACGATCGGAACTCTGCAGATACATTTATCACATTATTTCCCGGAAACTCAACATGAAACTCATTACAGGAACTGGGTAATAAACGCCAATGACTCTCGCAATGGATAAAGATACAGGAGCAGATACCGAGAGAAATGATACGGGCGCTAACAGCTCTTGAAATTGATGTCAGGGAAGCGTGATGTAACAGAAGTCGAAGATCGACACGATCTCCAATTTTCACAATGGCCTTTCGGTAGGTTTAAATATCCCCGGCGCCACGCGCAAACATTCAACTCAACAACACGCCCTTTTGTAAACTCCACCCACACAACCCGTTTCCCTTTCGGACCTCTCCCCACAAAACACTTTCTTCCTCCGGCCCAAGGAACGGAGAAAGCTCTGCGCTCCGTATCTGTTTCAAATCTCTTCATACCTCGGCGTTTTACATTTGGAGCCAGCTCCAGTTGGTCTGCGCCGCGGGACGCCTTGCTCTCCCTCCCTCGAAACGCGCAACTATAGTAGAACAGCACGAGGCAAGGAGACACACCCACCCACGCAACACCTGTAACGACCCATCCCCACTGTCCTTACACCAAAGATCATAACGTCTCGTTCGCACTACAAACGCATGGACCATAGTACGTCCCATTGCAAGCGTTAAACACCGAATGAACTCGCGTTGGCAACCGTCGTACAAGTATAAGCTCACGATCCAAACTTACCACGGTTAATCCCTGGTGTCGAGGGCGAGAACCGAAAAAGTTGAAACACGAAAGTTAAATACGGCTTGAAAATAATATAAGTAATGATAATTATTTCATTCATTTGAATACATAAAGAATAATAACAAACGGTAGTGAAATAAGGAAGGAGAATAACTATAAAGGGGTGTCCTTCTTTGACAAAAGAGGGAAGAGTTGAACAAGTCATCTACGAACGTATGAATACATGATTCAGCAAGTTTACAGCAAGCAAAAAGGACATCCTTACACGTAATGGAGAACGGTTGACAGCTATTTTCAGAATCAAGTAGGGAGGAGTGTCATTCGAGGTTTCAAACGTTTCAAAAGCGATGCGGGAATTCAATATTCGTTCGAAATAAGCAGCTTGCTCTCCACCTGTTCCTAGCGATTCCTGAGAAGAGCAACAAAGAGTTCAGATGGTGTTGCTTCAAAGCATGCAGAAAGATGCGGTTGTTGCGTGCGTAAATACGATGGTTGACCCTCACAGTAAATTTATATATTTGTTCTGAAGGTTGACCGGACAGGGCGTCACTCCGTCCTTACCCTCGACTCCCCCTTCTCACTTCCTTAAACTCACCGATCCTCCACCCCAGCCACGCGCCTTCATTCCTCTCCCTCATGTCTGCTACCCGTCCCCCTGAAGGCACCGCCCACCCCTTAAATGCGAGTGTCTGGTCGTCCGTCACTGGAGAGCAGACTCGAACAGTTCTAAACGATACACCTCAAGACAGGCGCGGCGACGAATCGAGGAAGTTCGGGACGCCCAACCCATGGACCGCCGCCGCTCCGGGAGAAAGTATCTTGGCCAAAAGAATACACAAATGCAGAGTTCACGAGTCGTGACCTACGTTCCACATAACTTTTGTGGGGCCCGCGCGCGAGAGTCTGCCCCGGGCAGAAGTGGCGTGGGTCAAGCGAGTTCGCCGTCGCTAGATGGAGAATGGACGTCGACATTTGGGCGGGGAATAAATTAACTGATTAAGAAATGGCCCCACGGAAGTAGACAACACTTGAATTACATTGCAGTGAGACAATATCTGCGCCAAATGGCAACCCGCAGGGTGTTACAGCGGTGCTGCGGGTGGAAAGGAAATCTATAAATGAAAAATGAGCAAGGCATGAGTTGGGAACTTAGCTAAGAATCCACTGAGGAGCGAACAACTAGTTTAACTGTGACTGGTTCGAAATAATCGTCCTTATTAGGAATAGAGAAAGTTCTAAACGCAAACATTTCCCCAAGCCTTGACGTAAGCTACCACCTTAATACAAAAGCTAAATTATCTCGTTTAGTTTAGGTAGTGAAGCACCAGTTGCCACAGATGAGTACACTGCAGCGGAGAAAATTAGCACCACACGCGGAAATTGTGATTAAAAATCAGTAAATCAATTAGGACTATTATTTAGCATTTATATTGTACTCCCACTCTATTGTACTACCACTCTGTAATTCCTGAAAAGGAATTCAATTATTATTATATTATAATATAAAAAAGTAATCTTTGTTTGAAGGTAAATATATATTTTCATTTGTGATTATTATATTTATGAATGATTTATGACCAAAAATAAGTACAAATATTCCTTGTTGTTGTAAATTTATTGTGACCCATCCAAAGGGAAATTACAGCGTGTAAAATATTTGTTTAAAATAAATTTGTAAATATGAAAGAATAATGTTTTCCCGAAAAGTTTTACGGGAGCGTAACATAACGAAATTTTTTCCCGAAAACTTTATTCTTACGTATATATACACACACAAATATCTTTATTCTTGTAATTTTAAGATTTGTTTCATTTACGGCAAAAAAATTTAAATATATGAGCAGAAGTATATAACCACTGCGGATATTTCAGAGGAATACACGTCACGACTATTCCACAACCAAAATGTCATCAATAGGAGAACTAAATATTTTTTAGAGAGAACGATTTCCCAAAAAACCTTCGCATTTCCTCGTAGAAAACATTTCAGTGAAAATGAAGGGATTCATTTTCTTCGTATTTTTATCACAATGTGCCAGTTCAAGGCCTTCAAATTAAATTCCTTTCATAAACTGAAACGAGTTGGCACGTTATGTAAAGCATAACAAGAATGCCGTCGTAATCACCATAAGAAACCCGAAGACCACAGCAAAGTCGCCATTTCATTGTCAAGAGCCCAAGGTGAGAGTCAAAGATTTTTAAGAGTCATCCTGAAAGTATCGAAACAATTTTCATTGTAAAAATTTCGTAACTCGAGAAGACGATGCTTACTCGAGCCAAAAATGGGAGAGCGTAACATAACAGGGAATGTCATAAGCGAAGAAATTCATCGCCCAACAAAGCTATGATATAAAAAATTATTAGGAATGTGAAATACTACTAAGTACAACTCTTCATGGGTTTGTCATCAAAATCCCTACCTTCCATACCCAATTTCAGTACTTATTATGAATAATATCACACTTGGGCATAAAAACCGACACATACATACAAAATCACTTAAGTACTTGACTTTGATTGCGTAACCATAAAAAAATAAAAGAAAACGATTCCGGGTAATATTCCATGACCTACTCGAGTTCTAAGCGGACATGGCCAAAAAGACATTGACATGCCTACTTAGAAAGGACATAGTTTGCCAATTTTTCCAATAAATTATTTTTCAACTTTGTCTAAGCTGATTTTTTGTCGCAACTCGATCACGAAAAGCATTGGGGATAAAATCGGAAAAAAATACAGAGAGTACGGAAAGTGAACAGATAACTTCGTTGGACTCCTAGCAATGTGTGTAATAGCACAGATAAAAATTCCTTCACATTGGACGCTTGAATGCGACAGGAACCGAACAGAAAACACAAAAACCGACATCAAAGTACACAAAGATTCCCCTTCCAGTCTGAAAATTTCACAAAACGAACGAATTCGGAAAAAACACCTGGGATGTAAAAAGCGACGCAGCAAAAACGACAACAGTCATATTCAATTCTCTTACAGGGCCGGGGCTGTTAAAATAAATCCACGAAACTCCGAAAACCCCATCAATCATTGCCTCAGAATTAAGAGGGTCGCGTTTATGATGGATGGAAGGGTGAAAAGGTCCAATGAATTTAAAAATCCAGATGATGTGAAACACGGATGCATCATTTCAATAGGTCCGCACAAAAAATACCAAGCGTGTGAATTGGAGAAGATCTAAAGAATTGCATCTGTCTGTTGGTTAAGGTCGCAGAGGGGTGGACAGACACGATGGCTCTTCCGGCGTAGTCATCCCCGATTCCATGTGGTGTGACATTTAGCGAAGCGCCGTCGGACCGTGAACAACTAGTCGACAGGGAGCGAGGAGGGGCGGGCAGAGCTCACAATCTGCCGTGCCCTTGTTCTGGGCCAAAGAATACATCAAATGCGCGGAAGCGGCCGGGCGCATATTGCTCAACACGCATCTGTCGGTCCACGCACCCTATCCGCCCGTTGAAATCTCCGAAGGCCTTCCACGTCAATCCTCTCAAGCCATGTTTACATGCAGCCGTTTTTGCGTTGCCGTCGGAGTTTCCCATTTTTCAACTAATGACGTAGCCTGCGTTGGGCTGCGTCATTAGTTGAAAAATGGGAAACTCCGACGTCAGGGCTGGAGATGGGAGTATTCTAGAGTCATCGTGAAAATATCGTCCAGATTCTCATCATGAAAATTTCCGGCATCAAGATAAAAACTGACGCTTTCTGCCTGTCAACTGAAGGTTTAGTGATTCTTCCCCGGGGAATTGAGGGTCATCTTCAGTTATCTGTGGACAAAAGTTGAACTTCAGCGGAGGCGCTCATCACCAGTGCTCATCGAGAAAATCTTTTCTCCATTAGGAGCTCAACAACCCACGACGAATACAAGTAGTAAGTAAGACTGAACGTGTGGCGGCGGGTTTCCTACGTCTTCAGTTTTCATACGATCCTTCTGCTTTTGTGAAAGCGGGGCATGCGTGTGACGCAAAACAGTGATAAAACGACCCAAAAATGTCTGCATGAAAACGTAGCTAAAGGTGGTAGACTTCGACGAAGGCTGCAAGCGCGGAGAATAATTGTCGTACAAAAGGCATTCCGATCACATCGATTCCGCTGAATAACCGAAACAAAAGAACAACTGCCACACACTTCCCAATAGCTAATAGAGTGGATCATGGGTTAGGCGTAACACATGAATGTTGCAACAAGTGGCTTTGATTAGGACAATAATCTCTTAAACTGGATATGGACTCAGCTTGAACCTCCATTAACTACGAAATACAACTCCCATCATGGCATCTTGCTCATCAAACGAAATCAAGGATTCTTCGCTCTAAAACACAAACGACGGCAAACTAGCCTGCCATTTTTCAGGAAACACTATCAACAGTAAAAAATGATACATTCACACTAGACTAGATAACAAACTTCAAATACTGAACATAACCTAGAGGGTTGACAGGACACAAGGAGGATAAGGCCCCAAATTTAGCGCGGAAAAACTTCGGCATAGGTTGAATGACCTACCGAGGACCCAAAACTTCATTTTCAAATAGTTTCAGCTAAGATCCAACTGGCAGATGCCTGAAGGATGAACATTAAACTGCATTAGAGATTAAAAGATGCCCAAATATGAGCATGACTTGAACCATAGCCACCAAATTTCAATCGCCATCCAGCGTAAGATACCACTGAAGGAACTTCAGGAAACGAACGTTTGTCCCCTTATTATGCAAAACCTCCGAGGAGGTAGGTTGAGGTAAGAGGGACGGATTGGCCAATGCTCGCAGTCCCAAGCCGTGGGATCTGTCGGACGAGGCGTATGTCGCGGCCGGGAGAGTGTAAGAATGGATGGATGGACGCCATTCGAATTGGTCCCAGCGTCGGTCGCCCCCGCGACGGCTTCAAAACCTATCGCTCGGTTAATGAGCGGCGGGACTCCGGCTCCGGGCGGTGATGGATTGATTGCAATCTGCGCTCACGATTTGGAAACGAATCGTGATCGCATTCCAGGGTTGGGCCACGCCCGGGCCCAGGAAGCAGTGTTTCGGGGAGGAGCGGGTGGACTACGCGAGCAGGGACGCGGGGTTGAGGGGGAGGATGAACTTCTTTGCGGGAGTGTATCTGTGGAGAACAACATGCCGTCCGCCTGCCGAGCGACAGGAACTTTCCTTAAATTCCTGTCGTAGGTGCTAATGTATTTTGCGAGAGAATGTAAAATTACAGAGATCATTAAATTCATGCGTAAGATTTATATGCAATCTCCGGCGGGATGAGCATATCTCCCTGCATCTCCAGCAGCTTGGATGGCTTTCTACTGATTCCCGTGGAATGTACCTAATGGCCACATTTCTCTACACCCTCTTCCATGAAAAGCAACCTGAATACCTCCTAAACCTCTTCCCACTCTCAACATTTACAAGCACAATAGTCACATGATCCTCATCTCAATATATATACTACCCAGGACACCGCAACGTAACCTTTCAAAAGTCATTCCAAGTTGCTTTCTCCTCTACATGTATACACATACATGTATCACTCAAATTTTATATGTCAGCTTGTGTTTTTTCTGTTAGAAATATTGTTTCCATGCTCAAAAGTTTAATATTCTATTTTTGCTATATTGAAACCTTGACAAACTGTTTTGTTGTGTCTTTTTTGTATTCAAGGGACAATGTCCTAGAGCAAAAATTTTTTATCTATCTAAATTTCCACCTCAGGGTTAGTCAATTAACTATACACACGAGCTGGAAAACTAAGAGAGCCTAAAAGTACGTGTAACGTGAAAAGGTTTGCCTGAGCTATTTTGTTCCGGAATGGCTCACTGGTCCACCATTTGCCCAAGACGTGGGGAAAACCGGCAAAATCACACCCAGACCACCGAAAAACTGTGAAGTACGAATCAGGCAGACTGGCTAATAGTGGGAAGCGATCTCTAAAATACGGATGTCAAAAGTTATACAATGGCCACAAGGAGATATTTTTAGTGATATTTCCCCAGTCTTTTCCTCTGTTTGTCACAGTAAAGAACATGGGCGTATTTAGGCGGGGGGAGGGACCGGACTGCCAGAACGAAATTTTGGGGTAAATATTCAAAACCGCGACCACAGGTACCTAAAATAAAGGCATACAAGCCATAACTGTGTCACTAGTAGTTTGATAGTATTCATTCTAATGTTGGAGAAATACAAAGACCATCATTGACAGTGATCTATTGAACAATACGTTCATTACGAATCTTTTCGAAGACCAAACTGAATAGCCTACCATGTCTGTAATTCATTCGTTTATTTTAAACACGCCAAAAGGATGCATTTGACCGCGACGATAGCGGATGAGAGAAAGAGATTAAAAAGTCTCATTTCGATGCAATGACAGCTGACAAAGAACGAAAAAAGTAATTTAAAAAAGCCGACTCGAAAACTCAAAAACCGAGTTGGTGATCGGCATGCAAACCGTGCTGATGCACGATCCCCATGAATAATGAGTAAAATTCTCGGGGCACATGCCGAGGGGCGTGACCTTGCAAAAATCCTTCATAAATGGTTGGAACATTCCGAATGCGTGCGAATGTATCTCCAATGGCCGTACATCTCACTTGACAACAGCATTTGTCGGATGAAAGGTACTCCGCCCTCGAGGAAGCCACGCCTGCGAACAAAGTCATCGTCGGAGGACTGTTGAGCGACAAAGGTGAGAGCTGAGACTATGATAATTACTTACCTTGAAAAACACCGGTTCGAGGATTAAAAGTTTAAGAAAAGAAACGAAGAGCAAAGAAAAGTTTAAAAAAACGAAGGTAGATATAAAGGCACGATATGTTTACAAATGGATACACACTTACTGACTCGTTAATTAAATACAAAGACAGCAATACGCCGACTAATACATTAAAAGCAGGTTAACTTCAATAGGTAACGGCAATTGCAACGCAGTTCCACAAAACTACTTTCCCTAAGTAAGTTATCTAGCAAACTCCGAAGGAATGGAGTAAGTAGACAGAAAATTTACCAAGATATCGGTCGTAAACTTCCAGATTCCAAACCCTAAGGAATGACCTGCATTCTACGACATTCTTCGCTAATCTCCTCATTCCACAATCATGATTCGCCACCGTGTATTATTAGTAAAATGACTCAGGGAAGTATGCCTCATTCCATGAGTACGTCTTCCAGAAAATGCTCGAGAACTATTGTCGGCAAGAACTATCTGCACCATAGTCTATGAAGTATTATAAGAATAACAGAACAAAAGAGCTACAAGGTTTTTTTTAACAAGTTCCGAATTGAGAAACTTAAAAGAAAAGACCAACCGTCGTTGGAGGCTAGGAAGAGAAAAAATTACGACTGAGAGTGATTTAACTGTCTTTAAAGACAGAATTTTGAATTATCAGTCACTGAAAACCATATAGTAATTGGAGCATATGCTCCTCGTATAAAAACAGAGGCACCTACGTATGAAAACTGCCCTCACCTACTACCCTAGTCGCTCTCCACCATCAGCAAATATGCCAATGATAATTTTAATTAGTGATATTTATGGGTACTATTTCTTCGGAAGTAAACACGAACGATTAGTTTCAAATGTAAAAGAATTGACATTTTCGTCCATTTTAAATTAACCCGACAAACTGTCCTAATAGTTGAAGCAAAACTGAAATAATTCTCCCTCATGTCACTCAGGAAAATCATTGGGGAGGGAACATAAGAATACAAAATCCAAGGAGAGAAGGTACTCGGAGAAAGGAGATTGTTTTCCGCCACACGCCATAACTAAGTCATAACCCTGCAATTCTTGAGGACAGTACACTTTCGCACGCTCTTAACGGAAGCAAGGCTTTTCCCTGGGACGCCATTATTTTGAAACTCGTCCTCCTCTGAAACCCACCTCCGGAGAAACTTCTCGCTTCCGTTGCCCGAGATGTGAAATCCTGATACGCCCTGCTCTGCGCCGCCGGGAAGACAAGAGTCGCGCGAGAAATGGGCCTCGAAGAACACTTCACGAGTGTCGAAGTCATCACTCGCATTTATTTAATTTCGTACGTATCTCTTGATTCAATGAAGCGAAAGGTGTCAATTAAAACTACAATGAAAAGCAACAATTCAGAGATGGAATTCTAAGGCAATACTCCACTCAAGAAATGACCGAACTGGTCCTGCAATAACTTTAACTGAGTCACCCGTTAGCGTTCACGAAGTTTACTGATATTCACATAGAAAAAACCACGCGCCTGGACTGGCATTCGAACCCGGACCCCACTCTCTCGCCTGTGACCACTTCAGCAATAACCTGAGAGAACATCTCGCTCCTCGGTACCTATATACAATTCGGAGTTACAGAGGACGCGCGTGCAGCTAACCTGGTTATAACACTGCGCTATGTCGAGGGGTCTGGATTCGAATCCCAGTCCTGACAAAAGATTTTTTCACAGTGAATTTCACACTAAAGTGGTACTCGTTAAGATGCTTGTAAAGGGAAGTTATTTCCAGCATAAATATAAAAATGAGCGATAATTATACACAAATTACGTTTTCAGCGATGAAAAAATTCTTAAAGGGACTTATTATAATTGTTTTCATTTTTATTTCCTACGTAAATTTTCCGAAATGTGTCAAAAAACAGCGATAACTCAAAAAACAAGAAAAATCACATAGGTAGGTATATCAGTCGAACTGCGGATTCATGCCGGTTATGTTTCTGTTATGTTATGTTTCTGCTTCTTTCGTTATGATTCTGGAAGTTATAATTCTGGAAGATGCCAAACAATATACACACTGGAGGCTGCGCAAAAGAACATTCTGGTATACTGCAGGTGGCAGAGAGAAAGGAAAAGCCTTCCTCATCTTGAATGAGAGCGTTTCACATGCCGACTCGCTTAATACTAGGGCCGATTTCACAAAGCAAACCGATCACGATGCGAAATAATGGAGTCGTTTGATATCACACTTTACAGATGCCCATTTCGTGAAACTTAAAACTTTTGCCCTTAAAGAGTTTACCTTCCCATGAAATAGCAAATAAAATGATTACATAAATACAGAACGCTTTTGAACACGACTTCCCTGAATAACGGCGAGAAAGTACTACACTCCCAAAACCGTTGCGCTGCAGAGTGACTTCAGGTGATTCACAGGCAGCAATAATTTTACACTTAAATGGTTAATATGTGAGGCTGTCAGGTATGCACGTACATACATTGCCCAACACTTCCACGAGTGTTTTTTAAATTTATCTTCCCTCGCCCCCAGCGAAAAAAAAATTAATTTGACGCAACTTTCCTCCGTCTCACGCATGCCAATGGGCGTTCTCACGACAACTTTCTAAGGGAAGCAAACTTCCGCCAGTGCTCGACCTATCTGTCGGTCGACGCGACGTATCCAGGGCGACCGGTGGGGACGGGATGAGATGATGGGGCGACGGCGATGAGGAACGGGTCCCGCGAGCGCTCAGCTCCGCGTGTCCCGACTGGGGGTCTTCCGGGGCGGGGGAGCACACATCGAAATGGACCGGCGAGGGAGGGGGGGCAGACGTGGGGAGGATACGAGAAGAGAAAGCCTCGGAAGCGGAAGAAGAAGAACGAGAGAACTGGGAGGATGCACCTCCTGCGGGGAGGATGGATGCACCGGAGAGAGGCGACTCCGACTGCAGCAGCTGAGGACTCCCTGCGGCTCGACACGACCGACAATCACGCCTCGTCAACCCTTCATAACCATTCATACATTAAGGGGGTTATACCTGTTATTCTCCCCTCACCCCCATAGTGACCCAGTGATATTCCCTGTGACTCCAATTAATCTATTAACAAAGAGTGTTTATAGCTCTTATTCCTTTGGCTAGATTTGGTGGCCTGACGGTGGTTTTACGGGTTTTCCACCGTCCTAGGGCAAATGCCGGGCCAGTACCGCTCCCGTACCTGTAAATATACCTGTCCAGCGATTTACAGCCAATTTCCCGAGGAGGCGGAAATACAAAGCGAGATTCGCACTCGTATTTTTATTTGTTATTTGAGAGCGGAAATAAACGTTTTCGACTTGACTTTCAGAATTAACTTCAGATATTTTCTGGTCCTTCCCGTAATTTTCACAGAAAAGCGTTAGCTGATAATATCAACAAAAAATTCACATTTCCACAACATTTTAATTTCCATTGATTTAAATTACCCGCCCCTAAAGGCAGAAATTAGTGAAAGACAAATGAAACAGTTTGGCAAGGAGCAACTATTCTATAAGGAGATGAATAATACCAGCTAGTTTCGGGATGAATGGGGAACTAACTGAACGGGGGACTGATTCTCGACACTTCTTTACATTCACTCCACTTTTCGTCTCCATTTCGTCTATCATCGATATCATCCACGTGAAAAACTATCTAGGAAGCTAAATTAGCCACGAAATTGATAAATGACTGCAATTTCTGAAGAAAATTCGCATCCAAGTTATGGAGTTGACACAGTAGTGAGCTGTTATCAATGAAAAAAAGCACTCACTAAAAATAACATCCTTAGAATAATTTGTACTCATCGTGCCTTACTTTTTACTTTCCGACTGATTAGACATGCTGCCGGTAAAACTAGGGAGCGGTACCGTGTCACTATTATAAAATAGACCTGTAATAGACAGAAGTTATCCAGGCGAGAGCAGCTTCCTCATTGGTTCCCAACGTCCGGGACTACGAGGTAGGAAGAGGAGAGGGGACTGTACACGACAAGAAGCGAGGAAGTTGCGAGGTAGGAATGGGATCAGAAAACGCTGCCGCCAGTAACAGGGGAAAAACTCTCGTCGATATGGAGGCGGAATCCGTGAGCTGGTTTGGAATGGAGGAGGAACTTGACCACATGGGGGACCATACCTACACACTCACCCTCACATTCACTCTTCTTCTCGTCTCCGCTGCATTTCCTAACTTGCATTTTCAAGACGGAGAAATCGCAACGAAAACCATTTGAGTTGAAAATACTGCCAAAAGGGAAGGAAAGTCGGGAGATCTTTAAAAGGCGAAGCGGGAAGGGCATAACTTTCGTTTTCATTCGTCAAATGGAGGGGGGAAAAACTATGCCTATATCAAAGGGGGCATTTTAATTCCATCTAGAAAAACCACGATGCGGTTAACGTCATGGGTGTAACATATGAACCAATTCCACGGTGACAACATCAAAGGAGAATGCCAGGAGTGGGTAAAAAGTTTCTAAAAATTGATTTTTTTTCTTTCATCTCCCGACTGCCAGAGAGAAACAGTCACCACCGTGTAAATAAAAATCACGCTGTTCTTAAAGAGACCCCTTCGATCCAGACTGCAGTATAAAATAGGTCCCAAATGGTGAAACGCAGAAAAAAGTGGACGGAATAGCAGAGGTCGACCCATTCCCAACAGACCGAAATGACTCTCGTCGACCAAATGGTCTCGAAATACGAGCGTGAGTAATTTCGTGATTTACGGATCGCAGTTCGCCCCGTGTAATGACGCTCTCCGCATGTCGACGAGTCCGTGAGCTCTCGGCAGACCCAAAGACGGGACAAAACCGGTGGTCTCAGCATGAGGGTACACTCAGGGCAATTAATGGATTCTTCCGCAAGAGAGGGATACCTCGGAAGGTGGTATGGTGGCCATATGTTTGGGCAGCCCATCGGAGGAAAGGACCCACGCTTGTTTGCAGGCACGTCTCGGGGTGAAAATGAACGCTTCCTCTCCTCCACTCTCCGTTCCAGCATTAGAAGGAGTCGTTTTCCCCAAACAGTCCCCGCCGGCTCCACCTCGTGCAGCGACGGGATAACTGGCCATTGAAATAATGACAACCTTATAGGGAGAGGCCGCACGAGGTCGCCCCGTGACCGGCCCGCGGAATATCAAGACACCCGACCGCCAAGAATGGCAACGAACTGAGACAGCATTCGTGCGTTTCCTTCTTCAATAATATCCAAACAGGACGAAGCCGCAAAGTAATCGAGGCAGGAGGGAAGCGAGGTGACCGAGGAGAGACCGAAATCGCAGTCTCTTTCACGAGCCACGCCCAATTCCACTGGGCTGCCACTTATTCCGTAGAAGAGGATTATTTGGGACGTTGACGAACACACTATTTGGCGTTGATACCCGCGTACTTTAGCACAGTGGCACGTAACAGTATTATTTATAGTATTTCTTTTTCGCAGTAATATTGCCTTCGATATTCTTGGACTCCTGCATCGCATTAATCGGAAATACATAACGAATTCTACTTCATATATACCACCCAACACATAAAATATCACAGAGTGCAAACGTAAACAAACCCAATAGGGACGGCTAAGTAAGGAAGATGACGCCACAGCAGAGGAAATATGGCCGCGGTCTGTTTGAACTTGAGCGCAAAGCCTGAATTACGATTTTAAATCGCTCATTATTAAAAATGTAGGATATGTATAACTCTCAAATATTGTACTTATGGATTTAATGCCCTAAAGTAGTATTTGCCGTTGTTTCCAAAAAGTGTACAAATAATCAATTATACCTCTCGGCCATTATTGGCGAAAAAAACTTACGATAGGACGGAGATCTAAGAAACGACATGCGAGTGTTCAAATTGCTCCAGCGATGATGCCCCCTAACAGATTAAATTACTCAAAGAAAACTGATTATTTGCTCATTTCCTTTTCTACCAAAAGAATAATGTCTCCCGATTTTAATAACGCTATGTAACAACATATTGCACAACGTACCTTGTTAACTTCCGCATACATTCAATGCAAACCGAAGAGGTTTTTCGGCGTTTAGGCCATGATTTGCTTTCGTTTCATGAAGCAAGTCATGGAATAAAGTATTCTTGATGCAAACAAATCTCACCATAAATCAAATAAACCACAATAGTATGCAACATATCCACCCCGGGGTGGTACAAATTACGAAAATAAGCCACATTTAATGTTTAATAATATTTACCCATACAAGTTTTATAATCCGTATTTGGAATTTTTCAACCACTCTCCCCACTTCTTATTGTAAAATCCTAATTCACTTTCTGAAAAACTGAGACATATAATAATTGCAATGGATACAATACAAATGATTCCT
The DNA here is from genome assembly GCA_963169105.1 of Ceriagrion tenellum. Classification (NCBI taxonomy): domain Eukaryota; kingdom Metazoa; phylum Arthropoda; class Insecta; order Odonata; family Coenagrionidae; genus Ceriagrion; species Ceriagrion tenellum. The sequence goes on along the minus strand of OY720632.1, from coordinate 58,873,468 downwards.
TTTCACGACCTCTTATTTATCTATACGACTTTTTTTAGAAATATGAGACTAACAATGGTTCGACCAATTTCTCTACAAAAATATATTTATGCAAGAAAATAAATAAAAAACAATCAATTAAAACACCTAAAGCATGCATTAAAGCCGCCACCACCATCAAAACATGCAATAACACCAAGACAAATTAAAACACTTATAATATGCACTACATTCAGAGCAAAAAGGTTAAAATTTGATTTGATTCCATACGCAGACGATAAACTTTTACGCAGGTAAATGAGCGAGAACGCCCCCGTCGAAATAGAGATAATCTCAAAAATACGCGGTTTAACTCTCATGAAGATTGAACTCCCATGAAGGTTTGACTCCCATGGATCGCGGTGAATCTTTCGTAAGGAGTGGAATATACTGATGCAATATATTTGAGAGCGGTCTGCTCTTCTTGAACTGAAAGCAACTCGAGCTCGTAAACATTTTTTTACAGAAGGTTGACTCCTGTGAAAAAAGGTGCGTGGGAAGACAACATCATTAAAGGAACTCTCCCAGAAACATTTTCTCAACAGAAACGTCCGATAATGCTTCTAGATGACTCCCTACTTCCCATGCATACGGAGCGGGTAGCCTGTAGACGGTTGCGCCAATCGAGTCATTTCCGCAGCTTAAGAGAAGTAACCTTCGCGGCCGTCTCCTCCTACGAATATCAACGAGGACTGCATCAGGAAGTCGTGACCATATTAATGTTGTAAACACCTCAGGGAGGTCACAAGAAAATACTCGTCAGTCACGCACGTGAGCCTTAATTCAATCATCCATTCATTCTCTATACCAACTGATAAGCTTCAGCCATCGCCTTAGCAGCTTGAACATCCTCTCGTGATGCATCTTTCTGGCAGCAAAGAAGTTCCCGAGTAACAGGCCAGAGTAGAATACTCATACCGCTGGTCTCTCAACTGATTCACTTCAAAGTCAAACTGAGGCCGAAGCTAATTTCGCAAAGTAAAGTGGTGGTACCAAACCGTGTTGTTTCTGCGTATTTTGTGGCAACAAAAACATTGCACCGTAACTTATGAGCGAAATGGCGCGAAAAATAAACGGATCTTGATATACATTTTCCTTATCTCAAATTCTAGCAGATAAAGAGCACCTTAATAATTATTGTAATGCACATTTCGACTAGAACAATACAATTTGCTGCGAGCCTGGCAAAATGAATCGCCAATTGATTCAAAATGAAACTAAATTCCGAAGGAGAACAGAAGTCATCAAAATTTTCTGTAGTGAAGAGAGCCGTCATAACATGAATGACCGGAAGAATTCATGACAGGCTATAACGTAATCGACAGGGAATAGGGACTGACAATAATGACATGCGAACTAAGCATTCCGCGAAAAAATATCCTGAAATGTTATTATATATGCAACTAGGCGTGCCCGGCGTGCGTTGCAACGCCTCTTTTTCTTTCTAAGTAGGCACACATGTTCATACAAAGCAGACACAAACGAATTTGAGACCTAGCCCAATAAATTCCTCGTACCTACACAGGAATTGGTAACGCAGAAATGATGGCAGGAGTTTCCATTCCATGCCTACGCTTCGGTTTCTAAGTAAAAAAATTAATCTACATCTAAATTGTCGTATTAGTGCATAAAATCCAATTAGAGAAAAACGAAGCCTACTCGAAAATCCAATACAAGAATTCACAAAAAGCAAACAAAGAGACCACTGCACCAAATCTTATTCTATGTACAAATAAACTACATACCTTTTGAGACAAGTTATGGTTTACCGATATGATTCTGACGCACGCGATATTATGTCTCACTGCTACGATTCTGATGCACGTGATTGACCTACTCGCAAACGATCTGCTTCGTTGCTTGCTCGTCGTTCCTTGCCTGTTTGAGAAGATCGCGTGCCAACATTCATTTGTTGAAACGACTCGCGCTCCACCCGTTGGACAATGAATTTAATAATTCAGAAGCCTTCGCGAGCGCGCGCACGACAACTCACCAAAGTTACATCGTAATCTGATGAATGGTAATGGAACGCATAGAAGACGAACAAACAAACATTCATTTTTATATATTAGATTATTTTGTACAGTACCACAACGGATACCTTTTTCAAAAAATTGTCATTCCTACCAGCGCCATCCTCAAGTGATGAATAAATTTATCTCCTTCACAGGGCATTTTCATCGCTGCCAGGCTGAATAAAACTGTCCTCGAAACGCGATTTCCCCACTCGCGTTGAAATACGAGCATATGCCAGGTGGAGACGAAACGGTTTATATTCAGAGCGAGGAAAATAGATGAGGGAAAACGAACATATGTCACTTACTCCGATATCCTATGCCATTCTTGCTGTATTTGACCTCGTTCATGGCATCTTAAAAATGAAAACACTTAGTTTTTTCCACCAATGTATTAAAAACACAAATCGACCGGTTTCGGCCTTTTCAGGCCATTATCAAGATTACAGAGTAAAATACCAAGAGGCAGCACAGTTGAATTTACTCGTTCATGGCTTTCGGGAATTATTAACGCGGGGACGTGAAACGGAGACTGTAACACCGAGCAGAGAGCGAAGTATGGAGGGGCATGGTGAAAATAAAATGAACGCATTGCAAGCCGGGAATCTATTAAGCCCAGTTCTGCATCCAGCCGCCGCCACTCATTTGGCACGGCACATCAGTACTGGAGTGAGAAGCGCCGGGGCGCCACCAATCGGAATTTACGACAACTGCCCGCCGCGCCGTCTCCATTAATCACAGTGAGGAGGTGTTATCCTCGGACCGGAGGTGGGGCACGAACCGCGCCCATCCACGCTGATCATAGCCGCATAGCCTACGACAAACACAAACCACTAACTACTGATTTTCGTAATTCATCAGCCACTGCTTGGGGATATACGACTGAGCGATTAGGCAAAACTATTGCTCAACGCTGCGGCGGCAATGGGCTTTACTAATACTCGCATCAATTTATTTTCAACCTCAAATTCACTCAAAAATGAATTTATTGGATGGGTGGTGACATTTTAAATGATTGAATGACCGAATTCGAACACTTCTCAGTATATTCCGAGGATATTGTGTCCTCCAATTGCGACCACGAGGTATGTATGTCGACAGGGATATGAATTACTGAATACGTATCGCTCAAGACGAGATGGTAAATGAAAATTAATAGAGATTTAAATACAGCTATTTACATTGATGAGCATTTACCATGCCTATTAAAATGTGCAATAAAGTAGATTTATTCAAAATAAACTTCCATATTGAAAATAATTTCCATAATAACGTTAGCAAAAACATTTCTTCGCATTCTTCTCAACATTATACAACCGGTATTTCATTAATAATTGATTTCCTTCCCTTCAGAGTCAATGGTCACAACCATAATTACAGAAGAGCCATATCAATTTACGTTTAACTTACATGCAGCATCACTGATCAACCGAAAGGCTGGTATAATCACTCAATGCGTTAGCACTGAGAGTAACCAAAGGCGAGTAGTCGATTCAAACGAAAATCTACCGTAGATACGTCATTATGCGTTTTCATGTTCTTTACCCACCAACACCAGTATAATTGCAACTTATTTATAAAAATCAAACCTGAAGGAGGAAAAATAAACGTGAACGCATTTTGAAAGAGCAAGCATAAAGGAGGAATTTCTCCTAACATTTAAAAGAATTATTCCGTCAAGGAGATAATTTTTCTCTGCAGCCTAATTCTGCCACTGGTACTGAAATAAATGCTATCGCCACTCTCAATATTGCATAGTTTCCCAGTGACAGGATTAGCAACCCACATCAAAAAAGAGAGTCGATTAAAAACGACTGCCATAGAATGACGGAAACATTGCACATCACCTTAGCATAGGCCAATCGACTTTAATGCGGAGAAAGAGAGAGAGAGAGGACTTATTATGCTAGTTTTTCTCTTATCTAGATTAAACGTCCTAAAAACTATTTGTCACACCCGCCAAAAAAAGATAAACGATGAAAGGTAATACAATTTGAATAATATTTCCGGTTCAACGCAATCTGTCAGTCGCCAGTTTTTATCTATCTAATGGTGGAGACCAAAAGATAAATGATCCAAGGAGACGGGAAGATTTTCGGTCGTCTATCGTTAGCCCATTCTATATCACATGAAATGTCCCGCTTGTATCTCACCCATTTCCTTTTGATCGCTCAAGATTTTCCACGACAGAAAAAAATCGCATATTTTCCATTGTCATCCTGACGATAACAGAACATCCGATCAAACATTTTTGATGAATTTGAAGTCAATGTTTTGAGTATGAGAGAATTTCTAAATATAGAAATAGAATGCATCTCTGAACCTTTAAGAGTTCTTCTACGGGTGCCTTAAAAAATATTAAGAAGACATTTTCGAGGAATTTATCGTAGTTTAGAACAAGAAAAATTGAATCTTAAACGGCATTTACATGCAAATCTTGCGACAGGTTAGCAATATAGAGATAACGAATCCACTGGATTTCATTGTCCATTCCAAATATCAAAGATTGACCCGCATACGTTTTCTAACCCCTTCCTGGCAGAAAATTTGCCCATAATTTTGAAATAACAATTTTCATGACGGAGAAAATTTCAAAATTTCAAGGTTTAACCACGGACGTTACTCTTTTTAAATCGCGCGGATGAGAAAGACTAATTTGCCTTCAAGAAGCCTAAGGCGAGACACCCGCGTGCCAAGTCGCCCTTCTTTGAGTAATGTATTCAAGTGGGGCAAAGAGGCGGAGGAAGTCGGGGGGCCAACCTGTCTTTCGCGTCCGATGGTTGTCAAGCCGAGCAATAACTTAGTCAGATACATTTTTTGAGAAAATAACTGCGAGAAGTGTAAGAAAAATCTTGTTTACCGAAAGGCGCACATACTGAGACCTGTATGAGCACGTAATTGATAGCTCCCAATTAATTTCTGGAGAAGAATTTTTCAAAAAGAAGTGGGAGCCCGGGGCGAAAAACATCATAAGTAGGTTACACTTGTTATCAAACAACTCCTAAGAGTTGGCGAGGTGATATATAGGCGAAGGGCCTGAGATATATTTAGATAGTTGGAATAATAAGGTAAACAAGCTCTGGGAAGACCTTTATCATTCTTAAATTTAGAATGAGTATCATGGATTCGTAGCGGTGTAAATAAAGCTGAAAAATTATGATATTTAGTCCACGTGGAAGAATGAACAGCTTGATAAATGAATACATGTATTCCACAAAAGTATTGGGTAAAAAACATAAACAATACATATTTTATAAACATGTAAATAATCTGCCCACCTGAAGATCACAAAGGCAGTTAAAGGTTACCCAGAAAATCCATACGCAAGCATAATTTAAAGTCCTCGTTATCAGCCTTAGTAAGATATCGAATGATTTTATCGATACAGCTTCACGCCACATCAATCCGTTGAACAAAAGGGAAAAAGGAAAGACTAATTTCGCCACATCGAGGACACCGAAACCTGCAAAGCATACATATTCAGCTGGATTAGAATCAAAGGATCATTCGGCATCAGCGAGAGGAGAGCTTTATCTAGCTCCAAGACGATAGAGGATAAGATAAGAAACGCGAAATCCCAAGGGTCAGACAATGCCTCATATCTGAAGAGCCAATGGCGAAAAATGTTCTTGGAATATTCACTCAAAATATCTGATAAAAATCCCATAGGAAAAGAGATACGGAGATAAAATGCGGAAAAGGCCGGCATCATTTTTTAACATCAAATCATTTAAACTGGTAAACAGAAACCTCTCTACAATGGTATTTCAAACCTGACTCCCGTTAAACTTCGCGGTTCAAAATGACATTGAAAGAGCAGCAAGATTGGATACGACAAAATAAAGAGTCAACATAAATCTTATTAATCCACGGGTTATCACGGCAGAAAGAGAAAACAAATGAAAGCACGACCCCATCGGGTACATCTGCTCCTTAAGACCGAAGAAGGCCTTCGCACTATTTGTTTACGCCGCATCTCAACCTCAGAGGAACCGAGGATAAACAATCAACTTATTTTGGAACGCGAGGAAGGGGTAGGAAAGGACGAGGATGTTTTTTCAAAGGACGATTTGACTTCACCCTTCGCGTATCCGAAAGATTCGAGGCATTTCCGGAACGGCCATTTAGGGGTTGGAATTGAATAAAAAATTTCCATTTCCTGTTTTATTGTTTACAGGTCAGGCATTAGTCGTGGATCTGTCGATGCATCGTTAAGTTTGAAATACGTGACGACGTAAAACCAGAAATTTGTTACTTAGAATGCAGAATAACCCACAACTGACATCAACGGGGGTAATAGCATCAACATAGAAAAAGAATCCGGACATGAAAGGCACTTGGGCCCGCAGAGAAACGGTCTACGAAAACGGTGCCACATCGAGAAATCATGAATGGACGTTTAAAAATAAATCAAAGACAGGCAGCACTATTTATGGACAAACAGATTGAACGCAGGCATTAATAGGGTGTATGAGGGAGTGGAGAAGGTAAAATTAAGAACGAGAAGTTCACAGCGGAAAGCCGCGTTTTAACTTCGAAGATCTTTGAGAATACTCTAATAAAGACAATGAGAACGAAAACGAGACGAGACAAGGTGTATCAGCAGTGCATCAATATAAATATTTAATAAACACAGTACTGAATAGTCCAACAGAATGAGAAAATGTGCCAGATTTTAAGCCTCAACTGTATACAATTCGTCAAGCAGGAAATCCATTCTCAATATGTACAGGTATCACAACATGTGGACACTACATAAATAAGTACAACACGTCTTCAATTTTATGATGGCGACTGCGCAATAATGCAACGGTCAAATTACTTTAGCAATCAAATAATGCTTTCCCGGCAATAACAGTTTATACAGCCTGGCACCAAATGGTTTATCTTTCGTCCACTTTTTACCCAGTAGCACGTTCTACCTATATACTGTACGCATAGTTTGAGTCCACATGAGGCAAAATATACAAGAATTTAGTCGAGTAATTATCTCCCGCAAGAGATGTTTATTGACGTTGAATAGCTGTTGCACACCAGCATTCAGAGGTGATGTATGTGTTCAATGGAATGAACTTCCTGGACAGATGTCATTCTCTGCATTCTCGGGTTCTTCGTCCATTTATGTCGTTTGAGAAGACAACAGTTCCGCCAGTTGTCCTGTTTGCGTTCTAATGTCAAGGATCCTGACAAAGGAAGGACAAGGAAACCAGCAGGACAGCTGGTGGAAATTTTGTCTCCCAAGACGACATAGGCAGACTTAGTAGGTACCCGGTAATGCAGATATCGTTTTCCTGAACCTGTTTTACCGAAAACGAACACAGTGTAATAGCCGATTACTTTCTTACATGGCGATTTTTCTTACACTTGAGGCACGAAAATTTCTCCCAGTATTACGGCAGATGGTTCATTTCTCCACCAATAAAACGGCGTTTCCCACAATATGACACAATAAAATCGGGTACGGCGTCATTTAAGTGACGACATATTGATTTTACTGAATGACAACCAAGTAACCGTAGGTAAAACGAATGATGGTCGAGATCAAGAGTACAAAAGACGGCAATGTTTGAGAATTATCAAACACGAAACGAGGGTAATTTAGAAGGTAAACTAGATATTCCGCTGACATTTTATCGATGTGCTTAAGAAAATCACGAAAATGGCATTCAAACATGCACCTGCGGACGTGAAAGAAGTTTCGTAACTTTGTAGGCATTTTGATCTTAAATTATTTTACGAGCTCCAAAAGCTGAAGTCATGCCTTACCTTCGATGAAATTATCGAAACTGTTTTCGCTGCAATAAATCGCCCACGTTCGATGCGAAATTCCAAGGAATGACCTTTGGAAAAACTTGCTAGCGCAGTCATTACTTGAGGCGCGATGGGGATTCTCAACTTTCATACTCATGACTATACTCATCATCAACACGTATTTTCTCTCTCGTTCGCCCCTTTCCGTTGGTACACCACCATCCGTCTCACGAAAAAAAAATATCAACAAGCAAAATTTACCCAAAGTGACGTAAAAAACACCGTATTTGTCACTGCATTGGGGTAAATGTCGAAATTCGTCGAATATAAATATTAAGATAACATCCTCTCCATTTCAACAAAAAAAGAAGCAAATAGGAAACGGTCTCCAAAAAAAACAAGCGACATTCCCTGGTTCAATACATAATGCCACAGATGGCGTGGTTCGAAAAACAGTAAAAAGCTTCGGAAGGGAAATAAAAACTTCCTTATATAGAGGAGTTCTCACAAGAGAGGAATCCAGATGTATTCACGTATATGTACACAATGAATGAGAGGAAGAACGGGGGTGGGGGATTGAAAGAGAGAGTGGACGACGAGAGATATAACGTTACGGAGTAGATGGATGAACTTTGACCCCCCACCCCCTCCAGTGTCAACCTTTTCTTTATCTGCGACTCGGATAAAAAAAAGACGACACGTGGGCGTGTTTGAGCGAAGGAAGGAGTCCCTTTCACTCGCCTCGGCTCACACATGCATCACTCGCCCGACGATACGTACGATCTGTGCGGAATAGTTTCCCAATCCCGAGGAGGGCGACCCCCAAGGGGAAGGAAAAACTAGGGGACGTGGTTGGGGTGGGGGGTGAATAAAACACAGGAACACACACACACACACAAGCGGAGCCTAATGGCCCCTCTTCCCCTCCTCCCCCTGAGTTGTATCGGGGTCGAGGTGAGAAGGGGTGGGTGGGGGTGGGAGGGAGGGAGGAAGGAAGGGAAAGAGGGGAAGGATGAGGGGGAGGAGGGGAAACGTTGATAAGCGATGCGAAATTAGGAGTGGGGACGGGAGTCTCCTCAATTGAGAGCGGAGGGGTTAGGAGGGCGGGGGGGGAGTGCGTGCGTTGAGATCTCGCGGGGGCCAACCGTCAATTTTCTTTTTCTTTTTAAAGAGGTCCGCGTGAACTCGTTTCTCACGTCACAGCCTCGCTCAAGTGGACTGGCATCATCGAATTCTTCTATTTTTACGAACGAATCGACGAGTGTCGATTCGAGGAATTTCTCCCGCGCTCATAGAATGATGGGAAGAGGGAGGATTCTCAGAGATGGGTCTTCGTTCGACGGAAAGAGATACATTTCCTCCTAAGTGACTGTTCCCACCTTTGAGGTGTATGGAGAGGGTACTACGTCATCAGACTGGAGCCTGACAACCGCAATAACAACCGCGTTGTTTAATCCTACCCTTTCCGTACTTACCTATGGATAGCATGACGGAATGAACAAATTTTCGGATGTAAAGCAAGGATATCAACCATTTGTACGAAATTTTAAGCAAGAACTACTGAAACATACTATACTAGCTGGTTAGTGCTAAGGATTCTACTCAATTTTCAATATTTTTCAAAGGGAATATGGATGATTTTTAATTTAAATCAATAAACAAAATACGCAAGGAGAATTCACATTAAAGAAGTACGTTAAGAAGCATGACGATTTATAGTGAGTTATTGATGGAAAACATTGTAAAATTGCAAATTTAGCGCGTTAGGCCGCAAGCCCTAAAGGAAAATGAGGGTCTACGAAGATGTCGTACTGGCTTCAGCTTCTTGCACTGGCTAGCTGCCCTCTCCATACACCTCAATGGTTCCCACAAATCCGCAAGTTGAAGTTATCGAGCCCTAATATGCTCGACTAAGATTTGACTATTCCGACTATTGATAGTAAACAACCAATTCACAACCGTAGGTTTTAAGCTATTGTATACAAGAATTACGGTGCAAAATGAATTAATTTTTTAAAATACTAGAGGAACAAGACGAATTTTACGCCGTCATATTTACGACCTCTTAGTCTGGACTTCCTCACACTTTCTAATAATGTCACTTTGGAATGCAAATCCGTTCCATATCACATAAAAAACGGCTTTAATACTGGTGGCTAAGTAACACGCTTGTACCATAAATATGATGAGACCTTTTCGTCATAATAAGGCGAAATTTATAGCATGCTAAGTGCTGTGACATCGAACTCAACTACCTCAAGCATTACCACGAAGGTAATAAGAGTATCGCACAGGGCATAAGATCTGACAGTTGGAAATGTACCTTGCGACGAAATTGCTCGACAAGACATACTGGCGACGGGTTCACATTACGGCTTCACAATTAGTCCTTACTATGGTGTTTGCCGTTTCCATTCCCATTAATTGTTTATGCGCAGAGCCCAAAGGTAAGGGATTATGGCGATATAGGTCATGCCGATGATTCCCAAATACACGCTGCATAATTTATTCATCGATTCGACGCTGTTTCAGTTTAGCAAAGCGATGGAAATGGAAATGAAATACATCTACTTTTTCGAATATGCCGATCTAGCCTCAGTACTACATTTACGGTGTCTTTCGCGGGTGCAAGCAATTTCCAAACATTCAACAGATAAAAAATATTATGCGCCTTAACCGGGACTTGAACCAAATCTATATCGATACCTCGATATATAACTCGATATCGCGCTCATAAATCCAAAGCGGAGAAATACATACAGCCTAAGGGGCTAAAGTAATAGTTTTTTTTTTACAGTATTTTCGGAATAATTTGGATCACGAAATGGCCCTGTATCATTGCCTTCACTCGTCAAGTTTTGCTAATTTAAGAGATTAAATGGGGCGATATCTTTCCAATGATTACATATGCACAAGAGGAGGAGATGAATTTACTTTCGAGTACGGGGCTGCAATGATGAGCTGGTACAAGAACAAGGCATTTACAGGAGTGAATGCCAACAGATGTCCGACGACCTCGATAAGGGCGACGACTTGGGGCGTAGCACTGTCTCAACGATTTCGTGGTGCCATTTTTCAAACTCTATTCGACATTAGAGGCTAGTGTGAGCACGGGGGAACATGAAGTATGAATTATTGCCACTTTAATCTTAATTACCGTCGCCACCAGCACGAGCTGGATATTAGACACGGCGCTTGGATGTCAAGGTTGGTAGAAATGGAAAGTATAAAGCTGGGTTGGTTAACGCCGGATGCCGTGATGCAATCTTCTTACACTCGTGATATTTCCAGAGAAACATATAATGATATACGCTGAAGGGGATTTTTAGACAATTACCAAACATGGTCGCTATCTAATAACTCGCATTCACAACGAATGAGTTCTACGCCGACTCCAAATTTTGAGCTTTCAGCAAATTCTTTGAAGAAAACGAAAAACACATTTCTCTTTGAAAGGTACTTACGCACAAGAGTGTACAGGGAGCCGAAGGTACTCGCCAGCGATTTGTGGTAAGACCAACGAATTTCTAGATGCTTGAAGGTACTAAACTAAAAAAGGCTACATAAACCGCGTAAAATGTCTTTTTTCCACAAGAGACTGACAAGGAAAAAAAAATTTTACTTCATCAAAATAGCCCTTAATTTTACATTTGAGGACAGCAGGCGTCATCTATTAACGGAAAGTGGAGGTTAATGGATAAAAATAATTACAACAGCCTATTTAAAAAGTTCAGTATCAAACATAAATACGCTCAAATTCTGACGCAGAGGAGAGCTTAAATGAAATCAATTTATAAGCAAATTACCTAAGAACTTGTGAAAAATTCTTGAGTAGAAAGACGGATTTACTGGAAAATGGGCTAAAGAATTTTGAGCGTACAGAAAGGAAAAATGGAAGATGCCAGTATTCACATCACGGATAAAAAAAATAAAATCAAAGATAAAGGTTGGATTGATTTGGAAACATACGACGGCAGTTCCATCGAAAGCATAGAGAGGGGAAAAAACCGAATGTCTGATAACATCGAGTAATGAATTCATTCCAAAGTCGTCCATAAGTGGATTGAATCGCTGGGAATACAAACACGTGATAGATTATTTTAAATTGCTACGAGCCGACAACGGACTTTGTATGTCCGAAAAAATTGTTTACCACAAAAATAAAAGTGATTTGAGACGAATTACCATTCCGTAGCGAATTAAGATAATTCATAATCTACTCCACGTTTCACTGAAGGTCACGATGTGGTGAGACTGAACTCAAATTTAAGATACAAACACTCCACCCGGATATCAATCAACAACCGATCAACTTTATTGATTTTTAGTAATCGATTAAATAAGGAAATTTATGACAGATTCATGTTAATCGGGCGACTCTTTTAATGCTTCAATTATATCTGGAATTCGGCATACGCAAAGTGGAAAACACTCGATTACTGTTACATATGCCAGACATGTCCCCAGGATAGAAGATAATAGGAAGAAGTGACATTCCCATGTGAACCGACACGATTTAAAAACGAAAACGATGAAGCGCATCCATGACGACAAGCTCGTTCAGCATAATATGGACGAGAGAGAGAGTGGGAGAGAAAGAGAGAGAGAGGGAGACATGGGCATCAGTGGAACGGTTCAAGCCTTAGCACGAGGAAGGAAAGCTCATAGCCAATGGTGACGATTAACGGTGAACGGTATACATTTACACTGTTTACGCAGACATTCATTAATACATGACTGAAAATCGATTCTTCCAAACGTCACTCGCGCACCACAGAGAAGGCGGGAGACACGCGCCAGGCGCGCCCACTCCATCTAATCTCGGCGACAACATTTGCGTATTAAATATTCATCACATTTTCCTACCTCCCCAGAAGGGTGAATACCCCCATTGATGAATATTCACCGGCACGGAGCAGGGTTCAACCAAAGGGCCCGCTCTAGCGGAAGAACAAGCGGGACCTGTCCACTGGCGCCGGGGACAAGGTCCCGCTTCCCCTGGCGGCGAGCCCCCGCTATGAAAAATTGACGAGGGGCGCAATCGAACAGGTACCTACTTTGTTCGCGTCTCTTTGTTTAGGAAAACACCTCTCCATGCAAACTAACCCTCGATTAATAGCACTCTCGATGAGACATGAAGACTTCAAAGGCCTGGAAGATAGGCTTTCATTTGGGACCATGAACAGAAAGATTTAACAAAAAATATTAGTAAAAAGCGAAGGAAAGCGGTGCGCTTCGTTAAAAACTACTACGATCGAACATATAGTGTTTCACAGCTTTTAGAAGGATAAGGTTGGAGCCCCTAGAGACTCAGGGGCAACACGCTAGGCTTAGTTTGCTTGAGAAATTTAGGAGTAGTGTGTTTCAGAGTGACGCAGAGAATATAAACATGAAGCCACAATGCATCTCCAGGTCTGACAAGCGAAAAAAAATGAGAGATACCTTTCCGAACAGACAGGTACAAAAATTCGTTCTTTCCGCGCACAATAAGCGACCATAATAAAAACTTAGCTTCACTTAATGAACTCTCATAATACACGTCACCATTTCACCTCCCAAAACCTTATCCCTATCATCTTTACACGGGTGGTGTCCTAAAACCCTCTTCCACACGCCAATGCGGCGGCTGGCCGGGTTGCATGTAGATATAGATTACATCGAAGCAACAATATGAACAGCGAGAACAAACTTATCACATACCATACACGAAAATTCTCTGTCTCAAGGTGTTGGATTTCTGTAATAGTTATATCACTTGATAATTGTGACTTTCTTTCGTGTTTCTGGACAAAATGTCGCGATTATCAACGCGAAAATTACTTGAAAAGCAATAACGTACACAAAGGAAATGGTTCCAGGCTTGACTTTGTGGAAGTAATTCATATTAACTTAAATAAAACTTTGTATACTCCACTATAGTTTTAATAACACGACCCGGGTTTCGACACTTCGTGTCATCTTCAGGTGACTTCGTGTCATCTTCAGGAGACCTGAAGATGACACGAAGTGCCGAAACCCGGGTCGTGTTATTAAAACTGTAGTGGAGTACACAAATTTTTATTTAAGTTAACAATAACATACAGTAAGACAATCGAAAAACGACCAGTATTCATCTTTACTCCCACGTAAAAACAAGGAGTTAAATGCACATAACAATAGTCATAACTAGCTTTTTATGCTAACCATCTAAAAAAAACTTAAATCTCAAGTGAAGGTTTAGTGCCACCAAAACCTACGTAAGTCATCGACCAAGCTCTGGGGAATAAAATCTGAACTACAGATTCACAAAGACGTCCCAAGGGTAATTCCATTGCAGATGAGAGCGTGCTCACATCTCTATCGGGAGAAATTTCAAAAAAGGATGTTTTTGAGGGAGCTATTCAAAGAAAAAAGTAATCACGGAACGTATAAAAAGGCAAACATCGCAGATAAAAAACAGCAACAGTGCTTACGACACACTTCCAAGAATCCACGGTCCCCAAAGCTTCACAAAATTACCGCACAAGAGAAAATATGTACTAGAAAAGAACCCACTCTTTGGAAACAGCAAACCAACTACCGTGAAATATTATTCACAAGTCGACATGGAAACCGCAATATTTCGCAAAACTGAAAAAGTACGCGGGATACAAGCCAGTTCCACTAAGCCTGTAAAGTTAAAAAAAAAATGTGCAACAAGGCATGACCCGATCGGATAAGCAGAAAAATCTGGGAAAGGGCGTGAAAAGACGTCGATTACTTTCGAAAAAAATAACTTAAAAAGGAGTTTGAGAGTGGATTCCTTTACTCGAAAAAGGGTGAAAATAAAAGCGGCACTGCAAAGGGAGAGAGAGTGTGCAGAAAGGAAGACTACGCGAGTATAGCTTTGGAAAAACTCGCTGAACTTTGGCAGAAAAAAGGAAAAGAGAGGGGGCGAGGGAAGGAGACTGTTATCTTAAGACGACACACACGCAACATAGAGAGACCGGGCGAGGCGAGGTTGGCGAAGGAAAAAGGGGGGAAAACACCAGATTCCTCGACGACTCAGTCGAAATAAATTAAGACTTGCTATCACGGGCGACGATGATAAACACCACCCGCGCGGTACACACTTCTCTTGCGCGGAATCATGAGGGAGAGAGGAACGAGATCTAAAATGAAAAACACTCCAGCGAAGTGACATCGCCACCGCGACTAGGGCTGGGCGGTTTTCCAATATATTGCTTCCAATATCAATATTTTTTAATATTGGTACTCCAAAATCACAATTTTGGAATGACCAAACCAATTGGACCTGTATTGGATATTGGTGGTCGGAAAAACCAATATTTGTATTTGGAATATTTTATATTAAAGAACCAATATTTGCAATTGGGGTATTGAATATTGGATTACCAATGTTAAAGTTCAAGTAATGAATACTGGAACACAGCGAGGAGGGTGGTTGGAGAACGCTCTAATCTTTGAAAACAGACGGCGCGCGTGGCACTCAATTCTGCACTTCCCTTTCCACCATTATTCATAGCACTAATTGGGGAAAAAAAGCTTACATTGCTTTTCCTGTTATATTGACACACTTTTACATAGTTAATAAAGTCCCTTTTGCGAACTAACCACCCTCGGTTCTAATACACTTCTGCCACCTTTTTTGTTTTTAACCTGTTAATATTGCTATGTTCTATATTTTCCAATGTACCTATATTTCATTTTTTTATTATTTCCAATTTTACAAAATTACCATTATTCTAATATGCCAATACTTCCCAATATTAAATACCGTATAAACGCGTGTAAGAGGCGCATCCCTCTTTTTAAGCGTCGAAGTTGAAGAAAAAATTTTGGGGCTTTTTTTCCTCCTACACTTGTTACCAAATAATGTCAGAAAACATCTGATTGAGAGTCTCGTATTTCCTATTATTGATTATGGGGCTTTGGTCTGTGATGGAATGTTAGTTGTATGTGTAAATCGTATCCAGCGTTTCCAAAATGCCTGCGCTCGATTTGACCTTGACCTGCCTCGTGACTGCCACATTTCTGGAAACCTTGCTTCCTTAAATTGGGTGAAAATCAACCCCAGACGTGATTATCAGGCTGTATTACTCTTAAAAAAGATAATGCATACTAAGACACCTTCCTATCTGGACAATAAGCTTTCTTTTGTTCACACCATTCACAGTCGCCCTCTCAGGAATCCAGATATGCTAAGAGTCCCTCAACACCGAACTGATAAAGAAAGAGGTGCTTTCTGGATATTCTCGGTCATTTTGTGGAACAGTTTACCATCCACAGTCACTAACTGCATCTCAGTCGAAACCTTCCAACTCCATGCTCGAAAATATTTTATGTCTCTCGATTCCTGTTGATTATGTTGTTAAACTGTTTTTGATTTTCTTTCTGTTTTCATTTATGGTGCAATTAATTTTTTTTGACTAATTTTTCTTATATCCGAATGGAACTGAACTTACTTTATTTTTTTTACATCTTTCAATGTTTGTATTGTACTCTCGTAGGACTGAGAGTCCTTTTGTACATTGATCAAATAAATATCTATCTATCTATCGCGAGGTTTTGCGGACCTAATTTCGAACTCCGTTTTCTTAATGCCGTTTTTCCCCACCATTTTCCTTATGCACAAGTCGTAGTCGCTGTGAGTATGTGTCTTTTAACTGTATTTAACTTTTACATATTATATTTTGCTGTAAGCGATGACGAGCGGGAATTCGTGTAAGAGGCGCACCCTCATTTGACTTTTATTATGTAAGATTATCTCACAACAATCCCCCAAAGTCAGAGCTCGAATAACCATTGTTAGACCCGTAAATCAGAGTTGTCCAGGGCCCGAAAATACATTGTTGCGCGGAGCCCCGCTTGCCCCATGGGGGGCCCTGCTCCTATCTAATATGAAGATCGTAATAAAGTGGTCTGTTCCACACACGGCAACCCTCATTACCCTTGTAATTATTACTAATTCTCTCATCATACGCAGTTAAATCTATCACGCTCTTACAATCACCTCATTGACTGTAACACACAAGGATTATCTTATATTTAAACCATGTTT
Source organism: Ceriagrion tenellum (assembly GCA_963169105.1). Lineage (NCBI taxonomy): Eukaryota > Metazoa > Arthropoda > Insecta > Odonata > Coenagrionidae > Ceriagrion > Ceriagrion tenellum. The sequence continues at coordinate 58,856,644 of OY720632.1, read as the reverse complement.
TCGAAACAAAGAATCCTTTTTCTAAACACGCACACGAAGTAAGACTATTATCATCCACTCGACGCTCACCAAGAGGCAATGATTTCAGGGAAAAAAAGGTGCGCCTCTTACATGAGTTTATTCGGTAGTCCAATTCAAGTTATTGATACTGGTCCATTTTCAATATTTTAAGATATTGGATATTGATATGGGGATTCAAATACCGCCCAGCCATAACCGCGACACAAGCGATTTCCACTCCTCCCTCACGCAAAGAAAGAACACGCCGCGCGAATGCGAAAGGGTAAAAGGCGCGATGCGTGCGATATTATGAGCGAAGACGAGTCGAGAGGGGGATGAAAGTAGGGGAAGGGGGATAGTGAAGGGGCCAGGCGCAAGGAATGGTATACAAGAGGCACGTACGAGTGATTTGATACTGTGAGGAAAAAAGTCCTTATGCAAGAGAGAGCGCGGAATGCGGACATGTCAATGACACTCTTCCCCTCCCCCTCCAGCCCGCCTTGCCCGCGTCAACTCTCCCCCTCCCTCCATCCCTGCCGTCAATCGACACGCGGCAAACACAAATCTCCCTTTCCACTCTCTGTCATCTCCCCTCATTTCAACCTCCTAGTCTCTCTCCCCCCCTCCGTGCACAAGGGGTAAATTTCATCTATATAATGATAATAAGAAATTTATTCCACGACAACAAGTTATACATGGGTTATTACATAAATAAACAACAACAAAATTGCCTGGAGTATAGGTACCCCATTGGGAATTCCCGCTTTGGGGTTACCGACTCGATCATTCATATGGCATCCTGCTAGCAACCTCAAGGGTTTTTGATAGAGGATTATTTTCACCTAACTTCCTGCATAAACTGCTACTTAGTTTAAATCAGTGTTTTCCAAACTTTTTCTATTTTCCGCAAACCTTTACCCAGCGCCCCAAACCGTAAGATTTAAAATCATGGACTACGTGAAAAAAGGCAAGATGTTTATAAAAATAAAGCTAAAACAATTGTGATTAAACTATCGTTTGTTTCAAATCCAATGAAGAGATAGTTTACTCATTCCCGGACATGTATATTCGGTAAGGGCTAAGCTTTCAGGGGTCCATTGCAGCCCCCTTAGATGAAAGCACTGCCCTCCAGGAGGTAGCGCCCACTTTGGGAACCACTTGTTTAAACTAACTACTTTTCTCCTAACCGACGGGCAAGGCAAAAATCAGCACTCAACATATGCTATAACTAGTAAATTCCAGTTAATAGCTGGGGCACACATAATCACAGAGATATAAGAATTTAGAAAGCAGGAATGCGAATCTATGAATAGAGGTTGGCATGCCAATAAAAAAAGAGGTTAACAGCGCAATTTAACTAACTAGACTCTGGCGAATAACCAACCAATTCAGTCTTGAAGGCAGTTAATAGTCTCTCATTGTGAGCAGAAAAATGTCTTTCAACATCTCCGCTGGGCAGACATAACCACTAAGTGAAAATATCAATTTAGAAAAGAATTTTCTGGTGTCACACAAATCGACTTCGAGTTCCAAGATTAGATATAAATTCAAAATTAACGAACGATACTATTTTTTATCGCGATCACCATGATTGGGATCTTTTCATTTAGCAGGATAGCCGTCTACTGCTGGCTGTCGGCGGCTATCCTCTACCGAACAATTTGAGACCAATATGACCACCTGTGTACAGCTATCTCCGACGACCACTTTGAACGAGAGACAGACTGCGCATGCGTGAAGAGCCACTTTTAACCGATTCATTTCAATATGTCAATTGGCGATCTCCAACTGCTCTCGTTAGTAGCAGCCTATCACCGAACGAGATCGAAGGCACCCTATATTGACCAATACGGCCAGCACCGAATACCCGAAATACACACAATACCCGAAAAAAACTTATGACAGTTGGAGCGAGGAATCATTCCACATAAAATTCAATTAATTAGATCCCAGCAAATAGCAAAATATCTCACATTACCTAGATATCCATATATCAGCCACAGTATACGAATGGGTAAGCACACCAGAGAGAGAGAACTCCAAAAATAAGGAAATTTTAACGTTTAGATCTCGTCAGAAATTTAACGGAGTAGTTTGTATTCACTTTCGACTATTTTGAAAAACTAATGAATTACTCAGCGCAGTCATTTTTACATAATCTAAAAATGGTCTTTTTAGCGTTCGGCATGAAAAAAATGAGTCGAATTAACGACTTACACATTTTATTTATTTATTTATCTTCACTACCCCGAATACAGCACAATGGGCCAATTTAGGTCGGGTGAATAACAGTAACAACGGACGAGACACAAACACCCATGTCCTGGGCAGATAATATTCTACCCAGGCGGGACACGAACCCGCGACCCTAGGGTTAGCTGGCGAGGACTTTACCCCTCCGCCACCGGGGCCGACAATACATGCATTTTTAGAGAACTTCCGTCGTATTATATAATTTTATTGCGACATTAAGACTGTAATGTTTTATTTCAAGCATCATACAGCCGAAAAAAATCAAATAAGTTCGATTATGGGGTCTATTTTGACTACCCTCACTCAAACCCTCACTCTCTGAAAAACCCTAAATCAAACCACTTAAAATGCAGAAAATTGTGTTTGAAGGAAGTAGAATGGGGGGGAGTGCGGAGTGAAGGCGAGAGGGACAAGCGGGGGCGTCGTCGACGAAAAAGACGAAGATCGCCGGCGAGTCCCGAATAATTCGCGCGGCGCTGTTCTTTATTTTTTTCTCCCCTTTCCCCATTCTCCTTTCGCGAGGGCGCGTGCTGGAATGCGTCGAGTTGCGCAAGCGCGAAACCCGCATCGGATTGATATCCATGTAGGCATGTATACATATGTTGGGTGTGGACATATATACTTTATGCACGTATAAGAAAGCGCCCGCCCTTATGTCGGTCACAGCAACGGAGAGGACAAACACAAAAAAAGGACGAGTTGAAAAGCCGCTCCACAGTCGTAAACCGATTACGAAGGACCAACCTGCCGACAGGAATGCAGTCGCGACAAAAACGCAAGTGGGCCAACTGCAACTGTTTTGGCATTAAAAAAAACAACAGAAAAAGCTACTTATGTCGAGTGCTTTCGACTTTCTCGATAGAAGCAGATTGATAGTGCCAGCGGTTTCTTTCCCATTATTTTATCATTAATCCCTTCCCGAATGGAAGATCAAGTTTCCAAAATTGAACTACATGCACCTTCAATAAGGCAAAAAAATCGCTCAACTGCATTAAGGTCAGTCGGTGACAAAGGTCTGATACCTCTCAATTTGCAAGTGCCACTTACGATGTGAACCGATAACATCATCAAAAGAACCTATCAATAAGTGGACCACAAAAATTCACTCCGTACTGTAATCGAATCCGGAAAAAGCAAAAACAAGCCGGAAGAATCTTAATGACCTTATGCCACGAGGAATCTTTACTTTCCTTGATCAGCAGACCAGAAAACATCGATCTTGAAGGCAATAATATCATATTATAACAGAAACAACAATTGCATTTTTCCGCGAGATATTTTAAGGCGTACGACGCGTTTCAGCTCACAGACCCATCACCAGGTAAAATAAACGCGTCGTGCGCAATAAAATATCTCTTGGAAAAGTGCAAATGTTGTCTCTGTTATAATATGACGAACTTCCACAATATCTTGCCTGAATCTGTTGAAATTATTCACAATAATGTCAGGTAAAATCAAATAATCACGGATAGCCAATATTATTAGAAGCATTACCATGCTAGTATAACAAAGGACGGTGTACATACTTGGACATGGCTCCAAGAGCAACATGTTAATTTATATTCCGCATCAACTATATGTTCACATTTGTAATGATTTTAAAACCACGTACCGCAAGTAATATAAACACCGAAATATCGCGTTCACGAGTTTTCATTTCGATTTAAGGCTAATTTGCAAAGTACAAGAGGCTTTTCAATTGAAATGCACCAGTTATATAAATGCGGGCCCCGGTTGGAACCATAAGAAGTGGAGACAGAAGGCGCCAATGCGAAAAGGCAACGCGCGGCGATGCGCGAGGGGAGATGAGGCTAACTCACCGCGGCGAGATTTTCTGCACCTGCTACGCTCAAGATGTCTTAATACGTTCCGCTTGCCCAGCTCGTTAATCGGTGCATTGAAAACTAACCGACCAAAACCGGAAGTTCTCGACGTCTTCTTCCAAAGGGTCTGGGGAGACTGCGAGGCGCCGCGCCGTTCGGTCCTCGCCTCTCATTCGTCGCACGCCGCACCCGACTGCCGGAAGGTGTGGGAGGGAAAACGCACGATCGGCGACTGACGCACGGTTCGGAGAATTAAAAAGCGCTATGACACTGCGCTCGCTATCACGATCTGTTGGAGACAAAGGAGAGCTATCAACGCGAGCCAACGCACGATAATTCACTTCCAAATACACAAAAAAATATGACGACGCCTAGCACGCGCTAGAGTCAATCTAACGTCGTCCAAAAGGTTAAATGATTGATGGTCGCCATAAAACTGTAGCAGATACGCCGATATCCACGCATTGCCCGAAACGCTAATGTTTTGACTGAAAAACAGTGCAAACATTCTCATCGGCCTTTTGAAAGAGGAAGAGGACTCGACGGCGGAAGAGTTTGGAATCGGAAGGTGCGTTCTCGCGAAAGCCATTAGGACAATGGACGCCACCCAAGGGGGCGTGGCGCGAGTGGCTGTTGAATAAAAAAGAAGAGCGAAATACAAAAAAGGGGGAAATGAGTTGATGCCGGCGGCTGGATCACAAAGGGATGGCGGAAAGACAATTTGCAGCATGGGTAAGGGAATGAGGGGTGGGGCATGGAGCAATCGGGAGAGGGGGCCAACGTCACTTCCGCCGGTGAAGGAGAGAGGACGAAGTGGATGCGAGCAAAGAGGGACCGAAAAAAAATTAAGTAGTCCTGGAAGTTTAGACCGAAAATATTTTTGATCCGAAAATTTTTTTGAATTTGTATCCAGGAGTACTTACGTATGCAGGAGGTATCTATGTATTCAGGGTCTAAATGCACCAATGAAGCTAAACTGAGCTACAATTGGCCTCATTGGTTCTAAAATCTGATTGGAGCAAATTAGTAGGAAGAGCGGCACTATCTTGTTCAATTATCTGTCGTAGGAAGAGTCCATGGGTGTTCTATGTAAAAATATCCACCGACGACGGTTAAAATTCACTTACGGTAAAATGCAAGACCTGGTAGCTTTCGGCAGATATTTATCAAAGCATCGACTAGTAAACACTACACTACACTACAGTAAACACGTATATAAAAGACTAGAAGCATTCGAAACCTGGTGCTGGAGGAGGATGCTGAAGATAAAATGGACGGTCAAAATAAGAAATGATGAAGTGTACAGAAGAGCAGAAGAGGAAAGGACCATAGGGAACACCATACAGAATAGAAGAACCAGATGGATTGGACACACCCTGAGACACAATGGGTCTGTGAAGAACATAATTGAAGGTAAACGATAGGGAAGAGTCCCCAGAGGAAGACCTACTAGGAATAAGTTCATGGACCGAATAAAGAAGACAGAACACAGGAAGAGATACCATGGGGTAGCATTAGATAGGGACGGGTGGAGGGCTGCAGACAACCAATCTTAGGACTGAACGACCAATGATGAAGCATATATAATAATTCACACTTGAATGATGACACAATTTTTACGTGTAACGTAAATTTTATTCATTCTACACGGCCTACATGCTGCAATATTGGGCCAGGAACGGATTTCCAAAGCCTTTCACTTCAATTAATCTCACACTATCAACCGGCTATCAATTTGCTAACTTTTTCGTTATTGTTCCAGGATTCTGGAACCGCATTCCACAGCAATTGTAATGTAGGTGTGAGTGTGTGTTTTGGCTGATATCCTCGCACCACGTCAGCGGACGATGACACAGAGCGATAGTGGGTGATGGGGGTAGGGGGGGACATTTCGGCGTTCTCGCTTTGCGATAAGGAACTCCACGAGAACCTCCTCCCGCGAAAGTGAGAAGGACGGTAGGGCAGGAAAAAAGGAGGAATGTTTCGAAATGGCCGCGTAAAAGATTGCAGCCGAGGCACAAAAGGAGGCAACTTAAAAGAGCAAGGGGTAGGAGTCTGCTCTTAGAGGATAAGGGTATCGTTTTTTTTTCCTTCTCCTCCGAGGCATTCCACGCGGAAACGTCACTCTAATAATCCAATCCGAGAGATAGAAGCCGGAAGATTGTGAAGTTTCTTCCGCGAACTAAAGGCACGACACTAAAACCCTGCGCCTTCCCCCGCGTGCGCCCCTCGTTCCTTCGCCGTGATTCATCTTTCCGAAATAATGATTTTTACGACGGTGGAATTGCGACTTGCGACCGTATATTTTGCCCCCGGAGAGCGCAAGTTGGGGGCAATTTGCCGGCGGCCGCGCCAGCCCGTACTTTGGGAGCCGCATTAAGGACTGTAAAATTGCCGTACTTGCTTAACAGCGGAAAATTACAGCAGACTGAAAAAAAAACAAAAATTTTTTCTCTGCCGAGACGCAAGATGTAAACCAGACGAGACATTTTTGGGATCCCTGTTATGTTTTTATTAACTCGGTGAGAATGGAATTTATGACACGAACAGCACCGACCTTATGGATTCCCGTCGCAGCGTCGGAGAGTTTTCTCCGAGGGGGTCAAAGGGCTGTTACCACGCTCGGAAGCAAACGGCCGCGATTCCACGAAAAGACGTTAGACTCGCTTTATTAACCGTAATTCGAACCCGGGGAACGAGTAATACCCAGAGAAATTTTCTAGAAAATAAAAACTCACGCCAAAAAACCTCCTTCGCTAGATAAAAAGCTTCAATGATCATAAGACGGTTACAAAAAGCATAGATGAGAAAAAGTAACATTTTAGGACAAATGAGTTGCAGATATAGACAGGGTTTTCGGCTAATGTTTGACGATAAGATAAGCCCCTAACATTTTAACGGCACACACGTTTTACCCCGAACGCAGTAAAACTATCCCCAGCACGAGAAATAAGACACGATCATATTAAAGTAATTATGGATCAAACGCTAACTGCCATAAATAATGCAGGTTCCTTTGTAAATTTGTGGTATTCCATATTTCAGAGAATTTAATGATAACATTCACAATACCACAGACTTAAAAACACACGACCCGGGTTTCAACGCTTAAGCGTCATCTTTAGGTGAAGGTCCTTGGAAGGAAGCGTTGAAACCCGGGTCGTGTGTTTTTAAGTCTGTGGTATTGTAAATGTTATCATTACATTCTATGCTAGCTGACATGTTTTTCGGTGTGTCATGGTTTATCCCACAAATATTATTTAAAAACGGCGGTCAATTTTGGGGTGTATACTGTAACGTGGAACTTATGGTATTAGAGCATTTCTTATCGCGTGAAGGGGATATCGCGGGGATTATTCACGCAACCTCAATCAACGTGCCTGGCTGCCGGAATGATAACTATCTTGCACTGCCATCCCGCATCAAATACACGAGGCAAGATAACCACGGGCCGATAATAATCGAACTTCAGCACCCTCTACAGAAATATTCCACAAGGACATCTGTCCCAAAACGCCGTACCTACATTCCTTCCAAAAAGAAAATAAAAGACGCAACTTTAATGGGGCAAACAAGTTCGGGTATATTAATGCAAATGACAGGAAGGCCTTTAAAAATTTGGCCAGCGGAGCATGTATTTTTTTTTTCGCAAGTCGAACAACTCGTCCCAGTTTTCATCGGGCCGTCCAGGATGGGACGAGTCTTCTGGGTGCGGCAGAAGCTGGATTATACGGGACGAGGTGGGAGGGGTGGACAGCGCCAACGCGGAAGGTAGGCAAAACAGCTGACTGGCGAAGAAGATGGAGGAGGGGAGGGGACTATGGGAAGATTGAGGAGGAGGCTGAAATGCATACTGAAGAATATGCTCGCAGCTACTAGTCGCCATACATATGGAAAATAAGCAATGCAAATATAGAGACTTTCAAACGTAAATTGAGCTTGTCGATTCCAGTTGAAAGGCACGCTGGAAATTAAACTGGAGTTCATGACGTTATTGTACATTTCCTCTGTGATGGATAACTTCAACCGTTAGAAAATTATAAATATTTATTCAATAATTACTTAATTATAAGCTGTGCAGAAAGAAATTCTGGGATTCGCCACGCAGCCAACTCGGAAACCACCCAAGTAGTCACGAATGGCTGCAAATAGCTGCTGCGAATGATTTGGCCAATCATTACACGGTTACTCAATGATAATTGAGTTCTGAGGCAAATCGATATGGAAATTTCGGCGCGAACGAAGCAACATTGGTATATTAAGGACAGTTCCATTCGAAGTTTAAGTATTTGGAGGAAAACAAAGAGAGACTTGATGAACCCCACTAAATGAATCTTGTTTAAACGTCTCCGGCTCCGATACCTGAAGTCATATTCAGTTATGAAGCCAAATTGGACTTCACAAAGTCATTTTTCATCTCCTCCAGGATGAATAACTTCAACAATACAATGCTAGAAGCCGTATCCTATTTTTAACCTAAAGGTTATTTCAGAACTATGATCCATGCATTATAATTATGTTCAATGAATAGAAAATAAACCCCACTTCAAGGTGATAATATCTCCTCGACAGCGCCTTCAAAATACTTCGACCTTCATTGGGGAGATGAGAGATGGACCCCCATTCCCCGCTCACTGGACGCGGAACGTCTCAGTCTACAAAATGTGCAACGTTCTCCTGGTGGAAACCGACACACACTCACCCACACTGAAAACACGCAATTAACTCCCGTAATTTCAATTACGGCGAATTATTACGAAATATAGATAATCGTGGCCGAGGGTAATTAACCCCCGTTCACCGCGGAGATGAATAAAATGAGATTAATGAAAATGTAACGAAGCCTTACGACTGTTAAGTAGATCGATTATCTCTGCTCCAAATACCCAACAACACGTATCAAAAAACGCGGGTTCTTTCCCGCTGCTCCAGAAAGTAGTATGCGTAATGATGTAAAAAAATACAAAAATTACCATTACATAACGCCCGCACACTCTCTCCACTCTCGCTAATTTGGCAGATGAAAAACGTAACAATGATCAACGGAAATACATGAAAATATTTCACAAGTCTTGGACAGCAAAACTTCAAATCGGGCTACGGGGCAGAAACGTCTTCCGAATAATATGCTCGTGAACTATAATTCCCGGCGCTCTTTGAAGGTCCAAAGGTGGAATGTATTTATTTTATTATACATCAAAGCTTTTACAGGGCGCGAAAAATAAATAAAAAGAGAACCTAAAATATTGATGCATTAGAATAGGAAGCGAAAGTTATCAGTACCAAACCAACGCCCAAAAGAAGATCTATTATCAGATACTTCTGGTGATCATTAGAAATAAATCTCCGACAAGAACTGGGTTAAACGGATTTAAGAAAATCACTTCTTACAGTAAGCCAACAGAAAATTCCTCCATTCAAATTTAAAATGATAGCTCAATTGCACTGGAAAACAAAGAATATACCTCCGCGAACATACCGCAACCATGGAAATAAATTCAAGATGACTGTTAATTACTCTTTCAATTTACAATTCAGTGGCACCTGATCCTCAATTACCATGAAGTACCTCTCCGAAAAAGTTCATATCGGAGACCCAGGTATTTACATCTCTGTTGCGAGAGCACTCCGCGATATCTGGCGACATTCGATTAAAGTAAATAAAAGACATTCAAGCTGAAGATAGGAAAAATTCGCGATTACCAAGCAGACACAACACTTGATGGGAAAATCTTTCGCAACGGCTGAGCAAAAAAAAAGATTTAAGGGAAAAAAACGTCGAGACGGAGTCGGAACGGACGACGCCACGGCGTAAGACAGCGGAGAGTTACACTCTCTCGATTCCACTAACAACGTTTCTCGTTGACGTAAATAACTTTTACAAGACTTGAGAGCGCCATGCGTTTGAAACTTTTAAAGGAAACAGAGAGCCTAGTAAATCAAGAAAAGGGCAGAAAGCTGGACAGAGAAATCCAGCACGAATGACAACTATGTTGAAATACACACCATGTAAGTTAAGACTTCAACAAGTTATTGGCAATGGAAACTCTTACCCTAAACCGACGGTTCCCGGAGGAGTGAACAGAATACCCTGGTAACATACCTGGAAAGAGAAAAAGGTTGATTAGGGACGGTTCAACATTTAACATAAACATGTTACATCAAAAATACATGGCAATGCTGGGTACATGACTCGTTAGATAGAGAGGAAAAAATGTTTCTATAATTTGAAACTGGGCAGTTCTACCTAACTTAAAGGAAGACAAAAAGCGAAGCCACTTTCACGTATAAAAGGCAGTACACTACCCGATCTCGAATCATCGAATAACTAAAATACGTACATATGAAGGGGATCGGGTTGGTGTGGTGGCTAGGCTACTGGCTAACCATACGGACGACCGGGGTTCATACCCCAGCGGAGGATATTTTTCAGAGGAAACCCGATCCCTGATTGAATGTCCTGTGGAGAACACTTCAAGTGCAGTTCTCCGTCTGTCGGATGAGACATTAAAGACTCCTTGGCGCCTTTCGTTCAGAGCAGACTAACGCTGCCGAGTTTCTCTCCACCCTTCCTCCCTTCCCTGTCCTCTATGGCGCAAATGACTATAAATGTCGGTCGCATCCACAAATATCAAATCCGAAAATATACTATTATTATTTGACACTTTAGTTAAAAATTCGGCAACTTTTAGCCCATACGATTTGCATTAAACTTCAGATATACGAGTTCCATGGATGAGAAGGCTTTGTGGAGAGAACGAAGTATATTTTCCTTCCCAACAAAGAACCCTTGCTATTGAGGAAAGCCGCCAAGATAGGAGGGGGGCGGGAAAGGAAGATGCACTTGAACATGGAAATTCTGGGCATTAGTCGGGAGAAATTGGCGAGATCAAAGCGGGCTTGCCTCCCTCGACAGCCCAGCCGTCGGCGCACGCGCGTGTGCCCACATCACGCCACTCGACGAGGCACTGACTGACGTGCTCCTCCCCGCACCATCTCCTCCCTCCCGCTCCCAAAACCATCCGCACCCGCCCAGGCGAGCACAAAGAGTCACCGACGAGGGAGCTTTCCCATTGGTGGGGAGGGTGATTTGGGGCGGGGGGGACGGTGACGGCGGGCACGGCACGCATGTCTACCCTCACCCCACCGTCTTCTGTTTTGCCGCCGCGTGTTTGGGAGGGGGCACGAGGGGGGGTCGGGGGGAAGAAAAGATTGTGGTCGCCGTGGGCGAGGAAGAGTGCGGAGGTATATGGGAGGGACAGATGGAAATAATTGTAAATTATCAATTACTCTGTGGCGTAACAGCTCGCCACAATTGTGATGATTTTGCAGGTTGGCAGTTCTGCCTCGCGCGGAGTGTCTGAACTGGGAGGATATTGTTGGGGGATAGGATTGTTGAGGGAAATAACGAGGAGAAAAAGGAAGAGTTTTGTTGGGAGAAGATGAGAACGTGTGGAGAGGAGGAGAGGAACGTGTCCGTATAAGTGGTGTGAGTGGAAAAATAAAGAAAATGAATACAAGTGCCGGAAAGTGGAGAGGGTGGACAATTCAAGGAGGGCCAGGACTATACCCAGAAGGAAACAGAAGTGGGAAATGATTTGGACGGAGGTGAGGAATGGGGAAGCTTGATGTGTAAATGTTGTATGACATGTGATACGGGTAATAGAAAACATTGTTTAATATAAAAGATAAAGTAAGAGATGTATACACATATATATACTATGTACCACTCGAGTAAAGAAAACGCTGATCAATATAAAATAAAAGAGTTACAACTCCATTAATCCAAGAATAAACTACGGCCTTTCGATTGTATCGGCCAAATATAATGGATTCAGGGACCAATCGAACGTCAATGGCGTTTTGGGGACTATTTTAACATGTTTCACACAAAATTTTTAATGGTCAACGTAAATTCAAACATTTCACAGAGGTAGTTACCACTATACGAATTAATAAGTTTACAAACTAAAAATAGTGACTTCGCCTCTATTTTTCATTTGGACTTTAAAAGACTATTATTTCGAGTATATGCCTTAAGCCTGCATGCCTTTTTTTCGTAGCAGTACCACCGGTTTCTTAAGAGCAGGCTAACTCTTTAAGGACCGCTTAATAATTTAAATAATCTTTCAGCCGATTTATCCAACTATTAATCATTTTATCACAAGAAAACTATCGACTTTTTGGGAGATCTGTTTAATCAGTATTATCTCTACGTGAAAAAATTTTGGATAGGGAACACCAGCCGTGAAAGGGGAGAAAGTGGGAAAAAGAAGGGGTGTGAAGACAATGATGAATAGTATGATAACATCGTGTCTTTTGTTAGTAGCACCCGATTTTAGTTATGAACATAATTGGCACGAAAAATGAAGGAATTTTCGTACCCAACAGTTCGGCAGTATACCTCTCTAAATTTGTCACTTCTATTAGTCCTTGAGATATTGCGCAAGGAACATGTGCGAAGAAGTGATAAAAATATTTTTTTAATCTGCATTTTGCACGTTCTCACTGGATAAATTTCGCGAGATTACCAATTGGCGAGATCATTTTCCGCAAAAATATAAAGACTTAAGCTGTGTCCCAATTCGCCATTTAGGCAGCTAAATCGGCAGATTTAGGGAGGACGCCATCTTGAAGCGTATCCCAATTCGTTAGGCATCATGGGGGAGCGGATTTAGGTGCCTTTCTCGGGGGTGAAATTTAGGGTAGATGGAGTTTATCCTAAATCCGCCTCCATATTGAATTTCCCGTCATGCAAAGCGCAGCATGCGTCGTACAAGGAAACTCGCACCGCTCGTACCCAAGGAAGTAGTTGAAAAGTGGCAAACATGGCAAGTATTTTGTATGTTGTGAAAGAATTCTCTAGAATTCCGCAAACCAACACCCGACTACAAAAGAAAAATTTTACTTAGTACACTTAAATAAAACGAATTTAAATCCCAGAACACCTACACAAACTTACATACCCCGAAAACTAACGAATCTCCAGACAACGAAATGGATGAAAAAATGTAATTTCACTTTCCAAATCTCACAACGCACCCGAAGGTAGCCACAGGCGTCAAAAATGTCTTTATTTCAGGTATCATTTGTTTCATTCAGTCCTTTATTAATAACTCATATGTTTTTCATTCGTTTCCAGCTCGGTAGACGGCAACACTAGCAAAGGATGTCCCAAATCAAGCTCCCTTAGCGAAAGGCATCTAAATATTTAGCTAGCTAACCGCATCCTCCCTAATGCCTAACGAATTGGGACACGGCTTTAACTCCCGTGCGATAGGGCGACATTTACTCACTTCTTCCATTCCACGGAACAGACTGAAATCGTGGACGACGGAAGAAGAGTCAGGGGAGGGGAACGAGACGTAAGGGGTGGGAGGTCACAGTGCTGGAACAAGGGGGGGGGGGGGAAGGCACGACTGACGTCATAAGGGCGTGGGCAATGCCGTGAGGGCGGGGAGCCGTGACGATGCTCTTTCTTTCATTTCTACATCCCCCTCCCCCACTTTTCACCTCACCCAAGACCCCTTCCCGATTCGCGTGGTCCGCATCTAAACACAAACAAGAGAGCGCGGGCGCGCGGGCGTAGTAGAGGCGGCGGCCGGCTGAGGGCGTTTTCCTCGCGCTCTCGAGGAGATCTCCATTCGAAAAACGGGGAAAGGAAGCGGGCGAGTTATGTGCACGGGAATCATGTGTCACGCATTACCATTCATTAAACCATTCGATTGATGGGTTTCTATTTGGAAAGAAAAAGATACATCGCCGTTTCCTCCGTTAGCGACCGAGCTCACGGATGAAAATGTCATCTTGGATTTGTTGCACAAACCGTTTTATAGGGGAGCTGAGACGGAGAGTTAAATGATGCATACCAATGAGACGTCTAAACTTCGAGAATTAAACATGGAGTGAGGGGCTATGAAAATCAAACGCTCGGTGACGCCACGCCCCTACTTGACATCCTCGGCCAACCTTCCCGTGGATGCAGTCCTCACTCACTCACTCATATAATGAATAACCCTCCCACCGGAATACGCTCAAAGAAAAATGATCCGAAATGACTAAACAAAATTCTGAAATTTCCCTCAGGCTCAGAAGATTATGTGGCTCCTGGAATTCAAACCTATACATGGCCACTTTTTTAGACTAAAGATTTGAGTATTTTTAGGATCCCATCTAAATGAAATAGAGTTAGGAGAAAAGAAAATTTCGTCAGAAGGGATTTAAGTACTAATAACTACACCAAACTCTGAGCATTAAACTTTTAGGAGGCTTAATAACATTTCAATTGGATAAAATGATGCAATATTCCTGAAATGACGGGCTCGTTTCTGATGGATCCCTATCCATATAAGCCGAAAAATTTACATTGGGAAGGAAAAATAATTTAAACCAAAGATACAAAGGGGAGAGTCGGTTTAAATTATACATTCAGCCACGGTAAAGGGTAATCCTTGACGCAAAAATTACAGAACTTAATGCGTCTACAGTAAAGTTGGCGAAACTGCCGTCAAATAAGATGGCACAATGCGGGGAACAACCCAGAAATCCTACTGTTTTAAAGCTTCCACGGTTAACGGTGTCGCGTTGCCATTCAAGTCCTACTAGGTACTAAATACTAAGGTAAGGGCTTCAAGCCTGGTATGGAATCATCCCGTGCCACATACCCTAATGGTGGCTTGCACGGTATTTCGTAGATGTAGATGAAATCTACCTCAATGGACCTATCAGCAGCAGGAATAATGACGAGTGGAAATCCACCATGAACCACACGACCCACCTCCGACCCCGAACGACACGAACGGATCCGCATTCATTTCCCAACGACTGGCGATCCAGTGTAATCGTTCGTCCTTCGCGCGACCTCCCGACTCACTCACTCACGCAATGTTTACCAACAGCCAACGTCCGACGAAGCGGGGAAAATTCTCTTATCGGCACGAGACGAGTCTCGGATTATTCGCGGCATTTCTTAGCGGAAGTAGGGGGTAGGATTGGGCGGGAAGGAACGGCAAAGTGTAGTCGCCCTCTCTCTCTTGTACCTCCACTGAAGAAGCGAGCGATAAAAAATGAACACGAAGAAACGGGATGGAGCGACTGGGGAGGAAGTATGGAAGACGGAAGATCGCGAAGAGAAGGAAAATCTGCTCCGCGTCACTTAGCGACCCTGTTCTTTCTCTCCTCCGGCGGCATCCCTTACCTTCCTTCTCTCCAGCTGTTTTCGCACAGAGATTTACAGCCTCCCGCGCGCAAGCGGCAACACTCTCATACGGGAGGGACGGGGGGGAATGGCGCCCCCCCCCCCCAATGCATGCATGTATCCTCTCTCCTCAAACACGCTCCTCCTCGCACCATCCCATTCCAAACAAAGCCGTAAATCTCTTGAGCGCGACGCATTGCGGCCCTGGTGGCACGTATGTATGCACCATGCAACAAACGGGTCGGAGCTACGGTTTCACAACTCTACAGCGCCACCGACTTCCGATCTCGCCCCTCGCACTTGCCAGGGCAGAGAAAACACAGACAGACGGTCGGGTAGAGAGAGACACGTATTAAAAAAAACAAGATGAGCGGACGGAAGCAAAAAACAGACCCACCGGCCGACAAAGCAGATATCTCGACTACCGGGTAAGATTGAGACTTAATGATTCTCGCAGGATCGGCCAAACCATTCGCTAGTGTACTTAAAAAAATACAAAGCAATGAACAAAAATAGTAAAAAAAATCGAAAGTCAGGAACACCATACACAAGTGAGCATGTTTCACTAGCTAAGGAGATGTACTGGATAATACTGAATTATGGTATGAATCCCATGAGAGGGTCCAGAGTACAATAGGATAGAGAGGGAAAAGAAACTAGCGTAGGTAGCATACAAAATAGAGATACCATTGGAAAATTAAACACTGTTCTTGCTCTCAGTGTATTCAAACAACATGGATGAAAGTATAATCGAAAAATAAATAAGAGCGCACATCGTATAAAAAATGGATTGATACATTTGACCATGACTAAGTAAATTAGTTTTTTGCACTTGAGCTAAATATCCTAATATCACTTTTAGTTACTAACCTCACATTCAATGTAATTTCTGGCATGATATAGCTCTTACATGATTTAGTTCCTTGAAGAGCTATTTATCCGTCGCAGAAATTACAACCAGCAGTCGTATCTTAAGTACTGTACTGCGTGGTAGCATTTTCGTCTACGTAACACTCCCCTAGTTTCTGGTCTGACCGCACACTGTTATCCAGACTGCTTTTGGCCTCCGCCTGTTATCCGGGGGAACGTGCGCGGTTCGGATTTCAGCTGGGATGAGGGCTTCATGCCTGGTGTGGAATCATCTCGTGCCACACGCTCCGACGGGGGCTTGCACGGTATTATGTAGATGTAGATTTGAAGTATATGTTCTATATAAGTACAGCGATAATATCCTAATGTGAATTTATAAACTAATACCTAATAATACAAAAAACGGAGTGAAAATCCCATACAATTCGCATAGATGCATCGCTCAGAAACCTTTACGGGATGGGAAATTGGTGGAAAAGTTTCGGCACTTAACTAAATGTTAGGGTAAATTGTGCCAACCGCGGCTGAAATTAAAGGGACGTGGTGGTAGACGGATAAGAATCATAAGGTCGGGCGGAATGAATGTCGGAATCACGTCGGGCAGCTGTGCTGCAAATCCGGCCCGGCTATTGGTGTGAGGGAGTGATGGGAGAGGGGGGTTGGGGGCGCCTAATAAATCTGATGGGGAGGGCAAGAGTTCACTCCGGTCCGAGCATCTCGTGCGGGGGGCAGAGGTCCGACGCCCTTTGCTCCGCCAATGCAAAGCCCCCGCCCGCCTCCTCTCCTCTTTATCTCTCAAAGGGGGCGAACTTCAAATCTCTCTCTATGAGTGGGTCGCACGAAACTATTTAAAACCCCGGGAGGTGGGGAAGGGGGAGAAACTAATCGAAGAGCTAGTCCCTAAAAACGGTAATCCATTCGCTCAACTGACTCGCTCCCGCTCTGTGTGGCTCATCACGGCAGGCACCGCAGAGAGAAAATAATTAAATGTAATCACATCCAATTTATCAAACCCCAAAATATTAAAGAATCATAAAGGAGAGAAAAAATTTTAGGCGCCCGACTACTTTTTATCCGAAGATTATGAGAGGGTATTACATCCTCAAGTCAAATTTTTTTAAGGGATGAGTCGATTCCACTTTTTTTCGATTCCGATTCCAATTCTTTCAAATCGATTCCCGATTCTCGATTCCGATTCCATCGATTCTTATTCCTAATAACAGGTGGGATATTGATACACCAGTAGCGTATGACTATTATTTAAATTCAAGTATTGGCTGAAATAAAATAACAAATACAATTAAGTTGCTCAAAAAGTATATTTATTAACAGATAGCAAGTATATCCTCAGCTTATTGAGGTAGATAAGAAGTACAAATTGATTGCCTACACCCAAAATTACTGAGACAAATATGATGTGATAAATGAAGTTTGATTTGAAAGTTTATCTATCTGGAATCGATGGAATCTGAATCGACTTTAGGCGATCGATTCTCGATACCGATTCTAATCCTGAGTATCGGTGGAATCGAAAATCGACATGTGGGTTCGACTCATCCTTAATTTTTTTCTATTCAAGTTTGTTCTCTAAAAAATTCACTTCCAGCATGCCATTTGATGATAGACAGTAAAACACCCCAGATATTTTGTGCGCGAAAACTAGCCGATGCTATCAAGGAGAATGAAGATATGACATTGAAAGATATATATTCAAAGCACTACGTTACCTCAGAACAGGAGAATAAATCGCAAATTCACTTAAACTGAGACGAGAGCAAAAGCATTAATTCGGTAACCTCCAGCGGATTGTCAGCTGGTTTCCCTCAGTACAATTTATTGTCATCACCGCAAATCTCCACACAAAGGAACCTTTTGGCACCATAGTGAATACAATCCGAGGGCAAAGAACACAACTCGGTCACATTGTTGAAAAATTGAGCGATATGCATGTTCAGGGTGGAGCTAAGCAGAAACAGTCATGCAAATGTCGCCCACTGTTTGGACACGAGTTTACCACGGACACGATAACGAGCTCACGAGCCATCGTTACAAGACTCCGACAACGGAGACCGGTGGAGTGTGACAGCTCGTAATTTTTATTTTTGGACATTCCGAGGACCCCTGCCCGCGCATGAGCGAGCAAAATGCGGTCTCGCGTTACACACACTCTCGTCTGCGAGCACTTCAAAGGCTAAAAGACGAGAAGGAAGCTGAGAAAACAGAGGAGAAGCGGTCGACGGTAGAAATGGGGAGTTCGGGAGGAAATGGTGAACACCGCTCGAGAAAAGGGAAATAAAATTACGACAGAAAAAAAGGAATCCTCGTTTCGGACCGGAAATTCTGCATTACATAAGTTAACTGGTACTAATTAAAATAGAGCACCATGGCCAAGTTCGTCATTATGAACAGAAGACGGTAAATTACCTTACCTCACAGACGCAGAGAATTCAATCGATAAAAGAAATCAATGGGTTGCACAGATAAAAAAACTAAAAAAGTATGACGTAAAATCATTACAAATTATGAGACATTTTCACTGAGGAATTGGCAGTATCTATGTCTCCGGGGGCTCTCATGGATTCAGTTTCTAGCCCTATCCGAAGCGATTATCAATTCATTGGTCTAAGTAAGCGTCCAGCTGATAATACCGTATCTTTCCAATCATTGCATTGACAAATAATTCGGTACGAAGTCGCTCGCACGGTTGCATATACACCAAGGGTTGAAACATCCAGTTTGCATTAACCCCTCTCGAAATTCGCCGCGAAGGAAGATGGCTTGGTATTGAAACTGGCTAACGCACCTGACCGGCAATTGAGAGATCCGGGTACGAATCCCGGTCAAGTCAAATGATTTTTCCATGGCGAATTTTAACCCTTGGTATACCATATTTTTTTCGTCACTATTTTAAGGCAATTTGCTATAGTAGAATTCTAGAAAAAAATATAGACTGCGCAAGGTCAGAAATAAAAGAAAGACGGAAAAGATCCTCTGGTGACAGCGAAAAACAAGTGAAGAAAATAGATCAGGTTATTTAAGAAAAAAAGAGGTTTCTTTGGCATCACCCGGTGGAGTAAGCGAAGAGAATGAAAAGGAGGTGGGAAAGAGCTATAAAACTTGGATGAGAGAGAAGAGAAGATGAACAATTATAGAGAAAGGGATAAAGAACAAGAGAGCGAGGTGGAGAGTGATGGGAAGTGCGAAAGAGAGGAATAAAGGGAGAAAGAGTATTGAGTGACTGGCGGCGATACGAAGCGCCTCATCTCGCCCACGGCGTGGAATAAGCGCGCGCGGCCTTCTTCCTTGGAGACTCAAAGCGGAGAAAAAGAGGCGCTCGTCGTAAATTAAGCGCAGATAGTGGAAGCGAGGCGGTGCTTCCTCACAGGAAGGAGAGATCTAACCCCGTCACCCTAAGGGATATAAGAGCTCTCATACACCTCTCCGCGCGCGTATCAAAGAAATACGGAAGAGAGGGACGAGAAAGGGATACTGGGGAAATAGAGAAATGAATACTCGAAGAGTCTCTCTCTTGAAATCGCGCGCCTAGATAGCCACTTTCCGGGCACCTTCCCTTCCCCCCTCCCCCCCCCCCCGTCAGACTCTAACTTCGCACACGGAGCAAATAAATAATTCCCATCTTTGTGTCCCAAGCACTGATGCCTAGCTTTAACACGATCATGGCGGCAAAGTATTCACTTAGGCGTCTAGCAACAAATCCAACAAGGTACTTCAGAGGATAAATGTTTGACGACAAAGCTGAAGAATTGAGGTCTTTTCTTCGGTTCAAATACTGTTTGAAAAACGGTACCGTCACTTTTACCTGGTTACTTATTTTTTGACCATCTTTTGTGACCTTGTAGATGAAAAACAAAGGGATCCTTCCCATTATCTGCCAACACCAAGTGAAACAGCGAGAGGAAGCATTTTTTACACTCTGAGCCTATTTATTTCATTTTGAACTAATACAAAAATCCTTAAAAAACTACATGGTTGGTAAATACCGTTAAAAGGAGTTTATACATTTCAGTGGAAAACAATACCAACGAGCAGCAAAAAATTGTTAAAACACTAAAGCACCAACGCTTTTCTAACGCTAGCAGCTGGTCAGTTCAAGATAAAATTGCCTATGCATAATGTATACATATATTATGTACAGTCACTTCATAAAGTATCGCGACACACTATGCTAGCGGTTTTTATAGGTCGGCTTTCGAAGATGGAAGCACGTTGGCTATCCTGAGCCATATCTATTGACTATGAGCTTCTCCAGGTACAGTATGATATTTATTGAAAGTCAAGAGGGACACAGCCACCAGAGATAGTTCAGGATAGCCAACGTATTTCGAGCTTCGACATCCGACCTATACGAACCGCTAGAGTAGTGTGTCGCGATACTTTATGAAGTGACTGTACATCACCACCTGAGGACAAAACTAGTGACTTCTACAGCTTTTCATCAAGCAACGTGATACCTTTTTCCTCGAAGTTCGCGGCTGAATCCGATTATAAGTTTGCAACACAAGTCCCACGCGCTTTCCATCGTCTTAGGTCGAGTTCCCAGCCAAGCGAGAATATGAAGTAAAAGGAGGAGTAAATACAAGAAAAGAAGAAGAGGGAGGAGGAGGAAAAAAGCAGGCACACCACAGGAACACACCCAAGCGATACGGGTTGCCAATACGAACCGACGACGATCTGTCCGAGACGACGACGACGACGGGGTGTGTCCGAACGTGGGCAGCGGCGGCCGCCTTTATTAGTTAGTCATTCTCCCAGTTAGAGGGAGAGACGGTTATGCTAATGCAGGGACGACGGCGCCAAGATGGCCGGGACATTAAGCACGGCTCGCGTTCAAGTTTGGACCGAGGAAGAGGTGAGGCACGGGTGGATCCCGTGGAGAAACTGAGGGCAATAGCAATTATTTTCGGCGGCTTTTCTCGCGGAGGAAATCTTTCAAGTCGATGGATGCCGCTGGCTTTAATTGCCGCCTTTATCATCCCCACAGTCAAGCAAAATTAAATGGACAGGAGAGAGGCTGCTTAACCCGACCTTAAGATGCCAGTTATCAAGTGCCAATTACGTGACCTTTTTCCGCAGGAGCCACGCGTTCACGATGAGCACCGTGGAAAATGATTAATAAGTAGGTATGTTATCATGATCAGCTATATGGTTTAATAATCATCAGGTACATAATATAAAAAATGAGTCTAAACGTAATGAGACGAGATTTGTGGAAACGAGAATTAGATTTGTGACCTAAAAGTGTAAGCAGAGAGGAAGAATTAGGACGCTTAAGTTTCCACAATAAAATGTGGACAAGACATGTCAAGACCGAACATAAATATATGATCAACGAATCAGAGTATTGAAATTTGTGAGAGGCAGTTCCACGAGCTACTTTCACGAAGGATCTTTTGGATGGAGTCTCGGTATTTGACATCATTATCGCATGATTGGTCCGGAACAGTAAAACTGCTTATGGAAATAGTCAAAATACGACGACAACGACAACAGTCGAACAACCACATGGGATATTAATTTTCCTTTAACTAGAAATGTAACCATTTTTATAAGACAACTTAAAAAAGTATTTAAATGAAAAAAAACTAAATGATCCCACGTGAGAGTATAGTCTGAAAAAACATCAGCAAAAGTAGATCATAAAGAAGCTATGAATATGACCTTGTCGATTTCAGCATTCAATGGGGCGGCGAGGGAAAATTGATTCAAACTGCATCGTTAAAGCATTCCATACAACAATTTCAAAAGAGTGATCTAGAAAGTTGCCTTTCACAAAACACACTGGAGATGAATATCTACTTCGCTTTTAAGGTCAACTCCGCGGAACGGTGAGATAATCGCATCGTTATGCTTTCATTTGCATTTCAATCATCACCTTTACCACCTCGGACTACAAATAATCCAAATGGACGCCCAAGGTCTCCCGCTTTGGAGCACGAAATCAAGTTCGCACCCTCAAAGAGACGACGATGGGCGTAACACGGGAGTGACAGAGAGAGGGTAGCCAACAAGGAGCACACGTCATGCTACAGAAGCGATCCTCGCGCGAGATAAGCACACCACACGGTGACAATGAGACCCTAAAACACCCAGAAGGTTAAAGCCACGCTGACAGCTCGGAATTCCCGCCTAAGACACCGAGGAGGACTTCTTCTTGCGTCGCCATATTATAGCATCGACGTGCTAATGTATTGTTCGTAGCGAGGCAAAACATTTCCATTGTCAGCTAAAAGAAAAGAGAAGAAAGGCGGTTTCGTAGAAGAGACTTTAAGAACAGTTCGTCTTCCCTGACATGTTAAACCCATTTTCAAAAGCAATATGAGTAGGCCGCGTGCATAACTGAGGCAACACATATGGAAAGAAAGTCCTGCATTCACACGATTCCCATCCTAAATCCCAGGTAGAGAATTTGAAATTCTACACGTTTTCAACTAAGAAATACACTAACTTGGTGCTGTATATTGTGACTGCTGTAATACTGTAACATTTAGTCAACAGCATAAAAAAAGAATTCGACAGTGAGCAAGAAAATAGTCCCACGGGTGACCAGCTACTCTCAGGCAATGAGCATGCAATGATGACTCAATATGCAGCTCACATGGCTCCTTCCCGCTCTTCTGAAATCAATATGTTCCTTCAGTCTCACCAGTCACAACACTGAAGCTACCAAAATACTCGGATAAAAGGAAGAAATGAGGAACATATGCATAAGACGATGCATACCCGAGACATGCACTTCCAAATATTAAAATTATCTAGAAAAAGAAGCCACAGAAATAGTAAGGGGACAGAAAATCTACTATTGATAAACAGGTAGCCGTCGACTAGCCGATTCGATCAATCATGAATAGCTAGAGCAAAATTTTGCGATTTTGCTTGCATGAATTAGCACGGGCGAACGTACAAAGCACAAAATCAGGTCTGATGTTTTCAATAATTTGAACGATTTAGGATGGCAGATTCTTTAACACATTGGCAAAACAAATTGTAACTTCTCGTATGTAAATCTCCTTAGCGGGAGCATAGAGAAAAATAATATTTCAATCTGATTTTGTCATGACACGTCCGTACTTCAATTATCTGGCACGGGGCACATTCGCCACTCGAAGATCATGGATACGAACCCCGCGAATGGGGGTAGATATTACGCCAGTTGGAAGGTTGCTCTGCTATCTAAGCATTGAAGAGCATAGAAGAAACATGAATGACTTGAGAACCCGCAGCGCCCACGACCCAAATACCTTGCCCGCATATCCACAAGACATATGCGAAGGCCTCTCTCTTTCCGTCCAACGAAGTATGACCGCATGGATTGCACAACGAAAAAGTCATCGCATTGGCAATGTTCCAGCGACGCAATATATGGTTTTCTTCCATCGTAATAGACTTGAGGACGGTTCCTGGAGGATCAAAGGGGAAAAACCGCAAACGTTTGGCATTTATGAAAGTCATGGTATGCGCCACTCATTCCAAACCAAATTATTTTTTTCAGTGGAAAATTTGGCAACGAAATGCTTCAAGGGGCAGAATGACTGCACCATATCCATTGAAGATCAGTAACATCAAATGGGTTTCAAGAGAATAACTGACAATTGAAGGTCACATAGCTATATTTAATTGCTTCTTCAGCAACATTTACAATAACAATAAAAGTAAGTTCCATAAAATGGACACGATGACGGAGCAGTGCACACACACAGCGCAAAAATTGTGGGAATTTTAAACGCAGACTTACCCTTCCATAAAAAGACCACGATATGCCGACATTTTCCCTCAACTTGGATAGAATTATGGTGGAATTTTCCACAAGCAACAGTTTAGGGTCATTTTTAAAAGTATTGCATCTCATATTCTACATAAATCAGTTATTGAATATTCTTTTTAAAATTATATGACTTCACCAGTACACGAAGCCTTAAACGACTGTTAAAGATGGCCTGAACGCGTCCCCGGAGGTTCCCAATACTTTCCCTCCATTCCGTAAGCTACGCGATGAAGAGAAGATGCGAGGGAATGCAAAATACGTGATGAAAATCGTTCGGCCTCTCCCTCCCTCCTCCCGGGGACAAGGCTACTGACGCGTCATCATCACCGCTCAAGATGGACGCCCTTTCGCACGCACAACACCGTCATCCTTCGAATGATAACGCTCCTCTTTCACTCAGATTCTGAGATTCGCTATTCTGACACCCTGGCGGAATCCTACCATGACAGCGTAAGAAAAAAAAATTGCAAGTTTTCCCTTTCATCGATATAAAAATACCACTTTCAAATACAACATGCTTTAACAATTGACAATTAAATTGAAATTACAACGAATGAAGATTTATCGATTACGTAAAAATGTAAATAAAAAATTTCCAGAACTAGAGACCAAATGCACCCATATTCTTTTTGAACTAAAACTATTAATAACAATAAACTACAATTAATAGGTTATGATTCAAAAAACTATGATGGGTGGGTGCCATGAATTTACCTGCGGTTCGCTTCCTGAAAATCATTTCTAATATATGGTTCTATGCCAAAACGACACCTTTGGATGGCAGAAACAATATTTTTCCGCGTTACGCCAATTCTCGCCTTCAAGCCACCGTAATTTCAAGTTGCAACGGAGGAAAAATAGAGGGAATAAAAGGATTTTGATGAAGATGTAAAGTAGGGGACAAGTTTTTCGATTAACAGGACAAATACGAAACAAATGAAGTCGGAATTCCGGATACGCTCGTAATGAGCAAGTAAGAATATAGTTGAAGTTAGATGGGTGGAAATGAGATACATGAAGAAATTATACGTCAGATAGGGGACATAAGGAAAATTGCTCGAGGATTTTGAAACCAGTAAGAATATTTGGATGAAGCGAGTGATTACAACGTGGTACTAACGTCAGTTTTGAAGGAAGACTGCTGGAAAAAAGCGAATAAAAAAATATACATTGCAAATGAAATGATGCCAAGCGCATACGCGACGAGGAAAGGGATCGCGAGGGTAAGTAGTACGACACTGATGAGGGTATTAAGGGAATGGTGAAGAAAAAAAGACAGCACGGCAATTCCACGAGAATATTTAATCACATGATGATGACGATGAGCAGTATTGAAACCGTGACCATAAGTGATTAAAGATTCTAGTGTAAATACAGTGTTTCCTTAACCCTTATCAAAAAGGGATACCACTAAGTAACGCATGAGACTCAACATGGCAATAGCAACATGCCTGTTCCTGAATATATACCTCTACTTAGAACATCACCACAGAAGACGTTCCGCCTCGTAAGGAGTAATGGGCGATCATGCAATGTCGCCCTTCTCAGCTAATTACTTATTTCCCCCGACGGCCAAGTTCCATCTTCATTTCACTCGACGCTTCGAGAACGGATTCTATCGGCCGTTTTACACGAGGCACTAAACTACACCATCAGATGAAAGGAATGATGTGCAGTAAAAATTTCTTCCAGTTAACCGACAGATTGCCTAATGCTAATACTTATAGATGGGGGACTGCCTGGAATGGCAGCGCGGACGCATGAGCAAAAGAGAGGAAAACTTACCCATCATAATGCCCGATTAAGTACCTCGAGTAAATAGTCCTTAAGGTGACCGCAGCAATTTTTGTTCACATACAGGTTTGCGAAATAAGCTGGTAGATAAGGCTGAAGATGAAATGGATGGACAAATAAGAAATGAGGAAGTGTGTAGAATAGTAGAAGAGGAAAACACCACATAGAACACCACACAGAAAAGAAGAACTAGATGGATTGGACACACCCTGAGACACTAAGGGTTTGTGAAGAACATAACTGAAGGCAAAATAGAGGGTAAAGTCCCTAGAGAAAGACCCAGGAATAAGTTCATGAACCAAATAAAGAGGAAAGTACACAGAAAGAGATACCAGGAGGTAAGGGGACTAACATTATTGAGAGAAGAGTGGAGGGCTGCAGTCAACCAATCTTAGGATTGAAAAAATGACAGATTTGCGTGGAAATTTCCACACTTGTTCTCACTAATGATATCTGTAGATAAAAGTATAAAAGTTGCATCATACCGGTCTATTTTTTTTGGCATTTCGATGCCAATGAAACACCTAGCCTTGAGGCACATGGCATAGATTTCGTAATAATTCCATTACGTACATTTATTTACTCTAAATTCGGAATAATATATTTCTTATTATTATAATTGCAGCTAACAAATATCAAGGAGAAACGCCAGGTCCATTTTTCGAAAATAACACATTTCAGTGTAATATCGTCAAAATTTAGAATACCGCGTCAAAAAACTCGTCATATCAAGCTTTAATTAAAGAAAAAACTTTAAATATAACTCTTCTGTCATTTCCATTACCGCCCGTTGGTTCCTATCAATGAACAGACGCCTTAAAGCGAGATGTGGTCCAAAAAGTTTTTTCCGACTAAGTAAAAAATTTATCAAAATGTGCATTCAATAACCCACGATTCTCCGGCCACCCCTAACTGCGCGTACCTCCGCACGCTTTTCATGTACTCACGCGCGATTCTCCCACCAGGTGGCAGCGCGCCTCCCTTTCACTTTCGAGAAGGCCTCTCACCCCTCTCCACCCTCGTTTGAAGGCATTGCGTCCACCCACGCGCTCCATCACCTTACTGTAACACACCCACTCCGAGGTATTGTATACAGACAGATACACACATAACCACACGCGTCAGCCACGCATCGCTCTTCCCCCTCCTCCAAGAAACAAACGGGATCGAGCTCTCCCTCCACGCCACCCCTCCTTAAACACACACACTCTCTCTCTCTCCCTGAATCTCCACGCAAAATTTTCCAGCGTGGTGCGCGCGGAGCGGGGTGAAAGGGACCTACCTGCTCATTGAGCGCCACAACGCACCTGCGCATTGCGTTCGCCAGCGCTCCGCCTGGAATGCTTGGGACGCCTGTGACAATCGACCGCGAAAAACGAAATCGTCGGGGGTCGAGCTTGCGGCGACGAGGGCAGAACTTCGCTTTTGAGCGCGTAATTCGTGGACTTAGAACTGCGTAACACCCCTGGCGTTTGTGTAGCAACGCGAGGAAAACATTTTTTTTTCAAAACCCACGGATATAAAAGTTGGGGAGGCAGACAAGAGTTTCGGCCACGGAGAAAATGAAAATGTTCTTTTAATTATATGTTCTTACAGTCTTTACCTGAAGATAAAGTTGAACATCGAAATCGTCGAAAATAAAGATATGTGGAATCACGAAGTTACGAATTGTCATTATAATGTTGACAAATTCCACCAAGTTACGCCTGAAACTACCAATTAAAACAAAGAAAATGCTCTTGATCGATTATTATCTTTTCGGCGAGTCAGCATGTGAAAAAAAAACATTTTACTACACAAAAAGATCTCACACGGGCAACAACTAAAAACAGAGTACACAGAGCAGATTCGCCAACGTCTATGAACCTTCCCGCACTTGAGGAATATATCCATCTCAACTTAAGTAAGTTAAGACGCCAGCAACCTACTGAGAAATCTCAATTTTAAATTAGTAATAAAGCCTCACGTTTTCATAACAGCAATTTTAACCCTCTATCTTGTATGATAAAATGTTATGATAAAAGGAGGATGAAAATATAAAACATGAGATTAGATACGCTGTCCCATATTTTGACACCAATCGACTGGAACCTTCCCCAAATCTTTTCCTCCCTCATAACATTCAGCTTTGCTATATAAAAAGACTGCCCGCGTATTTTATCTCAGATATTAAAGTGAGATTATTTAATTTTTATTAAGGTTAATCATTTTGAGCAATTTTCACTCATAAAAAAATGCAAGTACCGAAAATACCGGTTTATACAGGAATAAGGCCAAATTTTCTGGAAGGCAGACGAAGCAGGTATTTCAGGTGTTCTTCAGTTGACCTACAATTTAGTGGTTCATCGCTATCACTGGCGAAAGTAATCTGTAGCATTCTTAAATACTGTTTTGCTGTTGAAAAAAAAAAACTCATAACCTTCTTCAATTCCCCGCAATCCATTAGTTATGGGCATATTTCACTCATTCAGCCAGAGGTTTTCTTCCATGGACATGTACGACGCTCCTGGTGGCTGCTGCTTCTCAAGTAGGTCCACGACACAGCAGCTAAAAGCTTTATCCCTCAAATCCCGGAGTGTTGATAAAGATTACTAAGACTGATTTCACGATCAATTTCCTGATCGCAGAACACATTCTCATCTTTCTGAAAGATAAAAAATGTGGTTACTTGCAATTGCGGAAGTTCGAAACTGGCCCTCACTCTCGTCTAGCACGTTTGCATTCGTATCCTCAAAAAGGAAACGTGCACTAGTAGTCTCCAAGAAATTTCGAAGACCACCCAAAGGCTGATTTACTTGTGCCTTAACTGTTAACTGCTAAGTTGAATTCAAAGTCTTCAATAACTGACGGCGAGTCACACAATATATTATCCATACTCATAAAGTCTGGTTTCAAAACTCAAAAGAAAAAAAATCATTTATTGGATCATGCAAGCGCATAGTGCAGCCGGTCTATTGATTTACTAATGCTATTTAACCCAATTTGAGTGCGTTTGTGCGTTATTTGATTTTATTTATTTTTACTAACCCGGATACGGCAACAATTGGCCAATTTAAATCGGGAGACAAACATCAACCGACGAATATAAACACCCATGCCGTGAGTGGTGCACACTTGCATCCAGGCGGAATTTGCACCCGCGACCGCGATAGGTTTAGCAGGCGAAGACTTTATTCCATCACCACCGGGGCCGGAACTTAGGGATTTTAGAAAAAAAATACTGTAATAATATGACCTGAAATTGACTACTACCGGGTTTCTTGTCAAACCGGCCAGGAAAAGCCACGTATACACTTTCCAGCTATGCTTAGAAATCAGCCTCAAAATTGTGACCTCTTAGTATTCACAGAGAAAATCCAAAATTTCAAACAATTATAGCAACTTTGAAGGTTAGTTATTAAAGCGTTTGAAATAACAGAATAGGTACAAAGTTTCGTGGCGGTCGGCCACCGCAAATTTCTCTTTTCAAATCCTTTATTAAGTAGGATTAAATCTCCACTGAGCATGACACACTTCCTCAAAAGCAGATTGAAATTAAAATGCATGGCATATTTCCACCACAACTTAGATTGGAAAACCTGGCCCCGGGACGTTTTCTGCAAGAAATGGGAAATATAAAAGGGGGGGGGGGAGGACGCATCACCACGCCGAATCCATCTCCCCAATACGCCGCAGACCTCAACCTCATTCCTCGCGCTCTGGAGCCTCCACTGGAGACGTGATTACGAGATTGTATTTTTTGATTGGATCCCGCTCGTCCGGAGGCACCGCCGCCACTCTCCAACCGTTCAGTCGGGGGCGTGTCTCGCCGGTGGGACGAGCATCATGCCATGGATGCGGAGGAGGAAATTAGAAGCGAAGCGACCCTTCCCGAATCCAGTGGATGCGGAAAGTGACTCCCATGTGTACATGGATGGGGTCAAGGCGGTCGGAGCGTTTTTTTTGCTTACGCACAGATTGGAGTGAACTTGGAGTGAAATTAGAACGTGCTCTTATATGTGCGATTTGATTCTTAGGCAAGGCAGTACGAGCGCGATAGTTCCGTAATCATAATAGAGACCATATTCGAACCATACGTTTTAATTTCACCAGCGGTGAGACACACGAATTAAACATTGCATTATTAATGGTGACATAATATAGTTTTACATGACAGAAATTGTAATCAATCAAATGAAAATATCTCAACAAGTGTTTAACTTGACTCATTTTTTTGACGCGGTACGTTTGAAACTCCATAAAAACGGAAGGTTTATTGTGATCCCGTAGAATTTACTGCGGTGACAATATGATTAATTTTCAAAAACAGTTGAGACAACACACAAATTATACACTGCTGATTTTTTGACGAGATCTAGGCTTAGGGAATGCCCCATTTTTAAAATAAGTCCTCTGGAGTGCATACACGTATCATTTCCCATGTAAATGGGCTGGTTTTTCTGGAAAATATCTCGGAAAGTAATGTGGTAAGGGGTTGAATTTTTGGTGTCATTGAAAGGGTGATATATTTTTCTTTAAAATGAGACCAAATTTATTGATTTCTAAGTAAAATGATATTTCGCTCAAACTACCTCCACTAGGAAAAGGAACTATCTTAACTAGGAAGTGATACTTTGAGTGACATAGTTCCCCAGTCATAATGGAAACCATATCCGAATTATACGTTTAAACTTCAGCAGCTGTAGGTAGCATGAAATAAATATTGCATTAGTAATGGCGCAATATTACATGGTCTGCCCACATTCTGTCCATTTCTATCCATTTCTGTCTATTTCTATCCATTTCTGTCCAAGTCTATCTATTTCTAACCATTTCTGTCCATTTCAGTTCAATTTAACCATTTCTGTCCATTTCTACCTATTTCTGTCCATTTCTATCCATTTCTAATAATGTCTACCCATTTCTAACCATTTCCATCCATTTCTGTCCATTTCTATCCATTTCTGTCCATTTTTAACAATTTCTGTCCATTTCTAGTCATTTCTGTTCATGCCTATCCATTTCTAACCATTACTATCCATTTCTATCCATTTCTATCCATTTCTATCCATTTCTAACCATTTCTGTCCATTTCTATCCATTTCTCACTATTGCTGTCCATTTATAACCATTTCTGTCTAAGTCTATCCATTTCCATCCATTTCTAACCATTTCTGTCCATTTCTGACCAAAGATAACCATTTCTAACCATTTCCATCCATTTCTATCCATTTCTGTCCATTTCTAACCATTTATAGCCATTTCTAATCATTTCTGTCCATTTCGCAACCATTTCTCAAAAAGCGTACACCATTTCTCAGAGTTGCATACCCTTCGTGTGAAATGTAGTCCCAGAAATCTTTCCAGCTTACTTAAAAAGTTATTAAAACGTGCACTGAATGAAAAACAATTACCGCTCCAGCCACCTTAACCAGCTACGCTTTCACGCATCCGTTCTTGCGTAGTTTTGCAGCTCCTAATGCGTCTTGCGCAGTCCTCGCATTTATAGTGGCGGGAGTACCGGATGAATGTAAAAGACAGTGGCCGACAGTGACGATTTGGTACCCGCGAATCAATTCCGCTTATTGTGGTGTAGCTCAAAGAAAATAGATGTTGCGAGTAGTTAGCTCGACGTTATGCGCTTTTGGTGATTTTTTTTGAAAGAAGGTGAAGAAAACATCGATGTTGATAATATGGACATCATTTCCTTAACAATCACAAACGCTTTTGAATTATGATTCCGCCACGTGGTAGACGACAATCTGAGATGAACCACAAAAAAAGATTCACGTGATCAACAAATGACAGGTGGAAAGCGTTAGGTCACCCACTCTGCCGCACCTACGGCAACGCATCCCGTATTAAAGACCTCGCATCTGATTGGTCACGAATTGTGCGGCAACGCGAAAACGGATGCATGGGCACGCAGCTTTGTCCGGCGTTGACGGTAAACCATGGCAATCCCATGTCGATCGAATAAATACTTAATTTCGAAACCAAAGGGGTCGAAGGGCGTTCGAATACCTCCAGCTCAATAAAGTTATTTTACGAGGGTTTTCAGTCCGGTGGACTGGGAAGTATCATAGTTTTCGAACGAAGGAGGGCGCTTGGAAATCTTGTGGCTTTTTCCCACCATAAGATACGTTACGACCAAAAAATTATTCAGAACTGGTTTTCACCACGTCATTATACTTGAATTATATGAACGCTAACTTGCAGGCCACGAAACCATCCGTATTTTAAGCCCCGCATATCTCAATTACCAATTTTATGAGTCGCTCCTAAAACATGCGACTTTTATGGGTTAGGGTACCAAAGATCGTCAATAAGCGACGATTGGTGTGAGGGAAGGGTTTACCGACACAAGATCACCAAAATATTCTCCGCATGGGTTAACAAAACATCCTTATTAGGGAATAAATAAAGAAAAATGTGATAACAGTAAATTTTTGGAATTAATATCACAAAAATAAACACGATTTAGTTAAAAAAGGTAAACTATGAAGTTAAAAATATCAAATAACCAGAATAGCCAAGATAATAAGATGTAATGAAATTTGAAGAACAACAATGAAACCCCCATTTAAAAAAAATTATTTATATAAAACTCTTCCCCTAAAGTCACAGCGTATTATCCCATTAATCATCCAATTTATTATGCTCCATGACAGTAAGATTATACAAGAATTATTTGCCTATTGAAAAGTATGTATCATTCATCAAGAAGTAGAAGAGCAAAACGGTAAAATACAATGAGCAAATGTATAATACTTGTATAAGTGTTACGAGCTTAATAGAAGAACTAGGATGGGAATTACTATCAGAACGCAGGTTAAAATTTAGGTTAAACCTTTTAAGTAAATTCGAAACAGAGTTGTTCACAGATGGCGTTAGATATATATTGAGAACCCCTGCGTATTATGCTAGGTTTGGTCATATTAACAAGATAGATTGTCGTACCGATAGATTTAAAATGTCATTTTTCCCTCGTACTATAAGAGAGAACAATAGGCAGCGTAGCAAAGGGATAGGTAGGTGAAATATAGTTAGAGTAGTCTGTAGTGCATGATGCATGTAATAACAACCAATAATCCCTTTCTTATTATGTAGATACTAACCATCTAGCTCCATGTGACCCTATCATCTAGCATATCTCCCTTAAATATCCTACTTGCATGTCAATAGCGCATGTGTGGTGATCTTCACCCCCAGCCACACGCCCTCGTGGTGGCTCGCAGGGTATCAGTAAACACGAAGATGTTTCTCCGATCCTCTGAAGGCCGCTTTACACGGTACATTTTCTTGCACAGACGAATGTATCATAGATTGTGCAAGAAAATGAATGGAGTCAGAACAGCCTCTATTTCCCGTTCAGTCACTCAGACAATCATACAATTTTCCGCTTTACACGGTAAAATTTTCCTCATGAAGGAGTTCATACATTCGCTTGTACGATAAAATGTACCGTGTAAATCGACCTTTACATAGATTACATTTTTAACCTTCTTCGTTGTGCTTGCTGTACCGCCGTCATCGAAAATTATTTCACTTGTCTTTTTAAGAAGCTAAACGATGCACGTTACGCGCAAATGCGTCACTATTCAAAGCCGAAGCGGAATCCGACAAACCGTGACAAAATTAATTAGGACGTAGTCTGACTTAAGGAAGCTCTTCAGATTATCTGCGAGCAATCCATTACCACGGGCATTTTCGCCGTCCCATCGCATCCCATCTCCATCGCAGAACACATTGCTCATTAAAACTCACGTCCGATTCATCCCTCGCAGAATCAGCAGACTTGTTTAATATCCTTGCATGATCGCTTTCCATTTTTCCTCTCGAACACATCGAGGCAGGTCTCATTCTTCGGGCTGAGATAAGCGGTGACTGATGCACACAAGACGCAACAGTGGCGCCGGAAACCGATCTAAATGGTATGTCACTCGCTTCCTTCACGTAGAGCCTTTAATTATTTTTACGCAGTGAAGGTTTCCTCGAGTCGATTAGTATACGAGCTAGCGTTAAGGAAATCTCCTGCCTCGGCACTCCGTGCTTTCATCTGGGAAGTATTTCATCTCGGCCCACGCCACCTTTTAATTTCTCATTTGAGCAGGAGCGCGTGAGAGGGCGGGCGCGACTGATTTACTAGCCCTCCACCGTTCGGTAGGAGGCGCCACCCGGCAGGCAAGAAGATGCGTCCACGCGCCCGCACGCACACATACACACACGCGATATCCACAGTGAGCCGCGCCCTCTCACGGGATACGGTCCAAAGACGCGCTCCGATTCAAGGTTAGGCGAGGAGCCGAGGAGAGGAAAGGAAGAATCCCTGAGTCGAAGAAAGGCGTGAAAAAAAGATCGCCTCGATTCTCGCAAGGACGCGACAGTAAAACGAGACAACATGAGCCTCCTCGGAGGTGGTAAACAAAAGGGCTCGGGCGAGCCAAAGACAAGGCTCATATCCACAGCCGCTAACGATGTGCCAAACGATTATTTTCTCGGGAAAGGTACCGAAATTTCTCAAAGAACAGGATAGTCTTCTCTGAACGTCACAGCGAAGGTAACACGGTCTCGATCCACCTGCACGGCATTGGGATTATTTGTGACGCAGTTCTTGGTCCTCGAGTACGCACGCACAAACAGCTTATGTTGTTTGACGGCAAGTGGGGCGAGGTAACGTTTGAGACGCCATCGATGATCGATATGCAGGCTCATTAGATACTGATGTGGGATATTCGCCCCGGAAAACCCGCCCGCCGAGTCTAGAGAAGGTGGAGTAAGCCCTCTTAACTGAAATTGGAATGAATGGCATTATTAGTTTTGTCACTTCGCAAATCCCGCTAATTATTCGCGGATTGGGTTCCATCACGGAACAATGTCAGACACTTCAATAATTTCCATGGGACCACAAACACTAATTGCAGCTCGGCTCACCCTAATTCCTTAGCGAATAAGGGAAACAACTCGCAATTGTGAAGATGTTTCTATAATGCTTTTACAAAGCTTACATTCAAACCATCTTCGTTGTGCTTGCTGTACCGCCGTCATCGAATATTACTTCACTTGTCTTTTAGGGAAGCTAAACGATGCATTTTACGCACAAATGCGTCACAATTCATCGATGAACTTTTGCAGTATCTTTTACCTGAGAGTAGAGTATATACCTTCTTCCTGATAGAAGTATGGTGAAAAGATGCATCCTAATCCTAATACACCTATCCTAATACACCGGCGACTTAGAGCAGAGTTATCTTCAAAAGACATAGATAACTAGCAGTTATTCCTTATTGATAACTTTTAATTAACATCTACATCTACGTAATACCCTGCGACCCACCACGAGGGTGTGTGGCAGGGGGTGAAGATCACCAAACATGCACTATTAACATGCAACTAGGACATCTAATGAAGGCATGCTAGATAATAGGGCCACATGCAGCTAGATGGTTAGTATCTACATGACAAGAAAGGTATTATTGGCTGATATTACATGCATCATGCACTACAGACTACTCTAACTATATTTCACCTACCTATCCCTTTGCTACGCTGCCTATTGTTCTCTCTTATATTACGAGGGAAAAATGACATTTTAAATCTATCGGTACGACAATCTATCTCTCTAATCTTGTTAATATGAACAAACCTAGCATAATACGCAAGGGTTCTTACTATATATATCTAACGTCATCTGTGAACAAATCGGTTTCGAATTTACTTAAAAGGTTTAACCTGCGTTCTGATAGTAATTCCCATCCTAGTTCTTCTATTAAACTCGTAACACTTATACAATTATCACAACGGCCTTTAACAAACCTAGCGGATCTCCTTTGCACGCGCTCTAATTCTTTTATCATACTTACCTCGTACGGATCACAAATACTAGCGGCATATTCTAAATGAGGCCTGACAAGTGTAAAATAGCTCCTTTCTCGTACTCTCTCATCGCATTTGCCTAGAACCCTTTTTACGAATCCTAATCTAAGTGAATCAATAAGTAGTCTATATCTGATTTTTTGGCTACGGATATGGATTACCATACCAGATTGAGGCTTACATTTACAGAAAATTACCATTTACTTTAGTTCATAGGGCTGTTTTTTATAAAACGACCAGAGAAGGAATGCCTACTTTCCATTACAGTTCACGGATTAGTGCATTTGAATTTCGATCTCCCTGGTAGCTCACAGTTCTTTAATTCTCGCACTAATTAAGGGGGGACTTCATAGAACGGAAAATTAGGAGAAAATTAAAGGATAAACCGATGGATTTTTTCAGAACGGGATCACAAGGAAAAAAATATGAGTCAGACGGAGGGAGTTTTAGAATCGAGATTCCAACCAACATGGAGCTTGAAGAATACAAAATATATTGACCGCACGGTAGATAAAATACAGATTATTCTACTCAACTTCGATTCACACATCAAACATTCATCATTTACAAGGAGTTAGAATGAGGTAATAAGCGAGCGGAGCGATGCTATGAGGAGACGCTGTAGCCGCCACCTATCGAGCGGCTTCGGGACACTCGTACAGAATCGCCAAAAATAGAAATCCGCAAATTTAGGTCATTTATTGACAGCTCTTCCCTTCTTCAACTGCGAATTTCCGAGTGATTTCTCTCACCACTCCTGGCTACAAAAGAAACGTGAAAAACCTACCGCGGCAAAACGCTCAAAGCACGATGAGTTCATTCTAGAATAGATATGAATGAATGAATGAATTTATTACTCCAAATTACTTCAGTGTACAAATTTTGTTACAAAACAATGAAAGGAGCTTTAGGTAGCTTCAATGGTTAAAAAACCAGTGTGGAAGCTACCATCCTTAAATTTAATGCGAGGCTGGTTACACAAAAATTTAACTTTTTTTTTAAATTATAAATATGCATCATTGAATATGACACGTGGCAAAAACATATCTTGAAAACAAATATATAAATATAGTAATAATAAAAAAAAATAAAAACAATAATAAAATAAAGATAAATACAAAAGAGCAAACAAGATTTTTTTATATGCTCGTTTCAGAAACTGACAATAAACAAAGTAAACATAGTACAAAGTATAACTTATACACAAAAAATGACTTTTTCTCCTTTAGACAAAAAAATGTAAAGTAAATATATGTAAATAAATATATTCACACACATTTTATAGAACCGAAATTACATGAATCACCTGCAGGAGAATAAGAGTCTCACTTCATTTCAACGCTTGAGGCTGAGGGGATTATTATTGACGCGACAATTATATATGACCAAGAAACACAAGTGTGGCTACGGTATGCCACAATGGAAACAAGGGTTCCTGCTCAGTTACTGAAGAAGTTAGGGGCTCGGCTTGAAATCAGGGAGAACAGATCCTCATACACTCACTACGTTTACCAAATGATCTCAGACCGATCTGACCGGGTCTCGGTATGGTTAACGCAACGGGGATATATGTTTCCATCGGTCGTGCCCCGGATGCCATTGGACCTCGGACAGCAGCCTGCACACGAAAGTCGCTTGACCGATTACAGCTCACGCCCGAGGGTTTAAAAACGAACGGCATGAATGGGCAGGTTGTTCTCGTTCCTACGCTTCCCTTCGTCAACAAAGGAATGATTGAGGAGAAAGAATGTTTTCCTCATTTCATTGATTAACTAAATCGAGTTAAAATTTATTTTGGAAGAATGAACGAGATATTTATGCAGTCATGAGACACACCGGATTCCAATTTTATTCTTAAATTAAAGCGGTAGCGATAAGCATGAAGTCAATAATAGAGTACTCGGAAAATGTGATGAGAAAGTGAAAGAACGTTGTTATTTTTCAATCGTTAGGCCTCATCTGGAATATGCTGTTAGTGTATGGGATCCATACGAAACGGGGTTGATATCAGAGTATCAGAGTTAGATCGCGTACAGCGAAGAGGAGCTAGGTTTGTGAAACGATGCTACGATAAGTTGGCTAGTGTGTCTGGACTGTTAGAAGAATTAGGATTGGAATCGCTATCACAGCGTAGATTAAATTATAGGCTTAACCTCCTAAATAAATTTCAGGAAAATCATTTTACTGACGACGTAAAAAACATACTATTAACCCCTTCGTACTATGGCAGATTAGATCGCGCCAATAAAATTAGAGAGCTAGATTGTAGAACCGATAGGTATAAAATGTCATTTTTTCCGCGTACCATTCGGGACCATAACAGCTGTGATCGTCGTCATGAATAGTTCGAGTATTGAAATAGGCAGGCAGTAAATCTTTCTCATTATATTCTCTACTCTCTTATTTATGCGTGATGTATATATTGATGTTCTTATTTATGCATGATATTTTGAATCTGTAGTAGTAGTCTTTGTATCCCTTGCATGTTGGAACGATTGAAGATAGAACGTTTCTTGGGTATTAGATTTTTAATTGGCGCTTTGCATGTGTGGTACGGGGGTTTTAATGTAATGTCGGTGTTCTACCATATCATTCATGCATGACTGGTGCGAAAGCACCCCCTGCCACACACCCTTTGGGTGGCTTGCAGGGTATGACGTAGATTTAGATGAATAATGTTATATTAATGAAGTAAAAACTTCATTTTATACGACTGAAATGCTCAGTTATGAACTGAATGCAAATCATAATAAGCCTTTAACTTGACCCATTTTCCACATCGAACGCAGAGAAACACCTTCACAACCGGAGGATTTTTCTTGCGGTATCGTAAAAAGTATGCACAGATGTCCATCACGTCATTCCCTATAGTGGTCGGTAGATTCAATAAGTGTGACTGCCAGTGATAAATTTATTTTTTCTAAATAGGCGATAAAGCGTACGAACTACAGTCCGTTACATTTCAACGAGATCGATGCGTTGCAACTGCCCCAATTTAAGAATAAATATTCTCCGGAGTGCATAGGCATACCATATCCCATGAAAAACGGCTCTTATTTTTTTCGTTGGAAAATATCACGATTGTTAGTACAGCAAGTGACTGACATTTTGGTATCATTAGAAGGTTAAGATCTTTTTCATAATCCCGAGGCCGATTTCATTGGAGGGTATGTGAAGTGATATCTTGATCCAATAACCGAAATCAACGATTAGATAAAAGTGGTAACAATTCCGGAAAGTGAGGAGTAATGTATTCTCAGAAAATAAATCACAGGTGAACAAAATATGCAATTCATGCGATCGGCTGTACTCCGATTGTATCGCAGGATATTTAAAAATGAATCATAAGAGAATGAACATCAGACTGAAAATTCTGATTACTTTTTGGGAATAAAAATTTTGTCTGGCGAGAAGAAGATTTCTGATTGAACCAGCATTCATTTTCACTTTCGCGCAGAATAGGAAACTCAATTCCGAGTCTCTACGCACGGATTGAGTAGGAAAGTCACGCGTAGGAAGAAAATGTAAAGCCTCAGAATGAAAAAATCGCAGGAAATAGCCTCGGGGACAGCAGCCGCGACTCGAATTTTTACGCATCGGCACGAAGGAATTTTTTCCCGTTATGCCTGCGGTTTCCGAGCGGTTATAGCCATCCTTCATCACATTAGAATTGCAGAAGGTTGCTCATGGAGAAATAACAGGTGAACAAGCGACGATAGCCCTGCGACTCCAAGAAATACTCCGTTACTACCGAAACCGAATATTACGGCGCAGAGTATGAAATAATTGTGAGGTGAAACGAAAAGATTAGAGCACGTACTCTAAACCATAAACTCCATCGCTCCTCGGGAAAAAAAAATTTAAACGTTTAAACTGATACATAAAGGCCGGTTTTACAATGTCTGATTAACATTAACCACAGGTCGACGTAGCCTTTTCGCTAAATTGATGCTAAATCAGAGTTCTTGTTTCTCACGTTAGACTGTCGCGTCGCTGACTTAAGCGTTATAGATGAGAGAACGTGTCGACTTTGGTTTTCATACCAAGAAAATATTAAACGAGAGATTAAATTTAACCGGGCCTACGAAAAGTACCTAACAGCAGTCGTGCGGTGAGCTGTGCCGAATGGATGACAGACGTGGAAAATCGGACATCAGGAGAAGAATAAAATGGAGGCTTTCAAAATTTAGTGCAGGAGGCGGACGCTGAATGTGGAGTGAGCTGAGAGCTGATATCAAATGGAAGAATAAGGTCAGAAGCTAGGAAGTATAAAACAAGGGGGAGAAAAACCATCCGGAGCATTATTAGGAAGCCAGGGTACAGAGGAGTAAGTGAAGCCCTCCGATCGATACATACAGCAAATGCAGAGATCAACTAAATGGGATAAAACAGTACCCGCAGCTACAAGGAATTGAAAGCGTTAGCAGGGACATGATTCAATGGAGGAATGAAGTCGACCAAACTCAGAGCTGAATGACTAATGATGATTATGGATATGTGAATTATCCACAAGACAAATGCCAAGGTTTACTCGCAATATTGCATTTTAAGACGGGGAAAGCCCTAATAACCAGACTATAAAGGCATTTTTGAGACAGACATGTGTACATGCTACGTACTACCTCAAGCATAAATTTGACATTATTTGCACGAAAAAACAACGCGAGCAGAGGTATTCACGGTTTCAAGAGCTAGAATCAACAAAATATCCAGCCCCGGCAAAACAAATAACCCCAAAGAGTTTACGACCAGGGCACACAGCCAACATTTTTATTTCGCTCCATTCCAACGGTATTACCCTACGGATGTCTCACCAGCCACGACAACGGCGATTTTATTGTCCGCCCGCGCGGAAGCCATAACAATTAACACGGAGGCAAAGAAACAATATTCCAATAGTTACCCGTAAGAGAGACTCTAAAAAAAATACCCACGCCTAAATTGAGGAGCTTCAAACGAGGACAGAAATGGAAGGAAAGACTGGCGCACTGGTCGATGATTTGGTCGATGACGGTCGGCAAGACACTCCAAAGCCTAATAAACACACAATATTGGTAGCAGTTAGATTACTTAAAAATTAAATGTTATCAGCGCGCGAGGTTCATTCCTTACGCGCACAATTTAAACGATGCGAATGCTTCCAGAAAGCAATTAAAAATTTACAATAACAGATTTTAAGAGATCAAAGAATAGAAATATGTTTACTCCGAAAGTGACTTGTATTCCACAAGGTTGGTTTCTTCGTCATTAATTTGCAACATTACTTTTCGGGAACGAGGTAATTTTTGAGGCAGAAATTCTCGATATACTCATCAATATTCAAGAACAATAGGAATAGAGGGAGCCAGGATGTTTCCCATACGTAAACATGGTAAATCTTTAACTATCTTCCACACGGCCGAAAGGAGAATGATATGACGGATGGAAAGGTGTCACCACCGCACGTTTACCCCACTCTCTTCTGGGAAAAAATCCGCCAAAAACAACGTTGAAGAGATGGAAACAACTGTTGAATCACAGGGCACAACATCTTAATAATTCACAATCTTTATCACTATCACCTTTAGTAATTCAATCCCAGGACTGTATCCACTCATTCTAGTCTGCCGCATGTCATATTACTTCACCCCCTTCCCGCTCTTGTTTTTCACATCCCGTTTTAGCAGGCCTAAGCATTCGTTGCTGGGCATCCCTCGAACTGCCTTCCCTTCAGTAATATCCCTCACTAATTCCTTGGGCCTCCTCCTCACGCCTACCTTCATCGAGTCCACCTGAGAGCCACTAAATTGAATTTGTACTTATAATTAGTATATTTGAAACCTTATTCCCTACATATCATGATTTCGACAATAATTACCACTATAAAGCGTTGTCATTACCTAGGTAATGAAAATTATTGTCTAAACCATGGTCGGAAATAAATATGTAATTGAGGACTATATAATTGAGGATATAAATTCATATAGTGACAAGTACTGCAGAACCGAATGATTTAAAATGAAAATATTTCCACGTACGATAAGGGATCATGATAGTTTCCATATATCAGTTCTAGGATACTTTGACCCTGACTAGGTGAAATAGGTTTTTGCACTCGTGCTTAATATCTTAACTTCATTATTGGCTACTAATCACGCAAGCAATTTCCGGCATGATATAGCTCTCGCATGATTTAGTACCAAGTAGAACTATTTATCTGTCGCAGTAATAATAACCAGTAGTCGTATCTTAAGTACTGTACTGCGTGGTAGCATGTTCGTCCACGTAGCACTCTCCTAGTTTCTGGTCTGACCGCGCATAGTCATCCAGACTGCTTCTGGCCTGCGCCAGGCATTCCGGGGGAACGTGCGCGGTTCGGATTTGAGCTGGGATGAGAGCTTCATGCCTGGTGTGGAATCACCCCGTGTCACACCGTATTTCGTAGATGTGGATGTACCAATTTCGTGAACTTACGTCGGAAACCTCCGCTTTCACCA
This sequence comes from Ceriagrion tenellum, assembly GCA_963169105.1. NCBI lineage: Eukaryota > Metazoa > Arthropoda > Insecta > Odonata > Coenagrionidae > Ceriagrion > Ceriagrion tenellum. The sequence continues at coordinate 58,814,593 of OY720632.1, read as the reverse complement.
ACTGCCAGCGAGTATTTCGACTAGCTTCGACATATAACTTAATTATCACAGATCTAATGCTCAGATGAGTTTGATCTTCGTTTATCCAGGGATGAGTTAATTCCTGTTTTTAAATGTTTTCCACAATCCGAGAGTTCACGTAACAAGTTACTTTGCTGATCAACCCGTCCAATTTGACCACATTTAAAGGTCTAATCACAGATAGGTATGCTTTAAGAATTAGAGCGCCTGCAAAGGAGATCTGCTAGGTTTGTTAAAGGCCGTTTTGATAATTGTATAAGTGTTACGAGGTTAATAGAAGAACTAGGATGGGAATTACTATCAGAACGCAGGTTCAACTTTAGGTTAAACCTTTTAAGTAAATTCGAAACAGAGTTGTTCACAGACGACGTTAGATATATATTGAGAACCCCTGTGTATTATGCTAGGTTTGATCATATTAACAAGATTAGAGAGATATATTGTCGTGCCGATAGATTTAAAATGTCATTTTTCCCGCGTACTATAAGAGAGAACAATAGGCAGCGTAGCAAAGGGATAGATAGGTGAAATATAGTTAGAGTAGTCTGTAGTGTATGATGCATATAATAACAACCAATAATCCCTTTCTTATTATGGAGATACTAACCATCTAGCTCCATGTGACCCAATTATCTAGCATGTCTCCATTAAATATCCTACTTGCATATCAATCGTGCATGTTTGGTGATCTTCACCCCCTGCCACACACCCTCGTGGTGGCTCGCAGGGTATCACGTAGATGTAGATATAGATGTAGATGGCGAGCAGACGGGGCGAGCGGTAGTGGTTTATGAAGTCTAGCAAACGAAAGAAAGGGAAGGACTCTAGGGGAGGCACGATCGCTCAGAGGGTGAGGGAATGGGGGAAGGTTTGTGCGGGAGAGTAAGGGCGGAAGTCGGAGGGGAGTGCGTCGCTTAGCTACGCCGAGTTCCGTTTTGGTGGCGACAGTGTGCGTTCCTTCCTGGGGCGTCGCTCGGCGTCCCGACGGCAAACGCAGCGGACGGAAGGGATGCATCACTGCTATGGAGAGGAACACGAAGGGATTCACGTTGCGGGACAGCATAATGTGAGAGGAGACGGGCGCAATTCACTCACAACGGCGTCGAGCGAGGGTGTGCTACTGTTATTATTGGTCGTGTTTGACCGCATGGGATAGACTTTGACAGGCCGTTAATAATCTGCTTTCACAGCGTGAAGCGTCTCTCTACTCGAGCAATTTCTCTCTCCACTTCATCTCATCAATCCAAACTCTTTTCGTCACGTCCAATATTCCCTTGGCTCTTCCTCCATCTTCCGCTTTTCCCGAGTTCCGAATGTAAACAGTTCAGAAGATGTCCTTCTGCGTTCCCTGAAGTCTCGTCACTTGCAATGCAGGTACTGTACTTTATTCTTCCAATTTAACTTCAACCATACTTTATTCTAAAAATATCCGAATACATGAAAAGATTGAAAAGTATAAGGCTATATGAATTGCCCTTGGGGTGCTCCCGAGTTCCGAATGTAAACAGTTCAGATTGTCCTTCTGCATTATCTGAATTCTCGTCACTTGTAATATACTGTACTTTATTCTTCCTATTTAACTTCGACCATATTTTATTCTAAAAATATCCGAATACATGAAAAGATTGAAAAGTTAAAGGCTATATGAATTGCCCATGGGTGTGGGCCGGGGCGGATATAAATATGCACCAGCGAACACCACCTAGAAGAGGATGAAGTTGACAGTTCAAGAGAATGAGTATTACGAACAATTTTTTTAGTATAAAGAAAATCCATTTAACCCATCGAATACGTAAAACAATAAAATACACCATTCGGTGCAATGGCAATAACAAGAACTGAAGCTGCTAAGAATGAGCAATCTATATTGGGTACATTGAGTAGCCCTACCATACAGTTGTCACGCCACAAAGTATTGTTGCTAGCGCTGATAACACATGGACAGCATGAAGCATTCAAGGCTCGACGCAACTTTTCGCTAAATATGATTTCAAAAGAAACCTTTAATTACACGCTCAAGCATTAAATAATTCTCAAAATCTGAGAACTTAAAAAATCCGCTATGAAACAACAAGCATACAACAGACATCTAGCATGGACTATGCTTCACTAAAAATAGGCTTTCCCGTCGCACGTCAATTAGCCCTCATTTCCCCTTGATTAGTCTATTCTATATATCCACTAATGCACTCCATCACTCACTGCACAAACGAACGCAACCGATAAGACGATTAAAAGTCATCGGTAAACGAGAAACGATAAGGGAGGGTGCCAAAACCACCGCAAAGAGAGGAATTGAGTTTCGCTGAAAATTAGCAGAAATAAAAGCAAGAACTCTTCCTTTCAGCAATCGCAGGCGCAATGCAGGGGTCAATGAACCTTAAAGAAAGTGTCACCTCTGAAATCCGAACCCAAACAATTCTCACACATGAACATGCTCACGCATCACTCGCATTGCCTAATCCTTAGGAATGCACTCGCGTGTCCGGACATTCCCTCGTCCCTCCCATGACCCTAACCATTTTCCCTCTCACTCCATCCACACTGGCGTTGTCACTTTGCCCAACCGATGATATTGACTGAACCGAACGGAGGGATTCTGGGGCACTTTCACGTTTCATCTTGCAGCATTCGATGTTTTATATCCTATAAAAGCCTGATGAATATTTCAACAGGAAAATTTAATTAAACAAGTAGTACTTTGGTGGGTACTGGGCAGATGGGCACAGTGTCAAAGATATTATAAGGAGAATGGCATTAGAGAATGAGGCGCTCAGAAATAACATGGAAAGTGTTAGCAGAAGACGAGGATTTTGAACGAGAATGTAAAGAAAATGTAGTCGAAGAGTTTTGATGGAGGGAAGCGTTGTATGGTGCAGAAAAGTGGACCTTGAGAAGGCAGAAGCAGAATAAACGGAAGGGTTTTGAAAAGTGGATGGGTAGACGAACGTAGAAAGGGCGACGGACGGAAATCATGACGAATGATTAAGTGAATAGCATGCTAGGTGAGGAAAAGGAAACTTCCAGAAGTGATAAGGAGTAGGAAGAGTATGTTGTTGGGGGGGAAATGAGTGGCTAAGTGTTGAGGAAGACCGTGATAGGTGGGTGTTGGGAAAGAATGACAACAGGCCTTATGGACGGGATGAAGAGGGGTAGGACGAATGCAAAGAGAAAGATAGAAATAACGTAAGGGGCCTTCGTCTTTAAAAATCTAGAGGATTGTTACTTGCATCCATTTAAACCTACCTTTACCCTCAGATTATCCCAAAAACGGTCAATATTTAAGCGCTACAGGATGAGCGGAGTTTTGAGACGCATGGTGAGTAAGGAGCCAGCTGATGGTGTCGGTAGGATCGCGGAGATAAACTCAAGAGCGTAGCGAGTCACATGATTTGTTTTGATGTTCCCTATAACGTCAAAACTTTTTACATAAAAATATAACCATTTATTTTTTTCCACTGTGGTAAAAGGGAGAGAGAGAGAGGGTGGTAAGTAAGGTAAGAGGGGATGCATGGAGAACAAGGAGGAGAGCGGCGGGTCGATAGAGTAAGTCGACTGGCGAGGCGAGGGGAGGGTGGAGAGTAAAAGAGGGAGGGAGGCAGTTCCCAGCCGGGAAGGGAGGTTCGGGGGTGGATGTCTGTGGGAGTCTGTGAGGGGGAGGAGGGAAGAGTAGGAGCAGAAACCGCCCCCGAGTGTACGCGATCGAAGAGACAAAAGGGGGGGGGGAGGACGGCGGGGGCGAACAGGCGGGAGGTTTAGAGGGGCGGCTTGTGTTTGGGTGAAGCGGCTGAGGCCCCCCCAAACCCCTCCCCATTCCCGACTCTTCGCCGAGCCCAAAGCATTGCGGGACGGCTTCCCTTCTCTACACTCCTTTTCCAGTATCGGCGAGTGCATAGGCACCCCAGAATGGTTGACAGGGAGTGGTAGGGGGCGCGGGAGGCGCGGCAAATGGGGGGGGTCATCAGAACGAGAGGGGGAGACGGAAACTTAAAGCCGGAGAGGGAAGCGGGATATACGTTTCCTATTTGGCGTTCAAGAGGGTGTGTGCCCTCGGGTGAGGGAGGGTTAGTGGGGGAGGGGGAGGACACACTGGAGAAGGGTGGATACCGCCACGCGATTCGACATCCGCATTTCAAATACCCGGCCTTGGAAACATACTTCCAAAACACCGTATTACACACACATATACTAGGGGTTAAGCATAACTTTAAAAAGGTAGTTGTATACGTTCCATCTGAAAGATCAGGCGCGAGTAGAGAGATTATTATTGACGTCCACGGAATTTCACTCCAATGAAAAGCTCTTACTCCACTTCAGCCTCCACTAATATAGCCTAAGCATTGATAAATACTTTCGTTCACTGTGTGTTTAAAATCAAAACCTACGGCAGAAAATCGTAACTTTAGTTGTGAAATGTTTTGGTAAAAAAGCATACTCGGGTTACTCTAATTACTCTCTATGAGTCATGTTAATTTCAGTTGCTGAACGATTGCGGTTTCAACCGAGTCATCGAAAGGATTTGGTTCTTCAAACGTAAACTGTTAAAAGGAAACAAAGTTGTCGCAAAAACAACTCATTCAACGTCACTTGTTATCATTAAAAAATTATTCCATCCCCACATCTTCCTTAAACGTACATCTGAAGTAAAAATGACAGAAAAGTCTCCACGAAGATCAATATATTTTGATTATCATACGCACAGCTGCCGCAGTTTACGTTCAGAAGAGCCGACTACGCACGATGGTGACGTGGAAGACGGAAGACATCGATCGGAGAAGGAGGCAGGGATCCAAGGTGCTCGCAGGAAGAAGTGGAATATGAAGCCGGCACGTCCGATGCCTTACCTCAAGAATGGCCACGCGCGACATGGAATACATTCGCGCTCATGAAATCGAACCAAGTGAAGCCCTTTTACGAAATCACGACTCACCACCGAATACAGGAATCGGCGAACAACACAAACAAAAGGTGACTTTCACATTCGCACCGGAATATTTTATTCAATCGTAGAATTTTGTTCACCTTTCATTCCGTCCCTCAGCGGTCTCGTACACAGAGTCCCGCCACTGCTGAACAGTCTAAAGAGGGTTCCCTTCGCAAACAATTTCTCCGCCGGGGTCAACAATGCGGAACGGAGCGGAAAGGGTTCGTTTAAGGTGATATCGCGGCTTCCTCCGGGGAGCGAAGAAGGATAACACTTCCAAGAAAGGCACCGTAGGCAGAAGGAGATGGGCAATAACTCTGATAAAACGTGGGAGACGGGAAAAGAAGAGAGATATCGGCACACCACCGGAGGGACAGATAGAGCCCGCTGCGGGAATCCATTTCTCGTAACAGAAAAAAAATTGCGAAATAAAAGGTATTTTCTTCGAGGGCAACAAAACAAGAGAAAAGATGGACATTGAAATACGTTGCGGTCATAAAACGTCGAGGTATTGAGGCGATAAAGAGGCTGGTACAGAGCATTTCGAACTGGCATCCATTTTACGAAGGTTTGATATTGGGTTTCAGACTTATCGGTAACCCAAAGAGTCTCTTGGTCTGAATCAAACGCGGGTTAAAAATTTTTTGTCATCATTTCGCTATCCAAAACCGCAACCCATTTAAGTACCTTGCTTGATATTAAACATGGTTAGTACAAGCACGAAGAAACACTGCGAACATGCGAGAGGCATGAAATTGCGCAGTACTTTCCTCCTATCTACATCTACATCTACGAAATACCCTGCGAGCCACCACGAGGATGTGTGGCAGGGGGTGAAGATCAACAAACATGCACAATTGACATGCAATTAGGATATTTAAGGGAGACATGCTAGATAATAGGGTCACATGGAGCTAGATGGTTAGTATCTACATAATAAGAAAGGGATTATTGGTTGTTATCACATGCATCATGCACTACAGACTACTCTAACTATATTTCACCTACCTATCCCTTTGCTACGCTGCCTGTTGTTCTCTCTTATAGTACGCGGGGAAAATGACATTTTAAATCTATCGGTACGACAATCTATCTCTCTAAGCTTGTTAATATGATCAAACCTAGCATAATACGCAGGGGATCTTAATATATATCTAACGTCATCTGTGAACAACTCTGTTTCGAATTTACTTAAAAGGTTTAACCTAAATTTTAACCTGCGTTCTGATAGTAATTCCCACCCTAGTTCTTCTATTAAATTCGTAACACTTATACAATTATCATAAGCGCCTTTAATAAATCTAGCGGACCTCCTTTGCATACGCTCTAATTCTTTTATCATACCTTCCTCGTAAGGATCCCATATACTAGCGGTATATTCTAAATGAGGCCTGACAAGTGTAAAATAGCTTCTTTCTCGTACTCTCTCATCGCATTTGCCTACAACCTTTTTTACGAATCCTACGGTTTGCTACACTAGTTATTTCCCTGATGTGTTTCCCCCATGACATGTCTTCACTGATTGTGACGCCTAAGTATTTAATTGAATCTACGTTACATATTTTGTTTTCTTTAATGCAATAATTATTCCGGGGAGAGCCATTCTTTTTCCAAAAATTCATAATCGCGCATTTCTTCAAATTTAATTCTAGCTGCCAACTATCACACCAATCATCAATCGCATCTAAATCCTTAGCTAAAAACTGGATGTCCTCTTCATTTCTAATTTCCTTATACACTACTGCATCATCGGCAAAAAGACGGAGCTTGCTATTTTTTACTGCTGTATACAAGTCATTTACGTAGAGAAGAAATAAAATTGGACCTATCACGCTTCCCTGGGGAACACCCGATGTAACTTCACCTGAGCTGACACCATCTAATACCACCCTTTGAACGCGTTCATGTAAGAAGTCTCCTATCTAGCCTACTATATTACTGTCTATCCCGTATGATGCTAACTTCGCGAGTAACTTACAGTGCGGAACCTTGTCAAACGCTTTTCTAAAGTCAAGAAACGCTGCGTCTACCTGTACGTTACTTTCTCCGGAAACTAAAATATCGTTGCAATAGAAAAGTTTGGACTCGCTAACAAGACCAATTGGAGCCCAGCATGCAACCACTTCGAACAAAGAGGCTCCAATCTCTTTGGTCTCGAGTTGAAATGGATCGCTAATAAGCTGGATGGAGGCCAAACCACAGGCTCTGAGCAGAAGAATAATTGAAACAAAAACCGTCACGTGGAGCCCTAAATAGAGGACTTACAAGTTTTTTACCGTAAGGTGTCAAGTTATTTCGCATTGTCAACCAAGTCATAATTGAAAACTTTCACGTATAGTTCGAGTCACCAAAGGTACCTTCCAAATAACTTACATGAAAAGGTCACCTATGTAAGCCTTAAAGAAAATTAAACCCATCAAGAAAACCATTAGAAAGAAGGACGGGGAAAAGCTAAAACGAGGCGCATTACTCGGTACTCTGCTACAGAAAACAAATATCTAATACACTAAAAATAAGAATATTCTACCCTGTGGTAGAAAATTTTCACCTATGTTCCGGAAGCGTGAACAATTACAGAAGATAAGAAAATATGGCTGATAGCGTTGGGAATTGGATTCTGGACGAAAAGCAGCGGCGTGGAATTTATGGATCACGCTCCCAATAGTGATCTGAGGGAGATAAAAAGACACTGAATGAAAACGTAGAACAAAAGCAATCGTAATTGCTCGTAAAGCTGATATGATGAGAATGCCAGAGTATAGACTTAAAAAATTGAGGAGGGTTAGCTGAAAAAATGAAAGACGGGTCAAGAGTAGATGGGAAGAGGGTAATGGATGAGAAGGAGTTATATGAAGACAGCTGGCAGAAAGGAGAAACAAGACATAAGGGATGCAATTATCGGTCACTACCACTCGAAACAAAATCGCTCTTCTGATTGATAAAGACAAACTTGCTTCTGAATTCAGCCGACGGAAAAGCGGAAGGAATCCCAATCGATGGAACTCTCTAAATGAGAAGAAGAGAGCATCAAACCATAATAAATTTAATGTATAGGTAACTCAGAGAAGCCTCTGGGAAAAAGAAGAAGTGGCAAAAACAAAAAAATGACACCACGTAACACATCTGGTCGCATCCCCCCACAGAGCTCATAACATGACGAATTATCTTGAATAACGATGCCTCACGAAATGAAATACATTAATAATCCTTACCGCAAGGGCAGGCTATGGTAAACTCTTGAACAAAGACGGGTTTTCGCCGCTCCGAACGCAAAATAGCGGACGAGAAAAAAAATAAGAAAAGTTCCCGATATACTGGTGCACCCTTGGAGAAGAACAAATAGTATTGCCTGTTACCGAACGGTAACAAATGGTACGCCTCCTCCGAGGTACGACATCAATTATTAATGGCGAGCACGTTCCGCGAATGGAGAAAAAGAAAACTGAAATAAACACATCGGATGGAGTAACGAATTTGAAAGGATCACGAACGTCAGGAAACAAAAAAAATGCTGATGATATATTGAGGATCTCCATTTGGAAGGGAATGGCTATCGCGTCGACCTATAGCTTCGCTCCACTCTTTCTGAGGTACAGGACAAATAGAGGGAGGGGTGGCATAGAGTGGCTAAAGGGGATGAGGGTTGAGAAGGACGGAGGGGAAGGGACAGGGGCAGCGGCTGGAAGGGGGTGGAAGAGGGGGGGAGGGCGCGAGGAAGTGCACTCGAACGTGCATGGCTGAGCCCACACGGCGAGGCACAGGCGTCGCAGTTGGCATCGCGGAGTCTTTCCCCTCAAACGCAAAAATAAAGGGACTTCAACAGCTCTCGGCATTAATTTTCTCGAGTCTTGGGTCAAAATCCTTTCATAATCATCAAAGCAGTGTAAACCTCATCCTCAATTTAAAAAGCGGCAGAGAACGTAACATATCTAAATAAAAGAGCCTATTTAGTCCGCTCAAATATTACAGATGTACAAAAACATAAGAGAACGTATATGGCACAAACTCAGTGGAATCCAGGGAATTCTGTATTTGAAAATAAACACTTGCGCAATTTCCACACTATTATTTTCGTAACCAACCATGGTTTCAGCACATTATGCCATCATCAGGGTTACACCTGTGCATAATGGCACATAATGGATGGCATAATGTGCTGAAACCATGGTCGGTGACGACAATAAAAGTGTGGAAATTGAACAAGTAATTATTTTCAAACATAGATGTTTAAAAAGCTTACACGAGGGAAAAAGAAAATAACTAAGCAAGTGTATGAAGAGTTAACAAGCGAAGTGCGAGCAAGAATGCAATATTGCGATATAAATTTCTTAGTAACACACAAAAGAGGTGAAACCTCGTCGTTAAAAGAAATGACGCATTTGAGAAAGTAAAAAGATAATTATATTTCACCTCTAAAGACAATATTATCGAAACAACAAAAAATAAGGGTGTAACCTTATCTATCTTCCTCCTCTGGTAAAGCGTAAACAGTATCACATAAAATGAAATAAATTTCTTGAGAAGAGTCAACATTCAAAGGAAGATACGAACATGCACTTTTTTCAATGCGGTAGTATCCTTCGGCTGAGGGATAGAGAGAAGATATCAACATCCTAAACTGAGATAAAAAGCTTTGCGCAGGAGATCATGAAGCGTATGATATTCTGCGTAGCCAAATGCAGTTGCGAAAGGAAATTTCGCGGGTAAAAGCCAAAAGCAGCACAGAAGTCTACAAAGCTCACCTTTCAACCCGCTCGACGCATTCAATCCTACTGAATCCGTTTCGAGCGGGTGCAGACCATAAAGTAGTTGGTTTTCCCTCCGTCATATTACAGGCAACGCTCGAATTTTACATTTTCATTTCAAAAGCTAGAAGAAGTATGAAATAAATATTGTAACATTAATTGCGCAAAATTATTGTATTAAAGAACTCATATTTTCGGTAACTGAATAGATATTATTTATCAATAAAAATAAATAAGAAAAAATAAAACTCCACACCACTAAATTTATGGCGTGTTATAAGAATGCGTCCGAAATTTCTCGTTTGTTGAATTAAGTGTCTTCGGAGTGAATTTTCGCACCATTTCCCACGGAAATCGGCTTCAATTTTTTTGGAAAATATCTCGCAAGTTGTGTGGTAGGTGGCTGTTACTTTGGTATCTTTTTAAACGTGAGATTTTGTTCTTTGAAATGCAACTAAATTCATTGAATTCTAGTTGAAATGACATATCGCTAAAGATTGTCAAAAAGTGGCTTTAGAACACTTGCACTCTCTTCGAAGGTAATCAGCGGCGTCAGAATTCTGACAGGAATTACCTGACGAGGAGGAACTCTCACCGTTGCATAGACAAATTGCAAGCATTCCCTGACAAATATGCGATCAAGACACCTCACTAGGTAAATTCTACCATCTCTAACAAGAGAAAATATAACAATTTTATTTGAAAATTTTACTTCTTTTATGATTTTTTTTTCGTCTGTCGACCTCACCCATCCTAACGCGGAGAGGCTTAACTCGAGCTAAGCAATTTAACGCATCACGAGAAGAGCTCCGCTCTGCTACACCCTCCTTATTAAGAACTTTCTTATCTCGAATGCATTAAGAAAGCTTTCTTTTTCACGGCAGAGGTGGAACTGTCAAGAATAAACGGTGAGGCTAGGTCGTTGGCCTCTGTAAAGAAAAATAATCACCGAGTTGAATGTCAGTCAAAGTCATCAACTGCACAAAAAATTACGAAGACCCTCTCAGGCAAGCTGCTGAAGACAACACCTTAATTATGAGCACGTGAGCATGCACTAATAATAGCATAATCCAAAAAAGCGGGCAGGAATACCGTAAAATTAACGTCGGGACCCACAGACTTCGTGAAATCATGCTCGCAATTATAAAGGGGGTTAGACAACATAATTAGATAACACAACTTACGAAAGCTGAGAGATTAGAAAAGAGGAATGTCAAAGCGCTCTATTGACAGCAACCCTAAAACCTCGTGAGCCAATAATTCTGGAAGGAATGGGAAAGGAAATCGCGGATACGATTTACGAGACTACCATTTCCAAACGACGCTTACCAGACACGCTAACAGAGGTCAAAAATAGGTCTTAAGGGACTCCAAAACTTCCCCATCACATATCACCAAGAAACGTTTCGAGATGGATAAATCACGTCAGGGATCACACACGAACAAATATATACAAAGGAGTATTTTCACGATATTTTATTAATAGTATACCAATCCATCAAAACGCAATGCTCCCCATCCATCACAGCGTCACATCAGTTCCTCTCCATAAGCGCTAAACACAATTTGGAATTGATATTTCTTATTATGACACCCATGCAATCTCCCTTCTCTCTCCCTGGGAGCCTAGGGCAGAATTCGCTGTTAGCATCAGAAGGTTCATCTTTTTCCTACGCAAAACTGGCAGAAAACGTAAAATATAAAAAAGGGCATATTTAAATGACTTTAATCTTGCCGATACATCATATATTATGGGAATAAAACCGATAAATCCAACCAAGTAATTAAAATGTAATTACATCTACATCTACGCGATACCCTGCGAGCCACCACGAGGGTGTGTGGCAGGGGGTGAAGATCACCAAACATGCACTATTGACATGCAACTAGGATATTTAATGGAGACATGCTGGATAATATGGTCACATGGAGCTAGATGGTTAGTATCTACATAATTAAAGGACATTAATTTGGATACTTACTTGAAAATGCAATATTCTAAATAGTTAGATACTAACAGAGCCAAGTAAAATACACCAAACTACAAAAATATGTTCATTAAGCTGTTCGGGCAGATGTTCATTAAGCAGTTCGGAAAAAAGCAAAGCTAGTTGTGGTCAAGCCTTTTTTTCAAACCATGTAAAACTGTTTCCTTTCTAATGATGATTTAGCTTCTAAAATAAGTCATAGTGAAAGAATTCACCTCAGTTTTTCTTCCCAAGTGAGTAATGCCATCACAAGTGGGGACACTCCATCAACCTCTCACTCCCGTTCCGCCCACACACCAACAGGCGGTCATCGCAAGCATATTTACGCATACGAAAGCACATACACTCACACACATACGTCGAGACGAGGCACGAACGCGAGTGCTCTCACTCAGGGATGCAACCACTTCAGCACGACATATTACCCCCCCCCCCTCGTCCCATTCCCGCCCCCGGGGGCACTCTGGCTACGCGACTCCCGCGCGAATAGCACACACGCGTGCATAAAAACCACCGACGACGCATTAGCGAGGGGGGGAAGGAAGAAAAACTAAATACGCCAGAGAGGAACTTCGCCCTCGCTGGAGGGTGTAGTACTCCACTACTCTCTTCTAGTAAATCCTTTAAGCCGCAGACATCATTTTCTTGTGATTTGTTAAAGCGATTGGTATGCCTCGACGGACGACGAGAATTTTTTTCTCAAATATGAGCATTGACTTATCAGTCCATTTATGGTCAAATGGAAATTTTCAACCGTTACGCTCAAATGCACGCACCGGGTGTCTTAGCGACCGTATATTTTGAAATTTGAACTCTAAGAGAAGAATATTCTAAATACTGTTAGTCATTTTACAAAAAAGCTATCTGACATATCTCTTCAATTTTCTATGCTATATTTCTGTGGTTAAAATTAGTAGAATACGGTACGAATATAGTTGCACGGTGTACCTAAAACATAAATAATAAACAAAATTATAATTGAACCTAAAATAGTATGTTCGTCAGCTTTTAAATAACAATTCTGCGTATGATGCATGGCAGCAACCATTACAGTGGCTCAATCAGGAATTATGCCCGAAAGACATCAGAATACTAGCCCATTTTTCTCTAAAGCGACGAAGTATATTGATCAAAGGAAAAAACACCAGTGATATAAGTATCATCCTCGCCCATCTTTGCCTCTAAACAAAAAAAAACAAAAAAGTTACGGGCATGAATAAATTAAGAAGGGAAACTCCAAGTTCCCATTTCGAACATCATCAACTTCAACATGGATTAGTGATCCACTCCCTTGTAATATAAAAATGCGGAATCGATCCATCAAAGAGGATTAATAGCAGCAACTATCTTAAGAATTCTCTTCAATATTGTGTTTAATACGACCTCGGTTTCAACACCTAAAATCATACTCGGGATGAGGATGTCACTGGGTGTTGAAAATCGAAGGGCGATAAAATTTTGTTGAAAAATTCGCGATAAAACATTGACCCATTTCAGCCCAGAAAAATTTTTGTATGCAATTAGATGAATTTTTTTATATTTTACTCATACAGTCACCTTAAGTACTCATGAAAATAATTTGGTGATTGTTTCCTTGAATGAAGCAGTGTTGACAAATTGAATGTGATTAAGTTCGTGGATCCTCCTACGGAGCGTCATACCCTCGCGCATCAGGTTGTAGCCATATCTACATATACAAAATACCGTGAAATCCACCACTAGGGTGTTTGGCACGGGATGATTCCACACTAGGCATGCAGCACTCACCCCAGTTCAATCAGAACCGCGCGCGTTCCCCCGAATGCCAGGTGCAGGCCAAAGCAGTCTGGGTAAAGGTACGCATTCAGACCACAAACTACGAGAGTGAAACGAAGAAGAACATGTTACCATGCAGCATACTACTCAAGATATAACTACTGGTTAGTATGGCTACGGTGAGCGGATATGGGTTAATGTGGACGCTACATAGTTGGTTCAAATTTACCCTTTGGCCCCGAATACCCAACATTTTTTCATCCATGAGTTCCACCGAGAGTACATGGACTTTCGATCTTCTATGAAGAGGAATATCAAGGGTTGGGCAAGAATATTCACCTGAAATAACATCTGATGCACAATCACGGGCGCCATGCACTCGAAAAGCTCTCTCTCCTCATGCAAGGGCGATGGCCTTCACTTTGACTCTCTAAAAATTGTGACGCTTTAGTCCCCGAGCTGTGACGACGGAGTTCGTTTCCATCTATTTCCATCCAAATAACACTATTTTGACGTTTCTATATAAAGCCTCACGAGAAACAGATGTTTTTCTGGCATGCACCATTGCGAGAGAGAGAGAGATAAAGAGAGAGACGAAAGCCTCCTTTTATCCTTTTTCACGGGCCGTATCCCCGTCGCGCTGGAGATCCAGATATTATTATTTACGCCTTGAAAACCCAATGCAAACATATTTCACGGATATTTAGAACATATTGAGTCTCAGGCTCCCCACCTTAGGGGAAATTTTCTTTTGGGAAGAGTAACTGCCTGCTCTGATAAACAGTCGATCCCTACGAGGAAATTAAGAGATTTTTCCTTTATTTACGCCTACGATATTGACTTCCGAATCGTAGATTTAGGATGAAAAGCGAATTAATTCTTTCTCATTTCGCAGCACAAAATTTTCAAGATTCGTTGAAAGGAATCGAAGAAGAAAGTATCTTTAACTACCTCGAAGGTTAAAGAGGAAGATGATGAAGGGAAAGTAGAAGGAAAATTCTCTAGTGGGAAAGAATATAGGGCTGAACTCAACCAGTCTTAGGACAGAACAATCAGTGATCCTGACGATAATGGCTAATGGAACAAACAGGCAGAGACAAGTCAGACTATAATAAGCTCAATAAGCTACGGGAGCATTGTATTCATGCGATTATACAACTTCTTAGGCGGTTGACCACGCAGAATTTGAATTTATGTTTGCTGGACTAGAGGTAGGAATGATTTTCGCTATTCCCTCTTACGGGGCTTAAAGATAAGGAAGTATTTATCCAGAGGTAAATGTATTCACGTACGAAACACTGTAATTTCGAAATAATTCTTAATGGCATATTAAATGGCCGCCGAACATAAACGAAGAATATACATTCCATCGACAGAGATTAACACAGCAATAAGATGTAAAAATAAAGAAGCTTTCTAAGGAAAACCATCAACGACAACCAGGTTAATGAATATAATTAACCTAATAAAAATAAATTCGTTCACAAAAACTTCACGTTCAATTTTACCTATCATAGAAGAAAACAGGAGCGAAAGAGAATGCACAGATACCCCGTCGTACTACACCCCCACATTACATTCGCAAGGTATGTCTTTGAATTCGAGTCGTCATGTCATGGGCGTTGATGGAAGATGCAATCACCGAGGAGAGAACGTGATTACGCCCAGTTCTCAAGTTTATTACCATTCATGCCTTCAGTCAACTCACATTCGTGGCCTTATTTTCGTCATGCGCAATTTCCCGCGCCAACTTGTTACACGAAATCCGAATTAAGGTCTCTATCATATTCGACGATATTCGGTAGTTGAAACATCACTGCCGTAATCGAGAATCACACCGGCAATAAAAGAGAAGAGCGATTTAAAATCACGTAGACGGGCAGACCGACGTTTAAGAGGAAAATATGTTTTCTATAAGTGAGGGGAGATAAAAACTACTCCAACTCTAAATGGTGAATGGTTTATTTCACTTAAAGTGAGGAAAAATACTAGCTTGATCTCCACCCAAAGTCCGAATTGACATATAAATGACCGTTCCAAAAATGGAGCCATTTACGCCGTGAACGGCCGAGCTCCAACTACAGCCTGGATTCCCTTGCCCCACGCACGTAACCACATAAACAAGCTTAAAGGTGATGACATCGAATGGCCGCGATCCCACCGACAGAAGACATTAAACAGGCAAGCAAGGTGAACAATTTCCTCACCATCACGAAGAGTGATTTTTCACGAAAAAATCAACTTATTGCCAGCTTCACAACCCAGTAGGAGGGAGGGCTCCAGCCGGGTGCTTGTCTCCCTTCGCCCCGCCAGTCACCACCGCCGCCGCCCGCGCCGATCTCTCAGCTTTAACAAAAAAAAGGAGATTCAAAGCCGAAGCGTCCGGGTCATTTGAGTATGCTCAAGGATGCGACCGGAGAGGGCCGAAGTCGACCAATCAATCAATGCTCCTCATAAGAAATCCCCCGCATTCAAATCGGGGTCGAGATTCGCACGGAATCGGCAAGTCACACGACCAAATTCGACCAAAGTGATCATTCACTGTGGATGGGTAATAAAAAGAGGGGATGACTGACGATCAATCATAATTCAAGAGGCATATTATCTCCTTCGAGACGAAATGTGAGCAGAACGTTAGAGAATCGTGGACACGACTGGATACTTACACCGCGGCGAACAATTTCCCGGAGCTGTTCTATACTTGAGCACTAATAACCTTCCAATCATTCAGATCGCGTATAAGTTCACACTAGAATTGCAACTATATCCCTTCAACGATCTAATTCCCGCAGCAGGCCGGAAAGGTAATGGAAACCTCGCCGACCTCGACTGTCTACGCACGCGGATGTAGTCGCAGAAACAAACTAAGCGTTGCAACTTGAGGAATTACTTCCTGCCCTCGATAATACGGTAGGTAGGGTTTCATCACTCTTCAATTCCTTACCTCAGAAACCCGAATAATGGAGATCGCAAAGAAAGAGAAAAAAACAGATTCGCTTAATCCATGGCATAAAACTACTGACATAAAGCATCCCGGTGAAATTAGTTTACATGCAAAATGGGATGATTGCAAAAACAATGCATTCCGTCACTCAGTGAAGTATGCAAATATAAATAGACTGAATTCTCAAACGAAGAAAGGTCTCGAAGGCGTCGTATTACTTCAGATACGACAAGGACCCTCACTCATATTCTTACAAATTTCCTCACAGGAAACCAAGAAAATCGCCAATGTTTTAAGTACTTCCAATATTGAAAAAACAGAGTAAGACCTTGAGAATGCTATTAAAGTTGAAAAGGTTACACTAGCATACCATTAGGTTGACTTTCCCTTCCCTAGATTAAACTAGACTTCCCAGTGATTCTTTTAAAGCCACCTGGAGCCCAAAGGGGTTCCACAACACGCCCGCCGTGGACTATCCCCTTAAAGAACCCCCGCCATGGCGCGCCAACGGAATTTATTCGAAAAAAACAGTTCGCTTCCCTCCCCCACTGTCGTAACAGCAAGGGGGATCTCTTCCTCCACCACCCACGAATCCCTTGTTTACACCGGCCCTATCCTCCACACCCCTCCCCGCTCGATTCCCATCATGCACT
Source organism: Ceriagrion tenellum (assembly GCA_963169105.1). Taxonomy (NCBI): domain Eukaryota; kingdom Metazoa; phylum Arthropoda; class Insecta; order Odonata; family Coenagrionidae; genus Ceriagrion; species Ceriagrion tenellum. The sequence goes on along the minus strand of OY720632.1, from coordinate 58,797,563 downwards.
TGCGTCGTCGCGTCACACACACACACAGTGGGTCGTGGGCGGAGCGGAGTACGGAGTGAAATAGGTTAAGGGAGAGGGAGGGAGGGAACGTGGCGTCCGGCAAGGGCTTCTCTCCCCACTTCCTTCCTAGGGCTTCTTCTTACCCTCGACCGATCAGACCACCACACCTCCCCAGCCGATGCAGCGACACTCGTGGCCACCGAAAAACTTAACAATATGCACACCTCGCCACCACCTAAATACCATACCTCAATCGTATTTCGGCCTATCCCAATAGAGTCAGGAGCGCAATATCCTAAGCAACAAACCTACTAAAATGGCATGACGAAGAGTGGAAGACGAAATAAATTAACTGACCGAGCGAGGGAGCAAATTTAATTAATCGAGCTAAAGCCCCCGACCCTAAAAGCTGCACTTAAGGCCGGAAATGGGCCAGTGTGGAAGAGGCCCGCCATAGGGGAGAGGAAGCCTACTCGTTAACCAGGCACTGCAAGTACACACTTTCGGAGATGATGGCAATGACGTCAGTCACTCCCCTGACAACCTAATTAATGGACAGAGGATCGAGGAGTTTCCCACCCGTATCGCTTGGCGCGAGTATCCTCCGTCGCGTCGTTTCCCGACGGTAACCCATACTCATCTAGATGCACCACTCGAATAACAGCTTATTATTATTTATGATGACAGGGTCATGGTTTAAGTTTCAGCCACACTACTTACTTTTAAAATTATAGGAAGAAAAGAAAATGATTTAAGACTTAATAGATTTCAGAAGATTTAAGCATGACCAATATGTATATCAAGTCTAAACCATCAAACTTCAATGAAAGAAACAACTACGCACAAACGTTTCACAAGTGCTTCGCATGCGGCAGATATTTCTTCAGCATAATATCAAATGAATACTGGCGTCTAAGAAGTACCAAACAATTCAAGATCCATGCGTCACAGAGTGGAAGTTCGTCATCATAAAAAAGAACAAATGAGTTTCGAAACGCGTTTTACATTACAAGTTTAATCTTCGGAAAAAAAACAATTGTTGTATCATATTAAGTATGAATCTCTTAATATATACGCATCATGCATACTAAAACTAGTTTACACCAAAAAATAATTTTTTGAGGCCACTATCGGTTTTCTCCAGGCCGCATTTAAGAAGCTAATTTCATTCGTAATATCGAAATTTTTCTTATGCATACTATGATAAGAAAAGGTAAAAATGGGGGACACTACAAGGTGATTCAAATAAAAAAGACGCCTACATCGACGACCTAACGACAGGGGCTGTTGATGAGCACAAGCCATTTCACATGACTTCACCATAACGGCGAACGTAGAGGAAACTGACGAACTCGGGGTCGAAAACGGAATTTTCCTCACATTGTAACGATCCCTAGGCCAACTTAACATACACAAATTCCAAAAAAGAATGAGCATTAGCTCTTCTGCAATGTGGAAAAAACATGCCACAGGCGTTTGAAGAGAAATTTGAAAAAATCCAAAATCAAATTAGCGACGAGAAACTTCAGCAAATAACGTCAAAGAATGATAGCCTTGCAACATTTCACCTAAATTAGAGAACTCCATTCATCCCGTTTCAAGCCAATGCAGGGGGCCCGATAAAAAAAATCCAGAAAAAAGTTTATCTGTTCACAATGGAGAGTCTTGAGTGCAGGGCACAAAAAATCTCAGACGATGACTTCGGTGACCTTGTGCTAAACCACAGTTTCTCAACCTCCGACCGCAGGTTAAATGCTTTCCAATCGAATTGTCACTGCTCTAGAGCAAAACATCCTTGATTTTTCCGCCTTGACAATAACAGCTAACTTACGCATCGTGCAAGTGGCTTACCTAATGAAATAATTACATCGATAAAAAATACAAAGAGCGTAATATTACTCAATGGGCAAACTGAATGCGCCATTAAGTCTCCTATCTTACTAAAAGAAAAATAAATTCTCCCGGCTTCAAAATAAAAACTTCGGATCATGTGCGCATTTAAGTGAAAGAAAGTTGCGCAATAGAGAACAAAGCAATGTCTCAGGGCAAGCCGATTGGAAAAGAAATAAGATAATAGAGAAAAACGAGGAATAGACTATGGATCCTACCATTCCGAAGTAAACCAGGGTACAAGGGTAATGTATCGCAATATTTATTCAACGCAATGCAGCTTAGACCAACTAACAGCTACATTTGCAGGAGAATTATTTCTTTCCACGCAAAATTCACGACTACGCAAAAGCATAGATAGACACGTCAACAAGACCACCTCAATCTTCGTCTCATCTCTTCCGATCCTGTTCTCCCACATTTTCATGGCTGCTACCAAAACCTTCCCTGCGACTAACTTAGCCGGCAGTATGTAGACTTTGGAGCACTTCCATTCACTAGGATACTTCCAAGTCCATTCCGGCCCGGTAGGAAGGCCATAAAATTACTTTAAACCATTAAATATTAACGAGCGCAACTCAATCGAGAGGAATGTGTAAAATTCACAACCAAAGACCGCGATTTTAAAGCCCCATTTTTGACTTTCTGAAACAATCCCCATTTCGCGAAGAAAGCGGACGGTGTGAAACGACGAGTCCAACGAGATGGCCCCTTTCACCAAAATTCAGGCCATTAAACACAACGCCAATAGAACCAGCTCCAAGGTCCCAACTAAGACAGCACGACTCCATGTGGTGGTGATCGAACACAATGACCTGTATCCATCCATCGCATCTGTCTGCGGCACGACCTTGCGGTCCGAAAAACAAGGTAGCTGATTTAAGGAGCGGCTACCTCTAATGCGTGCATGACAGTGCAATCGCAATACAGGGGAAAATAGGAAATGAAGCGTAAGGAACTTGGACGGAGAGTTTTCGGTTTTCCCGCGAAGTCATGGAGTTGATCTGCAATCACACACTGCACCCAGATGGAGGTGCAGAAGAACCCCATAACCCGCGTGGGCAACCCGAGCATTTTTTATGTAAACCATTCGCAGGGAAAACCTTAGATCTCACACGTAAGGGACCTGTTTGAACCCCGTAGGGACCCGAGTTTCGACACTTTGTGTCACCTTCACCTGGAGGTGACACGAAGTGTCGAAACCCGGGTCGTGCTAATAAACCTCGTGGAGTTAACAAAGTAATTTTTATTTGGTCCATAATGGATAAGCCTGCCACCATTTCCTTTGTGCTAAGTGAAGAAGCTGACCAACGGTTATTCGTGAGCGCTTCCAATATTGTGAGCACTGGCGTCAGAAAGAAGTCACCCGCTGACCTGCGTCACCTCAAGACCCCCTTTATAATTCTCGATCCCGCGAGAAGGAGCTTTCTCACTGCGCGGAATCCGCCTTCTCTTGTCCACATCCACAGGGGGGAGGGACCGCGATTGCTGACGACGAACGGCGAGGACACGACTTCCAGCCTTCACCCTTTCCTTCATCTCCGGCGCCCGCAGCCCACCGAAACCGACCGTCCCGGCTCCTTCGCCACGAGCTCAAAGTGGGACGCGAACTCGATCCCAAACATGGAAGTTTCTTATGACAGGCGTGATTTTTAACTGGGTGGGTTCCCAACCCGCCATCGTGACGAAGAAGACATTTTCAATGACTTGAATTTTTTTCTTAATATCCTGGGTACTTAGGGAAAAACGTGTTCTCTATTTCATAAGACCTACAAAAATCTCAAATTTTCCACGTAATGGACTAAATACGAGAAAAATTGAATTTTTCCAACTCAAACGTCATTTTTTGCGGAAACTGTTCATAGAAAGCGGTTTCTCACAAAAATTGGTTAAGTAATGAAACTGAGTCACCTTTCTGTCTTATTTTTTGAATCACTGATAAGTGACTGCAAAAGCTGACGTCAAAGTTCAATAATCAAATACATGGCGCTGCAATCAGCTCCCACGGCTGGTGAATGGAGTTATTTAAATTATGTACGCCGAACAATCAACGTGCTCTGTAACTTGATTTTGTTCTCCAATAGCTCAGGCATGTCAGCAGTGAAAGCAATATCTTGTCGCAGTACTCACGAAAAGATGGAATTCGTATTTTGTTTTGACTAACGAAGTGACGTTGTAACCTCCTTAAGAGAGTTTGAGCGAAATGTCACTTCGCCTAGAAATCAATAAAGTTGATTTCGTTTTAAAGAAAAGTACCTCACCCCTCCGAAGACATCGAAAAAACAGCTGCTAACCTAACTACTTCCGGAGATTTTTGACGGAAAATACCAGACATTTTACATGAGAAATGGTACGTATATGCACTACAGAGAGACATTATTTTAAAAAAAATAAGGAATTCCTAACGCCTAGATCTCGTCAAAAAACTGACAGTGAGTAGTTTTATATTTCCCAAAGTATTATTGAAAATAAACCATATTGTCACGATAGTAATTTTTCCAGGATCACAAGAAACCTTCAGTAGTGAATGAGTTTCAAACGTAACGCGCGAAAAAATGTGTGGTCATAAAAAAATGAGTCAAGTTTAAGACTTATGTAGTTATTTTCATTGAACTACTTTGAATTTCAAGTCATATAGAAGTATATTACTGCACCATTAATGATGCAATATTTAATGCATGCTTCCTACAGCTGTTAAAATGAAAACGTATGATTCGAATATGGTCTCCATTATGATTAAGGAATTATCTCGCTCAAACTACCTAAAACGTGAAGCTCTAGATTGAGAAAGAATGAACTAAGCAACCAAAGAGACCACAAAGTAAAGTTTACATGGCGAGGATAATGAGTAGCCATGTTGCTACGGGAAAAAATATGTCCAAGCACTTAAGCGTGTTTGGGCAATGCGACGCCATCATAAGTAATGCTTTATATAGTACTAATCAATTTCAATGTAAACAAAAGTTTCAATATTCCCCTACGCCGTCGTGCGGTATAGCTCTATCATTCTTCTCATTAATCTACGGTCAAAACATTTCTTAGGTGAAAGTAATCATTAATTTTCTCCCAAATATCACAGACTTCAGAACCGACCTCGTTGAAAAAAATGATGCCTCATGGTGATTGTATAAGAAGTTAACAGGAGCACATAATTATATGCTAGAATATGCCAAAAACCAACTTAATTTTTAACTTAACGCGGTTGGATGTGCAATTTATGGCCGACTATTGAGGCTCGCGAGGGGAGATCTAGCCCCGCAATATACCAGGCACTTCCTTCTTTCGACTGGAGGGAAATCGACGCATTGGTAAAATTAGTTTTAAAGTTTACATTTGGAGAGAGGATTTATCTCACTAGGGCACTGAAATCTCCGCACTGAAAGGCTTGATAATTGGAATGCATAAATTTCTAAACGGGTAACTGCCTTCCTTTCACGACAATGGTTATTTGAAAGTTAGTTTCAAATGGCACCTACTTATTCTTCCAGACCCATTCATTACCAGAGAATAAAGTTTAACGACATAAATGATTCCACTCCTTTTCCTTACACTGGATACTTTCCGCCTCGTTGAATTGTGCGAGGTAATTAATAAGAGAGTGATGTTGGAGAATTAAAATCGACGAACGCTAAGAAAACGTAATTGCAGCGACCCGATGGAGCCATAAGATCCATGCACATACCAGTCCATTAACTCTTTGGTAACGGTAAATTTTACAACTTTGCCCAGAGCTTGACTCGATATTGACAACGCCCAAAAATTCAGCGAGGGGTAAAAAAAGAGCTATTCAAGTTTCGACAGTATGACCGAAATAAAAAATCGAGGCTCTTTACAACAAAAGGAGTACAGAGCGATTTGAGATGAGGCCAGGGGAAACGAAGAACCCGTTGCAATTCAGGGGGAAAAATGTCTGGAAGGTAAATTCACGAGAATATTGAAGAATATTCTCGTGAAATTTCCAGGGTGGAAAAAATAACGAGCCGCGACCATTATCTCTCCACAGAAATAAAAAAAAAACAGATTTTCTTCAGCTCTCCCCGCATTACTTGCGTACTTTCGGGCAAAAGACCGTTGCCGCCCGTGGTTGGTGCCGTGTGGGGTGCCGAAGGACGAGGCGGGGTTTCTTCGCGTCCTCTTTCTCGCACGACTTAAACGTTTAACACTATAAACCCCCTCGTACTACGGCAGATTAGATCGCGCCAATAAAATTAGAGAGCTAGAGTGTAGAACCGATAGGTATAAAATGTCATGTTTTCCGCGTACCTTTCGGGATCATAACAGCTGTGATCGTCGCCATGAATAGTGCGAATAGTGAGATTAGCTAGACAGCAGATCTTTCTCTTTATATTCTCTACGTTCTTATTTATGCATGATGTAAATATTGATGTTCTAATTTATGCATGATATTATGAGTCTGTAGTATTAGCCCTTATACCTCTTGCATGTTGGAACGATTGACGATGGAATGCTTCTTGGTTAGTAGATTTTTAACTGGCGCGTTGCATGTGAGGTACGCTGGCTCTAATGTAGTTTTGGTGTTCAGCCGTATAATTCATGCATGCCTGGTGTGGTAGCACCCCCTGCCACACACCCTTTGGGTGGCTTGCAGGGTATGACGTAGATGTAATGTAGATGTAGATGAAACCAGCTCGAAAATTCCAGGCGCAAATTTCGAAAATTCGCACACCAGGTCTCGCTAAATAGACAATATGGCGGTGAAAATGGAAAAAGTAAAAGGAAAAAGACCCACAGACACCGGAGGTGGTCTATACATCACACAACACACTGGTATTCTCCACCGTGTCATCCAGCAGATATTAAAACTTGGCTTATGCATTTATCCCCTCTACTTTCACAATTAAGAATCCAAATTGACCTCAGAATAATATATTTTAAATGATTTTAAGAACGGTGGCTGCGAAAGTTTCAATCGCACTAACTCCCCAACAATATATTGGGTTATGTCGTGTTGCCGCACAACCTGATTTAATAATAAGGGCGATTTCGCTAAAATGAGCGTTTTCCGCGGCGTTTTGAGTAATTAATTCACGAAAATGAGGACAGTGTTTCGGCAGAGGAATGTAGTAGGGTTACCCAGGAAATTAATACTGTCATGAATAACTCCAACCTATAAACCAAGGAAAAGTGTACTACTGCCGAAATGAGACTTCAATAATTACCTCACCATACATTAGATTGGACTCTTGGATAAACCCTGTTAAATGAAGCTAAATATTCCCCACTTCAACTCCGGATTAACTGAAGACAATATTCCAACCGATGATGACATACTCAGATAAATATATTTCACTAAGGGAAAGATATCCAAAAGAATTACCATTCAATGATCATTGAAAGGATTTAATCTAAATTATCAACGCAACATAGTTGAAAAGTCGGGTCTGTGATTTGAATACTTCCACATTTAAATCGTTTCCAGCGATCTTAAATCTATAACTCCATAATTCATACAGGGCTGATAACTTATCGAAAGCCGATGGGATACCGAATTTCGAATGTAAAAGATAAAAGCGGCAGCATTGAGGTGAGGAGAGCACAAAGGGAAAAGCAGGGGAGATATCGAGGCGGACTCATGATTACGCGAGGGAAAAGACTTCCTTATACGGCATGTGCGGCCTCGTTATTATGCCGCCTTCTCTCCATCACCCCCCCTCCCCCCCATCCCTCCGGCCCCCTCACCGCAGCCGCCAACGCCTCCACCACACGTCCACCCGCCAGCCCGACACTTCGGAGAGGGGAGGACAAGAGGGGGATAGGCATCGTAATAGGGCTGGGAGGGGGGAGGGAAGGGGGGGAGAGAAATGCACGTGGAAGAGGACTCGTGGAGGCTTTAACCTCTTTCCTCGAAACTAAAACACGGCAGTTCTGGAACGGAGTAAGGTTCACATCTGCGGGACATTCATCAAAGCTACGACTCGCGTTATAAGTCCAAGATATTCGACTGTAGCATTGATGACTACCAGTAAATGCGCAAGTTGAGGCCGTTGTGAAACATAGAAAGCAAAAAAGAATACCCACAGGAAATAATTTCCGAATTTTCGGCCAGTCTCCATGAAAGAGTAAAAGACTGTTCGTATATAAGCCGTTATTCACTCTCCAGGCGAAGGCCAGTATTGACAGACCGAAAGTTAAGACATAAATTCGCGTGTACTTCAACTGCCACACCCCGTGGCTTTATGGCTGTCATTAAATCACGATCAATGTATCCCCATCACTTATCGATGAACTATAATAAAATGAACTGAAAGAATGAAAAATAAATAAAAAGTTTAGAAAAAGTATTGTTACACATAATTCCCGGCCAGTTTTCACGAATTACTTGCCAAAAAATATGAAGGACTGCGCGAGAAAATACGAGAACTTCATTTCAGGCTCGTATCTTTATGGAACAGGTGTCAAAAATACACATACCCAAAAGTATGAAAACGCGATGGTGGGAAGCGGATCTTTTTAATTTCGTGCTCCGGACGTGGTTCTATTCATCCGCCGTCCACCCATCACGAGATCACGAGCCGCGTAAAAAAAAAGAATTGGGAGAGATTGACCGTTTGAGAAACGTATAACGATAAATGCCCACTTATTCACAGCACTGAGGACTCTTTCCACGAGCCTGCTGAAACACCTCATGGTCAGGCGATGAGGAACAAGGCTTTTGAGCGACCTAACTCGAAGGCAACGGAGCGAAGTCCAAAGGATAGCACGATCATCCGCCAACACGGAGATTACACGAGTCGTGCTGTCAGGGTACGGACGCCCAGCTGGGTGGCGAATGACTCAATGGAAACAGCGAGTCGCAATGATGTCAACAGTCGCTGAATCTCGTGAAATCTCTCTACTAACTGTTTACTCCTAATGTGTGCTGAATACAATATGGCTGGGAACAATAGTCATTGCCGGGAAGTCCATTTAAAGCAAACGGAACAAAGTCTAGCGTCAATTTTCACCTAGAAAAAAGCACATTCATATCCTAAGAGCCGTAGAATACGACGAAGACTCAAATCCTAGCATGCAAAAGAGTGAACATGAAGGCAGAAGTCACCCTTGAGAGGAGAGAAACTATAACAGCATAGACCTAGCAACTAGAACTAGCATATCTCTCTTAAATATCCTCCTTGCATGGCAATAGTGCATGTTTGGTGATCTTCACCCCCTGCCACACACCCTCGTGGTGGCTCGCAGGGTATCACGTAGATGTGGATGTAGAACAAGTGTATTCCTTCACCTATATCGGGAGTACAACGAGTTCAGCATGTCTGTCCATACGGTGGAAATCACCATTAATGTAGAAATATGAATGATAAAGAGTTGAAATAAATTGTGAGAAATTCACACTGTAAGAATCAATCGCCAGAACTGGGAATCGAACTCAGTTCCCTCGATTCAGCGCCAAGTGTTCAAACCGATGAATCTGCCCAGAAGTCCTCCTCCACAGCTAATTCCATTGAGGCTTTAAGTAGCACTTGGCGCGAAATCGAGGGATCTGGGTTCGATTCCGAGTCCAGGCGAATGATTTTTCCACTGTGTATTCCACACAATTGTGTGATCACTGCGGATGACTCCATTAAAGTTACTTGTAAGAGTTGTAATAGTTTTAATTTTCGCCTTAATCACAGCATTGATACGTCTTGGACTATGGAATATGAAATTTATGCGAAAACCATACGTAAATACGTGTTTTTAACTACGCATTGCGATATGAAAATAATTACCCACCATGATAATACTATGAAACGTATTTCGCGTTTAGGAGAAAATTTGTACGTATGTAACCAAATTATTTTGAAATATATGTCATGCCATTAGGCTCCGTGTTAAAACACCAGTTAATAGCCAAGAAACCAAATCAGTAGCATGAAATTTATTTCACTATCATCCTTAAAATTACTAATACGTAGGTACGAATGCAAAGTTTTAGTGGAAATCTGTACATGGACAAAAATCGCTCCATCGACCATAAACAGCCATGGCTCAGCTAAATAACAAATGCGCATGAATGAGACAAGGGGAATCCCCGCGGTACATCTACATAATACCCCGCGAGCCGCTGCATGGGCGTGTGGCAGGGGGAGTTCGGTCACCAGCCGCGTAAAGGTATAAGTTTTTAGGAGATGAAATGGTGACATGTATTATAGAAGTGTATTTAGTGGAGCTCAATTTTTATTGTAGTCGCTTATTGCTCGCGGAAAGAACGAGTTTTTGTACCTATATGTTCGGCAGTGTATCTCTCTTATTTTATCACATCTGTCAGACCTAGAGATGTAGTAAGGAGTCATGATAATATTCTCTATGTCGCACTGAAAAACACCAGTTCTGAATTTATCAAGCAACCTAGCGTGTAGCCTCCGAGTCTCTAGGGGCTCCCACCTTAATCCCTCTAACAGTTGTGAGATCTATATGTACGCTCGTAGCAGTTTTTAACGAAACGCGCTGCTTTCCTTTGTATTTTATTAATTTTTTCGGTAAAATCTATTTCACAAGGGTCCCAAAACTCGCGGCGTATTCGAGGTGTGGCCTAACCAGAGCGTAGTAGCATCTCTTTTTGACTTTTTCATCCGAGGACCTTCCTATTATACTTTTAACAAAACCTAGTTTCTTCGATGCTGCGCCACAGATGTTCTGTATGTGTAATCCCCAAGATATATCAGATATTAAGGTAATTATAAGATATTTTCTGTATCTGAAGATTTTTTGTTTACTCCAGCCACGGTTACAAGGTTCCGAGAGTCAAGAGCAGGCGATACCCAGGCCGGGAAGCGGCCCACGTGCGGGACCCACATTGGCCGCCATACTCGCTCATTTCGGAGTGTCCAAAGAGGAGTGGAAACGACGGTTGAGTGGGTGGGAGTGATCACCTGCCTCTCCCCCGCAACCAGACGTCGACGCTCACCCCGCGAGCCGCACCCGAGCGCGGCGGCGGCGTCCCACGTGCCACGCGTGATCGCGTCACGAGCAACCGGACATAATGAAGAAGAGGATGAGGGGGATGGGGTTGGCGGGAGGGATGGGGGTTGATGGGGAGGGGGCGATTACGCAACCCCCCCCCCCCCATGCGCAAGGACGAGATCGCCATGGGCGAAGGGATACCTGTCAGCCCAGAGCCCTCACCACGAGTGGGTGTGCTATTACATACGCCCGAGACAAATGCAGGCGGCCCGGGAGAAGCGGATACGCATCACTCAAGTGAACCATTGCGACGCCCGTCAGCTGCCGCTGGCCTTTCCGATATCTCCGATTGGGAAATACGCGACACCATGACCGATAACTCGGGAGTAGAATACAATGGGGAAAGATATATTGGAGCCCTTGTTTGATTTAACTCTCCAGCTTCAACAATTGATGCCCGGCGAAAGGGTAATCAGCTGATGACGAACAAGAAATCGCGCTTTAATGCGAGGATAACCCGGCGAATTAACCGTGGGTAGCATTCGTTTCATCGGAATGGAAAGTCAATATTACACAACGTATTTTCAAAATATGGACGCACGGTACATCTACATCTACGTCATACCCTGCAAGCCACCCAAAGGGTGTGTGGCAGGGGGTGCTTTCGCACCAGGCATGCATTAATGATATGGTAGAACACCGACATTACATTAAAACCCGCGTACCACACATGCAAAGCGCCAATTACAAATCTAATACCCAAGAAACATTCTATCTCCAATCGTACTCGAATTCATCTTTAAAAAATTCTTAGGTGAAAGTTGAAGACACATAGGTTTCTTACGGTCACTCCGGTGTCGGGATCTACATCTACGTAATACCCTGCGAGCCACCACGAAGGTGTGTGGCAGTGGGTGAAGATCACCAGACATGCACTATTGACATGCAAGTAGGATATTTAAGGGAGACACGCTACAGAACAGGGTCACATGCAGCTGGATGGTGAGTATCTACATAATAAGAAAGGGATTATTGGTTGTTATTACATGCATTATGCACCACAGACTACTCTAACTATAGTTCACCTACCTATCCCTTTGCTACGCTGCCTATTGTTCTCTCTTAAAGCATGCGGGAAAAATGACATCTTAAATCCATCGGCACGACAATCTATCTCTCCAATCCCGTTAATATGATCAATTATCATAATACGCAGGGGTTCTTAATAAATATCTATCGTCATCTCTGAAAAAATCGGTTTCGAATTCACTTATTTACTACCAACGGTACACAAACTATTTGTATCAATGTACATATCAACTATGTAAATGAGACACGAGAGTAATGCAGGAATCATACGAGACATGATGTTGGAAATTAAGAAACAAGTATCAAGGAGCAAATCAGCTTATCAGCTATACTACCTGTCGGCTAACCAACTTTAAAGTCTCATTATCAGCCATTACGGTCTCTTATTAATCGCGAGAAAAACGACATTTTTAACCTTTCTTTTCCCTTATTTTATTATTATGACCTGATGTACCGTTCTATGTTGGAGTGCGTTTGATATTGATAATTTGATCAGAAAAATAAATAGGTTTTGAGTTTACATAAAAGATTGAATCTTATTTTTAATCGAGGTCTGAAGATAATGAATATCACAAATTCAGAATGGAACTATCCGTAGCTTACAGTTGCACAAGTGTTATCCACAGACTATTCCTCATACATTGCCGTCTGCAACGAGCGAAAACAGACGATGTCATTCCGTCGAATTCGAAGAGCATTCACCTCGCTCACGCATTCCACATTCTGCAGTAGTCACGAAGTTCATTTCTGATATTATGGGCGTTGGAATAGACCTCGGTGAGCCACCTTAAACCTGGATACTTAAACCTATTAATGACCCAACCACAGCGTTCAGTAGACCAAGAGAATAAGTTAGTGTAAATTACATAAAATAGTTCTTGCTAATGAATGAGGGATGACTATCTCTTTTTATGATTTATAATACCATATTTGACTTGTCATATATTTAGCGAAACGGCTAACTTAGCAATTATTGATATGGTTACGTTGGATAGAAAAGAAAAGAAGATTCACTCATCCTAATTTTGGGGAAAAAATTAAAACCCACAAAAAATGGAAAAACGCAGGAGACTCTTTAAGTCAGAATCCCAAATAAAGAAGAGGAATAGAGATATCTTAGATACTTAGCCTCACAGCATTCCAGGGTCAAAGTGATATATTTAAAAAATGCAAGAAGTTATTTCGAAATTCGACTATTTGGAAGTATGCCGGTTATAGAGCTGGCCTTCGAAATAATCCTCAGACTATAATAGTGCACCCTCGCGAGTATACATATCTATGGAAGTATCACAACAACGGCAACTATTTTTCCATTTCTTCACTCAACCTTTAGTTTAAAAGTCTCCCTCAACAGTCTAATCTATTCTCCGAATTCAAAGTATCCACCACTTTACTTCGCATCGATGTGATTAGGAAATGAAATTTGAGTCAATAAACCATTCGATCCTGGACACCTGGAATTTAATCAATGATCTATCATTTACAAATATAGGAAAAGAGAATATATGCGCCGTAATAAGGAAAACGAACGCCTTATTGCAGTGGCTTGATTAAAATGATTAAGCAAGCAAAGAAAACAAAGGAGGAGCGAAAGAGGAACTGATACTAAAGTCATCTAGCTGCAGACACGTGGAAATAGCGTTAGCATACAGGAGTCCACTGGGGTCAAAAAACGTTTTTCTGAAGACTATAAAGGAAGATTGGTCCCTCGGGCCACGACGAAAATCAATCTTTTTTCAGGAAACATTTCCGCCCTAAAAATAAACGACTACGGAGGCACGTGTGTGACCCCCGTTGCATCTAAATGCGACCACTGCGATGATTAATGGGATCAAAATGGCGACCAAAATACGGCGGACATAACAGGGAGTGGACGCACTTAAAACTGAAATCCGAAAACCGCTTTAAATCTTTCACAAAAGTCGAATGATTGCCACGGACGATTGGGATTTCTGAAGTTGTGAAACACGAGAGCGTTCCGAATTTTTATTAAGATTCCATTTGAGGAGAGCAAAAAAATAAAGAAAGTGGCTGACCTGAAGTGCCAGCCACGAAAACAAGTCACCCATTCGAGAATTAGGAGATACAAGGCGAAGATTATCGTCGAAACACGATATGACTATTTTTGTAACATGAAAAAAATGAAATAGCACCGCGATCAGCCGCCGTTTTACGTATCCGGGATCGCTAATTCTATAATCTTGCCCTTGGTTTTCCTGGAATTTCAGAAGTCACAACAAGGAAAGCTAATGGAGAATTTAAAAGAGACAGATGGAATTCAGAAGCAATGCTGAGGGTAATTTTTTCAGGTGAAGAAATAAATGAAACAATCACGAACTTTTGAGTACGTGATTGCGGTACAGCAAGTCCTCGACTTACGTCGTTTCGATTTACCTCTAGTTCGATATTACGTCCGTGCCAACAATAGGCTTTGGAAAATTTTTCCCGGTTTTATGCTAATAAAATGGAAAATATATGCATATGTTTGTATTTTTTAAATAATATCGATGTGTTTATCTTATCTTATATAAGGCGTTTAAATTTGTTTTTGAATGGCGGAAAAAAACGAACTTAGAAATTTTCGCCCGGGTAAATAATGGAATCAAAGTCAACACGGATATCTGGTTCCGTTTTACGCCGTTTCGATTTACGTCGCACTTCTTCAGCACTCATCTCCGACGCAAGTCGAGGAATTACTGTATTTGTATGTACGGTACATTTGAGAAAAGTGAGGTGAAAATAAAAGAAGAAATAAATCTGATATCACAAGGAATTCCTGTAAAACGAAGCACGGCCGGGGTGGGTTGTGTAGTCATGAAAGGGTCCGTCCATTCCCGAGTCAGTTCCGTGATCTCTGAGGGCAAAAGATCGGACAAATGACGACACTTATCACAGTCTGTTGACAGTGCCGACACGTAAAATTCACTCTTTAACTCATTGCAATAGTAAAATATGAATATGCGGATCAGAATAATACCAATAGCAGCGTTAATAAACTTAGAAATGAATTTTCTGGAAAAGATGAATGATGGCGGCACTGAGAATGTCATGTTTACATTCGACGCCATGCCCAACCGAATGGGTTCTCACTCACTCTACGTAAAGGGGAATCCCCCGTCACAAAATATATATTCCATAACTTTAAAAGATCATGAGGTAGAAAAATGGCGAGACAAGAATGATTCATCATCATTGAACTACAGCTCTACTGTACGTAAATTATCACACAGAAAAAAATTGCATATTTTAAGAGTAGCGAAACATATTTTGCTTTAAATCGGGAATAGCATAATACGGGAAGCATTGCGTCACTAAAATAGATCCTTCATATTGGATTGAAAATAGATGAATTAAAATAGGCATTTAGGAAAATTACTCGGAATTCAATTTCATAGTCACGATCTGCGACTAACACAAACAGTTAGAATGCGGTCCTTTAGTACGAGGAAACCCCAATAAACATAAAGTGAGCACTTTTTTCCTCAAATGAGGGCGGCGAGAAATGCCCCTGAAAGCGATTGCACTTGAATCCGTCTTGTTTATGGAGGGCCCACTGAAAAGGACTGTTAACGGAAAGAGGTCAATTGCCGCCGGCTCGAATCGCTATTACTACTGCTGCGATAATGAAATCCTTTCCTCGACCCGTCGAGTGGAATCTTAATTTGGCATTTTTTGATTCGAATGGCAGGGAGCGAACAAAGAGCGCGTTCTCGAAGCGCTGGATTTTTTTTCCATCCCGGAGCGATAAAATTCCCAAACAATACCAATTATTGGTCTAATATGATGCACTCTAAGAGGATGCTGGGGGTGATATGGAGAAGAAAGAAATAAAAGATTCTTATTAAGGGCTTTAAACTGAAAGGAATTGCTTTTATGCCTGGGTTTCCCGATCCGCTTTGTACAAACGTGGACCAATTTTTAAATAGTAGGCCGATGATACTTCTTGAACACCTGCGAAGAACTCCACCACCCGATTCCTCATGGCGCAGATATCCAATAGACATTCTTCATCTTGCCACATCCAGTTGAAGTTATGCATAATTATCCTATGAATATAAAATAGAATATAAATTTAACCGCCAACACTCCCTGACTACTCAGAAAGTAAATACTTACCTTCATACGTTTTTCCACAGAATTAATCATGTTTCACTCAGAGCTCGGGAATTCTTTTCCATTTGGGACAGTAAACTGTGCAACGCAATTGAAAACTTAACAATAATACCTTCAGCCAAAAAAACTCAATAAGATTCAATTTCTAGAAGAGAAATAAATTAATGACAACTATGAAACCCTGTCTAAAAACCACCCAAAAACCTTTCGGCATAATTTTCTAATCTCTGGTTAAATTATTAAATATCATGAAAACCGAAGTTAATACAGTCTTCTATCCATTATTATAGCGTCAACCAATCGACTACCTGTGGTAAAATGGTGAACTAGAATTTACAGCAGACATCAAGTTAACGGAGAGGTAACGTCATATTGCAGTTGAAGCTGCACAGGCATAGTTGAATCGGGGGTGAATGTGCTGACTTCTTCGAGAGTTCACAGAGTTAAAAAGCCAATTGATAGTATCAATCTATTGAGAGCAAGGGCACATGAGACCAAAACATATACCAGGATTGCTAGCTTTTATCATAAAACCAGTCAGCACAACATGTTACCACTGCTGTTAATCACTCTTCCGCAAATTTTGCACAAAAAAAGCCATTGATCACACATGTTCCCTCGAGAATATTTTGATATTGAATTAGGCTCTAAAAATATTCCGGAATTAGTAAATGCGTTCGCTGGCTGCGACAAGAAAGGAAGGAACTCTCACGGTCTGGAACGTTGCCACAGCGGTGCCCCACGTTACCCGCCTTGAGAGGATTAGGAATATGAAGGACAAAGGTGATGAGGAAAGACGAGCATGACGTGACGCAACATTTCCCGGGCATAACGAGAATATTTCCCGGCCAACAACTGTTCCGAGCCCAGCATCAAGGGGATTATGTTTACATCGAGAGAGCAAGGTGCAAGTTCATCCACCAGTTGTGATTTCACAATAAATCTGAAGTCCTTGAACTCCTCCAGAAAATTAACTCCAACGAATGAATAGGGAAAGAGAGAGATGACATCCCGATAAAAGGGAACTGAAAACGATCAGCATTTTAGGACGGATGGAGAACAGAAATATCACACCTGGGGTGAGTAGAGTTGTAACGCATAATTACCTACAAGAATAAGCATGGGCTTCGTTGATTTCAATAAATAAACAGATAATAATGATGTTATCGGCACATAAAAGAAAGTAAAGCAATAGGAAAGTTGAAATCCGAACGTTATCAGGTGTTACGAGATGTCCAGCGTTCAACATTAAAGCCGGAACACATAAAGCTAAATTTAGCAGAGCAGATTCTTATTTAAAACGTAAATACTTCATTTTTGTGGGATTTTCAAAGAGATTTCCTGCATAACTTAAGGAAATACCTAGCAGTACAATTCAAATTTTCAACAAACAAATTGATGTCAAGTGTACCGATTTCACAGATGGTTCAAATTTGGAAATTATTTTTTAATATAAGTTTTATATAGAATGAAAACTTTATTAAGAAACCATTTATGAAAATTTGTAGTATTACTTACAGGTATTGTATGTAATGTGATATGAAATGTAATGTTGTTGATTTTGTGTGTTATTAAGTCAAGCTATTTTTTATGATTTCTAATTTTCATTGTTTTGCTTCTTTATGTGAAAAGAGTGACTGCCCGTACCATGTATATACATGAATTTACTATCCTGTGCAGATATATAAAAAAACAATCTCGAGCCCATAACCACCATCGTTAAATACGATCAATCAGATGGTGGGCAGAGGAATTGCACTTAAATCTAAGAGAAGAACCATTATGAAAATCGGAATAATGAATAACAATAATACGCGCTCACGAGGGAGAAATAACGAGCCAGGAGCCACGCGCCCCGACCGCTCGCGTCCCGCTTCACAGCCTCGAGTATCTCACGGCGAGACGCGCTCACAGCGGTGGACGAATAAACCGCTCCCCACGCCCAGCATTAAAGCTTTCTCATCACGCGAGAGGGCAAAAAGAGGAGACCAAACGGAGAGAAGATAGATCGTGCTCTCCCAGGAAGCAATTTTGCGCCGCCACAGAAATCCCGTAGTCATGGCTTCCCGCCGACTGGGTAGGGGAGAAAAAAAAAGACGCGGAAAAGACGGGGGCTGGCTGGAACTCTCAGCGCAGAGTGACCCAAGAGGGGGACATAAGATTCGAGCAAACTTGGGCTTTCAGGGGCTGTCAAGGGATTGGCATTACTTTCTGGCGGTCCCGGATGTGGGAAAGTGCGAACACATGCCCGCATACACAACGCACGGCGGCCGAGGAACTCACTAACAACCAAGGAGAGAGTGGAGAGCACTCCGCAGAAGACAACCCCGCGTACACTGAGAGAAGACGAACGCACCGACACGGAGATGCCAGATCTAAAGAGAGATCCACATCTGAAAATAAGATATGAAAAATCTACGTTTTTTTAGGGTCAATGACCTTGAATTATTATTAAATGACCGAAAATAAAAGAGGAAGTGTAATGGTGGCCAAACTCGTGAAAAGGATAAGTACAAACGACAATTAAGAAGTAGAACGGAGATTCAAAATCTAAAAGTAAACCGAGCCAGATTTTAACCAAGGCATCACGGGCACCATGTTCAAAGTTTATTTCAAAACTTCGGCAGTATAAGTAATGGTAGTGGGCGTGACTTCGTGGAAATCCTTCATAGTAGGAGCGTCTGAAGAAATTACAACTTGGCTGTTTCCACATGAGGTTTTATTGTTACCGACCATGGCTTCGTTGCAGAGTAAAATTATCAAGGTGGAAACGAAACGAAAGAAAACGCACCTTGATAATGTTACTCTGTAACGAAACCATGGTCGGTAACAATAAAACCTCAAGTGGAAACAGCCAAGTTGTAATTTCCTCAGACGCTCCTACTTCGCCAGTAGTAAGAGGCAATAAGTAAATATGTATTTGCACTACGTGAACCCCAGCAACATTGGTTCGAATAAATTCAAAAAATGTTAACAATAGTTAGCATATGGGACAATCTTAATTATGAAAATATCATGGCAGTTATTATGGTGCACAGATTTTTCATGGTAAATACAGATGTAGACGGCATGAACCTATCGCAGCTACAATGCATTTACGGATGCCAAAGAAAAGGTAAGAGCCTCACAGCTTTACTTGAAAGAATCTATATGGAATTCATTTCCAATCCGAAGAATATTTTACAGGTAAAAATATCAATAAAACTTACGATAAGCTGAATTAAGACTCTTTTTTAGATTAAATATCTATTCCCTTGAAAATTGTAGTTTAAGGACGAGGTCAATTATACAACAGACAAAGCATTTAAAATGATATAATAGTAATAATAATTTAATATATACGATTTTATTAAATCCTTAAAAATCGATATCACAATGTGGGTTTACTATGGTAACTTTTACTGAATACTGCTGTAAAGAGCTTCAAATCAAGACCAAGATATTGCTTCTACTACTTTTTATAAACAAGAAAACGTTGTTTCATAAACTTGATAATAACTTTTTATGGCAAATTAGAAAGAATTGAACGTTTAAACGTTTAAAGATACATTAAAATATGTTTTTCCAACAAAATACTACGGGCTCATTGCGATTAAACTTCAAGATTATTCTCTATTAAATGTCAAAGAGAGCGTTACGTCCGAAAACGCCAAAAAACCGGTACTTTTCTGGTCTCACCGCAAAAAAATCGAGAATGTATCGTAAAACAATCGGCAACCAATGCTGAACGCAAAATAAAACAAGCTAAATTTTGGTGTAACTCGCATTCGTGAAGCTACCACGGTTCTTTTTTAATCAGCGTCCAAACACGAGTCTACATAATTTTTGCACCGACAATAGTTTCGATGTTACTATATCATTTTGCAGTAACATCGAAACTAGTCGTAGTAAATCCTGTATTTGTAGAACACGGCAAGTTTCTGCTTCTGTCAAGACAGAACGGTTCCACCACAACACAGCTGAATCCATTTGATTATGAGCACTTCAGTCGTTGAACGCTCAAGCGACGATGAGGGGAGCAAAGGTGCCGAAACCGCGAACGGACCCGGAAGTGGACGTCGGCAGCCAGGAGACGACAATGGCGCACCCCTACCTAGCCCCCACCCCTCCCAACACACACACACACAGACCAGGCACCAACAACCCCGCCTCGTTAGACAAAAGGGAAAACGGTGCAGACCTCCGCCCGCCACCTCAGGCTCAAGAGGGCGCCTCTCACACGCGCGGAGGCTTGGGAAGATTCTCCAACCATCGAGGGGGAAGAGGAAAGGGGGGGTTGAGGAGCGAATCGTCGCTCTGGCTGGTTTAGGCCGAGGCCGACGCACCCCGCTGTTACAGTTTTTCTTTCTGTTGGGCGGGGGGAACGGTTGCGAACGCCCATTGACTTTTGATAGTGAGTAAGGCGACCATATCCGAATGCAAGTTGGCTTCCTCATTTCGACGGGCAATAGACCCGACTCGAAAGAAATAACAAGTTCGGAAGGAAAAAAAGTGCGAAGTCTTAGGAGAGGTGATCGAATGTACGTGCCCAACCGAGTGAGTCGCGAGAAAAAACCATCAACAGGAAACGACGAAAGCCCAGGCCAAAAAATTGAAACGGCAAAATACAAAGTTTCTGCCCGGCAGTATATTTTCGGAATTCTGCTAACATTCACTATCATTTCCGCTGGTCTTTCACGCTCGGTGTGCCCTCGGTCACGGGATTTTTTATTGACTTGTAAGGGGAATAGCCAACTCAGCTGATAACGATATGGGAGACCGTAACTCACATGGCGGCATAAGAATCGCTATGAATTTCAGGAATAAAAGGAACAGCAGGAAGGGAAAATCGATAAGAAAACAGCCTACATTATGATTCATTAGTGACACAAGGTTATACCTCGTCGTCCAGCATTAAAATTTTTAAATACCAGAGAGAAACTTTATAATATGGGCTGGGAGATTTTCTAGATTCCGAAAACGCTACGACATTTCTTCCAAATTTTCCTTCTTATTACCTAATTTATGGCGTTAACAAGAGACCGAGTTCACAAAAAAATGAATGAAAACCTAATTATTTAATTAACGATGAAATAGTTCCATATTTCGAGTCAACTATGTGTCTTTTCATCCACAAAAATAAAGATGACTTAGAACCCTAGAAGAGATGGGACGAATTCTTGGTGGATTTATACCTCAGTCAAAACAACCAGATTTGAATTAATTCAATATGAGAGACGGGATTGAGTCTCCTCTTCCACCTATCACAAGGTACAACGGATAATCAAGATAAAAACAAACCACACCGGTCAGAAAATACAACCGATAACATGTCATGCCAAAGAAAATACCAGCAAGTTTGTAAGAGTTAGGGATGAGGTTTTAGCAGTTAAAACTTACACTGTTGAAATATTTACAATCGAGAAATGCATAAATTTGAATTATTTAGACACATACCACATGGAGGTCAAGTATAATAAGTCAAATACAATAGTAAGTAAAAAATGCCAATAAAAGTAATGAGGATAAAAAGTTAGTTCTAGCTATGTTTTCTGCCTTGGATTTCCTCGATCTTTTGCTTTCGGTAAACACTAATAATACTTATAACCTTCCAGCGTTTCAACATGGAACACAATCAATCTTTACCGAAAGAAAGAAATCAATTTAAATCCCATAAATTTTGGCCGGAGGGAAATCAAAGAAAGAAGGAATGATACACGGGAACGGCGGTAACCAAGGGAAGTAGAGGGTGGAATAAAGATGGTCCATAACAGGTAATAAGACCACAGCACCCACGAGAAAGCGACCAATGGCGCGTTTCGGACGATAATCACCGAAATTAGCGATGCTCCACGGTTTATGGCGAACTAAACGATCATGTGCACTTGAGGGGCAAAACGAAATTATCACAACAATTCTTCGGAAACCACCATGACGAAAGCCTCAATGGCCTCGCCTCGCAGTGATGCACAATGGTCGTCCAGGTTTGAATATCCAAAATGATACCGCAACGAGGAATTAAAAAAGCCGGACTCGGAGGGGAAATGGGCCTTTCATTTATGGGATACGACGAAATCACTCACCTATTACACTTAAAAATGAGGATAATTCACGATTCATCGACACCAACGGGCAGCGGTCGTAAGTCCTAAGGAGTTAAAGAGTTTTTACGACCGTCGATTATGAGCCGATGGCCAAAGCCACCCGGAGACGAACATAAGCAAACCGTAATAAACGTCTTCCAGGCCAAGTAGGAAGTGGCCAAAGAGGAACCGCGGGCGGTCAGGGCATCTCCGTTTGCGTTTGAAGCGCTCGTCATTTCTCGTCGACGTTTCGATAGCGCAAAAAAAACCGGCAACAAACGCTAAGCTAACATGCACGAACGGAAAATGTAAGGCTCGTCGAGTCGATTTAACTAAATATAGAACTCGGCTATTTCAGAGAAATTACAGGGTAACAATGTGTTTAAAAGACAATAGCGAAATTGTCTGGTCATACGTGACCCGTATCAATTCGGGACGTGTATTGTGGTGATATCGCTAGAAGGTTATATAAACATGAGAAGGCGTAAAATTAGTCCTTCACAATCAGACGCCCAAGGCGGACGATCACAACTGACGATTGAATTGGTATCCCTCCTCTTTATGTCACACACAGAACTACTCAATTTGAAGGCTCTATGTAACACGTACACTAGGACTTTTCCGTTTGAACCAAACTCGGTGCCTTACTCAGGAGAGCCTCGGAAGTCTCGAGCCTCCACTACACTGACGTAATCACCTCGAAAAAAGAAAATATTAAAATCTGAGCTTTGTGGATTTTGAGACGTTACGTCCAAGGCGTAATTGAGGACAAATTTTCCTAAATAAATCCCCTGAAATTCAACCGGAGTCTGGACGGAATTTTCACATTTACGTCAGACCTAAATATTTTAAATTAATGCAACAAATTGCGCCCCAGGATTCCTTGCTCGGGCTTTTCTGATGCCTAGCAGTTAACACAGCTAACATTCCTAATTATTGTTTATGTGCACTCTTTCCTAGATTTACTAAACTTTTTTTTCAATTCCGGAATTCTTTCAATGCTAATATTCGTTATTGCAGCCATCAAATACACCAAGAAATAAACTTTCGGAAAGAAGCTTAGAACAAGAATATGATAATAAGTAGTAAATTAAGTGATGACTTATTTCAGTTAGGGTTCTTAGAGGTGGTGCTAAATGACCCATGCATCTAAACACTGGCTAAATGGTTCATGCATCTAAACACTGAATGACTGATGCAGCCAGCAATTTAGTATTTAAATGACTCAAACTAAATGGCTGATGTAGTCAGGATTCCGTGTCTCTTAGTGAGCCCCATCATTTTAAACAACATTTCTTCATCTCCTTCCGTTGGCCTATTTCCTTCGCAATCCATGTAAGTACCTCTTCATTCGAGATTTTCAACATCTATGAGACCATAGAGAACCATAATTCAAAGGCCATCAGTCGTTTTTTCTTCTCCTATCATCATGGTCCGTCGGCCTAGAAAATTTCTCTCCGCACGGAAGGTGTAGGTTTAGCTGGCTAATGATTGAAAGCAACATAAACTCCGGAGACAAAGGACATACGAAAGTGATTTCAATGGCAATTGGCGAGTTTTAATACATTTTAAACTAGCATCAATTACATGACTGCACGGCAAAATTGCAATCGCACCGAGGTATCAGGACCGAATTCCAAATACTCGACGGCGTACAGCAGGAATCGACAAAGGCCGTTTCAAGAGAACGTGATGCCTTTCTTGGCTAAAGAGAACGCTTTCTTTTCGTCATGCATTTCCGACCTGGAGAAAGGCAGGAGCTGCCGTCAGTCTCGGAGTAAGTACAGGGGCATCGTCGTCACTCTCTGCCGGCGATGGATCGACGCTTCCTGCCAGCCGCAAGAATATCATTTGTAATCAAAGGGCTTCGTCGACCTTTCGCCGCAACCTTGACCATTTCCATTGTTTGAAGAAAGGGGCAGAATTTAGTTGTCCCCGTTCGGAGCATTCGGCGCGAAGCGGAAGATGCTGAACGCAGCCTTCTGGAGATGGATTTGAGAAAGAGAGAGATAGAACCGGAGCTAGCAACGGAAGAGAGAAGACGCCAAAGTTGCGGCCGAAATCACCGCGGGCCGTATCTAATGAGCGCACGGACCGAGAAAAAGATCCATTTCGTGGAAGACGATTAAAAAATTACTGCCGTCTGGAAGATATATATTTCGGAATCCACAAACGCGGAGCGGGTGAAGCGAGTGATAACTGACGCAAACAAATTGGGCGTTCATTCTTACACGATTAATATAGCGTCCCGGAAATCATTCACTTCAGCAAATGCATTGGCAAAGCTACTGTAACACTAATTTAACAGGCGCTTAATATAATAAGTCTCACAAGCTGGCTATTGGACTCACAATTACTTTAAAAACATAGCCTAAAAAATGATTATTTCCCAAAGAAATAATTTAGAAAAGATGACAACGGTAGCATGTCTATTGAGCACTTAAAAAAGCCAATAAGTAAAAAAGAATGCCCCGAGTATATTGAACTTGGAAGCATTCTTCCGAATGAAATATTGGGAAATTTTTTTAAAGAATTCCGATTTACGGTCTCTTTTTCTCTTGGGCCATGAAAAGAGAGAAGATTCGGTTTTGAGACCACCACAGGGGGTCGTCGAATCGAGTGGTAGATTCAATTCGACGATGGGGAGAGGATGACGAAGTCAACAAATTGAAAGAGATATAAAGGAAGAGAATTCGAAGGAGAATACAATTAAAAAACTACGCGCAGAAGCAATTGGCTCAAGCTTCCGCAGAGAAAAAAGTTCCCTTTCCAAACATCACTGAGACACGGAAGAAACGGACGAGGGCGAATTCAGTCCGACCAACAAATGCGCGGATTTCCAATTCGTCTCATGCCGAGTAAAACGCGAACAATGCTGACTTCCAGGAAACCGCAAAAAAAGTGAAAAAAAATTACCCTCGGCTCACAAAGGGAATAGAATAAGGACACTTTACACCAACAGAGTAGTTACCCAGCAAGCCATCTCAAGAGTTAGATTTAGGGAATTAGGGTTACATGCAGTTTTTATTTCTTCATCAAGCATACAATTGTAAGGCAGAATTTCGTTGCAACAAAATTAAGCAATATGCAGCAGCCACATGGAAAAATTACCGAAGTCTTTATTGAAAAATTCAGCATAAGTAATACCTCGGTGGCCAAAAATTCATTCACACTCATCACCTCGCGCTACTAGCGTAGAGGACTTATGGAACATGTTCACAATAAGCTCAGGATTTCTTTACTTTTATCATGGTGGAATTTTTTTTGGAGTTAAAATCAAGGAGCTTAGCATAGTTAGTCAACAAGGATTTCCAGTAGCACTCAACATCTTTCATGCGCAAATGCTTCCTTACAAAATTATACCCTCTTTCTGCAATTTGCTGAGCCACTTCGTCATTAGAAATGACGAATTCCAGTAATTCAAGTATTTCTTCCATTGTAGCACTACTTTTTACTGGAATATAATGGACCCATGGGATCATTTTGTAATAAAAAAATTCCATCCACTCATCTCCGACATGGAATACTAAGGAACGACAAAGGAAGAGATGCTTAAAACGGAAACTGGCAGCAACGCCCCTGAAATTAAACAAGAAGCGGTAGTGGCAATGTTTTTCAAGGGATACTTCACTCGCCGGAGGAGCAAATAATGTGTCCTTATCGGATTTCCAAGCTTGGTTTTTTGTGTACTGGGCATCAATTAAATCAGGTCTTTCTCTGGACAGGAGTATTAACGGATCCCTTTCTGAACTCGTGCGAGATCCGCGGAAGAACGCTAATTTCTTCTTCTTTTCCCAAGGCCACAAATCAGCCTCCTCCTTTATTACTTTCCTTTGCTCATCCCACCTCCCCAAGCCCCGAGGATAGAGACTTATTGCAGGACCACCATCCCAAAAAGACCACGCAGGATACATGATGTCATAATATTCTGATGTCTTGCTAAAGGAAAACACTGGCTTTGGCTGGCTGTGAAATTTTGACACTTGAGGCCAATCCTTCGTATTTAGAATGAACTCTAAGTCTGGCATGTCTTGAATGATTTTCAAAAGAAAATGTTCTACTCCGCTGCACCTGGCGGGGTACATGCAGTTGGGATCCCTGTAGAGTTCACGGTCAATGATTTGATATTTAGTGCCTCTGTCTCTCACAGACTCTATCATTTTCTCGGAGATTCCGCGCTTGAACGGAGCCAAATCCCGTGAGATGACGCTCTGAAAGACTGAGCAGTTTTTCGCTCTAATCGGGACATAGTTCCTCATAGCTTCCTCGATATTTGCCAGAAACTCTTCATCACGCTTCCTGGATACCTTGGTGAAGTGAGATTCCACGTCACCGAGAACATCAGCGGTGCAGCCACTGTCTTCCTCGCGAGTGCACGTATCGTCGACTTTCACGCCGGACACTAACAACGCGACTACCAAAGCTTTCAACATGGCACTGAAATACGAAGAGACAACACGAGGTAGAAATTTTACCGAACTAAATCGAATGAAGGAAAGATAATAATACAAACGATATGACCAAATGCAAACGTACAAGACTACGTAAAAAAATCCAATTGCCCTCAAGAGCTTTTCCAAGCACCAATTTCAAATGCAAGCGCATGCAGCGAGAAGGGAAAACAAGCCACTATTTCTCAGAAGTGCGGAGGACACTCGTGACAGGATTGTTCCGTGGGCAACCTGGATCGAGGGAGAATGCTGCACGAGCTGTCATTCCTCTAAAGTTGCCTCAATCATTTTAGGATTGCACCATGATTGGAAATCAATTTAATAAATAGGGAATGCCAAGTTTTCTGCAAAAATTGCCATTTCATATTGCACGAGGACCGCATTGAGATATACCCAATGATGCGGTAATTTGCTCCACTTCCACCTCGATCAGTAAGCTCCCACATCCCCGTCCCAAAGTATTACTTACATAAACTTCAAGTGAACTTACCTCGTTTTTCGTAGTCGCGCCGTGGGCGTTCGAAATCTTCGCACCGAAGTCAACTATCCCGAGCCGCAGGGGTCAGATCTCACTGCTGTTGAACCAGGAGGAGTAGGATTTGTCTGAAAAAAAAACAAAAATTGAAAATTTAGACGTGAAGGCATCATTCAGTCACACCAGGCAACATTCATCTCGTTCATGATCTCTTCGATCCTTTTCGAATACCCTCTTCAGAGGAAGCAAGAACTTTAATGGCGAAGGATTTTGGCAACACATAAAACCGTTGAATCGCTTTCAGAATCTTCTATGTAAATTCAAAAACAATTTATTTCCCGGGGAAGTCATTAGTACCTTACGAATTCCAACATGTTACGTTAGCTCAGATGATGAGAATAAAATTATCGAAATAGACTGCAAAACAGACAGGTTTAAAATGTTTTTCCCGCGATTGATAAGAGAACATTAAGGCTGCGAATGAGACAATGAATTACGTTAGTTGACAGGTTGGGTAGCTGATTAATTGATGCGCTCCATAATTAATGTTTCTAAACCTGTCGAGTACCTACTGCTAACACCATATTTATGGGTGTTCCCTGCATGAATCTTGTTTCAAGTTAACTTAACTGCTATATTGATTAACTCAAAAGCTTCTGTAGCACTGGTAGCCTATAGAGAAGTATATGTTGGTGAAAGTTAAATTTTACATTATAGAGCATGTTGGTGACAATTCACCCCCAGCCAAACACTCCTGGGGTGGCTTGCAGGGTAATATGTAGATGTGGATATTGATCCACAACGAATGTCTTTAATCTTCAGCATGATAACAGAGTAAAATTCACCAATGTTTCAGACAGAAAATTCACTCGTTTAAATGTACTCGAGCAATCATTATCCGAATATGACACGTGGCACTGAAGCATCAAGAAAGAGAATATGAGGACTAAGGGGTTAAGAGTAATTCTTGGCGAGTACATTAAACGTAGAGGTGTTACAAGTGACCACAAAACGTTAACCAGGGTAAAAATTAGAGACAAGGAAGTAGCAGGGAATATAAGTGAATTTAAGCGAGACCATCAGAGTGGACTTCATGAAGTGGAATCGCGGTCCGTCAAGCCCTTCCAATGGAGAGAACGCATTATACGATGTCTCCCTTTACTGATTAAGAAAGAGACGAGAGAGCAAGAGACTAAAACAACAGGAAAGGAACGGATGGGTGGGAAAGAGGATACTGAAGTGAGGATTTTTAGCGCCAATTACATGTCTAGAGGGTGAATGATTTGGGAAGGAAAAAAGGGAGGAGTGGGAAAAAATGCAGACGGAAAATGGACGGAGAAAGACTAAAATTTAGTTGAGAGGGAAGTTTAATTTGAGGGAACGGGGGAGAGGAGAAATTGACGAGACGACGGAGAGAATGGCAAAGAGGAAATCGATCCATAGAAACAGATTCTCACGCGACCAAGCCTGAACAATGGTCAGGAGAGAATGAAAGAGAGAGAAAGACAGAGAGAGTGGGAGATAATGAGATGAAGAGGGGGGAGGGAGGATTCAGGAGAAGGGTAAGAATGGCAGTTTAATCGAACAAGGGCGAATCCTCTAACCTGCGAGACTGGTGCACTGCAAAAGCCTCCGCTCTCCGTCCTACCCAACCAGTTTTCATACGGAGTAGAAGCCGAAGTGAGATGGGTTAGGGAAGTAAAAAGATGGCCGTTGGAAAAGAAAAACTGCCGACTATGAGAGGACTCAGAGAGGTTACTCATCGAAATCGTATCTTGGGACGTCGAAATGTCATAGAAAGTCGGAGGATGATTAAAAAAAAAGCGAATAGTTCACCGACGACGAGATTCATCACTGGTCGGCAAGAAGAGATGCTGCTGGAGACGTGGAAGACGAACGCGTTGAAATTACAGGCACGTACTCCGGCGGATTTCCCGCGCAATTAGCATCAATTACAGGAGAATAGCGAAGATGAACGCCAGAGTAGGAGGGCGCTGCGGGCAGAGTTGAACAACATGATTGAACGGCGAAGCGACTTGAAGCCGAAGGGAAAATGGGCACATCTCAATTCAGAGATTTTTGCATTCCCCGTGGAAGCAATCCTGAGAAACCTTTTAACGTACGGCCTGAGATTTTCTATTTCATTGACTGCATCGGGATAAAGTACGTCCTCAATAAAAATTCCTTAGAAAAACTTATTTTAAAAAAATAGATTTTACTCTCCTTGTATTTTAACAATCTAGCATCTCAAGCCATTACATTCATTTAAAATACGCCGTTCAGGTGAAGTAAATGAAAAGATAACTTAGATACACCACATAGATTTACTTCAAAATTTCAGGGTTTCGATGTGGCACGTCATCATCAGGTCTCATGAATGACCATATGATGATGTATATATAACACGTCGAAACCTGGGTCGTCTTGAAATAAATCTATGAGGAATAACTAAGTTATCTTTTCATTTGCAATGTTAAGTAAATTCCACCATGTCACGTCGGAGACATCTGAGTTTTTCAGGCGAAATATTTAATGGTAATGTAACATCTTCCCAAGTACTCCGGAGCATTTTCAAAAATACAGAAAATAAAGCCATCAAGCACATCACGAGGTAAGAAGCATATTTTTTTCCGAATCAGGCTCCGTTCGGTTGCCAAGATTATCTTTGATATGAATAGCAGTAGAAAAGCCCTCAGGTCCTTTCCGTCAAACTGCAATCTCACTCTTCATGCGCCCTATTAAGTGCCGCTTTGCGGGCCAAGCCACCATCTCCGTCGCAGCCAAAAAATTCAGAAAGGAAAAACATTCCAAGAAAGCTGCAGGAAAGTGGTCTCTGGCTAGCTCTGAAAGGGGCGAGAGAAAATTGATCCCGAGAAAAAGGACAAGGTGGAGCGAGCGAGTAAAATAAAATACGTGTTATAAGAAGGGATACGGACACGCTGAAGACGCCCGGACGACTAGGTAACGGTAGATCCACACAACCACACACGGCCCCATCCCATACCTCCGCCTTTCCGTGAAACTGCGACGCATTAATTGCATAATTAAGCCGACCACTCGGCTGAGAGAGTTTCCTTGATGTTCCGTTTTAATAATTTTCAGCCGGCAGGGAGGGGTAGGGGAGGTGCGTGCACGCGACTTCCGTATAAAAGGAATCCCTGGGCCGCTTTCCCGATTGTGTCGTTCCCTTCGTCCGTCCTCCTCTCTCCTCCAACCGTCTCCCTCCCTGCCTCACCTTCTCCAATGGGCTCCTCTTCCACGCGCATCGATTTAATTCAAGTCTTCAGGGAAGAGAGGAAGCGAGAGACTTTAACGACCGAAGGGGGGAGAAAAGAGAGAGAGAAGGAGATGGGAATAGGAAGGACATGGAGAGGTTTGCGACGAGAGAATGGCGAGCCAATGATCGAGGGAAGTAATGACAGTGGAATTCCGGACCGGGAACGGTCGATTTTTTTGCGAGGGTACAGACAGGCAAGCGTGGGCTCTTCAAAGTCATTTTTCGGGGCGACGAGGAGCTGTGACGAAAGGTTAATCGCGTGGAAAAAAACTCTCACTAGCGATGACGTGTAGTACGAGGCGGTGCCGCTTCGGATACAATTTTGTTATTGAAAAGACCTCATCACGGAAAGCATGCCGGTTAAAGAGCATGGAAGCCTAAGTGACGTCATATCAGACCCGTAATGACTTCAACAGTCTTTTAAATATACAACATATCATTAAATTTCGTCGTCGTCGTAAATTGAAGTCGTAATCCAGAGGGAAATATAATTTAAAATGAATTCAGTTAACCTATGTAGCTCTAGTAATAAGGCTAAGTAGCATAATTTTGAATTTGACGATGAGGATAAAAAAATATCAACAATAAGCCGTGAAGAAAGCATCGAGGAAAGATCTTTTGAGGGGAACATACGCTTTAGCACCTTATAAAAAATTCAGAGGCAGAGTGGCTAGCTAGAAGACTAAAAGTAGTTATCCCAGTATAATATAGCTAACAAAGCGGCGCGAAGAGGAAATATCACAAAATATACGAGTGAATAGTGAAATTACAGCCACCATACCACAGCTTTTGGTCGAAATTTTTGGAAGACTAATAGGAATCTTCTATGAATCTCACATCCAATGAAAAACTAAAATTCAGCATTGAATAAGTTTCAAACAAAAAATTAGAATAACAAAGGTATATGCATGATCATTCAAGTGAGATAAAGACATCATCCCTCCAAGACGTTTTGCACTATTGAAGGGCATCAACAATTTTATAATTATTTATCAGTACCAGGAAGAGTGTTTCTCCTAATTAATTCTTAATAAAAGACCTCAAAGGAATTAAAGCCAAATTATTAAAATTCATAATGTTATATCTCTTACTACTAAGGGGGTCCATGAATACACACGCCGAAAACATCCAACAGACATAAAATCATAGGATCAAATTTCTCTATGTGTACATAGGGTAAATAAAAAAAGACTACTTTCAAGCATAAGAAAAGAAAGCATCACACAGGACGTAGGAAGATGATGTCCCGAGTCCATTTTTAATACGGCAGAACAAAATGCTTAAAAAAAATCATTGGAAGAATGAGAGCGACGGAATGGTCATCGTTAGAGGAAATTCTCGTGAGAGACGAGAAAGAAGAGGACGAGAGCGGAGGAAAAGGAATTCGTAGAAAAAGTGGGTTTCGCCTTCATTCCACTTGAAGCATTCGAGGCGTTACTCGCAGTAAGTCACGTACCTAAACACTGCGGTCGATTAATTCTGTGGATGAGAATTTGGTGAGGAAGCCACCCCAATGGGCATTAAAGAACCGACGTTAAGTGATTGGACTCCCGTCACAGCAACGAACTTCGAAACGTAAACCGTGAAGCCACCATCCCGCCAACTTGGTGATTGGCGCGGGGCATTCCCAATTAATTTTCCGCTCCATCCGCGATGATTAAGCCGTGATACGACGAATGACCCCTACAAAGGCACGCTGTGATGCGGAAGGCGTGGTTCAAGGCAGGAGGGAAGGGGGAGGGGGAGTATAACGGACTTCTCCTTCACCCTGGACTAACATCAGCTCCCAACTAGGAAGTTGAAAGCGTTTTTATTTTCGTTTTTAATCTAATCGAATGCTTAATTCCAAGAGAAAATGATAGATATGAAGGCATGAAAAACGCGAAATAATAAAGACGAGGAAATTATAAAAGAATGTATACCAAAATGAAACGTATAAGGAATAAATGAGTCTGGTAAGTACAGTCCGAGGATAACACAATCAAATTGCACATTCTCAACAAGTTAACTAAACTGAGGCATAAAATCTATGGAAAATCGGGAACGCCATAAAAAAGAAGTGTTCCCAATTAATTTTCCGCTCGGAAACTCAAAATGAAGTCTCAAGTGAAGAGGTAGCATATGAGGGATATGATACAGAAGAGGTATCCATATTTAAAGAATACAAATTTTGTAATTGTTCGTATCACATAAAATAAACTCTGTGGAAAAGTGCAAAATTTGTATTCTTTGAATATGGATACTATTAACTTCCACGAAGTGAAGCCTGAAACTGTAAAGTGTATACAGAAGAAGAATTGAATATAACGAAATGGGGAGGTGAAGTTCACCCATCTCCAGTTCATAATTATTACTGCAGCGGGGAGCATTATGAAAAGAGTCCCGAGACTGTGGTGGCAACGGAAATTGGAAATTTAAGGCGAAGATAAAATAAGCATCAGATCTACCATCCAAAAATTAAGTATTGCTGTGGTAGGTATCATTGACGCGCCTTGAACTAACGATTGCATTTGATAGCGTATTTAATTCCAGAAAAATTAACTAGAAGCGGTCTATAATATAATCGCAGTCACAATTTGAGTGACAGTGGAAAGGCTAGAGAATAAAGAAGGTCGCATTATAAACCCACTCATGCTAAACGAAGTTTTAATCGCAAACGAATTACGTATTCGGTTCCCTTCACTCGATGTTCGCCAAGCACGCTCTAGCATGCTAATGTATCACAATTCATTAACTTTCATTGAAGTCGGAGAAATGAATACTCGCATCCACTCTGTGTTACTAACGATTTGGGTTGTCGAGCAGGGCATCATTAGGAGCTTTTTTCTTCCTTCCACGTTGTTGACAGATTGCCTATTCGTCCCTCCGCCATTCATACTCGTTCGACGGTAAGGTTATCAAACTATCTATTTATTTTGTCTCCCTGTAATTTTTTCTAAACGGTAACTCATCGTGTGCTACTCTCACCACTCTTTCTTTCCATGCGATTTATGTTAAGACTGCAATCCTCCTTTCTTTTCAAAGTCCACTCCTTCATGTTTTCTACTTTGCAAGTTTTCGTTATAACTACGTTTCGTTATTAGATCAGTAGTTTTTACTTGCGATTTATCCGAGAGGCGATTTCATTTCACCGGTCTCCAGTAGCCTTCTTTTCCCTACAGGGTACACAGATTTGTACCCCGAGCACCCAACGCGGTTAGGCTGTGCGCGTGGGCACTGATAAAAATAATGTATACATTGGGAGAGGGGTTTTAGGAGTAAGATGAAAGATCTTCGATGAAATCAGGAGTGGGATGGCAGTTCGTTCTCTCTCGCTGTCGTTATTGTATTCCAAAACCAAACAGCTATAGAGGGCCAATGGTTACATTTACCACTCTAAAAACGCACGCTATCAACTAAAACTAGTCATTTAAAGCACCTCACAAAAGGTGATCACTGATGTTTACGTTTTCGCTCCTCTGGGTGCAATTGATAAGAATAACGACTACGCGAGCGTAACCATTATCGAGATCCGTGATCGCGCCCCAGGATTTGTGTCAGTAAATCCAACAGTCGAAGTCCCTTCGATGAAAAGTTATGGCAGATAAAATTAAGAAGATAACAGAATGTGTCAAAGTTCGACGCGAATCACTACGAATTCCGCGTTGAAGCGCTGACCACCGAAGAGACGGAATAGAAATGGCGCTTTAGGAGAAGAGGAAGGGAGAATCCCGCTGCCAGAATGAACGGAAAGGCTGGGAAACTCTTGAAAGGGTTTCTCTCCGGCCAGCGCTGTTAGCAGTCACGGATGACGTCTCATGTTGGACGTCGCCGGAATCCAAAGGAGAAACGCAAAAAAAGCGTCGTTCCGCTGACGTGCTGCTACTATCAGATAATCTCGAGGAAATTTATTTTGCAGCGGCATCTCCCGTAAGCTATCCCTCCCAGCGTTAAGACCTCGGGACGATACTTCGGAACGTTCGGAGGTGAGGAACAAACGTCAAAGAATGAGGGGACAAAGCATTCGGGCGTATGTTAACACAATAAAAATGTAGTGAACACGAGGCTTAAACCGATACTCGCACTTCTAAGGTTTCCTTCTCCAGCATTCACTGATACAGTTAAACTAGGCGATACTTGATGACTGAAGTTTGATATCAGCAGCACATACGTGAAAATAGTCTGGTGATACATAATGTACACTATTTCAAAACGATGTTTTTCCATGGACAAAAGTGATGCTCCTTGGCAAGGCCACATGAGTAGAGCATATCAAGATTCAATCGTCTACAGAGCAGCAAACAATGAGAAAAATGCAAGAAGATATACAAAAGGGAATAAAGAACATTAACTAATACTGAAACATATGCATCATAAACTTCAAAGGAAATTACCGTAAAAGTAAAACTTTTTAAGTACCTTAAAAGGAAATTCCATATCTTAACTACAAATTTTTACCAAAATGACTGAATATGAGCGCTGAATAATTTCCTTTGTTCACTCCAACGCCTAGTTTCCATCTCGCGAACATCTGAGCATCGACGCGTGTAACCTCATTACGTGTGCGAGCAAACTGCAACTCTGCCGACATAAGACTAGGACCGAATTGTTGCGTTGTATGTCTGTTCTAATTCACTAACAAGACACAGGTCGCTGAGAGACATGCGAACTTATTCGGTGACGTCAGAAGAGGATAAGAAGGGGCGTAACCACTTTGGTATTTTGTACATCGCTTTCTAAGGGAAGCACTAACTCAAGAAAAAATTCTTTCATCACCAAAAACCTATTGCTTAGTTTCTATAATTGAATGCACAGATAAGATCGCGTACGTCACTTCATACAAGCCGAACCAAATACTATATCACACAGTTTCTACGACCAAAACAGCAGCAATATATCCATAGGCCTCAGAAAATGTGGGGTTCACCTTCATAAAAACATAGCACCTTCATAATCAGAGATAAGTACCTCTATATTTTTTTTAAAGATCATTTTAAACGCGTTGGTATCAGCCAGTTGTTTTCTTCCCCACAGTACGGACAACCTTAGTGAGTACCTCAGGCAGGCATTTAAAACGCCGGGTCGCCAATCGACCTGACGTAACGAAATGAAACTTGGCGAAACCGGCATTTTCTTCAAACGCAGGACTTGGACCTACTTCAATTGGTCTGGCGATGACATTAGTCCATTTTCGAAAAAGAAGCATACTCGTCATGCTTCATTCCCTCGATACATGCTACATTCCCTCGGTCCGTCTTGTGATTCCCTCTTCCCGCTGAGTATTAGGAAGCAATCCAACCTATCCAGTAGACCCACGCAGTTTATTCGTCGCCTATTCTAGGTCATCCTAATTTCGCACCCTCTCCGTCTAAGAAGGAAGGTATTGCATTCCAACGTCGTCGCAGGGCGTGGATGAGCGTTGACAGCAGACACACACTCGGGGCCGTTGACTCAATTGCCGCCCCCGCCGGCCGAGTCAGTGCGCAGTCAAGTCATCTGGTTAAAGAGCCGGCAACGGACGCGCCACTTTGCATTTGCTCGCGATGTGCATCGGCAATAATATAATTGGAATGGAGGGACGCGGAATGAGAAGGCTCGCGAGAAGGTGGGAGGGAAGAGGGGAAGGGGGGGAGAGGAGGCGGCGATGACAAGGAAACCTTAAGCGCCAATCCGATCAGCTGACGTCTCTGTCACGAGTGAGCTAAGTGACGGAGCGGTGAGGGTAATGATCCCGCCGCCCGCCCGCGTCCTTCGCTAATGGGCGCTAAAAAAAAAGAAAAAAAAACGTGACTTACCGTCCGAGACGTGATGATGCGGGCACGTCGCGGGGCAAAAGGGTTCATCGAATGGGGAAAATCCCTTCTGCACCCAGAGGAATGAGGAAACGGCACCGTTCTTTCCAAGCTTGAAATGTCAGAATGCAAACGTTTTTATTTTTAGTCTGAAATGCCACAAAGCGACGCTACTTAAAAAGATGATGGGCGAGGGGTTTGCACCCAGGGACAGCAGCAAAAGACGTTTCTCTTCGTCCATACAGCTCACATTAAAATCAGTCGATTCCAAACCCCTTCGCGTGTCATTTCAATCAATACGCGAAACCTGCCACGGCCCTCTCATGCGAGTTTATCAACTGGGTACAGATCGAATCAAGGCGTAATTCGCCCCTTCCTCATACGGCGAGAACGAAACGCTCCAACCAACGACTTACGTCTGCGGAATATAAATAGAACCCTGGAATTTCACAAAAGTAGGTTATTCATGACTACAGCGGGAATGTTTCTGTCGCAGCCATTTCACGTTTCCTGGCGAATTATCGGCGGAAAGATTCAATTTGAAAAAACAAAGAATTAAAATTGCCACTACCAATGAAGACTAGATACATTTCTAAGTACCATGTTATACACGGTCTACCATCCAGCCGGAACTCTGAGCGAGCTAAATTCCACTGGAGGTGCGCTCGTGATTCATACAGTAGTTCGATTCCCACACCAGTGCTAATCTCAGCTATCGGTGTCGCGACGAAAACCTCCTTTTTCTGAACGGCCCTCGAGAATATTCAGTAAAACTGCCACATTATCATGTTTTCCTGAAGATCGTCTCACCCCTCGCGTGTTCGAGAAGATGCGAAAGAAAGGCTTCCGAAATGTAGGTTCCTGATGGAGTCGTGGAAAATATTACAAATACTCATACAGCCGTTAGAACCGGAAAACGATCACAAATTCACGAAGCATTAAAGAGCGATTGCTACTTTCACAATAAAGATACAAATGCACACTCTTCTCCAAAGTATTCAAATAGTCGAGTACCGGAAAAAATTAGGGTTGAGGGTTTCACAGAATTCCTTTTCAGTTTACGAGGTTCTTGAATGTTTCCAATTACCGTTGCTATGGTTAACTTATTGATAACATCATCAGACAACAGATTTAGGAACTATAAGGAGCTATGTGGACCCCAGAAGTCAAGGGGTCCAAGTGACATTTTTGAAAAAAATTACTTAGGTACAGGAATGGGATGTGAATATATTAATCTTTTAGGAGGTACATCTACATCTACGTCATACCCTGCAAGCCACCCAAAGGGTGTGTGGCAGGGGGTGCTTTCGCACCAGGCATGCATGAATGATAGGGTAGAACACCGACATTGCACTAAAACCCGCGCACCACACATGCAAAGCGGCAATTAAAAATCTAATACCCAAGAAACATTCAATCTTCAATCGTTCCAACATGCAAGGAATACAAAGACTACTACTACAGATTCAAAATATCATGCATAAATAAGAACACCAATATTTACATCATGCCTAAATAAGAGAGCAGAATATATAATGAGAAAGATTTACTGCCTGCCTATGTCAATACTCGAACTATTCATGACGACGATCACAGCTGTTATGGTCCCGAATGGTACGCGGAAAAAATGACATTTAATACCTATCGGTTCTACAATCTAGCTCTCTAATTTTATTGGCGCGATATAATCTGCCGTAGTACGAAGGGGTTAATAGTATGTTTTTTACGTCGTCAGTAAAATGATTTTCCTGAAATTTATTTAGGAGGTTAAACCTATAATTCAATCTACGCTGTGATAGCGATTCCCATCCTAATTCTTCTAACAGTCCAGACACACTAGCCAACTTAACGTAGCATCGTTTCACAAACCTAGCTCCTCTTCGCTGGACGCGATCTAACTCTGATATCAACCCCGTTTCGTATGGATCCCATACACTAACAGCATATTCCAGATGAGGCCTTACGATTGAAAAATAACAACGTTCTTTCAGGGATCCAAGGGAGGTAAAGGGATCCAAGTGATTTTCTTGACAGGTGCTGCTATCTAAGGTAATGTTTCTTAACTACTTAGTGGGTTGTACCAAACATTTTCAACTTTGACTTTAGTTTTCTCTAAACAATGGTTTTGTTACTTAGACCCCTTGACTTCTGGGGTCCTCATATGACCACAATAAAGCTCATTCTTCTATGTACAGCACGAAATGTTTACCAAAGGAATAGCATTATATTCTTCGTTAAAAAATTCTTATTCACAATGAAATAAACTAAAACTTTGTCTGCCTTCACTCTATTTAATTCAAACGGCGTTCGAATATTCTGTTAAATTTAGTAAAAGGAACGCAAGTTTTTACAGTGTGACGCCGGACGTAATTTTGCATTTTTTTCAAGTCATAAGAATACCTCCCATCGTGAACGTATGACCTGGAAGAGTGAGTTTTATCATTAAGATGTTATTTCAGGTAGTTACGAATATTTTAAGTTATCCCTGGATCTTTAAGGGTTCCACAGACCCACGTGGACAGCTCGCCGTCGGAGAACGCGAAATAAGCCATGCTGAGAGTTCGCAAGGTGGGAAACTCGACAGCCATTCTTCCACTCCTCTGCGTTCGAATTCCTCTCGCCCGTGGCACGCCAAGCATTGTCACGGAAGACGCGAGGAACATCGGACCGTGGAATTCTGCCACGTGCACGTGAAAAGAAGGAGAAACAGGCACTATGCGGGACCGATATAACTGCACGCCACCACAATGGCTGAAAAATGAATGCTCAAAAACGCCGATCGTGCTGATTGAATTTCTTTTCACTCCACGTCCATGGGAAGTTTGTTCGACGAATCGGTCACGAAGAGGAAGAAGAAGAGGGCGGGAGACGCTTATTTCTTTCCGCGGTTCAAACTAGCTATTCGGCACGCAAGGATAACGAGACCTTTTAGATTGTCTACGCCTAGGGCGTGATTCATCAGAGAATGGTGGCCAATTCAAGGCATACTCGACGTAGGAGGTGAATAAATGAAGGAACAAAATATTTTTTAGGTGTACGCGAATAATTACCGACGAAAAATAGCAAGAGTGAAAAGTTGGCAGATAAAAGGCATCGAAATCATCAGATCAACTGAATTCAGAGTGAATAAAAGACATAAATACACGTCAAGTGGACACGGTAAATATAGCATCAAAAGACGCTGATTAAGAGAAACTGACAATGAGGACTGAATTATTTGATCCCCATCCAGATTAAAGGGCATGATATAAAAAAAATACTTCGTAAGAAATTCCAACCGAGAATATGGATATGGAGCTAGAAGAATGAAGCCAATGTGGCTCCCATTTTTGTCCAATTAAACAACATGGGCAAAAAGATAACTTAGAGTTAAATTGCTATCTGCTCGTAATAAATTTATACCATGAGCTTACGGACCAAAAAATTACC
Source organism: Ceriagrion tenellum (assembly GCA_963169105.1). Lineage (NCBI taxonomy): Eukaryota > Metazoa > Arthropoda > Insecta > Odonata > Coenagrionidae > Ceriagrion > Ceriagrion tenellum. The sequence continues at coordinate 58,758,102 of OY720632.1, read as the reverse complement.
AATTCATCGCCAAATATACCACACACTTCCACCCAATTACTGTATTTTCAGGAACTTCAGACGAAGAACATCGACAATTCTTACAATTGTAACGTGGTAAATAAATATATAACTATCGTAGCGGGTATGTGAGATTCTTTCGCGGTAACTGGTTTTTCCATGACCCCGCAATGAGAAAAAAAGCAGAACTGCAGCGCATAAAAAATCCGGTTCATAAAACCACGGCGTCCTAAGATTCCCTCCCGTGAGTTCCTCTCATTCCGAGACGGCAGTAAATAGCGACGGCGAGTCGAGAAACGTGGACGACGGGGTCGAGAGGCGACAACGGTCCAAGCCAAAGGGGGGAATGGAGTGAGGGGGTGAGGGTGGATGGGCACTCCCCGGCAACAACAATGCACGAATCACGGCCGAGAATCCCCCGACGTGAATCGCACAAATCAATGCGGAGAGGGCGGAAAGCGATCGGGCGGAGTGACTTTTCCCCACCAGTCGATCGCTCTCTTAAAGGGAGTCCTTATCACCCGACAGGGGAAGGATCCTTAAAGTCTCCTCCAACTCCCTCTCCGTTCCGTTGAGGAGGAACACTCCCCCCCACACAACCCGACTTCCTATTTTTCTTCCCTCAAAGGTGCAGTCAAACCCTTTCCTACGACCTCCTCGGAGCAGTTCACCTGGGAAGGGCGTCTCTCTCGACATCCGTTCCTCGCGAACACGGACTATCTTCGTGGGCGGGAGGCGGTAGATCACCGGGAGAAGTGAGAAATAAGGGCGGAGCAAGAAGAAGATATCGACGATTCCGAAGGAACAGATTTCCAACGGGCTAGAGGGGGCTGGGAGTGAGGAAGAGAGCCAATATACCACCACGGGATAACACGACAGGGAAGACGCGGGAGACCAAATTGCTCCAGCATTTCAGGAATGGATTTGTGGACATAACATAACTTCACCTCCAAATGCGGGAACTTAAGCATGCGGGTGGGAAAAAATGACAATTTCTGCCCGAGGGAAAAAAACAGAAACAACTCCTCCATCGAGCGATTCCCATTTTTCTCGAGCGAGAGACAAGTGGGACCATTTGGATGGTACGACGACCCTCCCTCCACTTCCCCACCCCCACCGCTCAGGTTAGGAGGGAACGCGTGGGAATAAGGCGAGCTCTGAACAGAGGGTAAGGGGAAGGAGGAGAATCGTCCTCGCCTTAAGGCGACGCCGCCGCCGCGAAGATCCGACGTCGGACGCCACTTTTCCCGACCCTGATCCATCGCACCTCAAAAAGCAAAGGCCATCTTCACCCCTTTCTGCTGTCAGAAAATGGATGAGGAATAGAGCGTTTGCTCATGCCTTGTTTCCACTACGTCCATTTAATGCTGGTTAGAATGTGCCGGTTTACCTACCTACACCGCGTCCCGAACAGTCTTCTAGGAAACAAGACCGGTGTACGGAGAAATGACGAAAAAAGGTTTATGATTAAAAGTATGGAGACAGGTAATTTCGCTGATGCTTACGACTGAATGCAAACCTGCGTCTTCAGGTCGCCAAGAGGCGAGAAAATAGGCGAAGGAAGCAGCTGAGATAACTCTCCCTCTTACCCAAATGATATGACTAACGTTCCTTCTGCGAATTTTTCACCGCAAACCAGGGTCAGCCATCTATGGAAGTCTTACCACGGTTTGGGCTGACTGGCGTTTCACTTACAAAATGTAACCAGCGTAAGAGGAGTGGAGTGAAAATGGAGCATCTGAGGTCACTCCAAACAATCGGCAAACTTTGATAGACGTCTTTTCCAACGATTCTCGAAACCCCTTCCGGGACACGACAAACATTTGCGACCCAAGTATCGACGATACTTGGGTCGCAAATGGGTCGAGGCCAATCATTATCCATTCCCACATTTCGCCTTCGTCGCACGAGGGTAATATATCACTAAAAATCGGCGCATAGGTCATTGCTTATGCATGGGCCTAAATCATTACGAGGTCATCAAAATGCGCATAGAATTAAATTACAATAACAGTTGAGGGAGACCACAACCCGTCATCACTGATGTCTTCAAGTGGCTCGCCAGGGATATGAGCACACACCCGGATTACACGCAGCTAATGAGTTTCTTTTTTTCATCCATCCGATCACCGTTTCTTTTCCGCATGCGAAAGAATTTCATTAGAGCGAAAGAATCTAATAAAAAATGCAGCAGCAATCACGAGCGGAATTAAAAAGCAATAATAAAAAATTCAATGGAAGAATAAGAAAAGAGGCCAAAATAGCCTTCACACCCAAAGGACATTAGATTTTCCACTGGTCACAAGATTTTGATCGTATATGTAAGAATACAAGGGTGTTTTAAGCACATTCTACGAATATAGCTTTTACATCACAAACTACGTTGAAGGCCCATTTACGCACAAATAATGCCTCGATAGCTTGATTTATGACTCAATGATATTACGTCATTTTAATAATTTGCAGCTCCTAACCCTACAACATGGATATATGAGGCTATACATCATATATATCACAATTGACGGTGACCAAAACTGAATTTTATTGACGACATGGTCAGCGGTTGATATTGATTGCGAGGCATAGCAGCATAAATCCATGGGACCATATATTGAAGACCCCAAGACAGAGACCTGCATGATGGAAATACAAGCGAAAAGGCGCAAATGACGCTATCATCAATCATATCATACCTGTCGAGCCTAAGTTACCGGCTTCTAAAAGAAAGCTCGAAGCCCATATGCGTAAGAACAGCTCAGAATGAATACACAATAACCTTCGCAGCATGGAATCCAAACGACGTCGGGGAGAAGAAATAAAAAATAAAAATGGGAGAAAATGAATAACAACAAGATCTCTAGTCAACAACAGACGAGCAAGAAAAACTCAGTGAGGCCACCACGTATAAATTTGGTTAGAATGATGAGCTACCGGCGAAACATGGAAACAGAGGTTGCTAAGATCTTCGGCGGATAATAGACCCAAGTCCCAGATAATAATTCTCACACGGGACGACGGTAGGCCACGCGGATACAAGGGTCGACTCCGCTCTAGCTACCCGTTGGCCGAGACAGATCGCGATTTCACCGGACCATGAGGTGAGGAGCAACCCGAGGAGGCAATCCAGGAGGTATGTGCTCACATACACGAATACAAAACAGCCGCAGAATGGGCAGCTTTTACTTTCAAATTTCCCGAGCACAATCCCGAAAGAATTCGTCCTCTCCTCTTCACCCCCTGGGTGAAAAGGTCACCACCATGTGTTTTGGAACGAGCGAGATACGACCTTGAGCTGTTTCTGCGCGGTGTGGACTTTGACAGAACCTTTTTGGGGAATGGGCAAGGATGGAGGGGAGGCGAGGGCAGAACGAGGAGGCTCCTCCATCTGCTCCCAGCAGAGAGGAGCAATCATTCCCGCACAAAAGGAGGGGCCTCCCGAGCTACGCCGGGGGTTTTTAAAAAGAAGCTCCAAAAGGGCCAAGTGAAGAACCTTGGGGCACACACACGAACACAAGCTGGCTGCAACGGGCGGGCGGATCCAATCCCGGGGTGAAAAGGAGAGGATGTGAGAGGGGGAGGAGGGTGTAAGGGACGCAGTGAGGCTGCCCATGTGGATGGGGACTGGGGGAGGGGAAAAACTTTACACACACACAAACATACGCACGCACGCGAGAACGCACGAACAGGCAAGAGAGGCACAACATTCCAGAAATGCTCCGCAGCCTTCCTTCTCTCTCTCTCTCTTTCTCTCCGCTCGCATCTCTCCACAGCCAACTCTTCTGCACTCGACCTTCTCTCCTAGCCGCCTCACCCATTCTCTTCCCCCCCTCACTATTCCCCAACCCAAGCCTCACCATCCTCCGCACACAGCACCGTCATCCGCGTCTCTCTCCGCTTCCAAACACATCCTACGATTCTCCCACCGACCAAGGTTACTTGAAGGCCACGGCACTGGGGAAGAAAAGACCCCAGGGAAAAGACAGAGAAAAAAATGGAGGCGAATAAAAAAAAGAGGCACTTCACCTGAGCGAGCCCCTCAGTTATGTTTCGCGTGGTGGATAGAGGGTGACGATTGCGCAACGCACTCCCCAACGCGATAAGGATTTATATCATGTGCCGCAGAAACTGGCGACCCGGTGTCGGTAGGCACCGACTGCGATATCAACTAAGTTTCATTCAGCCGGCAAATCAAAAACTATAAGTAATATTCATGAACTGAGTTACATAGTTTGAACGATAAAGGGACAAACGAAACAGAAAATACACGGACGGCACTTAATCAAACGACGGAGGATGCATGGCATTCTTTTTCTTTTGATCACGCCGCAGAGGAATAACTTTCCCCTCTCGTCACGACGGAAGACGCGAAGGAAAAGGATGAGGCAATGGAAGTCCACAAAAAGATGTTCTGCGGTCGCCGGTATCGTGTTAATTGCATCTACACATTGAGATCAGCCTTTCATGATCCTGAAGGCACGATGAAAGAGTTCTTCTGATGCTATCTGCGAGATATAACTCCGGCTACCGGGCGATAGAAAAAAAACCATCTCCTCTCACGACGGCAGGTAGTTAAGAGTGGCTTTTTTGGGAGAGTTTTACTAGCTTATACTGCACGATCATCAGTTTAAGTAGGTCAACAAAATATAAATGTCAAGCAATTCAACCTGTTGCGCGTACACTAACCTCAAACATTCCAGATTGTTTTTCGATGAAGCAGAAATTCTTTATTTACTTTATTTTGAGGTACTTCTACAGCATAGTAAAGTTTTATACACCACAAAAGACGCATTCAATATTTAGATTAATAAACGACGAGTGGCACTGCAATTTGGATATTTTGACCTTAAAATATATCATGAGAATATTTCGACACAGGGACCATTTTGACCGTAGTATATGAACTAACATGATTAAATAAAATTGAATAAGTTCGACTGAGGGCATTTATTCTTGTATGGACAAGTAAATAAGGAAAGTCTCTCGTTAGAAACCCCATGAGCCGGTTGCAGGTCAACTGGAACTTTCATTTTACAATGTGGTTACTAAGCTGCAAGATAAGAAATATTTTTCACCCCAAGCCGTATGAGACCAAGACAGTGGCACGGCCAAACATTTAATCCTCGCGAGCACCAGGCATCAATTATGCGACGAATTAAAAATTAAATTTAATACATGCAAAAAATAAATATGCAAAATTAAAACTTAAATTAAAATTAAATTAAAAATTATGCAAAATGCAAACGGTTTAAAATTCTCGCGTCTCTCACAACAGCTTACGAATTTTTGTTTGCAGACAGAATAGGAGGTATAAAACTTCATTATTGGGCTCGGTTATATTTGTAATTTTAGCACAAGCTCATAACTTAAAAAAAAGCGGCATAAGGGGTATATTTCTGATGAATTCATCCATCTGTTCCCAGAACGTTAGATAGGAAGAAAAGCATTCACAACTCCATGCTGCATTGAATTCTACACTCAGACGGAAGTGGTACCACATGCCTCGCTCCCTCACAGACGTGTAGCACAAAGAGAAAACGTACGGGAATACACATGTCGATTATTTTTGCTAGGGCTCGGTTATTTTTATATTCTAGCGCAAGCTCACAACTTTAAAAATAAGCGGCATAAGGGGTATTTTTCTAATGAATTCACCCATCCGCTCCCAGAACGTTAGATAGGAAGAAAAGCATTCACCATTCCATTCTGCATTGAATTCTACGCTCAGACGGAAGTGGTACCACATGCCTCGCTCCCTCACAGACGTGTAGAAAGCACAAGGGGAAAACGTACGAGGATACACATGTCGACAACCAACGCCGTAAACAAAGGGGAGGGTAATACGGACGAAAAGCACGCGGATCTAGAGTCGAGATTGAGCGCAACACTTCCTTTTCCGGAGACTTCAACGCGCGGATGGAAACGAGGGAGGCATGTATGTGTGAGTGAATGATAGAGGGGGCAAGGACGACGGAAGACAGCAGGAGAGAAGACGATGTCTGAGATAGCGATGGAGATGAGAAGGCCAGCCAGGTCCTCTCATCGGAAATCTCCCGAGAAGGAGAGAGGGAAGGAAAGAAAGGAGTAGGGGGAGGTCAAACAGGATTGGGTGGGGGGGGGGGAGGGAGCGCCAAGGGTCGGTCGGTCCTTCGCTCGGGGCCAGCCGCGAATTGTCTCCCGCTCTCGAAACACAGGACGATCCGGGCGGTAGGTGAAGCGGCGAGGGATGGGAGGCCGTTCGATGAAACGGGGAAATGAAAAGAGAGAGGCCGATAGATGGCGAGAAGAAGAGAGGGAAGGGGAGGATAATGGGAGGGAGAGAGGTGAGAAGTACAAACGGGAGGAGGAAGAGAGGCTGGAGGATTGAAGGGAAGAGGTGGCCCAACACACACGCATTGTTGTCGGCCCGAGCCTCGCGAGACCTTCGATAGGGTCCGCCACCGGCGCGTGTCGTTGACCTCAGCTCGCCTCCCCGACCACCATTCCTCCCTCTCCTCCCCCCGCCCCTTAGCGGAGCCCTCGACTCTCCCTCTCCTCCTTCGCCAAACGCACTTCCACTTCCTAGTCTGCCCACGCATCGAGGGGCCCGGTATATGAGCAAGCGCCCTCCACCCCTCCAGATCGCGAAACACCCTTCCCCGCCCCTTCCATTCGCCGCTACCACCCCGTACAACCCCACTCCCCCCACCCCCACCACCCATCGCACCGTGGGGGCACCAATACCAAACACAACGGACCCACGAATCGACGGCACACAAGGGCCACGCCCTACCCTTGAGACCCCTTTAACACCATCACCGTCCTCACGGACCGACGTGGTCGGTCGTCTCCTAGACCACCCCCGCGTATAAACACATCAACGAGAATACCCATGCCGCACCCATGCTCACAGCACGAGGCACACGAGTGGATGGGAGCGAGGGTGAGGGTTTGGTTGGCTCCGGGGGAGCGGTCGCGAAAATATTTAAGACGGCGGGAGGGATGAGGTTGGCCAAATAAAAAAGGAATAAATAAAACGAGGAAACCGCAACCAACCTCGACTTCAACTCGCCGTGAGGAATGCACGTGTTTGAATGCATGGACGGTCTTTATGGGCACGGGAGATTCGCACTCACTCGCCCGTTTGAAGAGGGGAGGAGTGAGGCTGTTCGACGGCCGGGCATGGCCTCGCCGGCTGACTGCAACGGGCTCCGATTCACATCCCGGATAAGGATCGTTCATCTCATCCCCTGACAGCGAGGATAGCCATGCTCTGCAGCGATATTAGAGGCGCTAAAATTAGCACCTCGTTAGGAGAAAATAAGTTGCATGACCCGTCGGATTCCGATCCTTGTCACTAATTATACGTCGGCAAGTTATGGCGAAAGCAACGGCTAACTCGTTCTTAGGATAAAATAATCCTTGATCAAGAAGGCACAGATATGCGATTTTTCATTCACGGAAATCGCAACCACAAAAGAGCATGAATCACTCGAACCGCAAATGCGAGAGCATGTATTACGTTACATTTCATTTCAACATCACATCACAAACATCAGAACTGAAGTCTCAAGAATTCAAATGAGTGCACGCTTGAACATGGCCTCTCAAAGAAAATTTCACAGTATGTTGATCGTGAAAATGGTAAAATACTGCGTTTAGTTCATATGGTAAAAGGTTAAGTCTTTTTACGCTCGGAAAAAGACCCTTAAAGACGAGCAATCAGTAGGAGAAATAACTAACATGTTCACTCACCACGGATGACGAAAAGTTTACATTAACATAGGAGATAAAATAATCTTCCAGTATTTCACTGGCGGGAACGAATTTTTTACTGAAAGTCACAAAAATAAGGCGATAATTGCTTCAGTTTTTTCATATAACCTCGAAGATCTTGCCTAAAATTCTTCTCGAATGTCATAAAAAATCTTCCTTTAATAATGCAGGAGTAATCTCAGATTTTAAAAATGCATTCAATCACACTCTCTGCTCCAAGCACAATACGTGATGTATTCATCGATGCCATAGTCCCTCTCACATACCACACCCCATCATGATCAACAACGTCCCAGGAGTATAAGCATGACGGATGGGCCAAGCAGCAAATGGAATGGAATGGAATGGTAGGGGAGGAATTTTCATGTCAATATAGACATGCTTCGGGCATGATATGACTTCTCCAGCAACGGTTTATGCTCAGCAGGATACTGTAGCGAGAGATGATGCTCTGCTCCTTACTGAAAGAGATCAAGAGAAGGTATTTGGATTCCGGCTACCTGGCCCATTCATAAAGCAACGTTCAAGTTGGAACCGGATGACTGGATTTTTTTCCACATTCACATTGATTTATTCGGGTGAAAGTGTAATATCAATCGATTTTTCCTCGGTAATAAATACCCTAACTTCGATGAAACTCTCCATGGAAATAAATCAGATTTCATATGCCGTCTCTACTTTATTGGGGTGACAACACAAGGCCATCACGTGATGGCTTAAAGACTTCCTCAATTTTTGTTCCAGAAATCTGAGTTATAGACAGTATAATATACTCCTGCTTTCATTTTCTGGTTTCAAAAATCAGCTGGCAGGGACAAATAGTAAATGAACAAAAAAATTAACTACATTGAAGGAATGTACAACACATGCTAATCGCAATATGATCAACAAAAGCGTAGCTGCAACGAAGCAATATAAACCATTATGATCGTAATATAAGGAGCATAATGGAATTTTCAGTTCGATTTCTTTTAGGCATGAGCAACTTGATTTGTTTGTTAAAGGCCGTTATGATAATTGTATAAGTGTTACGAGTTTAATAGAAGAACTAGAATGGGAATTACTATCAGAACGCAGGTTAAAATTTAGGTTAAACCTTTTAAGTAAATTCGAAAGCGATTTGTTCACAGATGACGTTAGATATATATTAAGAACCCCTGCGTATTATGCTAGGTTTGACCATATTCACAAGATTAGAGAGATAGATTGTCGTACCGATAGATTTAAAATGTCATTTTTCCCGCGTACCATAAGTGAGAACAATAGGTAACGTAGCAAAAGGGATAGGTAGGTGAAATATAGTTAGAATAGTCTGTAGTGCATGATGCATGTAATAACTACCAATAATCCCTTCCTTATTATGTAGATTTTAACCTGTACTATACTGTAGTAACTAATATTTTATTGTAATAACTACTGCAATTACTTGTAATAACTAATAATCTACTGTAGTAACTAATAAACTGTGACCCTATTTTCTAGCATGTCTACCTTATATATCCTACTTGCATGGCAATAGTGCATGTTTGGTGATCTTCACCCCCTGCCACACACCCTTGTGGTGGCTCGCAGGGTATTACGTAGATGTAGACGATAAGACTTACCTACCATTGATAGAAGACTTTTCATATTTCTCATTCATTGAACTGGTAACAACACCATTTTTTTATAAGTATGAATGAATTGCGTTAATATTTCACGACACCCGTTAACTATAAAAGAAAAGGCACCTCGTTTTGCTTCTTCAGTTCTCTTGGTAAGAAACAACCCTGGTCGGAACTAACTACACTGAAGGATGAGCGAGAACAATAAAGGATAAATAAAAACAGAAGTAGGTACTCAAATGGAGTGAGCAGAATTTTTAGGGAAGAAGGAACTTGGGGGGGGGGGGGGGAGGTAGGGAAATGAGGGTTGAAAAAAGAACGACTGGGACATCAGGCCGCAAGGAAAAGCGTTGAAAGAGTGTCCCTCGTTGAAATATCACCTCCGGGAGAGGCTGTAGATTTCTGAATCTCACGACACGTGAAACGAATTAGGCATACGAATGCCACCTGAAAATCCGCTACCAGAACCCTGTTACCTCGTCCTTGGAACCCAACACAATGGCCTCATGAAAAATCCGATCCCTGGGGTAGGTAGGTAGGTATCCTCTTTTGTTTTGGAGTGAGTGAATAATTTTCCATTCGCCCGTGATTTCAAACCGAGACTGGCGCCCGACCGCCATTCACCTCTTCCGCGGGAGACAATGAAAACGCGAGCGGGAGTCCCGGAGACGGGGGAGGATGGGGGAAAGGAAGAATGGAGGGAGAGGGCGCAGAGTTTTTTCGGGTAATGACCGCGCCGTGACGCGGGGGAGGATGGAGAGGGTGAGGGGGAGGGAGAGAGGTCGGCCGCCTCCCTCCAGATTATAAAAAAGTCCCTATTCCGATCTAGTCGCATCGAATCCAAATACGATTCCGCAACTCACTACATAGCCGGAAAAATGTAAAGGCATGCCTCGTCATTCCCATCTGTTTTCACATTCTTAAATATACATATAACGGAATTCAATGCGAGGAAAATAAAATAATTATTTGTGATGCAACCGGATTCGACTAATTAAATTATATTCCCGTGAAATTTTTCACTCATTTAGTGCAATCTTTAGACATTGACAAAAATTTGGGATTTTCTTCTACTGTATGCAACCGTGGATTTTGCCTCAAGTTTCACCGCCAATATCCTTGAAAATATAATATCCTCGTCGGGAAAATGGTTGCGGTTGGAAAAATAAAAAAATGGCGTTGATACATCACTATTTACTCCCACTGATTACACAAGAAGTCAACATCAAGTTGGTAGTTTGACTTGAAATGCCGTTCCTGCCTTCCAAATTATATCTGGAAAATTGGAATTATCCGAAATGAAACAGCAAGACCAAAACTTTCCATGGAGTCTGAAACTCGAATCGTTTAGCTACGAGCTGTCGTTGAGGAAAAGAATTACTAGGGAAGTTTTCGAATGTGAGTAGGAGATTCTGCAGGAGGGGAATCAAGGGGAGATAAGGACGGTTGAAGTAATGTCGTGTGCAGCTAGAGACCCGGAGCTACGAGGAGGGCGATTTTGGGAGCGAAATGAACGACAGGGTGACCAAAAACTAACAGCGAGGAGGAGGAGAAAGGAAGGCAATAAGGAAGTGGGAGCCAGGGACGGAAGGCAACAGTGTTCGCACCGTGGACGGTGGATCCCAGAGATCACCCCTCCAAGGAGGAGGGAAAGAAAGAGGAGACAGAGGCGATAAATAGTGCGGTTGTAAAACCGAAACCCCGCGCGCCTGAAATGCGCGGAGATATTAGGCGGTGCGTATATAGATAGCGCTCTGCAGTTTGCATACTCGCGTGCAGCACCCTCCCTCCCGGTGACTTGGCGAGATAAAAGCAAAATAAAAGCACGGGAGGCAATAACGACGCCAGTTTGTGGATGACACGGCGGACGCATTGACGGCAACACTGCCCTTGCTCGATCCGCGCGAGAAACGCGATCTCCCCTCCTTCTCTCCATTCGAAAACCATTCCCACTTTAGAGTTTAAGTGAACGACCGCAGTGAGTGACGCTCGGGGAATGTTCCCTGTCGCTAGCAAAATATATGTGAATGTAGTTTGAGCGAAGTATCACTCAGTAAAAGATTGCATGAATTTGAGCTCATTATAAAGATAAAGAAATATTTCATGTTCTTGGACCATATGGACTTGCACATACAAAAAGTATACATTAATACGAGAGCTCAAGTACCAAAAGATATTTACAGAAAAAGTGGGTACAAGCAATAAATGAAATATTAATAGCATTAAAGAAAAGCAAAATATAACCATTTGGGTCAAACGAATTGTATTTTTTTCCTGTAATAGCATTTTATTAAACAATCACTTTTTAAAAGCCTTCAGCGAATTAGAATCTTTAATCGATTCAGGAGTACCGTTCCATATCCTTTCCCCTACAACAGAAAAAGAATTATTGAAGGACTCAGTATGCATGAAAAGCAAGTAACAAAATAACAGCCACTTACCATCATACCTTTCGAGATAATAGTAAAAAAAACCAGCCATTTTGTAAGGGAAATGACGCGGGTGTTCACTCCAGAGTTATTTCATTCACAAAATGAGGAATTCCTAACACGCATCTCGTAAGAAATGAAACTGACCGCTTCATTTGGACGATTTCTCTACTATTTTAAAAGAGAAATCTATTACTTATGGCAATGAGTAGTACAGAATCGCAAAAAAAATCTTCGATTGTGAAGGCATTAACAACGCAAAGTGTAAAAACAGACGATTTGAAACCTTATGGATACATTCAGTTAATTACTGAGAATATTAGCAATTAAAACCAAGTTTTCCCGCCGTTAATGCGGAAAAATTTACTTGAAGCTTTTTATTGCTGTTGAAATTTAATAACAATATGCGGGCATGATCTCCATCGTGGCTATAGAAAAAAAATCTCGCTCAAACAGCCACGAGAAAACCTCAATCGAAAAAAACACGTTCATTCTCCAGTATCAATCACACCTGATAGACCATACGAGAATAAGCTCCAGTGATTGAAAGGTAACTAAAACTGTTCAGGTATAACATTATATAGAATGACTTATCACGTTGAAAATGCCCGTCATCAATGAAGCCGTCATACTGACACACCCGGTTCAAGATACTCTTCAACATTCTCCCTCAAGATATTGCCGTTTGCCCAACACGCCCCCCAAATTGTAGGTACTCAGATGTTCAGCGCTGTCAAGGCTCCCTAAAATCAACGGTTTTTATCTTCCCAGCTAAAATGCGATAAGTAAGAAGGGACATATGTATTCCACTCACAATAAAATGAACACTGAATGGCTACATTGCGTACTCATTGTGTCGATGCATGCGAGGGATATTGAATATAAAAATGTATATTTAGTCAACTGTTGCCTCAATCGATTTTTAAGTTAAAATTTTCATAAAAAATATACTAACACCCGATCGATACTAATGAATCCGAATTGATTTATCAGAAATTCACAAATAAATATGAAAAAATGGGAGTTACCACGGCAGGGGTTTTCTTCCATATCTGGCATGGTGCACATAAAAAAAGAACTGATTGCAGATACTACACAATCATTCGCGTGGTTGCAGTTGTAATTACTAACAAATATTAGTTGCAGCAAATAGAGACAGGATCACACGTAATGACTCTTCCCCAGTTTATCTTTTTGAACAACCTCAACCTGGGAGCCTCGAAGGGTACTGTCAATCACTTGTTCAAATCACCACTGATTACGCAAATATGGTAGCTTGGTGAACCAAAGGAAGGAGAGAAGTGCACTTTTGACGCTTGTGTTACGCGACGAAATATATCGCTATAAGAATAACCAGTATATTCTTAAACTTCCCGAACCGGAAGTGACCGGGTGGATTTCATAAAGGGTTTGGATTCCTTCCGGAGAGAGTCCCACCCGCTTCGCCTTCGCCACCCCCAATCGCTCAGCTTGTCTTTCCCTTCACCAGATCGATCGGACGCACTGCTGTGGCTCCGAAAGCCATTTCCACGAGATATTGGCAAAGCCCTGAATACCTCTAAAGTGGCGACACGTACGCCCTGCCGCCATTTTACGTCTTTCTTTCTTTCCAAGACACCAGATCAATGACAAAGCGTTTTTGCTATGTTTCTCTCGCAATTTCCACCTTCTCGCGATATTAAAACTCCAACGATATTAAGTAAAAGCATTAACACATTTTCAAACAGCAAGGGTGAAGACATTAATGTTTGAATAACCGTATTTATCAAATTAATAATATGGCCCCTCAAATAAATACCCATTCACAAAGTAACCAAGTATTCTCAAGTTAATATGAAAAGTTTAAACCTTTTTTTAACTTTTCCTGCCCATTGGCTGTTTTAAGAACAGTCAAAAGCGATGCAACACATTACTTTAACTGCAATTATTTTAAAAATAAGGAACAGAACGCATCACTCGCTAGTTTACATAGAACGACAGGCAATCAAGTCCGGAATTGCGGATGAATTACTTGTCTAGCAACAATAGCATAGGGGTGATGAAATGACTAACACAATAGTTCCAGCAAAGAGAGACAATATCACTCGCAACGACTCTTCCCCAGTTTCTCTTTCTGCGTAACATGACGACATATATCCCCAGTAAGAATTACAACGATATTTTTAAATTCACGAATCGGCAGGGACCGGGTGGATTTCGTAAAGGGTGACATTTACTATTGTATCATATTGATTACAGACCAATACAGTACAATAAATTATCGCCGGAAAACACTTGCACTATTTTATACGTACGGGGCTTTAAATATAGGGGATGAGGTGGTTTGAGGTTTGGAGGGACAGAGAGAGACGGTTGAAGTGGTGGGTGGGTGGGTGGGTGCACCCTAAGGAAGGGAAAGGGAAGAAGGGGGTGGGGGGAGGGCGAAAGCGCGCGTGGGGTTACTCGAGGGCAAAGCGAGGGCGAGACAACTGGGGGCGAGTGGAGGTGTAGGGGGCGTGGGAGGCGGAGGGGGAGGGAGGTGGAAGACCGTGAAATATCTTCGGAACCCCCGTCCTCTTCCCATCTCATGAAACGACAGAATAAATCCCCCACGACGACCCGGGCAGTCCGGGGCTTGATACCCTAAACACTGATGAGGGACGAGGTAGGGTTCAGGGAACCCGGATACACAGGTAAGAGATCATTTCACATGAAAGGAACCAACGACGACTGTGGTCCATTTTTCTATCCAGCTCCGGGGTGAAAAAATACCAAAATTTAAAACGACTAAAATAAACTTAGCATTGGCATGTCTTGAAAGGACGTCCGTTGGTAATAAGGTATGCACTGGTTTTTCAAGAAAACGATATATTACCACACTGTGCAGAAGCATAGCAGCTAAGAGGGCAATCTATACGCAATGAATACCGAAGAACCTGAGCGGCTATCTGGTAGAAGCTAGAGATATTAAATCTTACAGATTAAAAAGATAGCTCCAACTACTGCCATTCTCTCTTCAAATATAGAAGAAAGAGAGAATACATCAACGGCATAAGGTGGGGGAAATTTGATTGTGATTCGAGGGGGAAGAAACAAAATACTCAAACAAACGGACTTAGGACAGATCACTTAATTTATTTCCAATATTTTACACAGAAAAGACGGTCATGACGGAAATTCCAGTCAAAAAATCACGAGGAAGGTGCACAATTATAAGAACACATTTTATGACAATTTCCCAAAGGGTTCATTCAGTATGCACCACTTAGAAATAGCCAGATTTTCACCTAGGCCCTTCTAGTCTTTCGAAACAGGCTCCTTAGTTCCTACCATACCTCAAAATAAATACATCGGTAGATCTTAGGAAACAAGGGAGAACAGACATAAAATATACGGAGTAAGGAAAATAAACGTGTCCACGAATGCAACTTTAAACCGTCCTCCACGTAAACACGGACGACGACAACAAAAGCACCAAAAGCAGGTACAAAAACAATACAGCTCCTCTCCGCCACCCAAAAAAAATAAGTGCGAGGGTGCCCAACGCAGTGGAATCGGACGCCGGAGAATGGCGCAATAAAAACATCCCCGGCGCTCGCCACGCCCTCTCACGCCCGAAGCGCTACCTCTTCCTTCCCATTGCTGTCGACCCCCGAAAAGGAAACCCATTCCCTTCTCACCCTCTGCGCACTCGCTCTCCGTAGAGTCGATTGCGCGCGCCAATCGGGAGAATTTCTCCCACGCCGGAGAGGACAGACTATTAAATCCCTCTGGAGGCAGGGAGGAATCGAAGAACATTCACCCAATAGCGGCGAAAATCGTCCGACCCTTGGCAACGTCCCTCAAAGGAGAAACCGTAAGGCAACCGCCGAAACCATTTCTCCGCAGACCACTTCAATTCATTCTTTTCTTGTGTCTATATTACACTTCCTATACCGCCTACGGCGTAGTATCTGTAGCTATCACAGCATGCAGTCTTGTAGAAATTAACTTTTGCACCTCCAACTACCTCCTAACCTCTCATTTCGTCCACCTAAGATTGGTGGGCGAAAGAGAAGGAGCTCAAAACTTCTGTAAATAAAACTTTCTTCCGTAACTTGGTGGTATTCCACAGCTAACAATTTCATTCGCCAAACTTTTACAACACCAGGTATTATGTAAAACAGACACGACCCGGGTTTCGACGAATGATCGTCATCATCAGGTCAATGATGACAATATCTGATGTTGTATTGATATACCAGATGATGCTGACATCTGAGCATTGAGCACAAAAACCTTAAGTCAGCTCGTATCTCGTCAATGGGATGCGCGCAAATAATGGTGACATATTGAGTACGAAATACCTTCATTTAAATCAAAGATAGCTCCAACATTCGTTCTCGACATTAACACTTTTCGATATTTTTTCCTTGATGCTGGTGCCGAAGTAATGAAGGCAGGTGCAGCCATTTCTTGTAAATCACTCAAGTAACTAAAACATGAAATCATAATTACTATATGATTTTATGAAGCAATAATGTAAGAGAATTCACCCTGAAATCGCTCTCTCTCTCTTTACCTCACGTTTTCAATCTCATGTGGATTTACTTGAAGGCACTTTTTGGAAAATATGCATGCGGTTAGTTTTTATCATGCGGTGGTCGAGCCGTATGGTAGCCCACAGGTAACATTCGATTTTATTTCTCCCTCTGATCTTCTTATCCCTCCTCTATCGAAACGAGAGTCAATATTGGGCAAAAGAATCGTCGATTGAGTTCGGCGACGTTTACTGCATCGACGTGAGCACATCCTTTCCACAGAGCGAAAAAGGAAGATTTATCGCACCTTTAAAAAAGAAACTGAATTATATCATTGATATAAAGGTTCAATACATTGAATCGATCCCGTCCACATAAGATAGCCCACCCCGGAACCCTTCTCACCCCGTGTCGCCCGGGAGCAACGACCCCAGACTGCTGCAGCCATTTCCACCCCTAACTCCTACCTTTCCCCTTTTTACCACTTCTTACCCTCCCTCTCCTCTCACTCCAATTCTTGTTCCAACCCAGTAAAACCGAATCCGATGAATTTTTCACCCACTTATTCTCAGCCGCCGCCATCAAAGTGGCCCCCAATCCATCCATTTTCCCAAATTAATTTTTTCTACGTGAAAACCAAATTCTTCCTCAAAATAATGAAAAAGATATCTCTTTCCTTACACTTGACCCTATTCATTTTTTCCAATAAACCAATACTGATGTCAAATTTCAGGCTATCTGGGACTAGCCACGGAGTTCCACTTTTACGGAGTCACCCGCAATGCACAATATAGCGAATTTCCACAGAGAAAAAAAATCATCCGCCTTGACCGGGATCCCTGTGATTTTTTCTCTGTGGAAATTCGCACAATACTGATGTGTAAAATAGAATTGTAAAATGGATTATAAATTTTCTCTCGTTGATGTAATCAGGGTTTATCGTAAGGTATCCGTCTCATGAGTCTAATTAGAGGAATAAAGAGTCGGTTGATTATGGACACACATGCAATTAGACTCTCCAGCTTACTGCGATATTTCGAATAAGTTACTTCCAGCAAATTGCTACTCGAAGAACGCCAAACTACAATTGTATGTTTAATTTTTAACATAATAAAGCTCTCAGAGGATTCTGTGCCAACTGGAAGGACTCTTAGAGGATTCTTTCTCATATGCAAGACATCAAGAGAAAATTATCAATAAAAATAAAATTTATCAACTTCATCCGGATCTAAGAATTATATCAAATACTAAGGTCCTGTAATAACCATGATCCATTACGTAAACTTGAACGTAAAAGCTAAAGGAGAAGATTGCCAATGAAGAACGCAAATTTTATTGGCACGCGATATTAAGAAGACAATACCTCAGGGGGCACATGGCAGTAGCAGACACACCTTGCTTCAACCGTCATCAAAAATGGAGCGATTACAGAAGATAAGGGTACCTCTCTCCTCAAACTCGGCCCTATTCATGTTTACCGAGAATTCATATTTGTAATATAATATTAAATCAATTTAATAAAAGTATTATCAAAATAATGAGATCAAGGGTATCTCTGGAATGTGAATAGAAGAGAACAACTAGTAAGCACTATAATACGACATCAAGTGAGAAATAAGGTAAAGAAGATTAGAAATAATCCATGGTAAAGTAGGCTCGGAAAGGAGGAAAAGTAATAGACAATATTAATTGTACATGAAGAAAAACGAGAAGAAAAGAAGCTTCACTAGTAAGCCATTGTAAAGCAGGAAAAAATGAGAGCAACTTAGAATTACGCCCAAAAAAATCCAATAAAATTTGTAAACGTATTATGTAAAATGAAAAAAAATGTACACATTAACTTGAGGTTAAACTGTATGAAACACTTTTAAAAAACTATTAGAAAAGGAAGTGAGGATTACTTTAAAGCAACTAAATGTTACAAATAAGATAATTATAATAAAACTATAGCTAATTATTATAAAATGAGGGGAACAATCCCCCCCAGGAAAGAATAGAAAGAGCCTGGGATGCAGACTTGAAATCTGCCACCATTCCGACTCTCATCCCTTTCATGAAATGAATTTTTTTAAATAATCCAAGAGGAAAAAGTGGACCAGTAGACGTCAATTAGGAAGAGAAAAGCGCGCACGTGGATCCGAGAGGACGAGCAGTCCACCCTCGTGTCTTGGAGATCTCGAAGGAAACGAGATACGGGACGTCGCGTCAGCTCCGGATGAACAGCAGCGCACGTCTCGAGTTCGCGGAATCAAAGACATCGCGGTACGACAAAAAAAGTCAAGTGAGGTAAATCGATCTCGCTAACACGAACTACGCTTGTGCGTTCTAACTATTCCTCAAGTTCATGGGTGAGAATACCTTCGCGTTCTCAGGATCGCACAAACTTCACGACCGAGAACGGGTCATCACCGGCTCGAACAAGATGTGGTGTGACCGGAAAGATCATACTTGTCGACCAAACATACGCGTCCGGGACCTCAAGGGTCGGGACATTTTTCACATTGAAGATGTATCAAAACAATTTCTACGTAGTTTTTACATTCTTGGGCGAGGAGTTTAAATAAACTATTACTCGTGTTATTGCACTCCAAAAATGTTGAAGCATGAATGAATTTAGTGACCCTTTGAATTTTTCCTCGCTCAGCGATTACTTTGTTGATCTTCACCATTTCCTCAAACAACTACTAACTTACCTACTACTGCTACAATTTCTAATCAACTACTACTTTCCAATAAACATACTATAAACGACACTCAATAGTTATTTTTGACGTCCCATTCCACAGCATTTACATACTATCGATGAAACTATCACTATCTATGAAGCACTATCGATGAAAAAACTTAGAAATAGGGAAAATATTACGCTTGGATCAGCCAAACGCATACTAACAAAAATATAAGGCGTATTTCGGACTAGTACATCTGAAATGGAATACAACAGCAGCAGTGTCCCATCCCTGGCGAGATGGTGTCACCCAACTCAATGCACATGGGAGGTCCAGCGCCTGCCAAAGTGCCTTTTCCGGCTGGCGCGACGTGAGGGCGTAGAGAGGGGATTACGTTCCTGCTCAAGATTCTCCTCTTCCGACTCGCCCCTCTGTATCAAACCGAATAATAGTCCATACTCCGCGACGACTGCGTGACGGAGGGATTAAGTTGTGAGTTATCTTTTACCCACGTCCCCACGGTTCATGGCAGCGGGATATCAACCCCCAAAACGGGATTGTCTGCGGGTGGAATACGATGGTTCTTGAAGTCAGCCAAACAATCTAAGAGAGAGGGCGTGCGATTGGAATTAATGATCATAACGGAATTTAAAGGGCAGAGGGATATTATGGGAACGACAAAGAGAAAGATTTAAAGGGATAAGAGAATTGAGAAAAAATTATTCAGCTCCTTCGACGAGAATGTTACGAGCAGATAAATATCACTTCCCCAGTTATCACGGCTCGATCATTTCGGAATGAGAAGCAGAGGTACAGATTCATCGTCCTCGACGGTGTCCAAATGCTCATGAAATATGGATAAGTGCCCATTTGAAAAGATTTATTTGTATTTTGTGAAATTACATTTAAAAACAGACAGTGCCTCGCCGTGGCCATTTCAATCTGAAAATAACCAGGCTGATGAAAGGAGACCGAAAAAAAATCTGGCCTAACTAGGTTGAAATCAAGAACAGAACAAAGACAGTGACGAGGCCACGTCGGGCATGTGGGGAATGGGGACGGTGTACGCGCCGCACCACTCGAAGCGCACCGTAATGGAATTTCTAGATGGGAACCACGGGTGTTGCGAGGCCTCATGGAGGGATAAAGAAAATAGATTAGGGTGAAAGGGAGACCCGGTCCGAAACTGGTGACTCACGGAGGCACCTTTTGCTTTATTTTTTAAGGACACGGGAGACCAGAGAATATGCCCCCTCGTATCTGAAAACGCTCGCTGTGATAAGGCCTGAAGTATCCATTTCGACGTGGTAAACAATGGACAAGTCTGGGTGAAGGCAAACAAGTGAAAAGGAGGTCAACGGTGAATAACCCAAACAGAGATGCAGCGAGGGGATACCGATTCAAGCCGAAACGACATGATGTATTTAGTTAGAGAGCCTCAACGAATAATACATCAGGAAAATTTACATCATGCACGTGGTACACTGAATCATGCGGCTTTCGAAAACTGTCTCCCAAGGTAGCGCTCGATATCATAGCTCCAACCCCTGGCTGTTTTGGTTGATTCAACGTCGCAGGAAGAAAATCAATCGGTAAGATGAATATCTCGCTATCTCTGAAGCCACGCGCTGCTTTTTAACAAGGCCATAGATCTAAATTGGATTCCCGGCTAGATTAAACCGCAAATGCAAGAAGACACAACATCGAACATTACGCAAATATAAGTCATTCTTAAATATGAATGGTTTGTTCATTATGGCACAGAAACAGGGGTAAAGTAAACAGGAGGGCTAAATATGAAAGCCACTCTAGACGCCAACAATATCAGCAGGAACAGGTGAGAATCACGGAGTGGCCTTGGCCCGTGAATCGACTTTTCATCCACATTGGAACCGTCAAGCCTTTATGAAGAGCTAAAGGACGAAGCTGCACGATACGATAGCGCTTGCTTGGAATTTAAAGGCCAAAACAATGCACGAGTCATGACCGATGCAGACAAAAAAAGATGGATAGCAACCCTCACGAAATTTAGTTTTTGCCATGCTTCTACTAATGGTGACCATAACGGAGAAGTAATTAGCTCCGGAACATCATTTCTAAGAATGTCCAGTTGCTTCAAAATTATGCGGACTTGGAAGTATGAATAGGGACGATTAAACACGCAACACGCTGTGAAAATTATACACGCAAAAGCTAAAAACGGATTCCACTCTGGATAGCGGCGAAAAAAAGGGAGAAACGCTAAGCAACACGCCCAACTAATGAAAAAAAACTTTGCCCAGAAAAGGAAAAAAGAAAAAGCTGCGCGAAGCCGTATTACTGGGTTCCGATGAGATGCCAGGGTAATTAGGGCCGGATGTGCCCATGTAATTCTCCCCCAGGTCGAGTCTCTCCCATTCGCGGGAGCGCGTCACTATGGACTGACTTGAGCCCCTCGACGCGACACGAAAACGGTTCTTTTGTACGACGGCGGTCAGTGAAGCGAGGTCTCCGAGCGGACGCATGACAAATTGACTCCCCGCGGCGCGCGGTGGGAGGGGGAAGGGCGTGGAGGTCACGTCCCACCCCGCCCTCCCCCTCACTTCCACCGCGCCTCCTCATATGCATGGACTCCCACCCCCCTCCACAGCAGGGAGGACAGCACCACGCCCTCACATAATTCCCCCGATCGCATCGCTGACCCTCCGCTGTCCTGGACGCGAGCGGGATCAACGGTTCCGCGGTCCGCCACCAACGTCGCCACTCCCTCAATTCGCTTGATATCACCGCATTGACCACTTATTTATTTATGTATTCTACCGGTAAAGGTAGCTTTTGTTTAATGTAAGAGAATCTCCTCCTAATTTTCTACACTTTCAGGGGCCCATATTCCTTTAGTATATCCTTTTTCGCCTCAACACTACATCTACCCTTCTTCATCCCGTCCATAAAGCCTATTCTCTTCCTTCCCCTTCCCCTCTTGCCCAACATCCTTCCCTCTATCTCACTCTTGAGCAACCCATCACCCCTTATTAAATCCTCCAGCCATCTACCCTGCCTATCCCGGATTTCACTAACAAGTTTCATTTCCATAACCTTCTCCATTTTTCTCCGCGCCCACATCTCAAATGCCTGCAGCTTATTCTCGTCCTCCTTTCTGAGGTTCATGTTTCTGCCACATACAATGCTACGCTCCATATCCAGCTCTTCACCAGCCTCTTCTCCACATCCTTACCCAATGTCCCTGTCATCAGCTCCATTCTATTACTAAAAACCTCCTAAGCTAGCGCTATTCTCTTCCGTAACTCATTGGTATTGACCCCTTAATGAATAAAAAAAATATATACATAACACCTAAGGAAATATTTACACAAATACGTCACTCTTAATAACAATTATGATACTCCGTGACATGAGAAACGACAACTGTCGCGGAGGATAAGAGGAGCAGTTCCACAGAAGATCCTCTGACCATTTCGTCCGAAGGGAGGGAGGGATAGAGAAACGATAAAGACACGAAGATAGTGAGTAGCCCAAACGGAGAGAAAGAAAAATATCTAGTCCGTCCATCCGTCAAAGTAAAATAATGTAAGTTTTCATGCATAAATAATACGAAAGACACCCAAAAATTTTAAAAACAAATAAACAAAACAATCTAAATTCGGAAAACAAAGTTAATTTTTAAAAATCTTAAATGACATATCGATCGAACTGCCTCCGATACTAAAAAGAGAGAGAAAGAAAGAATTCAAATGTAACTCTATCAAGTTTGAAATCAACATTCGTAGGCAGGGGGTGACACATCACCAACATGCACTAAAGCTGGATGAACAGCTTGTTCCTGCGTTCATTTTTGTGGCAAAAGAGGACGCCTACTCACTTTGACAAATGATTGCAACTTTCCGTTCAATGGGCAGAAGATAGCGCACATTGGAACACGTAACAATAAGCACATACGAAGCGCCGAGTAACCTATCATTCGTTACATTCTTTAGGTGCACAATAGTGTTTAAGGAAATTAGAAATGAAATGGGCATCCTGTCTTTAGATAAGGATTTAGATGCGATTGATGATTGGTGTGATAGTTTGCAGCTAGAATTAAATTTTAAGAAATGCGCGATAATGAATTTTTGGTAAAGAATGGCTTCCCCGGAATAATTATTGCATCAAAGAAAAGAAAATATGTAACGTAGAATCTATTGAATACTAAAGCGTCACCATCACTGAAGACATGTCAGGGGGAAATACATCAGGGAAATAACTAGTGTAGCAAACCGTAGATTACGATTCGTAAAAAGGGTTCTAGGCAAATGCGATGAGAGAGTAAGAGAAAGAAGCTATTTTACACTTGTCAGGCCTCATTTAGAATATGCCGCTAGTATATGGGATCCGTACGAGGAAGGTATGATAAAAGAATTAGAGCGTGTGCAAAGGAGATTTGCTAGATTTTTTAAAGGCCGTTATGATAATTGCCTAAGTGTTACGAGTTTAATAGAAGAACTAGGATGGGAATTACTATCAGAACGCAGGTTAAAATTTAGGTTAAACCTTTTAAGTAAATTCGAAACAGAGTTGTTCACAGATGACGTTAGATATATATTGAGAACCCCTGCGTATTAATGCTAGGTTTGATCATATTAACAAGATTAGGGAGATAGATTGTCGTACCGAGAGATTTAGAATGTCATTTTTCCCTTGTACTATAAGAGAGAACAATAGACAGCGTAGCAAAGGGATAGGTAGGTGAAATATAGTTAGAATAGTCTGTAGTGCATGATTCATGTAATAACAACCAATAATCCCTTCCTTATTATGTAGATACTAACCATCTAGCTGCATGTGACCCTATTATCCAGCATGTCCCCGTTAAATATCCTAGTCGCATGTCAATAGTGCATGTTTGCTGATCTTCACCCCCTGCCACACACCCTCGTGGTGGCTCGCAGGGTATTACGTAGATGTAGATGTAGTGGCGGTGAAATTTTTCTACATGGCTACTGAACTCATTCAAATTATTGGAGAGAGATGCTTTTAACCATGGATCCAATAAAAATTGAAAATACTGTGTCGCGGTAAAATTTGGATAGTTTATGGCATCCAAATTGTACATTAAAAACCTATTTGTTCCAAAACAAGGTAAAGCAACTGACAGACGATAGTAAATAAAAATAGAGGCCATGGTTAATGAAGAAGCCGTGACGATGGCAATTTTAGCAGAGGGAATGGACTGTGAAAGTTAATTCGAGATGAACACGCGAAGCTACGAAAGCGAAGACAGAGGTGACCCGGCATTGGGCTTTTTATGGTACACACGTCTCGTTTCATGAGTTGTGTACGAATTCATATCCTTCTTCCGCGTGGATAAAGAGAAGATATTTTTGAAATTCATTTTCAAGTTATGAGATTTATGAAATCAATCTCTTAACACCAATACCCGCGATCGTAAAACTTCAATAGAGTGGAAAGCTATGCTACTTTCTTTATAGATCTCTGAGTGGCTGGTTTACATTTAAGGATATGAAAAAAGACCTTGTTCCATTCATTTGGTCTACATTAAAAGTTGCACAAATTATGGTACAATAGGGAATGTTGTAATAATTACTCTATTTCATACGGTACACATCTGCATCTACATATTACCCTCCATCTCTCGGGTGTTTAGCAGGGGGTGACTCATCACCAACATGCACTACAGTGTAGAAATATATTTTCACCAAAAATAACCACACCATAGGTATGCTACAAATGCTACAGAAACTACTACAGCGAACTATAATGCAACTATGTTAACGTGATACTAGAGTCATGCAGGGAACTGCAAAACATGATGTTAGCAACACTCGGCAGATATAAAAACATACATTAGGGAGCACACCAATTAATCAGCTACACTACCTGTCAACTAACTTACTTCTTAGTCTGAACGCAGCCATTATGGTCTCTTATCGATTGCGGAAAAAACGACATTTTAAACCTGTACGTTCTACGATCTATTCCCCTTATTTTATTCTCATGACCAGATCTACCGTAGTATGTTGGAGTTCGTAAGATATTGATAACTTCCTCGGAAAATAAATCGGTATTTGAATTTACATTAAAGCGATTCCCATTTTTGATTCAAAATTGTCCAAAAAATGCGATAAAAATTGGTCATGGGACACCGGCTTCTACTTAATTCATGCATGACACGTCTTTGAAGCACACCAGTGACAACCGCAGATGTGGCAATCGGAGTAGATTTATTGTCTAGCCCCCTCCCTCCCCCAGCGCTCATCGACTCTGCTCCATGCTCAGAGTTTAAGAAGGTTTCACCGCAACTTTGAGAGTCAAAACTGCATTACCAAAACATCTTCCTCAACTGCAAGGACCGCCTCTCGGAAGACATATTCGGAGAAATATGAGAATTCAGTTCTTATTCCTCCTCTGAACACACAACGACAGTCGAAATATGAGGTGTCTACTTGTGTTTTTTCGCCCGTGTCACTGTGTCTGGTCAGCAGCTCTCCATACCAGTCTCCTTCCCACCAACTGTTAATTCATCCGTACGTAATTATTTAATCTGACGTCCTACATGATTTGTCGGATTGCGTCCATTCTTGAATCTTCTCCGTAATTCTAACCTTTCATTTCTCCTTCCATAACTGTTTTGATTGAATACGGTAAACTTTGTTTTTCCACAATGAATTTAATGACTTACTACCATGGTTTCGATGATTAACGTCATCGTCAGGTAAAGATCCTTCATCTAATGAATGAATAGGGTAAACTATATTTTTCCACAGTGAATCTAATGTCTTACTACCATGGTTTCGACGATTAACGTCATCATCAGGTAAAGATCCTTCATCTAATGAATGAACAGGGTAAACTTTATTTTTCCACAGTGAATTTAATGACTTACTACCATGGTTTCGACGATTAAAGTCATCATCAGGAGAATATCCTACTGTCAGCCTCCTTTAGGCATATTTTAATGGAACAGAATCGAATGGACGGCAAGAGAGCAGTTTGTGTAGTGGAGTTTGTAAGGAATTTGAGCGAATGGAAAGCTCCGGACGTCTCCTCGCAGATCTTACCGTCTCCCAAATTTTTCTTCGTCCGAATCCCTTTCGGTCTGCGTGGGAAGAATCGACAACGGTCGCGGAGGAAAGAGGAGCGGATCCACAAAAGATCCCCTGACCACTTCATCCGAAAGAAGAGAGGGAGAAACAGAGAGACACGAAGGTGTTGAGGAGCACAAAGAGAGAGAAAGAAAGAATTCAAATGCGAACGAAAGAGAATTCAAGCGCGAAGGTCGCTCTCGCTGTTATATACGCTTGTGGGGGGGGGGTAAAGGGGGGGTGGATACGCGTAAGCCGATCGCCCTCCCCCGTGAACCGTTACCCGAGAGAGACGATTCGAAATGCGACCATTGCGGTCGGATCACACTCGCCGTTTTCTCATCCTTCGGACGCCTCGTATAATTACACGCGTGCGCCGACTGCTTCAAGTGACACTGCGAAGGAGAACTGATGAGTAAAGTTGATCAAAAGTAGAAGAAAACGCAGTGATCGCCACAGACGACTGTGCGATAAAACTTTTACGCCCATCTTTTGATGCATCATCATAAATCCAAAGGTTGTTTTGCAGCAGCTCCCCATATCAGTCTCCTACCCACCAACCGCTTAACTCTTACGTAATAAAAAACTTTGACGTCCTACATGATTTATCTGATTGTCTTTTCTTGAATCTCTTCCGAAATTCTTCCCATTCGTATTTCTCCTTCCATCACTGTTTTTAATAGGCCGTAGAGTCGACTTATTTTCATGAGTTATCTACATTGTTTTTATTCATTGATCTTTGTTTTATATGTTCATTTATATTTTTTATTTTGATTATTTTTACTTTCTTATTATTTATCTATTGTTAACTTTGCATTTATGTATGAATTATACTTTTACTATTTTCATTATTACATGTGTATTTCATGCATTGATTTTTGTTGGTGTTTCGTTAGCTTCATCTGTCGGTAGGTTTTCGCAGGTTTTTCGCATTCCCCATCATGTGTGGGTGTTTTCCTGCAGTGGGTATTTTCGTCAAGGATATTACCTCTTTATTTCCTTACGTTTTCCCCACAAATGTACACATATTTCTTCACACTTATTTCATGTATTTTTCTGACGAAGGGTTAGATGGAAGAAGGGGCAGCCTTAGTTTTAATCTCGTCCCAATAAAGACACATTATTATTATTGAGTCGGCAAATGTGCCCGATTACGTTTTCCTCTCCTTCTTCACTGAATTTACGCTTAACTCTTCTTATCTTCCACTTTTCAACATACTCATTTGTTGGGGATACTCTCCGTCCATTAATTAATCGCCCTTTGGTAACACCACGTTTCCATTACTTCGTATTTCCAGCGCTCTGAAGCAATTACTGTCCAGGCTCAGATGTTTTAACATGATGCTTCCCAAGGTTTGAGCAACTGACTGAAAGTAAGCTCCTTTCCTAGTAAAATTCTTTCTTTGCCTTGGCTGATTTGGTCACAAAATATCTCTTAATTCTTTCATCGCTCGCATTCCTGCTTCCCAAAGAGCAAAATTCTTCTAAACGATGAAATTTAAGCTTAACGGAGACCGTCTCAATGTCTTTCTCATGAATCATTTACACTTTATCAGGAGACTTAATCTTTTTCTGAGCAAGCAATTTAAGCGAGATGGCATAGTTATTTTAAAAAATAAAGCGTTCTCTATAGAGGTAAACTTAGATTCTGATTCCTTGATTAAAAGTATCTCGAGAGCAAGAAATTAATGAGAACTAGTTACGAGTGCTATCCGTCGTGAAGGAAATATGCAGTGATTTTACTAGTTGTATAAGAGTTAGTGTTCAATCAATGAACTGACGCCTAGTTCTACACTAAATATAAAACCTTGCAGTTATTTTCGACTACGTGAATGCAGTACCCAGGGAAAAATGAAAGCACTTAAAGTTAATACCGTTCAACGCCGTAATTATCTGTTAGTGCATGAGTATGATAACATTTATAATTAGATGTATGGTATAGTTGAAAAATACTTCAATACTCGCAAAGGCATCGAAATAGCACCTCACTGAAGTGAACTAGACTGAAAAATACATTTATAATTATAAAAACGAAAATAAATTATTGAGTTTTCACTTTTGAAGCAACGTTCACGAGCACATATACTGTACCACAGGTAGAGCGTCCTAGTTTTTATTTAATTGCGGTGTCCTTTGCTTCTCCCGTCACATAACAGAGCTTATTTTGAGAAAACAGAATGGAAATTACAAATATTCTCTCCTAAGAGTGTTGTCTTTTCATGGTTTACGCGTCAAGTTCAAGCATGAGAAGTTTCAATGACAATATTTCCTTCTATCGGCGGAAAAACGAATTCCAAAAGCACCGAACCACGTCGCAGCAGACAACACCGCTCGGTGCGTTGGGAAGAGGGAGTGTTTCGTCCTCAAAAGAAGCATGCGACGACGCGCACCGTTGCCCGTGGCAACGACGTCCACCTATCTCTCTCTCTCGAGAGAGAGAGAGAGGGAGACGGAGCACGCTTCCCCCACGGACGGAATTGAGAGAGGGAGGGAGAGGTTGAGGAGGAAGAGAAGACGGAGAAAGAGACCCAGAGAGGCAGACGTCTGTCTCCTTCGCTCCACCAAGCCCATCCAATCCCACGACTCACGAGCCAAAGAGAGACAAACGAAACGGGCAGGAGCTCACGCCGACCGCCGTTCACGCGATCCGTTCGGAGAAAAAATCTCACGCACTGGAAACGCGAGACATCTCAAAAGAGAGAGGGACAGGGGGAGGATGGGGGAGAGAGAGAGAGCCGCCCCCCCCCTGTACCCCCAACTACGCGCCTCAATTTCTTTTGCAGGTCGAATCCACGACGAAATCTGTACATTCGTATGAACAGGGAATGGGGACGAATCTGGAACGTTTGCCGATAATTTGAGCGAGATTTTATTCTAGTCATAACAGAGACAATCATCCGATTGTGCTTTATTTCTGCAGCTGTAGGCTTAAAAATAAAATAA
The DNA here is from genome assembly GCA_963169105.1 of Ceriagrion tenellum. Lineage (NCBI taxonomy): Eukaryota > Metazoa > Arthropoda > Insecta > Odonata > Coenagrionidae > Ceriagrion > Ceriagrion tenellum. The sequence goes on along the minus strand of OY720632.1, from coordinate 58,729,127 downwards.
ATATTGTTATAATAATGGCGCAAAAATATACTTTTTTAAATTGCAATTTTCAGTAATTACATAATAACATAATAGTGTAAATATAGTATAAATACATAATAGTTTAAATTACTAATTTGTATGCTGCGTGAACTATACAATTTATGGTTACAGGTTTCTGTTGTTCCAGCGGATTGAAAGAATGCTATCATCGTTTCATTGTACAAATCGAAATGAGGAAAGACCGAAGGGGAATGAATTCGGTAAAGAACACAAGTGGAGAGATCATGTGGGATGAGAGCAATATCAGGGACTGCTGGAGGGAGTATTTTGAAGAATTGTACAATAATATTGCAGGCGTTGAGGATGAGCCTTGTGAAGTGGTATGTGAGAATGTGAGGATGGAAAAGGATATCAGTGAGAAGGAGGTCACGACGGTTGTGAGAATATTGAAAAATGGGAAGGCTGCAGGCATAGATGGGATATCCAGTGAAATGCTGAAGTGTGGGTGTAAATTACTAATTTGTAGGCTGCGCGAACTATTCAATTTATGCTTACAGGTTTCTGTCGTTCCAGCGGATTGGGAGAATGCTATCATCGTTCCGTTGTACAAAGGGAAGGGAGGAAAGACCGAATGTAATAATTATCGAGCCATTAGTTCATTGAGTATCCCGGGAAAAGTGTTCAGTAAAATATTAATCGAAAGAGTGAGGAATATTACTTCCGACAAAATATGGGGTGTGCAGTGTGGGTTTATGCCTGGGAGAGGATGTAGTGACCAGCTTTTTGCACTTCAGCAAGTGATAGAAAATGTATGAGTGTCCGAAAGAAAGTATACTGTGCGTTTGTCGATTTAGAGAAGGCATATGACAGAGTAAATAGAAAGAAGTTGAGGAAGGTTTTGAGCGACTATGGAGTGAATGGGCAGTTATTGAATGTTATGATGGCGATGTATGACAATAGTAAAGCAAGTGTAAGAGTTAACGGAGTTATGAGTGATTGGTTTGTAATAAATCGGGGTGTAAAGCAAGGATGCGTACTTTCTCCATGGCTGTTTAATGTATTTATGGATAAATGTGTTAGAGACGCATGTAGTACACACGATGGTGTTTTGATTGGAAATGTAAACGTGCGAGTTCTTCTATATGCGAATGATGCTGTTTTGATCTCAGACAGTCAACAGGGATAACAGAAGCTCCTAGATAAATTTTGTGAATCAACAGAGAGAATGGAATTGAAGGTAAATACGTGAAAGACTAAAGTAGCAGTTTTTGATAAGGAGAATGGGGAGAATAACTGTAGGATGAGGGCGAATGGTGAAGTAATTGGTGGAACAGGTGGATGATTTTTTGTACTTAGGTAATATGTATGCGAAAGATGGAAGAATAGATGAGGAGATAAAGAGACGTGCGAATGCTGGAAGGAAAGTGGTAGGTAGCATGTGGAGCATATCAAGGAATGAGTGCTTGTCTAAGGAAGCGAAAATTGCCGTGTACAATAGTGTACTTCTACCCACTCTGCTTTATGGTAATGAAACATGGGTATGTCAGGGTAGACATAAGAGTAGAGTAAACGCCTAGAGTATGAGTTATCTGAGGAGTATTTGCGGCATAAGTAGGATGGATAGGGTCAGGAATGAGTGGGTCATGAATGAATGTGGGTTTAATGCTCCAGTAATGGACGTGTACGAAAGGAGTGTGCTTCGTTGGTTTGACCATGTTGAGAGAATGGATGAGAGTCGAATAACGAAACAGATATATCAGAGTAGAATGATTGGTGTGAGAGGTAGAGGTCGGCCGAGAAGGTTGTGGTTGAATGTGGTTGAGGAAATTCTTAGGAGGAGGAATATTAGGAGTTTTAAAAACAGGAGGGCGTGTATGAAAGTTTATGGGGGTAAATGAGGCAAAAGAGGTTTGCAAGGATAGGTCAGTATGAAGGAAATTATTAAAGCAGAGTTAGGAGTACAATTATGTATTAATGAGTGAAACATTTTGACTGTGCCTACCCCGGAAGCGAACGGCGTGATGGGTACGTATGAATGTATGTACATAATAACATTTATATAAGTCTTTAGCTTAACCCTCTATCACGCTGAGTGACCTAGATGTAACATACAGAAGAGTTCTATTTTGTCCCCGTTTAGGTTTCTTTACATCTATATGCCTTTGTGGCATCAATTATACAGCTTGGCAACCAAAATATCTCTCATTCGTAACTTTTAGTTCCTGATTCTTCCACGAGTGGGGTGACATGTGAAATGACTTCACACAGTGGACATAAAAATCGGTGTATAGAGAGTTAACTAACTTATCTCATCGAGAAATGAAAATGCCTTCACGACAGAAGGTTTTTTGCAATCCTACAAAAATTACAGCGGTAAATTACTGGTTAATTTTTAAAAATAGTCATGAAAATATAAAACTAAACAGTCAAATTTCTTACGACATCTTGGCGCTAGTAATTCCTCATATTTGAATACAGTATCTCTGAAGTTTATTAACATACCATATCCTGGCTGTATTACATATTGCATACCATATCTGGTTATATTCCACGGCAAATTTCTCGAGAAATAGTGCGATAAGAGGTTGATATTTTAGTATCTCAGGAAAGGTGAGACGTTCCCTTTATGAGACCAAGTGGAATGGACCACATGGAAATCTAGGTGAATATATATCTCGCTCAAACGGCCCTTGAGTAATTAAATCGAGAATCAATCACCGTGTTTCCTTCAGAACAATACGATGACGGAGTGGGGACCTGATTGCACATGTATAAAAGAAAAGGCAAATATCGATGATGGAATAGCGATTTTTAAACGCATGCGAAAAAGTGTAATCCGACGAGAAAGTCGATCGTAAAATGCTAACTAGTAACCTAAAAACAGCATTCAAAGTGTTTTAAGGCTAGATCCTTCTTTGATAGGCGGTCGTTCCCCAAGCAGTGGAAAGAAAGGAGAGCATAAAATAAGAAAACGGTTCAAAGCAATAAAGTTTGAGAGACATATTCAGCAAGGAATTGCGCCAACAATGCAACGTTCACTTCCACAAAGGATGCGATCAAACGTCCTTCACACGACTTTCATACCAAAGAGCATGAAAAAACTACGAGTCAAACACGCGAGGGATTCAGTGAAACTGAACTAACACCGGTGGACGGTTTCCAACATCACCCGAGGAGATAAATGCTACTTTTCAATGAGAGAATCCAATAAATACACTTAAACGAGGCCCAGTGCACATAATTACGACAAAAAGGGCTCCTGCGGAACAAAATAATACCTTCGTCTCGGGGCGTAAGACAAGGCTGTTGCATATCTCCAACTCTTTCTAACATCTATATAGACGATGAGGTCAAACAATGGAAACAAATATTTGAACAAGGAATAAATGTAGCCACAAATCTAATGGTAAATATTGTTGCATATGCTGACGATGTTGTTACCATACAACGGACACAAAATGACTCACATTATGGAGTACTTTACCCAAAATATATAGCAGATGAATATAGACTGATAATTTCACCGCGTAAAACAAATGTGATAGAGTTTATGGGAAAACACCCTTTAAGAATTAAAATTGTAATAAATCACTAAATCCTAGAGCAGGTATCCACATTCACATACATTGGGTGAGAAATATATATCATGGATGATCGCAATGCTAAAATCAAACTAAGCAAATTCAAACACACATGCGGAACAATCTCTAACATATGACAAGAAAAGATACTAAATTAAAATTGTATAACACGAAGGCAGCTCAAACTGCATTGCACGGGAGTGAGACGTTAGTACTCTCAAAGAGAGGCAGAAATAAAACTAAAACAGCTGAAATTAAATTCCTGAGAACAGTTAAAGGTTTCAAATTACAAGACAGAATCCGCTACGAAAACAACAGACAAGATGTAAACATTTTAAATTAAAGAATAAAAGAATACAAAATCAAGTGGTGCGAAAACGTTGGAAGAATGCAGCAAATCTGCATCCCAAGGATTGCTTTGGCGAACAGGCGTAGAGGACAGGTCATTGGACGTCCGAGATTAAGATGGATTCCGGAACAGACAATATTGCCTAGTTCAAGAAGTGAAGAAGAAGTCTTGGGGCGTCAATTACAGCAAGGGTCAATTGAATTAGCACATAAATCAGAGGTCACTTACTGAAAATGGCGGGAGAAAAAACTCGTCATGTCCGACGGAGATACTTGAAATAAAACTCATATTATTACAGTCGTCTCCTAAAATGGAAAAGAATACCAGAGTTTGGACGTTGGGCGCTTATTACCCCAAGTGCCAATGGAGTATGTATCCTTCACGAGGCATTCGTTTGAACTGACTGAGAGAAAAACCAGTCCCAACCTCTACACATCTCCAATTTTACGAGCATGCGTACTTGGAAGAGTGAAAATGTATATTTCTTCCCAACATGGCCCCTAAAACCAGCGTTGTGTCACGAAGTGCGGGCGTCACTCGCGTTTATTTGGAGCGGAAACTCATGTCACGCCATTGTTCACGGCAAGACAGCCTCTTCGACTCCCAATTATAGTTGTAAAAAAAGACTCCGAAACATAAATGGCCAATTGTGTAAGCAAAAAAGAAACACTTGCATTTGAGACAATCCCTATCCGAATGTCTTAGTGGCCTCTATAAATGACTTCGACGGAGGAAAATTACTGGCATAGTCGTGTTTGTTTTCCCTCGGCTATAAAAAAGCGGAATAAATGCGTGGAAGTTTCGCAACGAGGGGGAAATTCAAAAGACGCTTAAAAATTTACCCTCAACAAATCCCCACGAAAAATTCCGCCTACCAGTGAGGATGTGAAAACAACCGAGATGCGTAATTATTTTAAAAGTTACTCGGAAACGATGATCTAGGGATGCAAAAACCGATGAACGTACACTTAAATACTTCAAAATAAGAAAAGGTTAAGCGTGTAATGCACCGAAAGATCGATGGGTATCATTTAAATTCCAACCGGGTTCCGAAGTAACACATGGCGATCGCTAAAAATAACCTTGAGCGAAAGCAAGGTCGTTTCCCAAGAGAACTTTCGCAAGTAAGAGCTCCCGGTCAAAAAAAAGAAAGGCAGAAATATAAGAGGACCGAAATTAAAAACGATGGCTAAAACGTAAATCACGATCACGGGGGCCCTGAGGTTCTCTGCAGACCATACGAACGATAATCTATACCTTTGATAGTGAATTCTCACTTCAAAGGGGCTGGGTTCGGATTCCAACAGCGGCCGAGATTTTTCAGCGGAGTCTCAATTCCCACACACGAAATTATTATTTAAGTTTCGCACTGATCGTTTCCAGCGTAAGTAGATATATCTACATCTAACAGTCTGTCGAGTAAAGGGTATAAGCCGTGCGATATCATTAACTTTCCGATCATACAATTTATAAATCTCCCACCGAATCATAGGAATGTAATCCGTCAGCAACCGAGTCGATTTTCATATTCGTACAAGAAAGTTACATTATACATCTAAATGGTACCCAGCAAGTCACCACTAGAGGGCGAGAGAGGGGATGACACCAATCTTGACTTGCCTGAACACCGAGTAACTAAGTCTAATTGTAACGACTTCCTTGGGAGCTTCGTTGAGAACATTTCACGTGCCATTCTCCGTAAGATGTATGGGACGTAACACAAAGGACACGTTGTCGCCTTTCGCTAGCCGAATGCCTACGACGGATTTCTCTCCACCTGTCCCCCAAATGATACCTCCCTTATTGACACACCCAACTGTTCGAATCGCGCAAATGAGTACAGATATCAATCTCCTCCACAAGTAAACAACCAATCAACGAAGGCTTCCGCTGCTCGGAATTAACGAAAAAACGTTTTTTCCCCCGAACATAGTAGGAAGAGGCTGTGTTTTCCTTTAGGTTGTAGAGTCATCAAAGGATTCTTTCGGAGGAGGCACCCCCGGCATTATAAAAAGGATTTCACGTTCCCGCAGGAAGTAAAAAGGAACTTCAGAGAGAGGTTTTTCTTTTGTTTTTGTCTCACAACACAGTCCCCCTCCAAACCTAACAGCCAGAGTCTTCTCCACAATGTGTGTAAGAGAAAGATAGAGAAACAAGGAGACCTGGTTTACATCCGTGACTGGCGTAATGCGCGAGAATCGGCCGTCATTTTCACGCGGAGTGATGGGAGTGGGGAGGGGTGGGGGGGGGGAGCGGCAAACGGTGGGCGGGCCAAGGCGCGAAAGAGATCAAGGACACGGGCGGGAATCGTGTGCCTTTTAAAGAGGGAGGAGGAGAGGAGAGGAGTGGTAAGGAAGGAAGGAAGGACGGGGAGATAAGAGAGAAGCTGCAGGAGTGGGGAGGAATGCGAAATCCGTACGCCTGGGAGTCGAAATTCAATTACCTCGAGAAAGAGCCAGTCCCTAACGCTCGATCCAATGTCGAGAGAATATTTTTTAAATGTAGACATAGCGAGCTTTTTCTCCATACACGATAGAGACAATAATCGACTTCCTTTTTAAAACTTCAGTATTCCTTTTTTAAATCTCCATTAAATTTTACAAATATTACTCCATATACATTTCCCTTGAACTCCCCTCCTCACTCGACAACCCCCACGCTTCAATAAAAAGGGCACTTGGGTAGAGGAACTCAAATTTTGAGTTTATTTCTTAAGTGTTATTTCTTTTACTCTGCAAGTTATTCTTCGTTGTTACTCTCTAAGTATATTTTTTCTATTGAGCCATCCAACTGCGCCATTTTTGGTTGTGTGAGATGATAAAAAATTAATGTAAGCAGTTATAAATTACTCTTTTTTTTAAAAAAAAGGTCTCTCTTGAGTGCATATACGTACCATTTTCCATGTAAAAGAGCAGGTATTTCTCGAGAAAAATCTCGGAAATTAGCAAAAACGATGAAGAGACAACCGATAAGAGGTTGATATTATGGTATTTTTGGAAGCAAGAGGTTTTTTTCTTCAAATTAAGACCATATTCATTGATTTCTAGGTAAAATGATATTTTGATCAAACTGCCTTAAGGGGGCTCACTACCTCTCAGATTCTCCTCGACTGGCTTCTCCCCTCCGAGACCTGAGTGGAATGGGAAAGTCCTAATCTTCTTGTCGAGGGGGGGGAGTAGTTAGAGGAGGGGGTGACGGCAGAGGAGGTGGGGGCAGTCGGCCATATGCCGTGACTAGATGGCGAAAAAACACGAAACATGCGTTAGCATTTTAAAGTCTGAGGCCTTATAGTGACAAGCATAATAAAGTAGATGACACCAAATTGAATACCAAAGACCATTATGTGATCTTACTACGTGATATGTTTCTTTTAGTGAATAAAAAGGGCAATGAAGAGGTCTGAAAAATGACTGAAAAAGGTCACTGAAAACACTAATTATCATTAATATGTCTAGTGAAGTGAACAATGTATCTCAATGAAAGCTCAGATACATTCTTTCCTAACAAAAATGTGAAAACTTAAACTTCCTACACAAAAATATAATAGGGTGACAATTAAAATAAAAGTGGTCTGCAGAGGCGATTTTAGCTGAGGTAGTGAGCCCCCTTAAGACACAACCCTACTCTGTTCCCTCGACCCGCTAGGGAATGATGGGATGGGATTTAAGATTGGTAGACCGGGGGTGGGGAGTGGAGGGTGGAGAAGGGATGGCCGCGCTCATAAAGGTGAGAGGAATTTACTTCGCCTTGGAGTTGCAGCACGGCATCCACTTAATGAAACGCTAATTGGACTAGACTTGGAAGTCGGGTGTGAGGCCAACGAAGACTTACCTGCCTTACATCCCAACCCTTTCCGCCCCGAGGGGAGAGCATTCTGTGTAATTGGAGAGGCCTGAATAATGCTCTCCGGGGAAGGATAGGAAAGGTCAGCCTGAAAATTCGCACTCTCACCTGATACAGCACTTTGTCCGAAATGACAGACGAGATCAATCTGGTCGTCCATCCACTATCTTCCTTCTCAGAGATCGCGGCGGATGCGCTGCGTTTGTTTCATCTCCGAGTCGGAATGGAAGGGGAAATCAATTTACTCCAAACACTCACCCAATCCATTTGATGAAAGATATAAACGCTAGGGAAGTTGATGTTTACGGCAGACGAACGAGTAACTCGAGCTAGCATAAAAACTACAGACAAGAACAGGGGAATTAGGAGCTACATAACGAATAAGCTGGGAAATCATCATTTGCAATGTATATTGCAATATAATTTCAGGGTGTAAAGTACATGGGCAACCATTGAAAATCCCATGAACTAAATAAGCAAAATGTGATAAATACGGACACTCACTTTACATACGTACTGAATTGAGCAAAAAAACCTTTCTAAATACGACATCCCGGAAAGACCAACTCAGAGTAACATTTCGCGTCATTAAATTTTCTGCAGCGTCGTTTCATCAAAAATGACGTAAATGAAGGTATTAAAATATAAAAGAACTTCCCAACACTGGAGTCACTTACATAACAATGAGCGAAATACGTACACTACAGTTAAATACCAACGAAGAGGACACATTAAATTCAAAGATATCCAAACAGCCGAGATGAAAAACCAAGAGCATTAAGAACCCCTCACAAATAATCACTCCTCTCCAGATTGGCATTTTAATTCTACATTTAACCAGAAAAATGACATTGTGAGAGGAGCGCAATCTGTCCAATGAAATGGTAGAGGGATTAACAAGCAAGAGCCATCTGTAAGAATTTCGCAGCCTTTTTAATTTCTCGCTCAGCCTCATTAACAAAACTTGCACCCATTAGGAGAGAAGTCAACGAAAAAAATCCTCCACAGATGAAACGCGGAAAAACGACAAACGGCTTCAATTATAAATGTGTAAACCCATCCATCCTTCTCCGACACTAAAAAATCGCGACCCGACTTTCGCGAGACACGCTTTTGCGCCACCTCCCACACCCCTTCCCCCCCGCACCCTCCCACTCCCGCCCAACTCCCAGTCGGCTCGAGAGGGTTGACCGCGGGATACGGGATGAATCATTTAGAGTGGTGGTCGGGGATGGAAAAACATGGCACGCCTGTTCTAAAAGCACGCCCCCCGCCCCCTTCCCTCCCGGGCGAGGGGAGCGAACGTAATCATATACCTCCGCATCCCTTTGGACTCTACACCACCCATTCCACTTAGCGAGTGCTCCGTGGAACGTCAGGATTCGCCGCGGGCACCTCGGCCGTCTCGCCGGGGGAAAATAAGTGACGTGTCGCGGCCCGAGTGGATTCGTCATTTGGGAAAAGCGCCATCCGGAAATAAACTAGCGTCAGTTTAGCGGTGAGAGAGAGAGAGAGAGAGAGAGAGAGGTAAGAGGAGGAGAGAAAGAGTGGGAACTGGAAAGAGTAATGCGAGATAGAAAAGAGGACTACGTGCAAGAGGGTTGAAGTGCAATGGAGGAGCTATCCAAGGTGAGTAGAATAGTCCATAGAATATAGCAGTATTCTAGTTACCTTGGGTGTTACCTACGAGATCTTCCTTAGTTCCAAAGTCCAAATTCTTGGATTGTTAACTTATGTCACACTGCAAGGACTTATTTTCACCGATCAAATCAAAAACCGTGAAATGTAAGTATTACACTATAACTCTGATTCAGTTACCATTTTAAAGGAAAAGTTACCATTAAATCATCTGAAAGATCAGTCACCTTTCAGCGAGAGATTACGAAAATGACCAGCAAAGATGTTCCAACGCTGAAAACCTCTTTTACAACACCATGTAAATCAACAGTTTTCCTCCTCATCTTGAAAAAAAACCACAATATTCTCCGTGGAGTTTCATTGATTGCCAAGCAAAAATAGAATCAATGCTAATGTTTTTACGCATATAAATGCAAGTGCAGACTGATTTTAGACCCGGAATTTTTTTAGTTGATCTCGCCTCCCAATCAATTGCGGTTTCGATGTTTTGATTAAAGTGGGCGAGTTCTTTAGATATCTTAAGCGCCCCCAAATTCCTGCCACAGCCAAATTCCACCAATAGCGAGCATAAGTGCCATCTCCAGTGAATTTCACACACCTGACGCGCGCATATAAACCGACGAGTTTTTGAGTCATCGTCGGCGATTTAATTTCTTAGTAAGCTTACTACGAACCGGGCATCGCCAAGAGAAGAATCCTCGTAGAATGTTAAGGAGAAGAGAGAGAGGGATAGATGGAAAGGTGGAGGGATAGAGAGAGGGGGTGATATATGGAGAGAGAGAGAGAGAGAGTGGGAGGGATAAATATAAAAAAACAGAGAGTGATGAGTCCCATTTGCGCATCCGCGGCTCATTTGCCTACGCCAAAGAGATTCGCGAGAGGCGTGTGCGTGTGTTTGAGTGCTAGACAGTGAGACAGAGGGAAAGTGGGGGGAGAGGTGGGGGGAGGGGTGACACGGGGAAAAATGGCAGAGCGCTGTCTCAGAAATAGGGCGAGACGGCAGAGGAAGGGAGAAAATAAAGACGAAAGCGAAAGGGGGAAGAAAGGAAGAGGATGGAAAAAAATGGAGGAAGGCTGCGAGAAAAGAGTACGAAGGGTAAAGGCGAGAGGGAAGAGGAGACAACGGGTTAAATAATAATAAATAAAACTTAATAACATCTATTTACATAAAAAATTAGGTCCATAATCAGAAAGATATAAATAAACACAGATGTAAAAAAACTTTGTTTTCTTCCACTGATTTATTTTTTTGGTACAACATATTTCGACACAACGGTGTCGGTACTTATCCTCATGGTACATCAGGTACTTTTTCATTAGCGAAAATCAACCACATAGTTGAGCCTCAAACCATGGAAAATATTAAATATTATTGGTTAAAAATACGAAAGCTTCCTGCTTGAATATTACTAATTACATTTGGCATAAACAATTCAAAAATAAAACATACAAGTAAACGCACATAAACTTCACAGTGGCAGGCTTAACTTACTCGAAGATCTAAACGATCACTTTCATAAATACATAAACAACTTAATTATTTCTACTATCTTGGAGAGATACAGGAAAAGTGCGAAGTATTTTACTTAGTTTTAAATACTAGTTCGCATGCTAAAGAAGTTTGCATTAAAAGAAAACTAAATAACCAAGAAGTTAAATAATTTGGAACGCAAATCCCGCAGTCCAAGAGCAAGTCCTCTCCAATGGGCATGTTATAAATCCAAAGCAACAACCATATATTATCAAATGAGGCAGTATGGATAGCAAAAAAGATCAAAATGCATAAATCTGGCATAACTTAAGAACACATAAGATATATATGGCCGGATATAGGGATAAACTTTCTGGATCAAATTTATTTCCAAATGCTTTGTCTCAACACTGGTCAAGTCTGCTCTTAAGACAAAGAAAACTATTTGCCCAGGAATATTTTCAGTAACGTTATAGACCAGGGGGAAAATGCAGCTCACCAGCTCTCTTTTCAGGGAAAATGATGGCAGACCGAATTACCGACAGAGAGAACCCTAGCGATAATCCAATGAAACTTAAAGCCACAGGCCGCCATAAAATATAAAAAAACTAACAGTCAATTTAAAGCAGTTTTGTAACCTCACCCACGGTTTTCCCCATCCCGATTTTTATGATTTATGTCCTGAATCCAAGAAACAGTTTCACAAACAGAAATTTTAATGGAACACCGTGAATTCCTGCCAGCAATGTTGTGAGGCATTATGGCAAGTGCCAATTACCTAGAAATTCGCAACTCGGATCTCGCTCACGGTCGTTCAAGTCACGTTCTGAAGTCTGAACGCGAAACTCGCAACGATTATATGGGAAATGGCGCGGCGTGAGGGGTGAGAATTTTATGCCACACAACAGAAAAAGGTATTTTCCTTTATTACCATTCCTTGGTTTCCTTTTTTCATGAGTTCAACTTGTATTATAATTGATAAAAGGAAAAAAAACAGTGGATCCTCATTAAAATCGAAAACATCCCGTACCATGAGTAGTTCGACTTTCGAATCAAACGTCTCTTATGAAACATCCTGATTAAAAAATTTTATTTTTAACATAACAATTCAACAGAAATTTTACCTTCGCTCAGAAATAATGTCGCATTGTGAATAAAAGAGGGAGATGGGAAGTGTGAAGGATATTATCGGATTGATTCTCTTGTTCTCATCAGTGTCTCTCTAGTTGAGGGATATGTTTCATTCTCACCAGCAATGCTGCGAGAACTAGCTCTAGGGACCTGAAACTACCCAGAAAAATAAGTTGAGAGATAGTGCCTTGCGGAATGAGCTTGCTCAGCAATTCGGCAACATACATGAGGATATTATTCCGAACTTTTGTGCTTGATTCAAACCTGATTTAACAGTAGTGGTTCGGTAGAGATTCAAATTAATCGAGCGTCAAACCGTTCGACCTTCAACTACAGATTTTATTACCGATGTTAACGTGAATAGTTATGTCTCGCACACAAAGGGCACATATTTTTCAATTTTTCATCGGAGCACCTTCCCACTACTAGATTAATAAACCCAGGTCAATCCATGTATACATTACCATCACGCCGTTCGCTTCCGGCGTACGCGAAGTGAAAGACTTTGATTGCTACCGTTAGCCCTGAAAAACTGGCTCCCTTTAAATGATGATCTCCTCCAAAATATCCAATCCTTACAAACCACTTTCGCTCCTCTTGCACTCACGTATTGCTTCTTAAGGTAGTTTGATCGAAGTGTCATTTCACCGTGAAATCGATGAATATGGTCTCATTAGAAAGAAAAACATCTCACCTTTCTAAGGATAGCAATCTCACCCTTCCAAGGATATCAGCTCCTTACCGGACTACTTTCGGGGATTTTTCACAAAAAACCTGCCCTTTTAAATGGAAATGATACGTGTATGCACTCCAGATAGATGTGATTTTAAAAAATTAGAACTTTCTAACACCTAGATCTCGTCAATAAATTAACTGTGTTTAGTTTGTGCGTATTCTCGACCATTTTTGAAACTAAATTAAATTTAATATCGCCACAGTTATCTTTCCAGAATCGCAAAAAACCTTCGTGATTTTGGAGGAATTTTAAACGTACCACGTGAAAAACATAAGTCAAATTAAAGACATGCAGATACTTTTCTTTGATTACTTAGAATTCCAGTAATATAAAAGTATATATTGCACCAAAAATAGTTCACTATTTACTTCGTGCGTCGTACTGCTGCTGACATTAAAACGAGACAGACGAATATGGTCTCCAATATGACTTGGGAACTATCTCACTCAAAATACCTTAAGGTTCTCCACAGTCCACCTCCTCTGAGTCATTTCTACAACATCCACCCATGACTTTCGCGGTCCATCAATTCCTTTCAAACCATACATTTTACAATCACATTTCTATCTAGCGACACAAAGAATATTATCAAGTTAAGCGTATAATAGGATGGTCCTCGGATGAAAAAGTAGAAGAGAGATGCTACTTCGCTCTGGTTAGGCCACACCTCGAATACGCCGCGAACATTTGGGATCCTGGTCATAAAGATTTAACCAAAAAATAAATAATAAAATACAAAGAAAAGCAGCACGCTTCGTTAAAAACCTGCTACGCGCGAACATATAGTGTTTCACAACTTAACAGAGGGATTAACGTGGGAACGCCTAGAGACTCGGAGGCTACGAGCTAGCTTGCTTGAGATATTCAGCACCCGGTGTATTACAGAGCGACACACAGAATATTATCATGACGCCTCACTACATCTCTAGGTCTAACAGAATCGATAAAATATGATATATGCATTGCCGAACAGATAGGTACGAAAACTCGTTCTTTCCGCGCACAATAAGCGACCACAATAAAAACTGAGCTACACTAAATACACTCCTATAGTACACGTCACCATTTCACCTCTAAAAACCTTGATATAATTCGTTGTCTCGGGCGTGACTTCATGGAATCGACTTAACATAATGAAAAGTTAAGAAAACTTTGTAATTCCACATAAATATTTAATGGACGACCTAGGTTTCGACGTGGCACGTCATCATCTGGATGATGACGTGCCACGTCGAAACCTAGGTCGTACATTAAATATTTATGTGGAATTACAAAGTTTTCTTTACTTTTCATTGTCTAAAAACCTTATATCCTAACACGGCTCTGTGGTGACTTAATATGGTGACCTAATATGGTGACCTAATACCCCCAGCAACACGCCCATGCGGCGGCCTGCACGGTAGTACGTAGATGCAGATGTGTTTGGCTATTCAACTCTCTCTGATTCTCTCTTCATGGCCAAACCAACGAAGCACACACCTTTGAAGGGGTTCAAAAATATAAGATAAACATGAATAATACATAAAATAAGTAGGAATATAAAACTTTGAACAAGATTGACCATGTGGAAGGGATCGCCGAGGGTGTGACAAGGGAACAAAGCGACGCGGGAGGGCGAAGGAGGAAGCCGGGGGGGTAGGGGGGAGAGAGAGAGAGATGAGGGAGAGGAGGAAGGAAGAGGAGAGATGAGGGAGGAAGAGTGCGATGGAAAGAGAAATGAAGAGGATGAGAGGCGGCGTGAGAGCGTGTTTACGTCAGACGTCGCTCACACGGGTGTCGCTCCCGCAAATAGACGCCCCGCGCACATCGATCCACGTCGACGAAACCATTTCACATTCTCTTTTCTTCCGCCGTTAAGTAGACACCCTACTCGCTTGCGAGAAGAGTGGCGTGCAACGCAGAGGTAGCACCACACACGACGCATACTACACGTTGTTGAAGAGTACCATACACGCCAAGATTGTCCGCCCGTCATTTGAATTGGTTGATGAGCGGCGTCTTTTATTTTTCATTTACTTGCACGAAAGAGTAGATCCTTAAATAAAATGAGAAGTCCGCTCCCTAAATCAACTTCCAAATTTTTTTCCTTCAACAAAATGTAACCACCACATTTTAAGATTTGGCTCATTTATCCTGGGGAGCTCTCACTATGAAAGATTCCTCAACGATTTTGGGTAACACTTCAACCACAGACACCACATTACCTCCGGAGATCAAAAACCTCCAAATGTTGCAGTGAATGGCACACTATTCCTCCGGTTGGTGTGATAAACGCAAGAAAGAATAATACATCTACATCTACGTGATACCCTGCGAGCCACCACGAGGGTGTGTGGCAGGGGGTGAAGATCAGCAAACATGCACTATTGACATGCGACTAGGATATTTAACGGGGACATGCTGGATAATAGGGTCACATGCAACTAGATGGTTAGTATCTACATAATAAGGAAGGGATTATTGGTTGTTATTACATGAATCATGCACTACAGACTATTCTAACTATATTTCACCTACCTATCCCTTTGCTACGCTGCCTATTGTTCACTCTTATAGTACAAGGGAAAAATGACATTCTAAATCTCTCGGTACGACAATCTATCTCCCTAATCTTGTTAATATGATCAAACCTAGCATTAATACGCAGGGGTTCTCAATATATATCTAACGTCATCTGTGAACAACTCTGTTTCGAATTTACTTAAAAGGTTTAACCTAAATTTTAACCTGCGTTCTGATAGTAATTCCCATCCTAGTTCTTCTATTAAGCTCGTAACACTTATACAATTATCATAACGGCCTTTAACAAACGTAGCAGATCTCCTTTGCACGCGCTCTAATTCTTTTATCATACCTTCCTCGTACGGATCCCATATACTAGCGGCATATTCTAAATGAGGCCTGACAAGTGTAAAATAGCTTCTTTCTCGCACTCTTTCATCGCATTTGGATAGGACCCTTTTTACGAATCCTAATGTACGGTTTGCTACACTAGTTATTTCCCTGATGTGTTTCCCCCATGACATGTCTTCACTGATGGTGACGCCTAAGTATTTAATTGTATCTACGTTACATATTTTGTTTTCCTTGATGCAATAATTATTCCGGGGAAAGCCATTCTTTTTCCAAAAATTCATACTCGCGCATTTCTTCAAATTTAATTCTAGTTAATTTAATTCTAATTAATACATCGTATGACCGAATATGGGAAGAAACTAGACGAAACACAACGCAACTACATTGACTCTTGAGCCCGTAGTTACGAGGAGCACGAAATAGCACAATTTTCACTGCACTTCTTTCTCAATCGGGCGAGCAATTAGAGCAGGGGCTATTTTGCCATCTCGCGTTCACGCGTTCGCGCATGCGTTCTCGCAATTCACCACTTTA
The DNA here is from genome assembly GCA_963169105.1 of Ceriagrion tenellum. Taxonomy (NCBI): domain Eukaryota; kingdom Metazoa; phylum Arthropoda; class Insecta; order Odonata; family Coenagrionidae; genus Ceriagrion; species Ceriagrion tenellum. The sequence goes on along the minus strand of OY720632.1, from coordinate 58,713,006 downwards.
TACTATGTAATTATAAATGCACGTTCATGTTGAAATGTATCATGAAACGCATGTATCAGGTTGTACAAGTATGTGCCCGGTGTAAAACGGGCTTAAAGTTAACATGCGTTTTTATTGTGCCGCTGAACTGGAAATTCGGAGAATGCAAGCACAGGATTAAGCCCGTATGGAACGGGTACAAAACTGAACAATTTAATACTGCATGTTTTTCTCAGTATGGCGTGCAATAATTTTTTAATAAGAGCAGGGGCTATGTTGCCATCTCCCTTTCATGCATTTGCGAATGTGCTCTTGCGATTATCCGCTTCACACGACCAAATTTGAAATGCATGATCGTATATACATCACATTTTGCTATTACCAGCCCCGCATAGAACAGGTTTTAGAGCAGGGTATATTTTCCTAGCCCTCACTCGTGCATTTGAGCAGTCGATTTAACAACTCTTCACTTCACGCGATACAATTTTCACAGAACATCCATTCGTGCATTAAAATACGCAAGAAAAAGCCTCGCGTAAACCCACATATAAACTAAAGATAAGGAGTAGCACAGGAAAATAAAATAGTACCCGCAGGCACGAGCTAAACCTAACACGCAGACGTACACGAATATCTCAACTCGAAAAACGTGAAATGTACTTCAAAGCTTCACGAGAGGCACAAACAGATTGACACAAAGAAAACAGCGCGACGCCCCCCTCCCCCCCCCCTGCCGGTATTCCACCAGGCATCGAACGCCTGGCGAAGCCTTCACCCACCATGGAGGACTTATTTGTCCACACGCCACGCTCCGTGTCCCGGGTGGCGCTACTCTTCTCACACATGCACGCGCGTGACGAAGAGTGAGTGAGTGGGGCATTCGGGGGAAAGAGAGACACGGCAGTGAACGCAGAGAAATGGGAAATAGAGGAACCGTTCCGAGACTATGGAGAGTCTCTCTCTCTCTCTCTCAAAACAAACAAGTGCGTGGGAACAACGGGGCGAGGAAGAATGTCTGGCAGCGATAGTACTTTCCTCTCTCTTCTCTTAGATTATGGAGGGGGCAGAGGTAAAGAGGAAAACACGAGAATGGAAATGGGGATGTGGCGGGCACAAAGGACTCGGCTCGATTCGAATACCCCTCCTCCGCACACAAGAAACACTAGAAAGGCGTCCGATTCACTGCTATCCAGTGTGGCCCGCCCCGTCTTTAATCTCGATTCTCACAAGGAGGGCGACTCCCACATTGCTCCGTCCAATATGCCACGGGAAGCAAGAACACACACACACACACATAAGAGAAAACGAGGCGGAAAGCGGAAGATGATTTGAAAGAATAATAATTTAAAAGAAAAAAAATGAGGGCGGAATCTGCTTTTTCCGGAGATTTCACTCACCCCTTAGTGATGCCACCGTCTCAACGGTCGGGAATTGAATGAAAGAAACATAAAAAGGCTTCCCCGGAGAAGACTAGTCTCACACGGGGATAATAACCGCCCGACGAAATCTTTTCCCCCGCCCCACTCCCCTCCCCATCTCATTCTAATCTTTAACCACCGCATTTCTCTCTATACTCCTCCGTTTGTGTGTCTTTCCCTCAGCCTCCGGAGAGAAAGGCATACAAGAGGCCGCTCACATGGCGGCGACGGTATTGTCTCAAGGCGAGATGGAAACAATGCGACGCTCTGTGGAGCGGGTAAAATTTAAACGCCTCACCGAAAAAAATAACAAACGAAGAACGAAAAAAAATTCAACCGGGTGCTCGTTCTCACTAGCACACGAAAAGGAGGTTGAGGGAGGGAGGAAGGAAGGAAGGGGCGATGCAGGGACCTAAACGGAGCGGAGGGGGGGGGGGGAGGTTTAAGGGTTAGCGCGGCAGTCGGAAAACAAGATGGGGAAACAATACTCTGTTCTCCCGGGAGCCGGACGAAGCGGTGTGTGTGTGTCGCCGTCGACTTGCTGTGAAGGATTACTCACGGATGTGAGCACGAATTCTTCACGTAGCGATTCAGAACACGGCTCGCTTACGCCTGGTCAGGAACTGCCCGGTGTTCTCACTGAACACTGGACCGAAAAATTATTTCGTGCGGATGATGAAGAGCGTTTTGGAGAAAAAAAATAAACGCGACAGAGATTTGTTTTAAAAACATTACCTCAGAAAATTTTAAACGGCCTCGCTTTACAGTCGGGGAGGACAATAAACTGAAAACAGGCGACAGAGAGATTCACAACTGGGCAGGTATCACTGACCTCTCATAGAGGTATGAATATGAAATCACGAATGCAAAAAGGAAACTTGAAGGGGTAAACAAAAACATATTTTTATGCGATATAGATGCACATTTAAGTGTGATGAAACTTACTTAAGTAACTGAAAGACGTTTAAAAAGTTTAAAGGTCTCCAGGACAATCATTTATCATCACCAAACGGAAGGAAATAGCTCACTGCACGAGGAAGCCAGCACATTCCCGACAAGTAACCAGATCTCGCCTCGGTTATGGAGGCGGTAAACATCTCAAGGTTCAATGGAAGTCGGGAAGCGAACGAATACTCCGCTTGAGAAAGTAAAAGGGCGATCGCGCTACAGGTAAATCTGAAAGACAACCATGTGATCCCAAGGTATATCAGATGTACCTTTCGCTTTACGTCAGCATCAATTCTGCCAGTCCATGTGGGTGGGCAGTTTCAGAGGTGAAACAATATACCTGCATTTGTCTCCGTAAATACCCATTAGTACGTGAATTGCCTCTTTAGAAGATGTGTACTATTCTTACTGAAGGCGAATTGGACCGTAAACTAGTCACATTCTGCGGTTACAAGGCATTCGCCAGGTCCCAAAAATAACGGCAAAATCGGAGTTGAGAGTGCAAGAGAAATGAAAATTAAGAGTAAAGAAAACTAAGTATATACCAATTTGTTCTAAAAAAGGAAATTTTTTCGAGGGGACAACTTGAATCAGTTCCTATTCTTAACTTGGAAATGTAATAAATATATAACAAAATCTACCAATAATTCTTTCCAACACCGGAGAACAATGAATTGCTTGGTATCACCGCGTTGACCCCTTATTTATTTAAGTATTCTACCGGTTAAGGTCTCTTTTCTTGAATGTCAGAGAATCTCCTCCCAATTTTCTACACTTTCAGGGGCCTATCTCCCTCTAGTATATCCTTTTTCGCCTCAGCATTCGATACACCCTTCTTCATCCCGTCTATAAAGCATATTCTCTTCCTTCCCCTTCCCCTCTTGCCCAACATCCATCCTTCTATCACACTTTTGAGCAACCCTTATTACATCCTCCAGCCATCTACCCTGTCTATCCCGGATTTCATCAACAAGTTTCCTTTCCTCCCCCACCGTCTCACGCACTTCCTCGTTAGTGCTCCTCACCGTCCACCTCACCTTCTCCATCCTTCTCCACACCCACATCTCAAATGCCTTCTCGTCCTCCTTAATCAATGAAATAGCTCTCACAAAATATTATCGATCATAGAATCTAGCCACACGGGAAAACTTGTCCACGGCCAATATTTGGTTAAAGACGACATTTTGTAGTCTCCCGATTCGGGAACTTGCCCAAAAACATTTGGAAGCTCATTTTGAAGAGTAGGAAAATTTAAAAAAAAGCCTAAAATTAGTCGAGCATTTTTCACTCAATCAGAATTTTGAAATGATTGCTAAAAATTTACGTGTGATGACGTCTGGGCGGCCATCTGCCGGCCAGGACAAGAGAGATGAGCGAATGAGCGGACACTAGAAATGCAAGGGAAATGAGATGAGAGGGGGAGAGAGGGTGGGATAGAGAATGGGAGACTTCCCACGCCCCAAAATGTGAAGGGACTCCAGTCGAAGAGAGAAGCAAATGTCTCGTCGACGTCGCAGCTTAAGCTCCAGAGCGATGAAAAAAATATACGGCTCCGAAAATTTCATTCGGTGGACACACATGTTTTGAAACGGGATTGGCCGACAAAGCAGCCGAAGTTGAAGGGAAGTGACGGATAAACGCAGCAAGTCCAACAAGTTTGTGAGAGCGTAATTGATTATGTCCAAGGACAATTCTACGATTGTGGCTGCTCGTCAAAGGAAAAAAGTGACAGTAAATAACCGTCTTCTTCATAAAGGTTTTTAACATCCCTCCAATGCAATACTGAGATGTTTTCACTGCCAAGTGTGAATACCTCACTCTCATTCTTAGCTGAAATAATTCCGAAAAACCAAACGAATGATAAATAATTTCCACTTAAGTAATAAACCCAGAAAACGGTGAAGAAAACTTTTTTCACGATAGTTAATAGAATATTCTCACTGACTTCAAATCACTAGTAATCAAATGTAGGTGTGGACACTGAGGTAATTATAAGGTCAAAATTCTTAAGTTCTCATTGTTAATTGCGGTCTCATTCGTACATTCAATGAAGTTCGTGAAAAGGCAGTCCTGCCGAGGCAAAGCATCTTTGAGTGAAAAATTCTGATTCTGTGGGTGCGACATGACAGTCATACACAATCATTCACATCATTTCAAGGTTGCGTCCTTCGTGCACTTTAATTCGAAGCAGGAGGCATGATAAGTACGCAGAAAGCCCTGGCGTCAACTTTGAAGCATCGTTAAAAGCCAATTATCATAAAATGCCATTTCATAAAAGGGAATCCATTTAACGCCCATTGAAACTACCCCTCATAGGGTCATAAAACTCGCCGAAAACTGTATCCTCCTGGCGGAGCATTGACGAACAAATCGGCAGGACGTTCCTCGAGCCTAGAGAGAGATATTAAAACTGCATAACGGCAAAATGCCACCATTATCACAAAGTCAACGCACACACCTCAAGCTTTTATTTTACAATCGCTGGCAAGTCACGACGAAAATTACTTCTTTTATTTATAAGCTATGTCAAGTACAACTTAATTAGATAATAAAATGGAGGTATAAAGGCATTTAAACGGACAATGATATAAAACTACTACTTAAACAAAGTTCTAGCTAAAGGGCAAAAACAAGACAATAAAAAAGATAATGATGCGCCGGGACCACAAACATTTCCCCGCAGAGAATGCATGAAAATGACTAACGTCCTACGACTATCAATTTCAACCCTTAGCGTGACTGCATGCGGGCAAACGATATAAAAAAATGGATAACAAAATCCAATTACTTGCCCGTCAATCACACAGCATGTCCCGTCACGCTTCGAACCAATCCACGAGGCATCTCCCTAGTGTTCCCGGCAACACGGTAGCCTCGCAGCGGAGGAACAGTCATTCAAAATTACTGCGGTCGTTGGAGGAATTAAGTGAACTGTTTGAAATCCCTAGTTGACTTATAAAGAAATTTTGACGAGTTCCTATTCTGGCAACAATATTGAAGCAAACCGCAAAGAACTGCAATCAATCCGCTTTCGACGAATTAGTGTTGCTTGAGCAATGGCACCCCAGGCATTCCGGTTCCACACGAGAGCCATTTCACACGTCGACGATCGGAACCTGCGATCTAAATTTATGCCCCAGGAGCAGCAGAAAAAATTTAAGACGAGCCAAATATTGATACATCAATCCGCGGTTGAATATCATCAAAGAACAACACATTCCACCACACTATGTAACGACAAAGCATAACAGTTAGGAATGACGGGGGAACCTCCATACGCAAATAATGACATGGAAACGAAGACACGTGGAAAGTTATTGGAGACGCTATTTCAATTCTAACAATAAAGAAATTGTTAAGCACCCTCACTAAATCGGGAAAAGCGACCATCCAATGAAAAGATGGGAGATAAACATCAAAGGAGGGATATATCGCTGACTGTCGTTCCAGTTAACGACAAGTGTCGGCAGACGGTGTTCCCAGGATCATTCTTACCGACAGATGTCGGTAGGGGCGAGTTAATGACACAGACAGGCGTCGGTAGCATGTACGGAATTCCGCCCCAGGAATGATAGCTTTAAATATACACAATCCACGACCACGGCAGGCTCAAGACACAGAATCCATACACGTTACACGCGTATCGAACACTTTTCATTCAGACTAAAAAAACAAGGTGTCCTGCACGACCGTTCAGTTGGCTCAAAAGCTGCAACGTAGATGAGCACCCATATCTTACGAAATACCGTTATCATCCAATCACGATCGGTGGAAAGATGTATACCCCACAAGTCCCAGCGAGCCTCTCATTATTTAGTGATACAAGCGACATTTTCGGCGGTAGTAAGCCGAGTGGGTGGGAGTGGTAATGTAAGTAAACCCGTCCAGTTCCTCGATGAGACACGGGGAAAGCAGGACTGACGCTGGAGGCGACAGTCGAAGATACGATGCGAAATGGAAGAGGGGAGAGAGAGTGACAGTGGCAACTCTTGGACTTGGGGAGACAAGGGTGTGTCCCAGGGGAGACGGAGAGAGGGGCAAGGATGGAGGCGGGTTCCCCAATGGGGAGGGAGCGGTGGGGGAGAGAATGGATCGCCACGAAGGGTGGCGCTCGTGAAATATAAAACGCAGGCGACCGAGGATGCGGAATGGAAGTGTCCGTCAAGGGAGCGATCGCGTGGTGGCAGATGGGAAGGGGAGGGAAGGAGGAGGGACCGAAGGTGAAAAGTGAAGCCAACCCACGAACGGTAGGGGAAGGGGGAGGGGGGTGAGTGATCGAGTGGGTGGCGGTGGGAGAGTGAGCGAGTGGGTGGGTTTTGACGGAGGACAGAGGATGGATTTATATATATATATATGTATTCAGATGGACGGATCGCCTTTCTGTCGCAGGCAGGTGAGCAGAGGAATCCATTCGATCCGGGTTGGAAGGACATTTTATATCCGAAAGAAGGAAGTGCCATGTATTTCCGAGACGCTGAACATGACGAGTCGTGGAGTTGAAAATGAAAATTTAAGATCCCCGCCATGACGGAAATACACGCACAAGGGTGGATCCGAGATTGAGGATAGGGGTTTTTAAAGGGCACAGGACAACCAACCACGAGTACGATTTCACGGTCCAGGAACTATGATCCGCAGTGGAACGGATGTGAATGCATGTGTTTACAGTTACAGTCTGACTACCAAAATAAGGAATGCCACACAGCAATGTCTTGAGGGCTATTTAATTAATTTTAGATTGCGACGACTGGATTCATTGTTGAAAGGTGTACGTGTAACAATAAAAAATTACCAGAGGCATTCAATACTGACTCTTGGTGGTACAATAAAAACCAATTCAACCTAACGTACTAATTCATGATATGATAAGCGGACCTTTGAAGTGAGGTCACCTTTCATAAATCACTTGGAGCTCTGAAATGCGTTCCCCTTATTATCAAAATAATAGACGTTTCTCTAAGTTTATTTCAATCCCATTGCACAGGAAGAACTTAAAAGATTCAAGAGTAAATTGTATGACCATTTCTAGACCTCGATGCCATCTAGCATGATCTAAAATTCAGGTTACATGTCCCTGCTTCACCTAAATCCTATGCTCTACTGTTCTTGTTAGCTTCTCAGGTCTATTGTGGTTTTTGTTGTCATGTTGATCGCCTAGCTCACGATTAGAATACCCGAGTATTCGCTATACAGTGGGCCTACAGCATCTTATACTTACCAGCACAATTGGAACAAAACATTTTGCAGTCACATTTCCAATTCTATAATTTAAATGCTGTAATGTGGGACATGAAGCCAGAACCAAATCATCTTGGGTAATTTAATGCTAAAATAATAGGTGATTTCATAAATAATTTATTTGCGCGCACGAAAAACATATCATTCTTCCCAGGATACATGTTATGAAACAAGGCAACAATTAAATCCAGTTGAAGAGCAAATCGCTCCCAAGACTGCATCAAAGATATTTAATAAAAAAATTAATAAAATACAGAGGAAACGTTAAAAACTGCTACGAGCGAACATAAAGTGTTCCACAGATTTAGAGGGATTAGGTTGGGAGCCGCCAGAGACCCGGAGGCTTCACGCTCGGCTTTAGTTTGCTGGAGACCTTCAGAGCTGGTGTGTTTCAGAGCGACAAAGAGACTACCATTTCGATGCCACACTGCATCTCTACGTCAGACAGAAGCGAAATAAGAGAGATTAATTGCCGAACAGAAACGTACAAAAATTCGTACATTTTTACGAACAATAATTGACTATAATAAAAAGAGATCTTCATTCGACGCACTTCCGTAAAATACGTCACCATTTCACCTGCAAAAACCAAACCCTTACATCTTTACACGGCTGAAGTCCTAACCACCCCTGCCACACGCCCATGTGCAAGGCTCGCAAAGTAGTTTGTAGATGTAGAAAAGGTGGCCAGTGACGAATAAAGGATTACCAGTCATTCGCATCCTTCAATATCGCGAGGGGCGGAAAACAAAGAAATGCGCACGCTAAATGCATCCACGGATGAAAGTCCGCGCATTAATCATTTCAATCCAGTCCACCCCTCACATCCATCTCCTTCCAGTGACGGGAGTTGAAACAAAGCGATCCGCCCACATTCCACAACGTTTGAATTCCGTCGCTAGACAGGGTTCTTTCTTTCGCGCATTTCCACGTCATTTTAAACGACGCACGAAAGTAAGCGATGATGGACGTCGTTCGTGATGAAACATTCTGTGGCCGGAAATGTCCACTGTTGTGGGGGTTGTTGAATACAATTAACGCTCAGTTATGAATGGGTAACGCTATGGACCACAATCAATGCACCACAAGGATCCAGGTCAACAGTTGTACTCATCCAACTGACTCATTAGTCTTACAGTGCCAAGAATGAATGGCTGCAGCCCGTCATTACTCCCTTTCAAATGCTTCCATTACGGCCTGCTAGCTTTTACACTCATCACTCTCCCTCTCGCTCGATCGGCTGGTAAATGCCTGCTTATTAATATGTTTTGCTTGTGTAACCCGGCCTTCCATGTTCCATCCTATCCACAATTTATGTTTACATACATTTACATTATACAAGATGATATACACTACGTGTGAACGTGGCATCCTATGCACCGGAAGCAAAAATCATTGGAAAAGCTGACCAGAACAGACTAGAAGCCTTGGAAACCTCGTGCTGGAAGAGGATGCTGAAGATAAAATGGACGGACAAAATAAGAAGTGATGAAGTTTAAAGAAGAAGAAAGGACCATTTGGAACACCATGCAGAAAAGAAGAACCAGAAAGATTCTGAGGTACAATGTGTGCGTGAAGAACATAATTGAAGGTGGGAGAGAGGGAAAATACCTTAGTGGAAGACCCAGGAATGATTTCAGGGACCAAATAAAAAGGAATTTACATAGAAATAGCCGTCAGGAAGTAAGGGACCTAGCATTTGATAGGGGAGGGTGGGCGGCTTTAGTCAACCAATCTTAGGATTGAATGATGAACGATGATGACACTACGTCACGAGCCAATCCCTATCCAGCTGAGTCTTCATGACATAACATATGGCCTCTATCTTTCTACTCCTTGTCTAATATGGATTTTTTAACCAGTGAGCTTCCGCAATAGTACAATACCCTGAATCTCAATGGTAGATACATAAAAAAAACGCGCCGACATTTGGCGTACGTAAAGTGCATAACACTTAAGAAGAATAAGCTCACTGATGTCTTAAGCAATCCTACGCATGTAAATCTCTTCCCCTGCTTAAGTGATTTAAAATATCGTTTCTAGGGGTGTGCGCCGACTTAGGAAAACATGACATTCACGCCAAATGTTTCCGATGACTGAATAGTTTCCCATTACCCAAACACGAAAGAGGATACCCACGCAACCATCTGAACACGAGACCGAGAAGAAGATTCTTCGAAAACCCACGGCAGGAATGTGACCACAAAATAGAGTTCTTTGGGAAACGCACTCGGAAAATTAAAATTTATAACCGGAACTCCAAAAAGAGATAAAATTCGATTATGTAATCGTGTAACCAAGCATTTGAACACCGAAATCACCGCTCTCGAGTGGGTAATGGCCCGCCAGTTTTATTTGCATGTCAAAATCAGGAAAATCATCGAGGCCTATGGGCTGAGGTCACGGAATACTCCTCCTCCGATAGAATACGCCGATGCCTAATGTCCGTCCTGACCATTCGAGGCCGGCGTCTCTCTCTCTCTCTCTCCACAAGAGGGGCGTTTTGGGAATGCTCAGGAAAAACACATAAAAGTCATGACGGAAGACCTTCGCCCCCGAAATCAGCCGGATGCGCATTCATTCAAGAACCTGAATTTGCCGGAGAAGAAGAAGGGTCCAGACCACCAAAAACCTCGTGAACAGGTGAAAAATGAAGGGTAAAAATATAAAATACGGGCATAAATGGTACCGGGGGGGATGGAGGGGTGTAGATAGAGGCGGAACCAGTCCACGATTACCTCCCACAAACTCTCCACCTTCCGAAAAGGCGGCTCAACGCAAAACATTTTCCTCTACGAGAGAGAGACCCGAGAGTGAGAGTTCTACCGTGAACAACAAAAACGAAAAAGAAAAGAAATGGCGAGTTATGATGAGTTTAAGGGCAGAAGTCGAAGGCAACCCTCTAACCGCGAATGTAAACTTTTTTTTGAGCCGACCACAATGCGCAAGACCTCTTGTGGAGAACGATTGAGGTGGTAGGAGTGTGAATCGTGTGTCATCGAGTGCACAATTTAATAACTGTTCAAGTAAGACGAAAAATATAACTAGAAGGTTTATTGCGATCCAGAATAATTTACTTCCGTGACAATACGATCAATTTTCAAAAACAGTTAAGAAATCACACAAACTACACACTGTTCAAACGAACGGACCAATCAGGACAAAGGGAAAAAATTGGCCCCAAAAAGTGAAAGGTCGCCATAGCTATAAAAAGGCATCCAATCTGTTTGTGGCCTGACGGTGGTTTTAGCGGGTTTCCCACCGTCCTAGGGCGAATGCCGGGCCAATATTTTCCCGCTCCAGTGTAAAATATCCAGTGAATACCCTGAAGAGGCGATAGCCTAAAGCGGGGCCCACAACGTTGTTTTTGTTATTTGTTATTTCGTATTGTTTGGTGTGGAAATAAATGTATTTTGACTTGACTTGACCGGCATCATCACTTCGACCTGAAGACGCCTGCTGGAACGCAGGCGAAACTGTTGTCTTTAAAAACAACAACGCGGTAAAAAAAACCCGGGAAGAATGCCGCCCTTATAAACTACACACTGTTGATTTTTGACAAGATCTAAGAGTAGGAAATGCCTCATTTTTAATATAAGGTCTCTCTGGAGTGCATACACGTACCATTTCCCATATAAAAGGGCTTGTATTTTTTGGCAAATATCTCGGAAAGAAATGTGGTAAGGGGTTGAATTTTTAATAGCGATGGAAGGGTGACACAAGTTTCTTTAAAATGAGACCAAACTCACTGATTTATAGGAAAAATGATATTTCGCTCAGACTACCATAAATTAAGAAGGCTACATAGTGTAACTGGCTAACACACCTGACCAGCAATTAAGAGATCCGGGTTCAAATTCTGCTCAGGTCAAATGATTTTTTTCAAGGCGAATTTCGACCTCTTTCGCGCATATCCGAATCAAAAGTTTTCCTGACCTCCCGTTCAGATGACGATACCACGGGAAAAGAATCGCGAAGGGCGTGGGGAAGAGGGAGGGAGGATGCAGGAAAACAGACATCCCGGACATACCACTCACTCCCTCTCTCCACTCTGACGTCATTAAAACGCGCCACCAAGTGATTCTTTCCTAGACGGGTATAGGTCAACATCGCAGCGAAAAGTACGTGATCGGGCTGGACCCTTCTCGCCCGTCATAATGCTACACCTGTTCGCATGTTTCCGCATGCGCTGGCGGAAAATCACAGCGCGGCAATAAGAGGAGAGGGAGAGAGAAAATTTTATTGCGCTCGCATCCCCGCTGAAGGTCACCGTCTAAGGTCGATCCTCGGGTCACGTCGACGTTACGTGCACGAAATTATGTAAAAAAATAATCCTGCATGATGATGCGCGGGTGCCCGGGGTGGCTCTGTGCAAACATGAGGATTCCGTCACGCACGGGAAATGATGAAGGGGACAGGAGAAACATGCGGCCTTCCCGGGAATTTTCCAGCGGAAATATCTCTCATTCCTATCGAAAGTGCCCAATATGAAAAAAAAGCGCTTTCATGCGTAGGCAAGAAAATGTATTTCCTCATAACAATGAGAACGACGACAATTTTAGATGAGGAAAAACGTAGACATTTTTAAAAGGATATCTTTCGTCATCCTTGCTGCATTCTACATCTACGTCATACCCTGCAAGCCACCCAAAAGGGTGTGTGGCAGGGGGTGCTTCCACACCAGGCATGCATGAATGATACGGTAGAACACCGAAATTACATTGAAACCCGCGTACCACACATGCAAAACGCCAATTAAAAATCTAATACCCAAGAAACATTCTATCTCCAATCGTTCCAACACGCAAGGGATGCAAAGACTACCACTACAGATTCAAAATATCATGCAAAAATAAGACATCAATATTTAGATCATGCATAAATAAGAGAGTAGAGAATATAATGAGAAAGATTTACCGTCTACCTATTGTCACTACTCGAACTATTCATGACGACGATCACAGCTGTTATGGTCCCGAATGGTACGCGGAAAAAATGACATTTTATACCTATCGGTTCTACAATCTAACTCTCTAATTTTATTGGCGCGATCTAATCTGCCGTAGTACGAGGGGGTTAATAGTATGTTTTTTACGTCGTCAGTGAAATGATTTTCCTGAAATTTATTTAGGAGGTTAAGCCTATAATTTAATCTACGCTGTGATAGCGATTCCCATTCTAATTCTTCTAACAGTCCAGTTCTAAAAACATCCTGGGAGATCTTTCGTCATCTATTTAGCATTTCAAACGCAAATCCTGGGAGCACATTATTGAGTCAAAGGATCACTTCGATAGAAAACAGAGAAGTTGTACAAAGAATCCATTTCAAATTTAGGCAGTAGTCGCAATAAACAGGACGATTTGGATATTTTTTTCCGAGGGCGCCTAAGAGTCCGCAACGTCGGCGAAATAATGAAAATACAAGAGAGAAACATCAAAGGAGAACGAATGAAAAGGTTCAGACACCGCATGAGAGGCATCCTTACGCCCGAGGCGGAGAGATGAGAAGAAAAAAAAAGACCCTACTCGCCAAGCCGTAGATTTTCCCTGATCCACACGGCCCCCACTCGGCCTTCCCTTGCACAAGAAGAAGGATTCCATTCCTCCTCTCCCGGAGTGACATTTCCCGAGTGAGATTCGTCCGGGGGGGAGAGAGAGGGCGCAGCCGTCGAGGGTCGCTCGCGGCTTTGCGGTTCAACAGTCGAGGCGAGACACAAGACCGATGTTTTTAAAACTCTATAGTCTCTCCCTACGCGTCTTACGGCACAGATGGCGGAGATAACATTACGTAACGGGTGAATTATAAACATCTGAAGACAAGAACTTAAACAGGAGAAAATTAAACCTTTCCTGACCACGCTCAGGTTTTAAAATTCGACGTTTGATTCGGAATTAGCGAATGGATTGGATATTTGGGGAGGCGACCGACAGCTAAAGTCATTTGCGCCATAGGGGATGGGTAAGGGAGGAAGGGTGGACAGAAACCCGGCGTAGGCATAATCCTGGTCTTTACGAAAGGCGCCATGGGGACCACGGTTTAGCGTCTCATCCGACAGACGAGTACTGCACTTGAAATGCGCTCCACAAGACACTCAACTAGGGATCGGGTTTCCTTTGAAAAACATCCTTCTCTGCAGGGATTTGAATCCTGGGCGTCCGCATGGTTAGCCAGTACTCTGGTCACCATACCAACCTGATCCCCTGACTTCACTAATTAACACATACAGCAACACAGGGGCAAATATACAGAAAGGTGCATCTTTTAAGGTCGTGTGGCTTACTATAAGCACGGGATAAAAAGACATCTGACATAAATAAATAAGAAAGATGTTAAAAAGGGAGACATTTTTCGACACCATACATTTTCCGTTTTCACAGCAAGAACGTTTCCAAGGAATAACTTATTCCTAAGTAAGTCATAACAAATCTCCAATTTTATAAGTTGCCTTCGCTTTGCGTGCGTGGTAGCTTTTGCACGACAGGGAACCTTCACTGCAAATGTGCTTTCTCAATAGCGATACGCGACGGAAGACTAAAGGGAGAGTAAGGCGCACAACACAACCAGATCAAGTCGAGAGCTCGTGTTGTCACACAATGAGACATGATTATTTTGAAAATAAGTCGAATTATCAGGATGTACCTAGATGAACGAACAGCTTTTTACCACACACTATATGAATACTGAATTCAAGCATTGCCAAATATTAAGGAAAAAAGTTTCAGCCACAAGATGAAAACTATGCCTATCGAAAAAAATATTACATTCATCTTTTAACATAAGGGTGGGTTGCACTGTTTCCACGGATGACTTTACCGCACTAACTTGAACCGCCGATAAATCAGAAAGGGGTGCAGCACTCGAAAGTAAAACCCAACTGAGTAATAGCATCTCGTGAAAATGACATGAAGCCTCCAATGTGAACGAAATTGCTCCGCCTTTACCACGCCGAACGCAATGACGTTGCGACCTCCCTGATATCCGCACACAATCGCCTTGACTTTGAAAGAAATCGTTTATCGCAGAGCACCAACTCACGAAAACGTACCTCATAATATCGCTATAGAAAGACTCGAGCGTTATACACCCAAAGGATTACTGTCCCAATGATTCACAACCGACCGAGAAATTCCGGGAATAAAATTGACGTGCCCAAGGCACAATGGTGACGCTCCAAAGGAAACGGAAATGTTTTTTTACATTGGATCGCCTCCAGCAATAATGGAGGAGCAAATAGATATCCATAAGGAATATTTTTCACTAGGCTTGAGAGCAGAGGGCAGGACAGCCTACACTTGGCAGCACAAAGGACACCACTCTAAACTCAAGACAGGAAGAAATGGACAGGAGTGACTTTGAACGGAAGGCAGCATCAAGAGGGTTTTTCAACCTGTCGAAGTCCGAGGCAAGAGGCCGAGGACATCAGAACCGCGATTACGATGTCTCATTCAAAACACCATTCACGTTCACTTCGCTTCACCTTCAGAGTCGGTCGGGCCTCACCTCAAGAGGTCGCGCCATTCAAGAAAGTTGACGCAGGTGGGTGGGATTTGAGAATCTCACCATCGCAGGAATGCGAGATTATTCTCTCCGAACAGTTTCGCAGCACGGGGGGAACCATTCCCTCCTTTTACAAGCGACAACGGACTCGAATGCCACACGAAATGAACGTGAGCGAATACGGACGCGCCCAACTAAAAAGGCAGACCTACCCACAATGTTGTTAAGACCTGCCACCTGGATAATAATTCGGTGCGAAATGCCGCAACACAGTTCGCAGTCACGCTCACGGGTTCACGTTGAAACCCCGATAAGTGCAGATTCACCATGAAAAAATAAACACTCATTGCATACATTTGCCACAACCTGCTTACTGATGCACAATTAGCTACCACATCTGATCAGCGAATGTGATATCCAGGAAGGAATTTAGGTGAAGTCGAATTACGCTTCATAGTTAATTTCCATACTTCGGGACCGATTTTATCAAGTCTGGTTAAAGTAAAACGCAAGACGTAGATGCCCTTCATTAACATGGGGTATGAAGATATATAACTAACACCTGGGATTTGTATTTACATCAGATTTACGGTTAGTTGACGTAAGCCTGATCGATAGGAGAACGTTTTAGTATCGGTTTTTCAAACCGAGAAAAAATGTTAGCAGAGTTCATACATACATACCAATCACGCCGTTCCCTTCCTGGGTAGGCACAGTCACAAAGTTTCACTCATAAATACATATTTGTACACCTCACTCTGCTTCAATAATTTCCTCCATACTGACCTATCCTTGCAAACCTTTTTTGCCTCATTTACCCCCATACACTGCTTCATACACGCCCTCCTGTTTTTAAGACACCTTATATTCATCCTCCTATGAATTTCCTCAACCACATTCGACCACAACTTTCTCGGCCTACCTTTACCTCTCGCACCATTCATTTTACTCTTATATATCTGTTTCGCTATACCAGAGATTATAAAATTGAGTATTATTGTTAGTGTATCACCAGAATATTATCAGCCGACAAAAAGAGGATCTTGAGGAAGTTGAGACTAACAGAGGAATTGAAGTACATACATTTCTCCCTCACTCATGCTAAACTATCCATTGTTGCCTATTCGCAACACCTAGAGAAACATTAATTGTCCGATCAGCTGTGTAAATTAAAGTATCTAGGTCATATTGGTAAACTAATATGACTGGGATAAAATCCATCACGGCCCGAACTCACAACTTCGCGGCAGACATCCTGTAGTAACTTTTCCTATAGGCCGGATGCACCTTGATTCACCCAAGATTAAGAGTGGGCGCCAATGAGAAACAAAGGCCACATTTACGACGGGCCGGAAAGAGCCAATCAATTCTTGTAAGTTCAGGGTTCGCTTGTATTTACACTCACGTCTAAATACCACGTAAACAACAGCGTCTGAGGAGCAGGTATCACAACCACGTTTCCGAAGCACGGAAGATTAATGGGAAGGCGTATTAATCGACACTTTCCACGAACATCTCGGGGAAATAACGAAAAAAAAACGAAATCATAAAAATCTTTATGCCACCATCACACTGATTCATGCGCAAGTAAACCGCGGAAAATAGCTCTCAACGTAAAATTATTTGACGAGGAACTAAAAAGAGCCTCAGAGATGAATAAAGCCTCCCACTTCATTGGCATTACATACAAGTCATCTTCAGCTGACTAAGGGAAACACCCATTACGCCAGGCCATTTAAAGCGCTAAGGCGGCTGCGTGAGCAGAGAGAAAAGCTTGAATCGAGGCCCTTTCAAAGGTTGACTTCAAGGTAGATGAACTTCGCTGGCGGCCAGATTATTCCAGTTCAAATGAAATTCATTCCACAACAGTGAGGGGGATTACATGTGTACACCTGGGAAATTGCATTTGTTGCGGGTATGGAATACCCTCGACTACAATAGTCGAAAAGAAGAACATGGCCCGGCTTTAGCTCTAATATTTATCCGTAATTTTCGGGATCTCCCTGACGTTTTTGGATTTTGAGATTAGGGCCTGATAAAGCGGACTGGAATGCCGGCGGAACCGTCGGACGGAAAAATGGTGCAACGCGGGGAGAACCTGAAAAAAAACCAATCAACAAGAAAACAGCGGAAGCCTTCCTAACAATTTTAGCTCTAATACTTAAAACCATTAAGGATTCTTGGCGGTGAATTTATGACAGATGCAACTACCCAAAGAAGCTACGCGACTTTGTTGACAGTTCAATGATGTTAATGATTAGAATATAGAGCTCTCGGGTTCACAGCCGGGTGATGGTGGCTAGTGGCACCTCAGGAGGTGCTGTTACTGTTTCCCACTGTAGAGTTTCTTTTAGGTTTAAAACTGTATTTCGCATTGCAATGTGGCAATAGATCTATTCATAAAAAATCCTACTCCCCAACACCCGAAACTTCATATTTTTTTGCCAACCCAATATTCAAGCACATGACAGAGGAAAGCACCAAGGTAGACGCATCTTATAGGGTAGATGGGTGGGATCTCAATGTGTGGTAGACAGACGATCCAAGAGGGAGAGCACCGCAATCCGGAATCGTAGGCTACAAGAAAAAAGGGGATGGCCAGTTGTAAGAAGGGGTCTTCACCGCGTAAACCATTAACTAAGTCCCCTGGTGAGCTCTTGGCGCCCAAGGATGCCTTAGCTGACCACTGAGGAAATTGTAGCCCGCTCTCACTAACAGACGCAGATCACAGAGGCGGAACCAAGGAATCAGAGAAAAGCGAAATTAACCACCAAAAATAAGTCCCTCCAATACATTTTCTTCGGCCCTACAAGACAAAAAAGGTCCCAAAGCAGTGGGCGAGCTAACATCTGTCGTGGTCCTAGTCACCCAACCTATCAAAAGAACACACAACGCATTCATTTCTAAAATCTGAATCCAAATGCGCAAAATGTCCCAAAAATAGCCCGAAATCCCTCAGAGAAAAATATTTCGAGTTTTCGAATTAATAAAATTTACGATAGAACACAGTCACACAGACCTAAAATGGAAAAGGTGGCACAAACACTCACTTCTACTTGGACGAGTCCCGGAGTCTTTGAGAATTATCCAATCAACAAGCAAGTATGTCATCCAAAATATTCATGTACCTGCAAAGAGAACAAAAATAAAATTAATATCGAGAGCTGTAAAACACAACAACATGATGGTACATAATTAGACTAACCATATTCATTTCTTAACTTAATAAACTACTTTCTCTCGCTGAGTCAAATAATGAGGCCACAGCACCTCAAGAGGAGTAGGTACCTCTACCGATCATACTCCAGCTTTCAATGACATGGTATAATTAACCTTTATTCTCTCCAATGAAACTTCTGTTCCCGCCTAAAACTGGGTCTCATTTGCCGAATTGGTGCTCTAGAGATCACTTAGTTATGTTTATTTGAATGACATTATTGCATGAACTAACATGATATTTCACTGAATAAAACAAAAATAAAATATTAAATTTTATTTTATTACAAAACATACTTGGTCACCAGCACCATCCGTGAAAATTTACATTCCGACTTTAAAAGGTTAAGAAGATACCCACACAGACAAAAGGTTACTGGAAGACAAAAAAAATACGTCAAAATCATACATCACGAGCGCCACAGACTCTCGCAACCGCTGGAGAAGACAATCGCGGAGGACGCAGAAAAGGTGGTACTACGCCGAGAAAGTGTGCATACAGAAGAGATAAGGGCACAATTAGGCGACCAAGTGGAGAGAGAGAGTGGATGAGCAAGTGATAGGGAGAGAGAGAGAGAGAGGAGCTGGAGGAGGAGGGAAGAGACAATTCCCCGACCGACGACGAAAGGTCATTCATTCCTCACTTGTTAGCGGCAGAACAGTTCACGCGTTCCTCTATTCGCCCCACCTTCCCTCCATTCACTCCCTTTTCAATATCCCCCAGTCTGCTCACTCCCTCTCGTGGTAATGGAGACGGGGCATGCGCGCAAGGTGACGAGGAAGGACTTACTCCGGGAGAGAAATAAATACTGAGAGAGGTCCAGCAGAGAGAGAGAGAGAGAGAGAGAGAGAGTGGTGCGCAAGGGATAATATTACGATCTGCAAGAGGGAAGGCGGGAGGGGTGGGGGGGAAACCCACCTCGTGTTTACATCATGAGGATCACAAGTTGCAAATAACGGCCTTTTAAAGACGTTCAGGCGGTTAGCTTCACGTCTCATTTAAGGAATTATCAATTTTCAAGCGAGTTGAAAAAAAACTATACGACCATATAACGCAATACTAAGGCAATCAACTACATATGCCTCCGCTGTGGAACTCTCCACACGTGCAGTGATGGAAATGCTACAAGAATTATTTCTTAAATTTTTGCTTAAATTAAACAAAGTATAGATGAGTTATTGGTAATTTTCCGCACGGAGTTCAAATTTTCGGCGAAAATCATATTTTAATGTTTTTTTTTCGAATCTTTGACTCAGCGCGGCGCCTTGATATTTGTTAGGACCAAATATTATAATATTCAAGGTCTTGTTCTGCGTTGAAAATAAAATATGTACATTTGTAAGAGAATTATTACAAAATAGTAAATCTCATGTGCCAAAAGGCTACGTGATAATATAACACTTCATTGCACTTCATAATAATAATAAACTACAACTTGATTGCCGAAAAAACAAAAATGCAATAAGATTTTTTTACTTTTACCAATACATACAGAAAAGCAAAGTTTCAAGCAAATATGTGCATGGACAAAAACCGCACCAGTCACCTTAAAAAAAATCGCCTTCCGCGTGGCAACATGAAGGTATCACAAAAAAAGAGGATTGACGGATTGATTGATAACTTTCCATCCCGAAGGCGACTTTTCGCCTCCGGAATCACCGCGACCCTCCGGGCATGTCTTTCGCTTTATCGACGCTTCGGCCCGGAAGTCTCCGTTGCGGTGCTCGGTGTGCCGGAGACCACACTGAACAATTGGAGCGCATCGGTGTTCGTCTCTCTCCCCATCTCCTTCTCTCCACAGACTTCCTTCTAGCCTTCAAGAGCTCGAGAAAGACAAAGAGGCAATTCTAACATATTCTCGCTCTCCTGGTGTAAGACTTGTAATAACAAAGGTTTTATCTCTGTGACGGCCAGTTGCAGGAACGAGACATATGTATTCCATAGAGTTATGGGATCCATCTAAATCTACATCTACATCTACGTAATACCCTGCGAGCCACCACGAGGGTGTGTGGCAGGGGGTGAAGATCACCAAACATGCACTATTGACATGCAACTAGGATATTTAATGAAGGAATGCTAGATAATAGGGTCACAGGGTTAGTATCTACATAATAAGAAAGGGATTATTGCTTGTTATTACATGCATCATGCACTACAGACTACTCTTACTATATTTCACCTACCTATCCCTTTGCTACGCTGCCTATTGTTCTCTCTTATAGTACGCGGGAAAAATGACATTTTAAATCTATCGGTACGACCATCTATCCCTCTAATCTTGTTAATATGAACAAACCTAGCAAAATACGCAGGGGTTCTCAATATATATCTAACGTCATCTGTGAACAAATCGGTTTCGAATTTACTTAAAAGGTTTAACCTAAATTTTAACCTGCGTTCTGATAGTAATTCCCATCCTAGTTCTTCTATTAAACTCGTGACACTTATACAATTATCATAACGGCCTTTAACAAACCTAGCGGATCTCCTTTGCACGCGCTCTAATTCTTTTATCATACCTTCCTCGTACGGATCCCATATACTAGCGGCATATTCTAAATGAGGCCTGACTAGTGTAAAATAGCTTATTTCTCGTACTCTCTCATCGCATTTGCCTAGAACCCTTTTTACGAATCCTAGACCCATATGCCATGGCAACCATTCAGTAAGCGTAGCACAACTATTCGATAAATATATTGGTTTAAAAAATGGCATCATAAGTGGTGGAATAGCGTTATGAGCTTCATAAGTATCTAAGATGGCGGAAGCGCGACGGACCGCCTGGAGTTTTAATTACTTGATAAAATAGTTTTTTTTAGACAAATTACCAATTTGTTTACTCTGACTGAAAAACTATGATGAGCATTTGCAATTATAAAATGATAAACCACTATGAATTTTACCCGGCGAAGGAAGATTTGGTCAAACATTAGAGGCTATTAACAATTGGTATATATGTTATGAAATAGGTATATGTGTTCCTGAAACCCAAAGATTTTACGAGGACCATAATTTAATTGATCTCATAGCTATTTATTCCATAACTAAACGTTCTTGCAACCAAACATAATTGAATTGATAAGGAGTTGCATAAATACACTCACCGTGTTCATCCAATATAAAATGAAGTGAATTCAAGTGAGAAATCAAGAGCGAGCTCTTAAAGAATAGGAATAACCTTCACAACTCTTGCGATTAAAAAAAGCGACAAGTTCTACGGCAGCTCATTTCCCGCTAACTCAATCGAACCAAATCAAGAGGGAAAAAAAACTAAGGTGATCTATACTGGGCTAAAAAACAATTTAGAATGTCACAAACTAGCGCATCTCTTTTATTCACTCTTCCTAATGGGCTATTTTATAAGTGATGGCACTAATTTAGTAAATGGCACACATGCCTCACTAAAGATCGCCAGAATTCCGAGCAGATCAGGAGATAAACACAAAGGCACGATCTGAAAGCTCGCCAAAATAGCTTGCTCTATTTCAAGCTTTTAAAACAGCGCCTTATGATGATCCGGAGACATCCAATTATCCTCGAGGTGATAAATCAGTTTGAAAACGGACGGGCTAAGAGCTAGGGAGGTGGATTTAGCGGAGCCGATAAAAGCTCCGAGGGAGAAGGAGAGGCCACAAAAAAATAGGGAAAGGGTTAAGGTCGGGAATAACGTGAACCCGACAGTAAATGGCACCGCAAATGAAATATTTATTGGCAATTTTTCAATGGACTACGTCTGCAAATTTTTAGACGTGCCTTCACAAAAACTATAACGATACGTTTCCTTCAAATATCCCTTGCAACCATACAACACCGACCGTTTAAGCAGTATTAATGATTTAAGATCCATCTAATGTCTCACCCAAAGGAATGAAAACACCCTATTTATACCAGAGTATAGACCTTCAAGTCGTTCGAAGATTTAACCATGGAAGAGGCGATAACTCACTCCTAATACAGAGGTTTACAATCAATAAAAGAGTATACGGCCTATCACGCCAGGTGACCTAAAGGACGCCGGGAATAACGGAGAGGATACCAGTCTTCCCGACGAGTCACAAGAGCAGAGACTAAACACATGGGCGTGAAATAAGGAAGACGGGAACTACTTGAACAGATGAGAGAGACTCTTAGAAAGAATGAGACAATGACGAGAGGTGGCCAATGTTGCGCGGAAAATGTATTTAGAGCGTAATAATTGAAATAGTTTGATCCGATCGCACGAATATAGCAAGAAAACAGGAGATCTTGTAGAGGGCTGGGCGATTTCCAATATATTGGTTCCAATATCAATATTTTTTAATATTGGGAACCCAAAATCACAATTTTGGAACGACCAACACCAATATCCTGAGTGTGATACTGGTGGTCAGAAAAATCAATGTTTATAATTGGAATATTGTATAATGAAGAACCAATATTTGCAATTGGAATATTGAATATTGGATTATCAATGTGAAAAATTCAGGTACTGAATATTGGAACCTGGCGAGGAGGGCGGCCGAAGAGCGCCCTATTCTTTGAAAACAGACGGCGCGCGTGGAACTCAATGCAACACTTCCCTTTCCACCACGATTCATATCAGTAACTGGGGGAAAGAAGCTTACATTGGTTTTTTTGTTTTATTAACAGACTTTTACATAGTTAATAAAGTACCTATTTAGGAGTAAACCCCCTCGGTTCTAATACACTTCTGCCACAGTTTTTTTGTTTTTAACCTGTTGATTTTACCTGTTAATATTGCCATGTTCAATATTTTCCAAAATACCAATTTTTCCTTTTTTATTGTTTCCAATATTACAATATTCCCAATATTTTCCAATATTCAACATTCCAATACAGGTTATTGATATTGGTCCATTTTCAATATTTTAAGATGCTGAATATAGATATTGGGCAAATTTTAAGCTATCCGGGACTAGCCACGGACGGAAATCGAGGGATCCGGGTTCGAATCCCGGTCGAGGCGGATGGTTATTTTCTCAGTGGAAATTCGCACATAGATATTGGGGTCAAAAACTGCCCAGCAGCTCTACTTCGGAGCAGCTCTACTTCGGAGGCAGGAGGAAAATTACAGGAGAAGACCCAACCGAGGGATATAAATGAATTGTGAACACGATTTTCGGGTCGGAGGACAGGAGGAAAATTTTAGACGACCATTAGATGCCTTTATAGTAGTCAAGAGAAATACTAACAAGCTCCTTTCTGACTTTCAGCGTCGTCAAATGCTGGAAAAAGACCCGAGGCATAAACACCTTGGGCGGGTAAAATTTAGGGCTAGGTAAAAAGATGATGAGTCGATTTCATCATTTTATAGGTAAGCAACTGAAAACATGAAGGAACATTAAATCGACAGTCGATGAATGACAGGAATAAAGAGCTGAGTAAAAATTGCCCAACCTTACTCCATATTCAACGAAGCTGGGCGAGATGAGGAGGATTATCATGATGAAATTGAGTAGTAAAGTTAAACTGGTGAGTGAATAAAACTTTGTTAGGCACCCTACTCCCTCCCGTAAGCGGATTAAAGGCTATATTCTCCGCAGCAGGATATAAGGATGGGGTAAAAGTTTTATTCACTCAACAGTAATAACTTTACTACTGAATTTCATCATGATAATCCACCTCATCTCGCCCAACTTTGTTCAATATAGAGTAAGTCTCAAAGTTAGTACTGTTGAGCGAATAAAACTTTGTAATGCCCACTGATTAATATTGTGCAGTCGTTTCAACGCTAAGTAGTGATCATAAGATACAGTCATACCTGATACAAAGTATTTATCACTCTATTATTATGTGTTGACTACATATTTCAAACACATTAGGTTACAGAAATCAAAGAAAAAACCCGCAAGTCATCACAAAGACGTTCGTTTGTACATGCTTCGCTCGATTTAAAACGTTGCACGACAAGAACCTAAGACAAAATCTCTGTATCGAGGGATAGAACTATTACTGAAATCCAGGAGGCTAGATATGTCGTTCCTCAGGAAAAAAACAAAACGTACACGCAATTACGTCAACTCGACCATTATCTCGGCTTTCAGCGACTACATCTACATACAACCCTGTTAGCCGCCGCATGGGCATGTGGCAAGGGGTGTTAGGACACCAGCCGTGTATAGATGTGAGGGATAAGATTTGGGTACATCTACATCTACGTAATACCCTGCGAGCCACCACGAGGGTGTGTGGCAGGGGGTGAAGATCACCAAACAAGTAATTAGGAGAAGATTAACCAAGATTAACCAAATAATTAGGAGAAGAGTATAGTGTCCCTGACTGTGATCTTCTGGAATGGTTTGGCACTTTATTTTGTAGAATCTACCTCTAGATAGTCTCTAAGAAATTAACTTTGCATATTCCACTCTTAGTACAAGCAACTCCTACCGGTTTCTCCGCCCTCTCGCTATTCTCAAAAGTGTAATTTAATAATCTCCAGAGGGTCACTTGATAATCTCGAGAAAATAACGTGATTATAATAACTTAACAATCTCTATTTACATAATACTCTCAAGAATAACTCTGTTGACTGGTCGACGTTTCTTGCATAAAGTGTGGAATTTTAAACGTTTATATCTTGACTATGCTTTTCTTTCCCGAAACGCGAGGCACGTTATTCTATGCTTGCTATATATGTTATTCTACGTGCATCATTCTATTATATCTACATCTACATCTACTTCATACCCTGCAGGCTACCTAAAGGGTGTGTGGCAGGGGGTGCTTCCACACCAGTCATGCATGAATGATATGGTAGAACACCGAAATTACATTGAAACCCGCGTACCACACATGCAAAGCGCCAATTAAAAATCTAATACCCAAGAAACATTCTATCGTCAATCGTTCCAACATGCAAGGGGTACAAGGACTACTACTGCAGATTCAAAATCTCATGCAAAAATAAGAGCATCAATATTAGGGTAGGTGAAATGGTGAATATTTAGTGAAGCTCTATTTTTACTGTGGTCGCTTATTGAGAGCGAAAAGAACAAGTTTTGTCTCTACCTGTTCGGCAATGTGCCTATCTTATTTTATCGCTTCAGTCAGACCTAGAGATGTAGTGAAGCGTCATGACAATATTCTCTGCGACGCTCTGAAACACGCCAGTTCTGAATTGCTAGCTTACTGACAACGGATAAGCTAAGCGAGTGATCGTATGTATGTTCGTCCGAGCAGGTTCTGGGGAGCATAAACAGATGCGCCACCAATACGTTCAACGCCCATCGCATGCAATGATTCCCCCCCCGGGCGCCGGCCTTTTCTCCCTCACTCCATCAGGCATCGGGTATGCCGCCACGTTATTCCACCACCGTACTCCCTCCCGTAAGCGGATTAAAGGCTATATTCTATACAGCAGGATATAAGGATGGGGTAAATCACGACGGAATGGAAGAGCAAATAAGACTCCGCAATACCAATCTCTCTCTCCCCGTGTCACAACAATGCGTGGAGGACGGCGCGCACGGCTCAAGGGACAGGCTCGCAATCGAGTGAAATATGTGGCCGTGGGGTGGCGAAAGCGAAGCACCGGGACGGCGGCAACAGGAGGAGAGCGACAGAGGGAATCGGAGAAGTTGAGAAATGAAATACGCGCAGCCGAGATTCTATTCCTCCGCCGCCGCGAATTGCCCGGTCGAATGGACGGGAGGACGAGCTGAGAGGGAGAAACAGACGGCGGCGTCCTTGGACTTCGATACCGGGGCACGCATACTACAGTGGTGGAACGCCTTTCGAGAATACTCCAAGCATTACCTATGTGCGCGGATGGACCCTCCCCCATCCTCACTCCCGGTACCCTCCTCAAAGAACATTACCGGCCTTGATTTGCATACTCAACGCTCATTCATTGCGATGAAGATGAACCAGAATTCTGAAACCAGTTTTAATCAATTTCAGTCCATGGGAATTTTCTTTGGGAAGTTATTCGAGAGGTTAACGTAGGAAATGAGTTATCTGGAGGTGGTGGTAAGTATGGTAGATATGTATGGTGATGTTTGGTAGATATGTATGGTAATAGGCATGGTAGAAACGATCACAAGAATAAGACTAAAGAAAATAGACGGCAGAACCGATAGATTTAAAATGTCAATTTTTCAACGTATACAATAAGGGACCATATTAGTTGCGATAGAGCAGTTCTAGGATACTGACTAAGTTAAACAGGATTTTCAGTAGTGCTAAATATCTCGACATGATTTTAAACTCGCATGCAATCTCCGGCATGATTTAGTGCCTAGCATGTGTTAGTACCTAGTAGTGATATATCTGTCGCGTCAATAATACTAACCAGTAGTAGTATCTTGAGTAGTGTGCTGCATGGTAGCATGTTCTTCTACGTATCACTCTCTAGTTTCGGATCCTACTGCGCACTGATGTACTACTGCTCTTGGCCTGCGCCTGGCATCGGGGAAACGTATGCGGTTTTGATTTAAACTGGGATGAGTACTGCACGCCTGGTGTGGAATCACCCCGTGCCACACACCCTAATGGCGGCTTGCACGGTATTTCGTAGATGCAGATCTGGCGCGCAAGACAAGGACAGTGAGGACAGCGGATAATAGTTAAGTAATGGTAGAAAAACTAATCAATCTTTCAGCTACAATAAATCGTCAGGAATGGTTATAACTCATAAAATCATGATGCGGAAAGAGGGATGCCCCATCGAGGAGACACTGTCGCATTGACAAAAAACATCAACGGACAAATGTCCGTCCAATAAATGGGTTTCAGAAATCTACTGCCTCGTTTCAGCTTTTGCAAGCAATCAGTAGGAGTTCGTAACGAAAATTGCAATTGGTAAAAAAATAGGCTATAATCTGCCGCTGTCTAGGAGAAGCAAACCAAAAGAAGTCCACATTCATGCAGGCCTAGCTACATCAAACTACCATGGGTGGGACCAACCAAGACATGCTATGTCACCAGCATACAAGGTACACTGTACCAGTGCTTGCTGGAAATGGCAGGAAGGTACTGGCCGATGAAACAAACCGCAACCGCGCACAAGTGGGTAAGGCACCGATAGTCAAAAGAGGTCTCCGTATACAAACACGGGCACGGAAATCATTCAAGTGGACTGAGTCGCCAAAGAAAATTACCTTCCTAGTTCAACGGGCATGGAAGCACTCCCGTGAACACTCCTCCAGTGATGCAAAAAGAAAAAAAAACTGTTACAAGTGTTTCTGGAAAACCGCATCGATATCGCGCGCATGTTACGCGAGAGCGTCGAGGGAAGAGAGACAGAGAGAAAAAATGAAGCGACACGGAAACCCAGCGGACCGCTAACACAATTTTTCACTCTGGAGGACAGACATTCCGCCCACCTCCATCGATCTCCATAACAACCGCATTCAAAAAGGGAACTGCAGTTACTCCAACACAATACCGGACGCTTACTAATACAAACATGCCCATATACCCACATACATACACACACGTACTGGACAAAGAGCGGAGGTAATCGATCTGACGCGCTGTAATCTGTGTCGGTACGTGGGATGATAATGCTGCTGAGGCCTCAAGAGCTCACGTTCTTCAGCGTCTCCCCGCCACCTCTACCCTCCCCCCACACAGCTTCCTGTTTATGACTCCATCCGCAACCTCCTCTCCCTTAACTCTCTCGCTTGCTCCAGAAGCTCTTTCTCCGAGTGCTGACTCCGCATCTCGCCGGGGCGGAGGCGAGTGAAGGGATGATGGCGGGCGGACGTGCGACGGAGGCGTGAGGAAATGACCGGAGAGGACGGCGGAGTTATCGCTCTCTGACCGCGGCATCCCCACGCACAAATTAACTTCTCTTGAAGGCGGCTGGAGCGGTAATCGTCCGTCACTGAGAGAACATTTTCATAATTTTTAAAGCTGGTCAAAAAAAATAGCCTTGAACCACATTTCACAGTAGAGTAACGTTAAATGGCTTGGAACGCACCTCACAGGAATTATGGGAAATTATGCAAGAATTGTATTTTAAAATGTTCTCCTTGATCAAAACGAGCTATGAGTAGAGTTTTGGGCGCGCTATTCGAAATTTATGAAACCTTATTTTGAAATAAGTTGTTTTCGACTTCAGTAAACGGCGCACAGTGGGCCGGAAAAAGCTGGCCAAAAATAAACTTTTCAACTTTTCCTGAGATTTTTTCGACAATTGTTTTATTGTTCCCCTTTGCCTTATATAAGTTAAGTCCATAATGGGTTTTATTCTGCTCTCTGTTACGCGATAGCATTCAGCCAAAATTCGGGGAAAAAGGGCAGTCAGCGGCGATAGCATAAGGAATCTAAAGTATGTATCATTGGGCTAATGCTTAGGGAAAAGGATTACAATTTTAGTGAATATTTTGCTGACAAATACATCTTAATTGAAAGAAGAAACTGTATTTTTATGAATATAGCTCCTTCGTTTAACCCATTAAATTTTGGTCTTTAACTTATACTGCATTTTTTTACAAGTTACATCTACGACGTGAAAAATGTTTTACATCGACACTTATCGACACTAAGATATTTGCGCAGTTAGATAGCGTAAAGATCGCGTAGAAAGAATCACAAGAACAATCTTGCTACAATCTGCTTTCCGCGTGCAGCGACTTCTAGCCATATGGTCACGCCGCAGCGTGACAACTTGGTATTTTTTAGCAACCATTATAATGACAAAATTTATTATTTCGTGTTATCATAAAACATGTTCATAATTTATCAAAGTATTACGAATTATATTCAACGTGCCATTAGGCTACGCGTTAAATAGCATGGCAGTGCCATAAAAATCGGCATAACACAATATTTTGCACTATTAGTGACACGTAAATCAGTAGATAAACATCGCTCCGACCACCTTGAGAAGGAGCACTTCTTTCGGGCATTAACTCCACCAAATATCCTTGGAAAAACGAGGGCGTAACCGGAGCGATTTCATTGCTTCCTTTACTAAGCCTATAGGACATAAATAAGATAGAGGCACTCCTCGAGGCAGGAGAGAAGCTAGAAGGTCGAGGACACGCTGAGCTAAGATTAAATTGAAAATTTCATATCAGGCGACCTTCAGGACGACATGAAGGACCAGTGCTTTATCTCTAGAATAGATAAATAGGACAAAATAAGAGAGATACTGCGGACGTATTAGGTAAAAAAAATTCTCTCGCGCCACGCACCAAAATTGGCTAAAACAAATACAGCAAGACTTTTAGACACTCCGTTGACACACAATTCACCAACGACCCATCCCTCTTTCAATCCCTTTCGCATGGCCGAGTTCTTTACACAACCTGTAAATATATATTAAAATGTATATAATATAAATGTAAAGTCCCTTGAAAGACACGAGTTCGGAAGCTCATGAAATTCCGAGTGGGCTAACTTCGGACTAGCTCTCTCATGTTATGGCAAAGAAAACAATCAATTTTTTCCTATCATATTGAAATCTTCTCCTTCACATTTTCATGAAGCGATGAGGCTTACAACAATGGCTCGATGTTTCAATTTTACCTTTATTGAGCAGCTTAATGGGATATAGTTTATTAACAACCATAACCCAGGGGCCTCCAAATCCTTGATCATAGTTCTGTAACTAGTACTTTTCACAAGCAACTAAGAAAAATTAACGCGAGCCTTGCAGGGACAGGGAATTTTTCCCCGAATCTTCAGAGTTAACTAGCAAGAATGAATTTTAGCAAGAAATACTAACAGTAATTCGCAAAGTTAAATTTAGATACCAGGGAGGCCAATTAATTGAAGTGATGGCCTATATATCACGACGGAATAGAAAAGACAAAAGGGATAGCAATGGGGGAAGGGGATCAAAGGGCGCATAGAATAGCGGAAAGGACCGCGACTGATGGCAGTCATCCCGGGTTCCGAGGAACGACGGAAGAGGGCGGGCGCTGGGGGGGGGGGCGGGAAAAAGGGGTCGAGGCGACCACACCCTCAACCACCGCGCGAGAGCGACAAGCGCAGGCGCCACTCATCTCATAAAAACGACACCACATCACCCACTCCTCGCCTGCCGGAGATCTACTGGGTGCACGCCAGCACATTAACATGCCAATTACTAACTACAATTTACGCTATCACTCTCACAATATCTTCGACACTAGATGTGGACGCTCAATTCAATTGTATAGTAACACCACCGATAGAATCCAATGTTTTTATTCTGTCCCAAAACAATAGCATGCTTCCTATATGGATCATGAGACAAGATCATAAACTCTCACGCTGATTTGCTTCGTCGATGATTCAATAAAAGTTCATTATTTATGTTCTGTAGTTATGACTTCAAAGGTATCAGGCGAGACGTCACGTCGTCTCGCCTGCTATGGAATATTGCCACGTCGTCGTTGCAGTAAACTATTTATAATTGAAATGATAGCCTTTCTGCAATTATTCTCCATAATATTTTGAATAAGCCAGGGGTGGCCAACCAAAATGATCTTGCGGGCCACTTTGGCAATGCATCATAACTCCGCGGGCCGCATATAAAATTATATATCCCCATATTAGATTTGGACCCACTATAGACATTTTTTGGAGAGAAAAATTGAAACATAATGAGTTATTATTATTGTGTTAAAGTTATTGTATTAAAATTTGATTAATCTCACGGGCAAAAAAAATGTTCAAAGCATACGGCCCGCGGGTTGGTAACCCCTGGTATAAGATAAGAGTAACTCTTTTATAGGAGAACTCCAGAGCATAAAGACGATTGGGACAGCAATGAAACCTAGAGCCTCTTCAAAAACTATACGTTTTAGTAAATTTAACTGTACCAGGCAGTACTTGGTGGAAGTTGTCTATATTCATGCTGAATAAAAACAGTTGGTAATCTCCTACAGAAACACGTCGCGCCAGTAAATAAATCTGTGGGAGATTACCTAGAGTTATTTGTTCAGCATGAATATTGGCTTTAGTTTTTCTCCGCGCACAAGATTCGCCTTTACTTATAGAGGTGACCTGTCAGTTAAGGTTGGCTTAGACAGAGAATGATAAACAACTAACTTACCTTTACAACCGCAGGCCCCTACCCCCAAAAACACCATTTCTCTCTTCAACACGGCATTATTCCCGAATGTCTTCATCCCACTGGTCACGAAATAAAAATATAGATATCACCTTTTTTTCATATCACAAAGTTGCAGTTCGCGCTCCGCCGTTATGAGGCAGGAAATATTTTCGTTACATAGAACATCCTGAGGAACTATAGCGCACAAAAACTCATAAAAGAATTTTCAAAGCTGTTCCACTTTTTAAAAATAAATATATATGATTACAAGGAAGGTGTTGTTTATACCTGTCCCTGAAATTCGCGACGCACCCATTGGAGGTGACTACGGTACGTTTACTACCGATGAACTTTACCATAGTATCGCGGTACTTCGTCAGATAGCGGACCGTTTGTTCGGCTGTCAATCGATAGCACGTTTGCCGAGCGTGGGATTCAAGCCTGCGTCGGCATTGCATCACGCCGACCATGAGGCACGGCTAAGGGACTGACACCTCCACGGAGCGGCGGCGGCGAGTGAGGAGGAAAAAGGGATGAAAAGGGCCGGAAATGGGAAGGAAGCAAAGGGTGAAGGTCACACGAGCCGCGCGCCGGATGTTTGTTTTTTTATCCTTCTTCTAAAAAAAGGAAAGGTTCATTAAAAAAAAAGAAAGAACACGCGGGGACAGGAGGGAACAAAGCAGACTCCGCCAGCCGAATGAGTTCCTCAGCCGACAACACTCACAACATCCCTTCGGTAAACACACACAGAAATCGAAGACCTCAAGTCCATTCAAAACTTTCATCGCGCCCACATTCAAGCATCGGACCCGCACAAAATCTCTCCTTTTTCCTTTTTCTCCCGGGATGGACTTCATATTCATGAGACTGCAAAATGCTGTGTGCCGTTTTCCATCTTCGCAACGGTTTCTCCGCCACGATGGGATGCCCTTCGCTCAAAAAGTCATAAAGGAAGAGAGGAAGAAAGCAAGCTCGGACACACGTAAAAAACACTTGAGGGAGCACCCACTCGCGACGACGAGGTCAGAATTTTAATGAACATCGAAACCAAAGAGAAACTAAGTGTCTCCACGTCATGTCCACTACGTATTGAATACTGGCAGAGTTTTTCATCACTAAATAAAATCTCCATGAACCGAGTGAGTGAAGAGGTCTAGGTGAAAAGGGACATACTTAAGTCTTCCACGTCGAGGGACAAATTATTTCCAGACCACTCCCTTTTCAAAGATATTTTCAATAGGACAAAAAATATTTTCAAAGCATTACTACAGGTTATCAAGGATTGAAAGTCTATTTCTATAGTGGAAAACTGCGGTATACATGATAGTACTCCCTACCACTTAAATACATGCTAGCCAAATGCCAGGATAAGCGTACGAGAAGGTCAAATTCTGTGGATATGGGTTACATGAGGGTTGCGTGCGGTAAAAATAGAAGGAATAGAGTTAAGAATGAGTGGGCAGCGTGAAATGTGAAATAACGTGAAATGGACGCCCCAGTAATTAACAAGTAGGAAAGGGCATAGTTTGCCCAAGCTGAGAGAAATATTGAAAAACTCTTATGATAGAGTGAACTGCATGTGAGAAATGGGTAGACTGACAAAAAATGTGGGATCAATTGGTTGAAAATACTCTTAAGATAAGGATTATCAGGTGTCTTACGAACAGCAGGGCATGTATATAGGACGAGTTTAACGGGAAAATAAGGGGTATTCAAGGATAAGGGAGCATGAAAGGCATTACGAAAGCAGAGCAACTTAAAAGGCCAATAGCCGAGAATAAAAATTATTTGACTGAGCCAATCCTTAAAAGGGACGATATGGTGGGTATGCCTGGATACTAAAGGATGGAGTACCTAAGATACTAATTCCACAACGAAAGGGATTATTTTACAATATTTAACCCCGAGTCTCGACGTCTTCGTTCATCCAGTACTCTTACAGTGATTTTTGACAATTGTAGTGGACACGACATAATTTCATTAAATTTTAAGCTTTTCTTTCCCTTCCCAGCAGGTGGAGAGGCAAGGGAGAGTCTAAATGAGGCGCCGGAAACGGCAACTAGTCTCAGCTGAACGACGACGCCAAGTCCTCAGCACGCGGCCTCGATGTGAGTTTCGACACGGCAACGATGACTTCATACGGCTTCCCTCACCTCACAACAGAAACTTAACAACCCAGAACGCACGAAAGGCCTAATCCCATCAGAGGAGGACGAGCTCAGCAGTATCCTCGGACGACGGAAAAAAACGCTGGAAAATAAACAAGACGAAAACACTCCGTCGTCGTGGCACGAATTTATTCTCGGCGGCCACAGGTCAGAGGGCCCATGAATTTACAAAATGCTTGCAGCTTTACTAGACCGAGAGGTGTTCCACAAGGAAGCGTGATTTGCCCTCTTTCATTTGTAATTCATTTTAATGATCTTAGTTCTCGAGTTAGCAGTAAATACAGATTATTTGCACACGATACAGTTATCTACCGTGAAATAAGCGAAGACGCGGACTTACAAGGTCTGTCATCGGACCTTAACAACGTCCATTCGAGTTGCCAGGAGTAGGGGTAAGAATTAAATATTAGTAAATGCACTAAAGTTCACTTCATGCGAAAGTCATCACACAAATACCACACCTATACTGTGGATGGGTAAACATAAAATCTTCGGATAAAGTCAAATATCTGGGAATTACCTTAACCTTTGATATATCGTGGGGAACACACATACAAAATATATGCGGCACAGCATTAAAGAAACTAGGTTTTGTTAAGCGAATAATAGGAAGATCTTCGAATGAAAAAGTAAAAGAGAGATGCTACTTCGCTCTAGTTCGTCCACACCTTGAATACGCCGCGAGCATTTGGGACCCTGGTCATAAAGATTTAACGATTACAAATTAATAAAATACAAAGAAAAGCAGCACGCTTCGTGAAAAGCTGCTACCAGCCCCATGAGATTCGGAGTCAACATGCTAGGCTTAGGTTGCTTGAAAAATGCAGAAATGGTGTGATTCAGAGCGACACAGAGAATATTATCATGACACCTCACTACATTTCTAGGTCTGACAAAAGCGATAAAATAAGAGAGATACATTGCCAAACAGATAGGTACAAAGACTCACTCTTTCCGCACACAAGAAGAACAGAGCTCCACTAAATACACTCCCATAATACATGTCACCATTTCACTTCCCAAAAACTTACATCTTTACAAGGCTGGTGATCTAACACCCCCTGCCACACGCCCATGCGGCGGCTCGCAGGGCATTATGTAGATGTAGATCGAAGAATCCATGGTTTGGGATTTTAAAATCTGGGAGGGTAACTCTCACTTGGGAAATTTAGAACTTCGGTGTAAACAACTAAATGAAGAACGCATCAAACTATATAGCACCGAGCTTCACGCTGTCTAATGCCAAATGAAAGCAAGAATTTCCAAGGACCGGTGCCCTGAAATTACAGCAGCAAAAGAACATCATCCACGGTAACAAACGAGATTTCCACGCCTCCTACAGAACCTACCTTTCTTAGTTTCTCGCCTTTTATAAACCTGAAGCGGCTGAGTTTGAAAAGCTTTTATATATTTTTGGCACTTCAGTGTGAACAAAATCATTGTTTTCACAAGTCATAAGATATAGGGAGTAACGAGAATGTTATTTTCACTTCAAAATATTAACAGATTGTGGGCTGTCAAACAAATCATGTCAATGTACAAGTTCCGAAATTCGGCGTTTTGAATAGGTTGAACCTTTATGATAAACCAAAAGTTCTACTGGGGCGTTGATAAGGTATATGTGCGACAATAAATGATACTGATAACTGAAGAGTCCTCCGATCACTATACCACAATCAGCCTGGCCAAGACAAGAATAAGTCATCATTCACAGAATACACTTTCGACGCAGAGCCGAAATAAATTCAGTACGCCAAAATACTTCACTTCAGTTTTAAAGTTTTGCCCAAGCAATGAACATTATATTTCGATGAAGACGAATATCTATTTGTTTTCCCCCACACTGAATTCAAAGAATTACTTTTGGATAGTACTCTACAAGATCTTGTTCACACGACAAAAGAGCTTATAGGTATTCACCGAATTAGCACGTTTTGGAAGGACTCTGAATAGATTGTGCATACCTTGGGCTACATGAAATGCTTCTACATAACGCTAGCCATGCCATACTGATATCACTGGCGAAACCTTGGATAATAACGAGATCTATCATCATACACACTATATATATACACGTATTTTCACACGAACATAGCCACAAACTATGATCAAATATTTGGAACACACAATAAACGAAAAATATGACCGGAGATTACGATAAGCATTCACATTTTACCCACTGTCAAAGAAAAAAACGACAGCAGCCTGCGACGAAGATAACCGCAGTTCCACCAACACTTCCATGGTGTAAGTAAACACATGATGCCCCATCAAATTTAAGGATACTCAAGTTTTGAACCAAATCACATAACCATGAGATTTAATTTGTGCAATATAGTGCATGCATTCGACCTTACAGGCGCACACATTGGTGCCTGAGGATATTTAACATTCCTTGAACGTGGTCTGGCAGACTCGCTCCACACGAAATGCCAATTGAAAGACGAGGGGCTATCTAAAGCGACCGATCTCCACAATCCTTCCCTTCCCGGCCAGGGGACGCCAAACGGACGAGACCTGAGACAGTGGACAGGGCGTGCCCGTCCACTTCAGGGACATTTCATAGCAGCGGGAGATAGTGGCGTCGCAGGATGAGTGGAGGCATGGGACGAGACATCGCCACACGACGGCGCGCAGTTGGACAGAAGGGAAGAGAGCAGGAACAAACTCCACCACCACGCGAGGGCTCTGATTTCACGACTTTCACGGAGGAAGAAGACACGGACGGCGTCGAAGGAGGCGAAGGAGGAGGAAGGCTCGACGGGACCCACGAATAAATTCGTTTCGCGGGGAGGGCGGGGCTCGGAGGGCTGCTCCTGCGGCCGGGCAGGAGGGGGAAATTGGTAGCAGGCGCGAGTAAGATATACCACGCTCTCTAAAGGGTGGCAAAGTGAAGCTCTCCCGCGAAAAGCGGTGAACCATCGTAATTTCGAGGGATTCCGGCCCC
This sequence comes from Ceriagrion tenellum, assembly GCA_963169105.1. Taxonomy (NCBI): domain Eukaryota; kingdom Metazoa; phylum Arthropoda; class Insecta; order Odonata; family Coenagrionidae; genus Ceriagrion; species Ceriagrion tenellum. The sequence continues at coordinate 58,676,602 of OY720632.1, read as the reverse complement.
CTCAAACCCCCTTGGAAAAGAATAAGACAAAACACTGTGTCCTTGGACATTAGGTGACACCGGAAAATCTGGAATAAGTATGGTCCAAGGGGATTTGCTGTATCAGAATAGGCGTTCTCATCCATCTACACGCCTGCATTCCAGCGGAGAAAAAATATCGTTTTCACCACTAGGCGATCAACCTCTTCAGCTTCTTTGTGTCATGTATGATAAAAATTGTTTCTCACCTTCTGATCCACCAAAAGCTTTTACTGCATTAACGCTAATTTTAATGTACTCCATAATTGTGGGTTTAAACAGGACCGCCACTTTTTCGCCAGGGCCCCGCAGTCCGCCGGTATTTACAATACTCCACCTCCATTACTCCGTTTGCGTTTTGGCGAATAACCATAGGCATTTTCTAGTAGTATTCACTTCTCCTAAAGTCGTTTGAGAGACAGATCATTTCACATTGAATACCATGCCAGAAGACAGAAGAAGTATAGAGAAATATCTCATCTTTCCCATAATAACAAAATATCAGCCACTCACCACTACCATTTCCGTATCATATGCCAAAAAACAACCATTTTCCGAAGGATTTGATACGGGTATGCGCTACAGAGAGACCTTACTTAAAATGAGCAATTCATAACGCATAGATCTATTGAGAAATTTAACCTAGTTCAGTTTGTATATTTCCTTTAAGATTTCGAAAAATAAATCAAGAACTCACCGCAGTAATTTTTACGCAATGGCAAAAAAATATTCGCATGCGAAGGCATTTTCACCGTACAGCGTGCAAAAATGAGTCAAATTAAACACAAGTTTGCATATTTAGGTGATAAAGTACCGCGAATTTCAATCACATAAAACAGAGTATTGGGTATAATGGTGCGACATGACTTACTCTAAGCTTCTTACCTCTGTTTTGATTCATATTATAAAATCTGAATGTGGCCTCCGTTATGACTATGGATAAATGCTCACTCAAAACACCTTTAAGGCGAGGGACCAGAGAATAAGTTGCCGTTGACGGGGTACTTCCTGGAAGAGTAAAACTCGAACTCGAAAGAAAAATGCGACAGTCGACATGCCATCGGCTTAGTATGAACAACGCCCATAACGCGGGCACGTGCTCGATCCCCATCGCCATAAAACACGGCGGCGCGAAATGAACTCCACGGCCCGGCCACGCTCCGGAGTGGACGAAGGAGAAGAAGAAGAAAAAGGTCTCCTACACGGAAGAGGAGGAGATGGGGAAGAGGGATGGCGGAAGGCGGAGGAGTCGGGGGAGGGCCCACGCGCGTTCCGCGAGAAAATATCGCCAACCCACTCCCGCTCGGGGTCGTCCAATAAACTTCCTACCGTAAGGGCGGAGACGGGACGGCAACAAATTTCGAAATTTAAAGTCCTTTCACTTTCTCATTTTATTTATCTTCCGCTGCCTTCCCCTTTTCCTTCGCCCCAAGTTATTACATCTCCCTACGGAGAGACGCAACCGTCCGACCCAATCCAATCAAAATGAGATAAATCAAACGAACTTCGAGTTGATTTCAATCGAATAGCTAGGCGATGGCACTGATTTGGGGCCAAAGATGATAATGGATGGGTTTCTAAAAGACCGCGAATTCTGTGAATTGGAAGGACGTTGCGAACTATGAATTCATGCATTACCAAATGTACATCGGCATACCCAAGGAGGGTGAGCGCTGAACCTTGCCGCATAGTTCCAACGATCAGTTTGGAGCCGAAATGTAACAATTACCTAAAACATTTCTCTTGCAGAATGAAATAAACAACAGGAATAGTAAGTACTAGAGTTCACATGAAATAACTAAACATGGAAATCTACCGTTCAAAGGAAACACCCCACTTGATATAGAAAAACAGACGGATGATTGACGACTGGGGGAACAATAATTTTAATCATAAACACAATATTTATTTATTTATCACCAATTCCCTGAATAAAGCTCAATTGACCACTTTATATCGGGAAAAATAAAAAATAACAACAGACGAGCGAGATGAGAAAGGAGGATAATCTGCCCACGCAGGACGCGAACCCGCGACTAACGGATTAACAAGTGAGGACTTTACACCGTCCCCAACGGAGCCGACAAACGTAAAAATACGAGCGAGTGTAATGCGATTGCCATGATTATTAAGACACAACTCCACCAATGTAGAGCAAAGTATTGGTCAGAAAATTCAAGCATGAATAAAACTAGTAATATTTTATTTCACACACATAATTATACAATTAATCCACTATACAATGTTATTGGTGAAATTAGGCACCCCTGCAGAGACCTGAAATGGGGGTTGCCATCAATTGGTTTCGCTGTGTTCGGCAGCAGTTTGTATAATAACATACAAATGTATTTATAGGCATTGTAATTTACACAAAAGTGTGCTCGATATAACATAAATTAAAATGCACAGACTTTATGAATTTCATAACAGAACAATACAAAGTAAGTAACAAATTAGGTAATAACGAATAATTGTTATATAATGATATCAATGACATGTAATGGTGGTAGGTACTTTAACATTAAAGAATACTGTCTATGTCTATTGGCGTAAATAACCATTTTCTTAGGCGGCAAAGAAATCTGGCTTCACTTTGCACGGAAGATTTTTCTTTAGGCAATGAATGTAGTAACTACACAGAAGGAGACGAGGGGCAAGAGGATGAATTCTCGAAGATTGAGGGTCGACGCTGACGGTGTGCATGGAAACGGGGGTCGCAGCTCACCAAAATGTATGCAACGCCGTTGCCAGGAGACAGGAGGAGGATGTTGTGGGGAGAACGGGGTTTGCCGAGGTAAGAACGCAAGGGGAAGAAGTCTCAAGGAAGGGTGTGACTTGGGCGCTAAGTGTGTTCTGCGCCATTGAACAGAACTCGAGCACTTGGTGGATGGCACTGCGGAGGGTGAAGTGAAGGGGGAGCAAGAGGAGAACCGGGAGAAGGAAAGGCCCCGGAGACGACAAGCATTATCTCCCACTCAGCAACATCATACACCCTTAACTCCTTGCCTGGCGGAGGGAACGATTAGTCTCACATCATAATCTGTCATTATCCAAAACATTACAAGCCGATACATTTCGACAAAAAAATTACTAAGGTAGATCAGATCATAAGGATAAAAGTAGGGAAATAGATTATAGAACAGGTTTCAAATGTCGTTTTCCCCGCGATCAATAAGAGACCATAATGGCTGCGTAGAGACTTGGAAGTAAGCTAGTTGATAGCTAGTGTAGCTTCTTCATTCACATGCACCAAAATGCAAGTTTATAAATCTGCCGAGTAGTGCTAACACCATGTTTTGCATGTTCCCTGTGTGACACTTGTGTCACGTTTACGTAGTAACATTTTTGATTAATTTTGAGGTTTCTGTAGCATGCCTATTATACGGTGCATGTAGGTGAAAATAATTTTCTTCTCTGTAGTTTATGTTGGTGATAAGTCACCCCCTTCCAAACACCCATGTGATGGATGGCAGGGTATTTAGTAGAAGTAGAAGCCAACACGACACACGAGTAAAGTGACATTCACAGGTTTGAAAACTGAGTGAATGAATATGCTTACGATTGCGTTCAATATGCTGGCTCGAAACTTCGGTAAGATAATCGATCTCTTATCCTCGCGCTGGAAAAATAAGAAACCCCCACTTGTCGAGCCAATTCACCGGGAGTACTGGAGTGACTCGCTTCCCATTCACTTTTCATTCACACCGCGCTCCTTTTCTTAAGTATTCTACCAGCAGATTGGCAAGTTTTTGGGCAGTCCTTATCAGAATACACCACATTCTGATACATCGCGCAGTGGGTTGAAATCGAAAAAAGCTGGCCAAAATTCAAAAAGTGGATTTTTTTTCAGTCTGACAGTTGAAATTTGGCCTAGTGACTCTCCTATTAATGGTGAATGTGATGTGTGATTCACTTTCCATAATTATTTCGCATTCAAATTATTCAAGGGCTTAAAGTTGGACAAAATTTGCAAAAAAAAATCTGGAAATGAGATTTCGCTGAAAATATCCAAAATGGAGAGTCTAGAGAACATTTTGTAGGATTTGGTAAAAATAAAAAGTGATATTATTTCAAAGAACAGACCTTAGTCGTTGGCATGTTGAAATTCTATATGACCTAAGGGATATTTGATCTTTTAATAGGACAATATGGTGCATCGGTTCGCCTCCCTCCAATAGATGTCTCGCCATTAGATTCCTCTTAAATTCCTTATATCGTTCACCTCTTCTTCTTTCGTCCACAATTCCTACCCTCTCCCTTCCTCTCCCCCGATTCCCCAGGGTTTTCTCCTCAATTACTCCCTTCACCATTCCCTCTCTTTTCATAGCGTCCTTCGCCCATCTCTTCCGCCTCCTCCGATGCTCTGTTACCAGCCTCATCTACCCTTCAACTATATCCAAAAGTCGTTCATTCTCCTTTCCACCCGGCTAACCTTCTCCATCCTTCTCCAAACCCACGTCCCAAACGCCTCAAGTCTACGCACATCCTACCTTCGTATTGGCCAGGTTTCCGATCCACTCAGCACCATGCCCCATATTAGAGTTCTCACCAGCCTTTTCCTTGCGTCTTTTCCCAGACACCTCGACCCTTCTCTTTGAAAATGCGTCTTTAGCCAGAGCAATTTAACATGACCCGAGAGAAATGAGACTTTCAAATGCGGTCCCGTAACTGCGCTGGGAGGTTAAAACGCCATCTCCAAAAAGATGTCCCCGACACACCCCACATGCAAGAGACGAGAGGCCGTCAGGCGCAAGTCGTCAAGTGGCGAGGATGATGGGGTGGGTGGGATGCAAAAACGCAAGGACTGTCTGGGAGGGGCGGAGAACGACCGTCGCGTCGTCGCTGCCGGGTTTTTAAGACGGCCAGCGCCACCCTCGTCCGACCCTCAGAGTCCGGGGAGGAGGAGTTGGAGGTAAGGGGGGGGGGGAGGAAAAGATGCTGAAGTAGTGGACGGGAAATCTTTATTGCCGCAGACGCCTTCCCAGCCCCGACCTCTCTCCACTCCCTCCACCCATGGTGCTGCCCAGTACGTTATGGCATCGTGCTGCTCTCCTGAGCTCCTTTGAAAGTAAATTTCAGAGTGCACACACATGACTCCAGAATATTATTAATACATCTATCAACGCGAGTGCGTGACTTCCCACAGAGATGCGGGATTAAAATGTTATACCACTAAGCAATGTAGGAAGCTACGATAAAAACAATGAGTCACTGCAGAACGGTGGCGGCGGGGTAAAGTCCTCGCCTGCTAACCCTAGGGTCGCGGGTTCGAGTCCCGCCTGGGTAGAATATTATCTGCCCAGGACAAGGGTGTTTGTATCGTGTCCGTTGTTACTGTTATCCACCCGACGTAAATTGGCACATCGTGCTGTATTCGGGGTAGTGAAGATAAAATTAAAAAAAAAAAAAAAATCCTTTCAAGTCTAAACATATCAAAATAGTTATTAAGAAACTATCATTATGATACATATATAATATATGCTAAGGTTTCCGCATCACACTCTGATAATCCCAAGATAGGACGAAGAGAGAGCATGTCCCTCAAGCTTTATCTCTGACGAGTGCAAAGCTGCACCCAGCATTACCTCAATATCACCATTGATGAAATTTTCATCATGGGCAGTATGATTAATAAATCAGCATTTAACGATGATAAAACATGGCAGCATTGATGACAACACGGCAATTTCACTGTAATTTAATGATGGAACGGTTTCGAAACTGCGTTACATAACTAGGCTCCTTCAGACATCCATAGATGTACGAGATCAGCTGTCTTCAATAAAATCATTTTTGGAATGCAGATAGTTATTTCCAATTCTATCACACTGAGACGCTTGTGTAAGGTCGAACCAGAGGCGAGCCCTTATGTAACAATTCAGCACAGTAGGCTATAAGAATTCAGTAGATCTTAACACGTGCAGGTTCACGTGTTCTGCACGGTGCAACGGCTCCCATACTTAGCTGTGATGCGTTAACAATGGATAACCTCAATAGACGCCAAATACATTGACACGCTACATAAAAAATATCCCAACGAGAAAAACTACTCGTATAGTACTGTGATTTTTTTGGATGACTTTCCAAAATGTTCGATTAGATTAGATAGCCATTTGATAAAACACTCCAAATGAAAACTGAAAAGTCCCTGCGGCCACAATTCAAGGAGATCTCAGATAAATTTCTTTGTTCTGCTGACTAGTACGTTCCTCGAAAATCCAAGTAAAAAGGACTGGATTTACAATAAACTCACTTAAAATGGAAAAGGTTGGGTAACTGATCTTGATCCGGACAAATCTACGAAGACATCAATATCTGAATAAGCAAGAGTACAACATAGTCTGGGGAAAAATGTTTTATAGACACTCACTTAGGAAGGAAAGTTCTTGAAAAATGATCTCAGGAAATAGAAAAAAGTGGGCCACTTATATATAATATCCAAACATTAAGTCGATGCCAACAAGTTAGTTTTCTCATAATGAAGGGTTTTCGATATCTTTAAAAGGCAGAGGCCGAGTTATGCCCGAAGAGACGGAAAACTTCAACCCATTTAAATATTTGCTACATAAATTTTACGCTACTTTTACTATCAGATTGTGCGCGCAATATGCTTATTTTCAACCTTTCTTTAGAAAAGAATAACAGCTCCCACAATTGTTCTCCTTGAACAGGGATTTCCGCACCGAAGCTGAGGCAATGCAGTCATTTACCTAAATCCACAAAAATCCATGCACTGATTTCCATTTGAGATAAAAACACAGCGGTTAGCATCAAATAAATTCCCCCAAAAAAATTCTGCTGGCTAAAACACCGGAAATCTGGGGATTTGAATGACGATGAAAAACCCATCGAAGACACCGTAATGGGCTTCACCCAGGCGAAAGAAAAAAAAAGACCTTTCCGAAATCCCCGACAGACTGCAAAACTGGGACGCGTTAGAAACAGCGAGGAGAAGACAAAAAATAAAGAGTGAGACCAAGAGGTTTGTGTTTCACGATCGAGGCGCTGAAGGAAACGGGAGAGGGCATTGGGGCAAAAAAATACCTAAACGCAACAAAAAATACGCGTCTTAATCGAAGCGTAAAAGACTGTGATTGCGGGTTTTTACGAGGGTGGGGTCGTCGTCGTCTCGCTGTAGGGCAAGAGTGCCTGCCTCTCGATACTTTGAAACAAGGTTTTCGCGGAGATAATTCGACTGGAGGAAAGGCACGAAAAAATTAAGATGGAGGAGAGAGGTCGTTTTCCCGCGGCTCATTTTTCATCTCAATATCGATCGTCTATGGATCCCTCTCAAGTTTGTGGCTTACACGCGCAAAGCAAAGAGGGGATATAAAAATGTAGGGATTGATGGAAAAGAATTGAGGGAAACTTACTCTGGGGAAGAGATATGTCATCAATATCTTTACTTATTAGAATATGATTTCTTCTTCTTCCAATCCGATTTCCTTCGACGTTGCTACTTTGTCGATGACACTATCATCTACTTCTTCATTGGCCTTCCACTCAATATCACGACGTACTTCTTCCAACTTCTTTAGCTCATTTCTCCAATCAGAGAACAGAGCTATCACATCCTTCCTGACCTCTGTCCATTACACATCGAACAGTCGGACGTTCAATTTATACGTTTTTTTTCCCTCAAGTCGGTTAGTCGCTAGCACATGAATTTCGCCGTCTCTTGCCCTACAGAATTTTTGGATGTCGTCGACTTGTGTATCCACAGATTAACACCCAAGACATCGCTTTCGACACTAAGCTTAGGTTTTTAGCTCGCGATATAACTGAAAGGTATTTTTTATGACCTTCTTGCCTGTACATTGACGTTCATTTCGACATATCCAATGTTATGAACCTTTCGCATTCGTATGAGTGTTCATCTCGTATTTAAAATATCTGGATCATTTGATCATCTGAAAAAATATGATCAAGACCGTGGCAGGGGAACCAAATTACTTTACGAAAAAAGCTAGTATTCAAGGCCGTAATAAGCAAGTACTTCTGGTTGTCCAACATAGATATCGTTTCAGATTAAATTTGATAAATTTAGCTTCATCACAGAAAAATGATCTCATCTTTCCCACAGTAACCAAAGTCACCCACTTACCAGAATACTTTACAAGACATTGCTTGCCACAAAAATTTTCAAAGAATCAAAAAGTTGAGTTAAGTGCGAACCTTGTGTAAATATATTTACTGTCCGTTAAAAAAGTCGAGTCCGTTGAGTTTAGGAAGCCGTATCTACAAGTGGGGTCAACCAATTTTAACAAATTTAAATGCACTAAATAGAATAATAATTTCTACGAATATGCATGCACATAGACATTTTTTCTATCTTTATCTGCACTTTTACGATATTATATTTAAAAAAGGCCCTGTTTTCAGCGCTCAAAATCCGATCCGGCTATATGCTATCGCCATTCGCTTAATTTTTAGGATAGGAATACGAGATTCTAACATACGTTGAGTGAATATGTTTTTAACATGATAAAGGAAACCAATTGTTTATGTTTATTTTTACATGAGCTGTTGTAAAAGATGTAAACCTCGGCTAATTTCGAAACTTGCGTTACCATAGAGGTTGAATTAACCGCTGTAACCGCAATGACGCCAGTATTGCCAATATATACATTAAATAAGTGTAATACATTGGTATCTTCAAAAAGGTTGCTAGAAAATAGTTTCATTAGTTTAAAAGAGAGTTTTTCTATCATTACCACCACAGAAACAACAATTAATTCAAACGTCCACAAGCTGCTAAAATTTTCAAATAAAATGTTGATATGGACTCTGTAATTACTTGGGAAAAATATTGCTCCTATGTAAAATCACCCACCGCCACGACTTAACTTACAACCTCATCTTAAGGTCTCGTACACGAGCTGAAGCCTGAAGCCACCCGGCAGGTAGAGGTGAATCACCCGATCTCTCAAACTGATGGTTATTGGGAGCATTAAGAAAGACAACATACACAGAACGACCTTCCTCCCCAGCTTCGAGTGGATTTAGAAAAGTCCGTAGCCCATATCTTGAAAATCGTCCACTTCGCAGCGCCACGAACTGAAGCGCGAACTTTATACATCAATTCCCTCCCCTTCTCCAACTTCCCAGGGAAGGCGAAAGCCCTTTTAGTCTTTAGTCCTCCAACACTCACCCGTCCTTCTCCTTGTCCCCCACCCTCCACCAGTAAATACAAGGGCCAAATCTCAATCTCCCTCTCCCATCGTTCGGGCGATTATTCTATCGATTCGTGCACAACACACCGCCGATGGACGCACAGGCTCCCGTGAGAAAAACACAGAAATAATGGCAAAGCGCGCGGGAACACCTTAGGGAATATTTAAAAAAAACAAATACCGTCAGATCTGCGTTACGGCAACAGAATTGGGGGGGGGGGCATTCGGCCGTTTCCCGTCCCACTCTCTCCCTCCTACTCCTCCACAACCATCGGAAACGGTTTCACAACGCTTTTTTCCCCTTCATTCAACTATTCCGTCCTTCACAACTTTTCGTTTCCATGACACCAGGAACGGGATCCCGGAGAAACCCGTAATTTTTTGGAATGAATTGGTTAAGCCGGAAGATGAGAATTGCACATTATAATTTCAACTCATTAAAACTGAGTCAAGCTGGAATAAACTTATGTCTCAACGTAGGTTTCCACGGAGTTGATGAGAGGATTCCGGAATGCTCCGGCATTCCCCTTCCCCGGAAGAAAGTGTCCCACTTTGATGATGCCAATCAGGAATACGAGAGAAACTGCGGTAAGCGGTTACAACGAACGCGGTGAATATCCGGAAAATGCAGGAATTCCAAAGGATAATTCAATTGATATCAAGCGTGCAGAAGTATAAAAATTCCAGTAAGTATTTTCGGGACAAAGAATAATCATTGCTGACAGTATAAGACGGCAAAATTAAACTCATTCAGATCTTACAAAGGCATTTGAAACCCGTAAGCAATCAGCAACGTGAGCGCCGTTCATAAATCCTACCAAAATACAAGCTTCTTTTCATATCTCGCCTTGATACCTAATCACACTACTAACTTGTACAATGCTTTATTTAATAATCACAGAAGTACTAATGACCCATGCATTGTTCTTAGCATCCGAGCAACAAACAACCCAGATTCCTGGTCAATTAAGGCTTTAGCTTCTTCGACATAGCTCTCGGTTTTAATAACATTAAAAAGTACTCTCCCGCTCAGAACATCTTCAGGTCCGATTGGCAAAGGAAACCATCGAGATCCGGTAGGTAAAGAAGAATTTTTAACCGCGCCTGCGGATATGCACTTAGCTGAGAAACCAATTCTACAACATACACCGAAGACCAGAAAAAATGACGGAGAGAAGATAAATTAGGAGAGACCTGACCGCAGGGAGAGGGGCTAAAAAGCAGTAAATCTGATGTCAGGGCATTCGGCCTTAATGAAGGTGGACGTGTCGATGGTCGAAACGTTGGCAGTGATGAAGAGTTTGACCCAGTGGAGAGCTCGAGATTTTACCATCAATTCTTTAAAAAAATAAATACCTGACTAATACCCCTATACGTTCAAAGGTCTACTTGTAAACAATATTACAAAGGGGATGTTTGCATAGGCCAGGCTTGAAGATAGAACCTTTCCAACAAATGTGACACATGACAAAAGGCTCCGCTTCAAGTTATCTCACGGCTCTTTGTCTTACGGTACCTGATGTTTACGGCTCGTAAACAGACACATAAAAAACAACACCATGAAGTACAAAAATGTTCACACAAACAAGAGAGGAGATCGAACAACAATTGCGCAGCGACAAGAACACAAAAATCACTCATCACAAGAGTGAGCGTAAAATCAACCTCGCAGCAAATACTTAGTCATTACAGAGGAGGGTCCAAAAAAAAGTTCCTGGTTTGGTTCAGCGATCAGAACTGACCGGATCATTGCCACGCTCGTGGTGAATGCTTCTGATTTCCGCCGACGATGATCCAGCACAAACAACTATTTGAAGTCATGCAACGGCCTAGTTGGTAAACGATTCCATTTTAATAAGATCATAAGTAATCTGGTGAGCTTTGAAAGGGTAAGAATTTGACGATAATATGTTGGGTACAGACCGAATGGACCAATACAAAAACTGTCAAGAATTTATCAACAAAAAATACCATAAAAGTTCAATACTGTGTTTACTGCCCTTCCGCTCTAGAAGCATCTCAGTCAAGAGGTCTCACGAGGAAAAAGAGTCATAAGACTCTCAGCCAGCCTTGTAGCCTGCAGTGATGAGAAACTAACATGGAGAGATTGCAGAAATCATATGAAAACAAGGATGGTACTATTTTTCCCTGAAACCGGAGATAAAATTAAAATATACATGTCTTAGTTATTTAAACCGATGCCCATAGACAGAAAAAAATCTTTAGAATATAAGCATGATTAATTTTGAATTAGTCTCACACCCGGTTAGCACGCTAGTGATTCCTCTGTGGAGTGGGCCCGAGTCGGATATTTTAAGTTATCTGGTTTAAGGCAAATTCAGTAGAATAGCTGTATTAGCCGGTCGCATCATTGGAATCGCCTAGGAATGCTGAGTCGCTTTCTTAAGTAATAGGATTGCCCACCTAGTTTTAATTGATGACGGAACTATTTCTTCATACATTCGCCAAGCGTCCTCGTTAGCTTTATTTGGAATTAGCATATTGGCATGCTGATATAGCCACAATATAATGTTCATATTCCTACTGATATTACATTTTATTTCACGAACAATTGATAAAAAGCCGAGATAAGAACATTTTTACTTTGTCTCTGTAAATAGGGAAATCCAGTGTCACTCCGATTGAGGAAGATGGAGAGTACACTTGCTATTGTCGACGATGATAGAAGTTGTGACGTGGGCGTGGCCTGTCTGCCATCTTTGTTAACCCCGATCTTCCAGCGCTTACGGGCTGACGTTCTAATTTTGCTATTTTTGCTATTTTACGATGTTTTCCACTGATAAATTACTATTAATCAGCATATATTTACTTCTTTGGTATGGACTTTCCTTACATTCGTTAGAGGGATTACGGTGGGAGCCCCTAGAAACTCGGAGGCTACACGCTAGGCTTAGGCTGCTTGAGAAATTCAGAACTGGTGTGCTTCAGAGCAACATAGAGAAAATTATCATGACGCCTCACTACATCTCTAGGCCTGACAGATGCGATCAAATAAGAGATATACACTGCTGAACAGATAGGTACAAAAACTCGTTCTTTCCGCGTACAATAAGCGTCCACAATAAAATATGAGCTCCTCTACTTACACTCCCATAATACATGTCACCATTACACCTCCCAAAAACTTACATATTTACACGGTTGGTGATCTACCACCCCCTGCCACACGCCCATGCGGCGGCTCGCGGGGTAGTATGCAGACGTAGATACATATGTTATTTATTTATTAAAATTGAAATAATCCTCATTTTGGGTTAACGCTACGGCAAAATCGAGTAGAGTCGATAGCACTAAATAACTAATGTAACTACAAGATTTACTTTCCTTAAATATCAAACATGGTGGATGTTTATTTTTCCAATCATTGCATATAAGTCAAGTCAAATGATTTTTTCATAGCGAATTTCAACCCTGGTGTATACGCACCCGTGCGAGTGACTTCGTACCACATCATTTGTTAAATGCAATGTTTGGAAATTTGTCAATTCCGTCGTTTTAATAACGACAATGTTGGGTTTATCCACCGCGACAGTGGCTTTGTAAGCACGACTTCGTCTCATGTGCTACAATGTAGACTTGAGGCCTGAACATCTAGTTCCCATAAACCCCCCTCGAAATTCGCCTTAAAGGAAGATGGCTTGGTGTTGTAACTGGCTAACATACCTGACTGGCAATTGGGAGATCCGGGTTCGAATCCCGGTCAAGTCAAATGATTTTTTCAGAGCGAATTTCAACCCTGGTGTATGGTGGATGTTCTTGCTTTATATCCGCTAATTCGCCCATTCCGTCGAGCTATCCAAAGGAGAGTAAGGAAAGAGTAGGAATAATCAATATGGTTGCTGCTCAGTAATTGACAAACTTTTACGTAGTAGTTTTACGTAGAGTAATTATTGTACAACCGGTTTCGTCGTCATCATCAGGTACATAACACAGGGCTCTCAGTCATAAATATTCAAATGTGGTGGGTGGGGGGAAGGGGAGAGGTTTTAATTTTAATAAATACTCTACGAACAAAACTTACAAAATTTTGTTGATTCCTGAGCATGGAAAAGTTTGACAAAGTTAAGGCTGAAAGTATTGAAATTAATACGGTTGTATGACGTAACGCCCTCTCCATATTCAATCCTGTTTTTGACACCAGATACACCATGTTTCATAGCAAGTATTTTTATCCCACGATCCATGACTATGATTCCTGTGTGCTTTCAAGGGTATTCCGCCACATTAGATAGACAAGAACAACAATTGGGTAGATGACTTAGTACTTCTCGGCCACCGTCATCCAGGCAATGGTATTCAAATGTGGTCCCACGGGTATTTCCATCCCTGCCGTGGCTGTCACAAGTCATTCGGGGAACAACTGCAACGGTTAGCGTCGAAATTCTGGGGAGCAACCGATGGTCAGCCGGACTCTAATGCCTGGTAACCGAATTAATACTCATTATGGTGTTATCGTATTCATAACGTCAACTCATTGGCCCAGAAACATCAAGTCAAAGGATACTGTAGCCGATCGGTGAAGCAGATGGTAGAAATCGAAATATAATCTCTCGAGAGAAAACTTCAAGTCTTATAAATATAGATAATTACGCAACTAGAAACTTTCTACGATGCGTATCTAGAGCATTTGATGACCGGAATAAATAATTGCCTCTCTTTGTCCCCCAGGGGCCGATGGTAACCTACCTATGCCCACAACCAACCATATTCCGGCCACGTTAATGACAGCGAAGGAAGAGTACCCGCGCTGGGGAATGAAGAGACAGCGGTAATGTAGACATAAAAAAGTCATCCATCATCCATTCTCCAGGTCTACGTAATTCCATCGTTCGGGAGACGGTGAAAGAAGGCTCCCCACATCCCCCCTTGCCTTATATGTCCTTCCGAGATTTCGAAAGCGGGTTGATTCTTAATCCCTCGGGGACATTTGGATGATAGGTATATAAAAATTGAAGGCTTTGGGGCTAGCGCCTCTAACCCACAACGGAGAAGACAAAAACGCGACCGCCTTTCACTCGTGTGATATTAAGGTCTTTTCTCTCCATTTCTCTTCCTCCCTCTCTCCCTCCATACACGCGTATAATCGCCCGGGTGACTCCGCCTTTGCGCGATGAATCGCGGCCCCCTCGATGCGATCTTTCACACCCATACGAACGACTCCCCCAACCCATCCCTCAAAAAAACACGCCCCGCCACGAGTTAATTTTATGACTTTTTCAAACCATTCTCGACGATTTGAACTGGCCGCACTCTTCGGGAGGGGATCTCTTTTTGAAAATTCAAAAAACCCACCAACACCACCCATGGAATCATTTTTGAGGTCGTCAAAAGGGACACGCCTTCCCCTCCACCCCCTCGACCCAACCCCATGCTCCCTCCTTAAATGAACCACCACCAAACCTCCTATACCTTCCCGAAAATCCTTCTCGAGATAATTTTCTGGGGATAGGTCGGTTGGCTGGCCTTTTGAGCTTTTGATGCTCGCCGTGGACTCCCGACCCTTTGGGCGAAGGAGAAGAGGAAATTGTGGGCTGCTCGATTAGGGACTCGTTTGTGTGTATGTGTGTGGGGGGAGGGAGATGGGGGAGTGATGGGGGAATCCAGGACGTCGGGCGAGGGAGGCGGGAGGGCGGGTGAGGCCCTGAGGGCCGGGATGAAGCGGCCCCAAAGTCTGGAGAAGAGGGGGTAATCACTCCGGGGATGAAGGAGGGGCAGGAACAATTCATACGCGGTAGCCGACCGCGAGGTGGGTCGGCGGATGAGCCAGAGGCCTTCCCCGACTGACCCAAATAATAAGGGAAGGCAGGCACCCGGGGCAAGGGCGTCGTAAGCAATAACAACAACAAAGCAGCCTCATCTAGGCCCACCGACCATGGGAGATGTTGATGCATGAAATATTACGGGCATGTGCCCACGGATTTGGGACACGGGAGCGTGGAGAAGAAGTGAGTGAAAACAGTGATAACTTATGAAGAAACCATGGGTGGCTTGCTGAAATGGGAGTACAGTGATTCGCTCCTTCAAATCAATCTTCTTCGGAAACCTCCGATGAAGATTTACTTCATTGCGGCACCAGCAAAGCATACGCGCGAAATTCGAAACAAACCTGTGAGTGGCACGTGTGGAGGGAACAAACGACTTATAAAAGAAGGAACGTTCCTCACAAAGCAGAATAGGTCCTTCACCCATGGCGGCCCTATTGTTTAATTATTAATTATTTATTAAGTTTTATCTACAACTAGTGAACCATCATGATTAAATGCGCAAACGCAAGAAAATACTACGGTAACCCAAGAGTTTTGTTTAAAACTGCTGAGAGCGAGCGGAAAGAGCAGCATAACTATTCCATTGACAGGGTTAGGAGTCGCAATAGGTTCCTTGCTAAGCAAAGATTATAAGCAAAATTTCTAACTCACGAGTTACACGTTGACATGGTGACCATCATTTTACCCGCGCGCTACGCATGTAAACAGAAATAGACAGGACTCACAGCCGAACGGATAGGTTCAAGAGTAATTTTTTTGCTGCACGACTGTCACGATTAAAAGAGCAAAACTTTTCTCCCGAGATTATCATCTCAATGGTATCATTCACTCTTGGTGGTGCCACATTACCTTGAGGCGTAATCGAAAGGTTGAAGATTGTTAGACGAATGTACGTAATTCAAATAATAAAAAAACAAATATCTGTCTGAACTGGGATCAAAATCCGCATTCCCTGAATTTTTTAGGGGCACTTCGATCTATATAGGTTTCTGCGCGTACTTCTTACCGCGAGAGTTCACTAGATGGTTAAATGCAGGAACTAGGGTGGCTTGAAGGAATACACCTAAGTAGTTCCTTTATGGCATCTCCGAAATTCTCAGAGTAAACAGACACACTCTCTGGTAATGACAGAGAGAACATTCCATTTTTATTCTAAAATTTAAGCCGATTCTATGGTGTGAATTTCTTTGGTAGTGTATATGAATAGGAGGAAAATAAAAATAAAAAAGGAATAAAAAACAATAATATAAACGGCTCAAAATCTATGCTTTTACGACTGAGCTTCTTCGTAATTAACTACATATATATATACATATTTGGGGCTTTAAGTAATGCCTTCACAACTGAATGCTTTCGGCGATTTTATAAGAATCAGAAAGGCAAGTAATATATTTTTGGACACAACGTACGCCAACACACCCAAAGACAGCGTCTAAAATGGTATTCCTCACCTATTGAAAAAAATCAGATTTTGACTCGTAAAAGCAAATTCAAAGACTAATTTCACATTCCCCGCGACTTGTCCAGGCTCTTTTACAGGCCCACTTTCAAATTCAATGACTTTTTCAAGTTAACCAGGTTTTCTACGTACGTAACAACCCTGTAGTTGAATGTTTCTTCCTCACACAACCTTCCTCCGGCACCCGCGAGGCCTGATGCGCCCTCCCTCCCTCCCTCTCTCGCCCCACCCTCCCATCTTGAAAAAGGAGCTCTCTCGGCTGGAGGTGGAGAGGGGAAAAAAATCAATTATGGTTGCAAAGAGCACTTGCACGCGCTCACCCTCTCGAGGGACGTTTACGGCGTGGATTTATCCGACGTTAACTGATGCGTGTCGATGCATCTCGCTCTAACGACGCCCGAGAACCCCGAGCGACAGAGAAGAGCACTCGGCCGCTCTTTCCAATGCGATGGGCGAGGTCACCACGGGGATGGAGAGAGGAATAACACAAGAGAGAGTCTCTACCCGGAGTGGCGCGAAGCGACGCAATGCCGAGAGAGAGACACAACACGGGCGAGAGGAAGGTGCGTCCTTGCCTGTAGGTCATTAGGAAAAGCCTTTAACTGGGGGGGTCGCTGCACTCGCCTCATGCGTGACGCAAGGGGAAATTAACATTCCACTGCTAAACACTTGGGGGGGGGGGGGGACATCTAAATGCCACTGCATGCATTTACATATCCACACACCCCTTGTCGGGGTAAAAAGAACTGGGATATGTAAACATTTCTCTAGAGCTGTACCCGCTATAAAAATGTTTGCCTTTAAGCTTTCCCACACACATTTACCAACCCGGATGGTGTTGTGCGGAAAGTCTTCAACATTGAAAATAAACACAAAATCTTCCTCACTTCAGTCAGTCTCACTTGGTGGTATTCCATCATTAAAAAATTTCAGATGACAACTCTTACTAAAACCACTAGATTTATTAAAAAACACCCAGGTCTGAAGATGATGTGAATGCACATCGAAACCTGGGTGTTTTTTAATAAATCTAGTGGTTTTAGTAAAGGTTGTCATCCTATATTTTTCACAAAATCTTCATTAAGTTGTACTATATTTGTCACCAAGCATGCGGTCGGAACACTTTTTCCTTGGAGATTACTATTTTCCTCCTATTCATATACACCACCAAAGAAATTCACAGCATAGAAGCTGAATGGGAGGTTTTTCTAATGTTTCCACCAGGAAAACACTTTCAAACGTCCACTATATACAAGCTGGTAGATGTATATACATCACAACTGAAAAAGCAAAAAACTGCTCAACGATCCATAAATTTCAGAAAAGTATAACATTCAAGGAATTATTGGAAACATCTACATGATTTTCTGATAATTAATCATAAACGTAAACGCGAGCAGAATTGGCAATTTTTTTCCCGACTATTCTCTTTTAGAAATTCATAACATGGGCGACCTAGTGGAAGCCAGGTCCTAATATACAACCATGAAGCTAATAATGACCACAAGAAAGTTGTCATAAACCCTTCGCAATCAACAGTTTTCTTTCTAGTTAACATATTGAAGAGGAAATTTGAGCTATGCAATACATCTTACATCTAAAATTTGTCATAATAAATATCGAGGGCTACCCCCTAACACGATAGGATTCCCGCTCAGCTATAGCAGTCAAAGTATACCCTCAAACACGAAAGGAACACAGGTTCCTGCTCAGCCATGGGAGTTCAGCTTAGTAGAGCTCAGTATCAATTCAGAGAGTGATCCTTCCACACGTCCGAGGGCTCTTGCTTCATCTGCAAGTGGCAGAAAGTAAGGGTAAAATGACCTTAGTCGTCGTCGAACATTTAACCAAAGTGCAACAAGGAACTACTAAAAAAAAAAATAACGATTCTTTTCAAACCGAAGAAATTTACTCGGGAAACAAGGGTATCCCACGAATCAAGACCGAGTTTGCCATCTTATTCAGTTCCACTTTCACGTCAAAATCGAGATGTTCCTTCCACATTCAACCCCAACACGAAGAAAACGACCGGGTTCCTGTCATTGCCAGAGCAAGAGCGGAGAGATACGGACACAAAGGTTTCCCACCACCGAGATCGTCCGCGCAGGCAAGTCGAAATGGGGAGAGATAGAGAGAGAGGGAGAGACAGAAGATCGAGGGATGGAATATAGAGGGGGAGAGGGTTGCAAGATGGAGAGTAGCGAGATGGATCTGTTAGCAAACATCCCCTTTCCCGTCCCTCGCGGCCATTACGCTCGGGAGCTCCCATGTACAAACACAGCGCGCATTCGGGATTAGGCGGAGGGGGGGGGAGGATGAGACAAAAGAGGAAGGAGAAGCGGTCGTATTAGCGGCCCGTGGGGAGGGGGGAGGTGAAAAAGGGGACGGTTCACGGTGTGTATAACGGGAGAGGGGGGGAGGGGTCTGGAGATATCATGAGGAGGGTGGGAGGAGTGCGGAACACACACACACACCCCTCGGTCGTGAGCGAGAGTAATTTCATGCGCTCGCGAAAAGGGAAAGGAGGAGAATAACAGCCAATTCGCCCCTCTCCACACACCGGCGAAGTCGTGGGCGAAGGAGTCATGCTCGCTCGGTAAACTATTTCTGCCTTTTCGGCCGGTCTCCCCGGGTGTTGCAATCACTCGCCGCTTTCTTCGTACACATCATTAGGAATGGGAGGAGATCACAAAGATGATCAACGGCTCGTTTCACTGTTAAAGAACGCAATGGCTCTTAACCTCAAATGCACCGGGAGACATCTCACAAAACCAAACTGCAGCGATCGTTCCCACATAGCGTTGACTTGGGTGGGAAGTAGAACCCCTAGGAGTAAGATATACGAGCGAAACCTGGTTGGTCATAAACACGCTCAACGCCAACGGGGTGAGCAGGCGACACTGTTCGTAGAATAACCGAGGCTATGGTCGTTCGAAGTGTAAACAAAGCTCAAAGACAGAGATTCTCAGCCTCTCCAACTATTAACTAACTTATTTACTCCAGTTCCGCGACACAGCCGGCCTTTGAACAATGTTTTTTTGACTCCACGAAACGCAAAATCTCATGAATGCGCGACGCACTATCAACTTCCCCTTGGCGCTTCGGTTTAATGCGCCACACCAGTTGAGAAAGACTTCTTAAACACCAAAGATTAAAATAAATTAAGTCAACTGATAATCCCCGAAGGAAGTCAAGACGGTGCCAGAAAGTGGACATATTGTTCCCTCAATCTTTGGATTGGGAATACGCCCCACAGAATGCCTTCTCTCGAGGCGGTACGCTCTATCAAAATGATAATTTTTACAAGCCGAATGATAAGTGCATCTTTACATGAGCTCCAAAATAATGATTTAGCTTATCTGTTTCGTTAAGTGGAGAATTAGAACCAATGTATATTAAAAGATTTTCCCCGAGGAAAATTTTTCATTCTGCAACAGAGTGTTTCCTCTCCTTATGGCCAAAAGTCCTACAAGGCACATGATGCTCGAATAACTGCTTCTGCAGATATTCGTCGACACATTTGCCGATGATTTGCTCATCAAACTACTCAAAGGCACAAGTATCGACCAATTTAAGCAGAATATGGATCGAAAAACATACGCAAAGGCCAAAACGTATCAACGGTAGGTATACATATTCGAGGCCACGATTTGTCTACCAACTAAAGTTAATATCGATATTTGAAGATGGCATGGTAAAAAGACATGCCCAAACCCCGAGATTTGACGCATTCGAGCCAGAGGCTGTATCGCTTGCCAGACGGCTTACACGAGGAAATACGATTGAGGAAATGGATTCAATTTTCGATAAATGAGGAGAGACTGGTGGCTCACTTCGAAGATGGAGGCGGGCTATAGTGAACTTCAAAGCGACGCTTTGTATGATGCCTTCAGTAAGATGCGGAAGAGGGCTGACGGCTGGTTAGCAGTTAGGATCGAGCATGCGAGGAAGAGCGGACGGAGGACGATGGATATATCAGAGGCAGAGGAGCGGTTAAGTTATACTGCGAAAAGGAAAGGGGAAGGAAGAGGACATAGCGAAGAGTGGCAGAACATTACGCACGTTCGGATTCGACCGGGGGAAGAGGAGGGAGAGGGGAGGGAAGGAAGGTGAGGACCTATCCACCGGCTTTCATCTATCTCCGGGGAGGAGACCCCAAGGGGGAGGAAGGGTTGGAATGATAAACAAAGGAGGATGAGAGGCGGGCAGGAGAAGAAAAGGGAGAGGCGATAGGGACTGAGAGGACGGGATGGACCGAAATAGACGATAAGTAAGAACTCTTCATCAGTTGTTTTTCAACTGAATCACAATCATTCTTTTAGGCAAACGGAAAAACAGCCCGATAATAATAGGACTTAACCGGTGGCGTCACCTTTAAATTGGCAAAATTGGCCCAAGCCATGGTGGGTTAAATAATCATGCACAGAGCAGAAGTATACACTACATTATTGTAAAAGTATATTACTTATCGCAGTGTGCCGGTACACAGGTAGTAAAAGAGAGATGCTACTTCGCTCTGGTTTGGGCACACCTCGAATATGCCGCGAGCATTAGGGACTCAAGTCATAAAGATTTAACAAAAAATGAGTCAAGTTCAAAGAAAAGCCGCACCTTTCGTTAAAAACTGTTACGAGCGAACATATAGTGTTTCACGACTTTTAGAGGGATTAAGGCAGAGAGAGATCAGAGGCTACACACTAGGCTCAGCTTGCTTGAGAAATTCTGAACTGGTGTGTTTCAGAGCGACACAGGGAATATAATCACGGCGCCTCAGTACATCTCTTGGTCTGACAGAAGCGACAGAATAAGATAGATACACTGCCGCACAGATGGGTACAGAAACTCGTTCATTCCGCGCACAAAAAGCGACCACGACAGGAACTGAGCTCCACTAAATACACGTCACCATTACACCTCCTAAAACCGTATCCCTTACATCTTTACACGGCTATTGTCCTAACACCCTCTGCCACACGCCCATGCGGCGGCTTACAGGGTAGTATGTAGTTGTTGAATATATAAATATCCAGAAAAATGGACCACATATGTTCCAGCAATACAAACGATTCTAATTTGTTTCTAAATCCACGTAAAAATGGTTGATTTTATTAAATAGCGCAACTTCTTTAAAAAAATAAAAATGACATTCCTTGAACAATGAGCTTTTAATTTTCTTCTCATGGGGTACTTTTTCATTCGTAGATAAGCCTTTGCTACTTGTATCTTAATAAATGGTACTCAACAAAAATATTCGAAGAACAAATTACTAACAAAAATAGTGTAATTTTCATTTAGTTGTCACAGAAAAGGATTGGAAGAGAAAAAAAATATTCTCACGGGGTTATGAGCATTCATGGAATAGTTGTATTAAAAGAGAAGCAGCTGAGCTAAAACCGGTTATTTTCATTTAACCACCCGTCCCAACAGCGGAGAACACCAGGGCACCCGTCGACTTTTATCTCCCTCAAATTCTCTCCAGTCAGTCGAGAACCCATTCAGGAACAGATACAAGCGCGAAAAAGCCAAGGATGTAAAAATGTCGCACAGGCCCAAAATGTTGCCCTTCATAACGAAGAGTCGTGTTTCGCCACCTGTGAGGACAAGAGGACGCTATGCTTGAATAACGCCCTACAACGGCCGTAATGCCACACGGCACTTCAAGCTACAAGTGCGCACGCTTCCAAGTTTCTCACGTAGCTCCAAGAGCGCGTGGTACAGCGAAATTATTTAGATAGAAATTTCTAAATTATTGATGTAATATGCATTTTTTTAACTTTTTCCTAAATGTTATCTTTTATTCGGGAGAGAAGAATTGGAATCCAGGCAGGTTTTAATGTATGAAATATGGCGATAAATACAACTTATGCCTCGTATAAAAGATATTTAAGACAAAAAATGTAAGCAACGTAAACAGAGCAGGCGATTCTTGTTTAGCCACATTCATAAAATTCCAAATATTACGATGTGGCGACACTATACCATTTCAGCACAAAATGCATTCCCGATCGGATAATAAATTATTTTCAAAGGGGTGATATTACAAAGCAAGTATATAAAACTTGCATGCTTATGGTCATACTAACAACTTAAAGCAGCTATCTCAACATTACAAAAATATATCCAAATTTGATTCAAACACGGTAAAAAATCGCGCACATTTTCCGCAACATCTATTGCTCAGGCAGAAAAGCATGAGATTAGATTTCACATCTATCTAACCTCCAAGTCTAAGTGAAGAGAACCATGGCTCCGGTGATTCTGAGTCCCGGTAGAGAAAAGTTGTACTCACTTAAAGCATTAAGGTGTATCGTAGCCATCGTGCAAGAAATTCCCATACAAGGAGTTTAAATTTAAAGGGCCACGGCTTTAAAAGTTTAAAAGCAAGGCAGGCATCTGGAGGCCGATCTGACCAATAAATTTACGTCAAGTAAACAGGTGAAAGTGATCGTAAGATGTCAAATCATTCTTACTGACGGCCACTTGGAATCTACTAATCCATGGGGAAAAAAAGCAAATGAACATCCCAAGAGTTCTCAGTCCCGTATCTTGATGAAATGTTATGTCCTCATGTAGTATTCAATATAAATAAGTGAATGAACGCTTTAAAATATCAAGGGCGAGTACGTATCTATGCTCTCAAAGCGTAAATGTAAATGGGAAAAGATACCAAAGGAGGCTAGGCTTAATGACTATGAGTTGCATTTGGACTCCTTGAGTGAGTTGAGCCGATACGAATTTTTTCTATAATATTTCTTCCGGAGAGCAGAGCCAATGAATAATACCGGAGGGATAAGCTTGTCACTCAATGTCTGTGCACGACAGAGATAGAAGTACGGTGGATGAACACTCGCGGCGGGACAAGTGTAATACGGGGCTCAGTGTTATCACCTACGCCACTCAACTCGTACGCCAAAGTGGGACGGGAATGTAAGCAATCATGGAACTGACGGAGCTAGGTTAGATACGTTAATGATATAGCTTTTCTATGCCAGACGCCAAAGCTACTGCTGCCACCGATAAGCGCATTCAGGACTTTAATCGATAAGAACACACTAAAGATAAATAACAAAATATAACATGTACCTCTCAAGAAGTGAAGGAGTTAATCTACACGTAAGAGAAGGACGTCATTAAGTAGAGCAGGGTGAAACTGCGTGCGTTTTTTACGAGTATGTTAAACGAAAATAGGATTAGCAACATTGAAAACACGGGGAAGAGTGGCATTTAAATAATTCGAAGAGACGACGTGGCTCATGACAGGGAATTTGTATCGTGAAAACTTTAATACAAAAGATCGGAATATAACAAATATTTGACCAATTGACATTTAAATTTATGATACATTTAATCACAAGCAACTGATAAATTGGCCATTAAGAAAAGTGTACATGGGAAGAATTGGAAATCAGAGTAGGATACCAAAAATAAGTCTTACTGAGACCATTTATGAATGAATGCATTCAGTAAGAAGAAAAATAACTAGGCAGTTAATATAAAAGGGAAGAAAAATTCAGAGGAAGAGAAACGAGACAAAAAGAAGGTGGAAAGCACACGGGGTGATGCTGCTTCTGATTCGATCGATATCACGCTTAACATTGTTATTTATCCCAAATAGATCGAGAAATTAACGAATTCATCATTCTGGAATTGGATTTCGAATGCTTACCCCATAACCTTCAGTTTGGGGTAAGAAGTAGATGACATTTAAGCCATCTAATTACCCGCCGCAAAGTTCAAACCCGTTAGAGGATGGAGAGATAATTTCGTATTATGTGGAGTCTAATAACTGAGCGGAAAATAATAGGAAATGAACGCATTCATAATCAAGAAAACTAATCGAGGGTTCACACGTTACGGTTTCGTTGAAGTAAATAATGATTTGACAATACTTTTCGAAAATGAAAGTAGTTTATACTTGATAAGTATGTACAGAACTGCCCCATACCCAAAGATAAAACTTTCAAAACGACGAAAGTTAAAAGACTGTACACATGGTTTAAATTTAATTAGAAATTTGAAAGTGAAAAGCATACACGGCCGCAGGAGTATCTACCGCATCCTGTTCGGTTTCGCATAGCATTGAATAAAATTATATCGGCAGGCCTGAGCCTTTCATCCTTAAAAAAAAATGATAAAAGGTAGGTATGCACTCAGCGATGTCGACTCGAGCAGGTGGAGTGACGCAGTCCACACTTCACTTATCAATGAAATGTAGCACACATTGCTTGGAGGGGACTTGCAAGAATACATTACCTCGAGTACAAAAAAAACACCGAAGCCGGAATTCGTGGCCAAGGGCGTTCATGAGGCCACTCCAGACGTTTCACACGCACGATAGAAATTGCGAGGAGGCGGGGGGGGGGGGGAGGTGGGGTTGGGGGGGATGAGGGCGTGGAGGAGCAGCCTCTCTCATGCCTCCTCCTCTTTCATTTGGATGGAAAGAACGGGCGGAGAGAGGTCGCCTCGGGAGGGTGGTGCGTACAAAAAGACGAATAGGTAACAGGGGATGGGATGATGGTGGAGGGAATCACTGCTGGAAGGTGTTTTAAAAGGCAGGTGGCCGGCTTTCTTAGAAACGAGCACCCTGGCGATACCAGCGCGGGGCATGGAAAATGCTTCCGGTGAACTTCTAAAGAATGCTCGACATTTTTTTTTAATTCGAGCACGCAACGTAATCAGTTGCTCGTTGGAAGCGCTGAATTCATCAATGCTCAAGAGTAAAATGAAAATTTCACCGATCGATAACATTCAAGCCGGAGTAAAATCCAGCTCTGAAACTATACACGTGGGACGCCAAAAGAGTTTTCAAAATTTACCTCAAAAGAGTAATGGATCACGGGGAGGCAATAATTCAATAAATACCGCGTAGCAGTAATACGAGGAGCGACCACTGGGAGAAAAACAAAAACAAACCACTTTCTAGTAGGGAGTAGATAATGGATAAGGAAGCTATCGGCCCTTTGGAGAGCACTTATCGTTCGAAAGATGGTATCTGTAAGATCGAGCTGTCAAGAGCAATCAAGTGATGCTAATAACTTCGGAGTTCAGTTACTAAAAAAAACTTGATTTTCACTTATTATTTTAAATACTAGCGACCCTGTTCATTGCACCTCCCCCCACCTAAAAGGAGGCCTCGAAATCCGCCAGAAACCAAGCCATTATAGATTGTTTAGACACCTTATGAGATGTTGACCAAGTATCAAGGCACGCACAGTGAAGCTGTTCCCTAATAGCAGAGAGATATTGAGATTTACCACGAGAATTCTCATTCAAGGGGTGATAAAACTAACTCACACTTGTATTTCAATTTCCCAGCGAAACGATCAAACACCAAATTCTTCGCAGGAAGGTAAAAACACAAAAGAAAACCTCAAGTGAAAATTATTAACGTTATGCTGAATTATCAGCTGAAAAATATTATCTCTTACAAACGTCAAAACGTATAAACGAGGGAAATTTTATTTGTTGGGGTGCATCAACGGATCTTGCTACGGGACATTCCAATATAAATACGGTGAAACGATATTTTTAATGTGAAAATGACCATCTCTTCTGCCAATGGGTATTTCAACACAAAGAATTTGGAGAGCATTCCAAACGGTTACATTGTCGCAATTTTCAATTTAAGTCCTTCAATCCTTGTTCTCGTCACTCTTACAATGGATACTCGCGATTATACAGCTGGTAGGAGGGGTATTTGTATGTTACTATAGAACAACACTTTCAATACAATGAAAATAGGCATAGAAAATTAAAAGACGTCAAAACCTTTTGCTCGCATCATTTGAGTAGTACATTGAGAACTTAAGATCAAAAATATCATGTCTATTAGCCTCTCGTCACAACAAACGGCGAATGAAACAATAGCTCTCGAGAGAAAACCTTTAGAGAAAGATTACCATTAAGCGTACTGTGAGGCCTTCAACTTTCACACAATCGACAGTAATGCACGAGACATAATGATCTATTTCAAAAGCACATAAGGTTACAAAATGTTTTCGCAACAACTGCACGGAATAAAAGAGCAAGCGTTGACAAGCCAGCCAGGAAAATCATAACAACACAATTAAAACATGTCTCAAACAATTAGTGACAAAATCAGAGGCATAAAATGCTTAGTTAGAAACTTAAGTTATTATTTTTGCTGATTCAGGATGCCATATTCAATTAGTTGCCATGTTCATGACACACCATGAGACCCAGCCATGGCTGCAGAATGGTTGTGGCATAACTCCTGCCCGAGGCAAAACTCGTGATCGATAAAAATAATAGCCCATGGATTATCGATACGTATAGAAACCATCTCAAATAGCAATGCACTTCCATTCCCGTATCCTATAGCGCTGCCTCGGATAGCTTTGTGGGGGCTATTACGTCAAAACACCACAAAGGAAGCGAAATACAAAACAGCAATAAGAGTTTACAACGCCTCTCAACACGACGTCGCTTATTATGTGCACAGAAACAAGACACTCCACTTACTAAAAACGCATAATACGTCCACTCAACGAGATGCGAAAGGGAGGATGAGGCGAGAAATGAAGGGGGTGGGTCGAAAAACGTACTTCCCGTTACAAAGGCCAGGCAACGAAAACAAGGAACCCACAATCGTTCATCATTCCGCCATTCCCCCCTTCCACGGTATCCCTCGCATGGGTGCCATTCCCAGTTGCGGACCGGAGGAGAACGGAAAACGCTTCACTCCCTCTCCCTCCACATGCAAGCTCAACACGGACGGACACAAAACATGAACCTACCTTCAGCTGCTCCAAAGGGAGATTTCCGAATCGACCAGAGTGTGAGCAACGGATGACACTGGGCTTGGAAGAACGATCGGCAGGGGTTTGTAGTAAGTTTATTTCCCTTTTATCCGACGAAAACAGAGAACAGTCCCACGATATGACGTTTTCACTACTAAACAACAACCAGTCTTAATCCCAAATAAAATCCAGCTCCGCGTCAAGGATCGTCAATGCACGTTCACACCATTCAACAACACACTTTTTATAAAAAACAAGATTCGTCGCCACTATGAGCACGGATGTCACAAAGTAATCGGTGATAATTTTCAGTCCACGTCCATGTCTCTAATGGTTTCCCTCCTCCAGGAGGGAATATTAGAGGCAACGAAGGGATATTAGGTGCAATACGGACTCCAGAACGAGGGTAACACTGTGAGCAAGAGGGCTTTGCGGATGAGAAACATGCACAAAAGACACCTACTCCTCGACCTCTGCGGCAAGAGACTACTCCCGTCGAGAAACGCTGCCGGTCTCAGACTGAAAGCAGGATGGCGGCGCGCGCACGGCTGTGTTGTGGTGGAGGAGGTGAGGGCTCGGATCGGCTCGGTTTCGGGGAGTCCTGTGAGAGGCTATGCTCGTAGCGGCCCGGCAGGGGAGTGTAGGGGAGGGAGCGAATGGGGAGGGGGACGGAGGGGGTGAAAAAAGTGTTGTTGCGTGACCGACGTGGTAGGAGGAGAGGTGGGGGGGGGGGGAAAGGGGAAAGCGAGGCAAGAGAATGGGAGAGCACTGATGATGATAGGGGAGGGTTGGACCGTGATTGGTGGGATGGAATGGTGGCGGTGTGAGGGAAAAATCGAAACGGAAACCGGGTGGAATACAGAAAAAAAATCGGTAGGTTAGGAGCAGCGGAATGAAGAGTTACGAAGGGAGGGGGGGTAGGACAGATCCTTGGGATGAAGCATGGGGGAATCATGAAAGCCTAAGAAAATAAGTCCAGGGGTTAAGGGGGGGGAGGTTCTCAATGCAACCATTGATTGGCCGTGGGTGAAGGACGGTCCTAAATGATCTGCAGGTTTTCTCCAATTATTTGAAAGTTGTTGTGCACTGAGGCTCTGGGCAATTTTTTCCAGACACTTTTATCCCTCACAACGTTCATTAATTTATGTTCTACAAGGATTAAAAAAAGCACAATTGAACCTCTGAACAAACATGATAACAGTTGAGAAAACAAACATTTTAATATACTTTTTATTTTGATTTTACCTTAACTACCCCAAATACAGCGCATTTGGGCAATTTATATCTGATGAATAACAACAATAGCAGACGAACATAACCCATGCCCTGGGTGGTGATAATTCAACCCGGGCGAGATTAGAACCCGCGACCCTCGGGTTAGCAATGTAACGTACTAATAGTGTTTCATATTCCAATAAAAATATATTACATCCAACCTATTCGCTAATCTATCCATTAGTCATGTTTTCGTATGTGAATTTCTGAGACTATGAATGAGAAAATTGCAATTGGTAAGTTCGATAAACCGGCGGGATTTTTATCTCATAATTATTGATTGATAATTTTTTTAATTCATGGCGAAGTGCTCACGTGTCATCATGCCTAGTAAATCATATTACCGATACTTATTTTACTTTCGTATTAGTTTGAAACAAGCAATAATGATATCCGGAAGAAACATCTGAAAAAACCAGTTGTTATCGATTTTCGTCGAATGCCATGACGTATTTTCTCGACATGATGAGTAAAACATATTTACCGAGAAACGGATATCCACCTTCGCGCACTCTATGGGCGATTTAAGCACTAAACGGGCGTTGCACTCTCCTTATCCCTCATTACCGATGTGAGTTGAATACGTGCCACAAGAGCTTACTTCGGATCAGGTCTGCAAAATGAAGATGGAAATCATTAAGAAAGGTGTTATGAGTAATGAAATCGAGCTAAGTTTCTCGTGGCGATATCCAATACCACTCTTTATCATCATACAATTACATCCTTAACCCTCTACTGCCCACATGGACGAATTCGTCCACTAATACGAACATGCTTCTATATTGGACTCTCAAAGTTTACTCCAATAGGTCGCAAACAATTGAAAAACGTTAAATGCCGTCAGACGCAGCTAGAATACAACTATCAGACGAAATTATCCGTTTGGGAATTGAAAGACGCGTGTCCGATATAGAAGCATGTTCGTATTAGTGGACGAATTCGTCCACGTGGGCAGTAGAGGGTTAATTTCTGATTTGAACGCACATGAGCGAGAGCTCCGTAGAAGGAAAGACATAAGGATGCTTCACGCACACAATATCTCGAACAAATAACTGAAACATGGAGGTAGAGCGAGTAAAATCACAGAGAAGGAGAGACAAATGGTTCGAGAAATGGTTGAGCGTGCCTGAACGTTCAAGAGTGTTTTCTGCTGAAACTTTAAGCGCTGGTAGCTTGGCTCAAAAATATAAAATATAATACATAAAGCAAAACTAAGTATTAATTCATAATAAATAAATCAAAGTCTTTTAAGATAGGGAGTGTACATGAAGATTTCATCACATTGAATCCAGTGGCTTTAATATCAATTGGCAAATGGTAGCAAAATCAAGATTTAACGGACGGATAGTACATGAAGGAGGGTTGGTAACAGTAAATTGCAATTTGATAAGATGAAGAGTGCCACGGAATATTTAGTTGTCAATAAATTTGAGTGATTAATGCAGCCATTTATCGTGAAAATCACGACGGCAGATGAGAGTATAAGAGGCAATGCATAGGGTCACACTACGGTTAAGCTCCGAAAATTCCTCCCATTGTGGTCATAGTTACCGATGAAATTATGGGACACTGCCTCTCACCTGCAATCTTTCCATACAAATTCTACTAATCATATTGCTGCTCCATGGTATTTATTTCCTGAACTGAACTCTATCTTCCATCATCATCATCCATCCTTATGCGCATAGATAATTTGCGAGTACTTTGTATGTTGTATTACCTAAGGGTCAATTGAGTGCTGAAATCCCACGAAGAAATCCAAAAATGCGTGCACAAGTTGATGATAGACCAACACTCATCAACAAATATTTTCCAGGAGATGAAATATTACATATATTTGAGTCTAATTTTAAGCATCATAGCATGAATTGGAGTCATTAAAAATTTTTTATTAAATAATACAATAAAGATATGCGGGAAACGGGATTAATCATACAGACTAATGCGACAGATTATTCGTGGCAAATTTTCCCGGTGGCCTCGCTCAAAAGCTGAACGTAGAATCCGAATAACTGTTTAAGGTATCAGCGCAAAACTCAAATCAATAAGAATTTTTAAGATCGGCAAGTATTCATGTTCCATCGGCTTTCGTATGAGCCGCTCCAATGATATAAAATGATTCCAGTTTAGCAATAAATGATCTTTTATTCAATTTTCAATTTATGGTCAAATCTCATCGGCAGGTTTAGAATGTAGAAGAATCCAGATGCATAAATATTTTATCAGCAACATACCGAGGGAATAAAACTTTAAAACCTCGACCGGAGAATATTGCTGGAAATCAGAGCGCATGGGTAACAATGAGAGAACAATTCAGCTATACTGCAGGAATTTAGATGCGAATTTAGATCAAGAAACGCCTGCAATAAAAGGGATTTAGGTCGACAGCCGAACAACCCTCGTTTGTTAGTCAATGCGAGGGGAATGGGTGGAGCCATCAAATCGAATTGCTATCGTTGGCTGGCTACTATGAGAACGGGCTAATTTTGAAGCAGCTTTCGGGATATTTTTTGTGCTGGAAACGAATAAAAATTGAAGTGACATCGTTTTATTCGGCCTGATTTCATTTGGAAGCGGTCAAAAAATGGACAAGGGACAATTAGATACCGGAACAATCGATTCGATAAGAATATTGCTAATTCCTCATCTTTGGAGCTTCTATCCTTTGAGGTTTGGTCGCCAAATGATAAATGGCCAAGAGTTGCTCGAATTCAAAATGGAGCGATGCCTCCGGACATTGCCAGCCTCCAGCACGGACAAGTGATTTCATATCAATGATGAGCACGTGAATATCTGGGATATCATTAGTGCCAAGCATTGCTTTCATTCCCTGGGTGCATGACTCAGCACAACGTGAGGAATATTCTGCCAACACCGATGGAAAATACTTTCTGATTGAATGAAGCTTCTGTTTGAAATATGATTTATTTTATAAGTCACCGGGAAAATCAATTTAACGATCAAACAGCAGCTTAGCTGACTTGTATGATTAGCTAATAGACAAAAAGTGGATTTCATTTGAAAAATACTAGAAGTGCAACGGCATTTATTGTATCTACTTTCCATCCTGCCTTGGTGTCTTACCTCGAAACAAATAATCGGCCATCTAATAGCAAGCAGAGATAACGCTAAAAATAGACTACCTGAGAATTCTGTCACGCGATTATCGTTCATATCAACTCGACGTAAATATATAATAACATAATGCATAGAGAAGGAATAAACAGCCTTTCTCGATATCTGTAAACCTGTTCTTAAATTACCCGCTAAACAGCGATCGGTAATGCTCGAGTCGATAGCAAAAAATGATAAATCGGGGGATATGTATCGATCATGATTAGTTTTATCATCTGGCTGCTGAATCACTGAATCTTACTTTCGGCGAACAATCCGGACAGCACTATATACCTGACGTTTCTCTTCGACGAAGTATTGTTAATAATTATATATATATATTTCGACGAAGGATTTGATTCTCTTATGTTGCAAATTATTTATAATTTCCAAGTTAACTCTCAATACCCTCCCGCCAACCTCGAAGCTTTGCGCAATATTAATACATTTTCAAGGGGACACTTTCCTTAGAATCCATACTTTAAAAATACAATTTTGCACTTTTCTACAGAATTTTATTTTGGATTGTGCGACGCCCTTCACCGACTTGCGGCATTATCAGGTAATGAGATCAGTACCTGATGATGCCGCTAGTCGATGAAACGCGTCGTACCATCCAAAATAAAATTCTGTGGATAAGTACAAAATTGTATTCGTTAAGTATGGATACTATAAACTTCCACGAAGTGAAGCCTGAATATGTATCGTGTATTTTCCTTCGAATTTACCATTATGAATCACGGGACACTAACATTTTACTTTTGAAGGATAGGGTTTGATTTCATGCATATATTTGTGTCAAGTGGTGATGAAAGAGCTGAAAAAAGGAATATGAGTTAAAGCAAACGTGAAGGAAGAAACTTTAACCGTATAAACTCCCTTTGCTTCCTTTGTGTAAAAGTAACTTCACAGAAATGATCAGGATGTAATTTTAACCTGCGATGTTTAAAATGACGACTGATGGCAGGTCTGTAGAGATTCCCACCGTGTTTGATTTTCAATGACGACAATTAGTGAGACAATTCACAGTTATAACCTTCAACAATAAAGTGAATGAATGCAAAAGCGATTCAGTAGAATGGCTGCAATAAAAGTAGATGAACTCGAGAACCACGAGAGAATCAAATAAACATGAATGGAATGATGTCATTGCCTACTGAAAATAGTTTCCTGCAACCTGCTGAAGAAAAGCTCGTCGTGGACGCCTAATTGTGCAACGAAGAAGCCATAGCGAGTCATTTGATGCCATTAATCTACGATAACTTTCTGAGAAACAGGAGAAGGTATATCCAACTATGAGATGACATGAAGCAATTTGAGATTGGTACACAAGGTATGGTAAGGCAGACATTTATGCATTCACAGTCATCAATCCAGTGATATATATATATATATATATATATATATATATATATATATATATATATATATATATATAAAAGTTTGCCAGAGGAAGGCAGACGACACTTCGCTCTTGCGACCAAGGTGCTAGTGGCACCGAAATATCAAGAAACTTTGTAAGTGTGTTCATCATTTTTTTGTTTTCTGTGTTTGTCGTCTGCCTTCCTCTGGCAAACTTTTATATATTCGTCACTTAAGTGATCCTAAGTGCAGTTATATATATATATATATATATATATATATATATATATATATATATATATATATATAATATTAAACTTCGTCACAGGGTGACACTAAACATAAAACATATAAAAAGGAAACTCACGAGTTTAAAATTTTCGGTGGGTCGCCCGCATCTTCATCAGTGATAGAATCAGGAATAGATTCTATCACTGATGAAGGTGCGGGCGACCCACCGAAAATTTTAAACTCGTGAGATTCCTTTTTATATGTTTTATGTTTAGTGTCACCCTGTGACGAGGTTTTATATTGTTTGCCACGTTCGTGAAATCTTCGCAAGAACTTATATATATATATATATATATATATATATATATATATATATATATATATATATATATATGAAAGGGCTCGCCACTGGAAAAATGCTTGACCCTTGAAAATGACACGAGAGTGTCGAAACCGGTAGGGTTCCCAAATAAAGTGTGAAAAATACAACGTTCAAGTTTTATTTAATAGTCGACCATCCATTAAAAAAGTACCCTCGTCTCAGCACTGCCGGGAGAGAAACAAAAAAAGACTCGAGCAGGATCTTATGATTATATAATTTCATCCGGAGAGAAAATCTGGAGCATTTGCTAGAAGTAATAGGCATTGCTGGAATTTCAGCCAACGTTTGTACGAATGCGTGGGTTAATGATAAGCAAAAGTTGGAAATTGGCGCTTGATTTCAATAATCACAAAAAACGACCTTGAATTTCTCACGAGGGATTGCGACGAGTTTTGAAATATGATCTATTTTATAATTCACCTGAAAAATCAATTGAACGATCAAACAGCACCTTAGCTGACTTGTATGATTGGCTAATCGACAAAAAATTGATTTCATTTGAAAATACTCGAAGTGTAACGGCATTTTATTGTATCTACGGGATGTCTTATCTCGAAAGAAATGATCGGTCATCTAATAGCCAGCAGAGATAACGCTAATAAGAGACTACCTGAGAATTCTGCCACGCGAAAACCGTCCATATCAACTCGACGTAAATATATAATCACATAATGCATAGAGAAGGAATAAACAGCCTATCTAGATATCTGTAAACCTGCTCTAAAATTAACCGCTAAACAGCGATCGTTAATGCTCGAGTCGATAGCAAAAAAAATAATAAATTGGGTGAGCTATATCGCTCTTGAATAGTTATATCACCTAACTGCTGAACCAATGAATCTTACTTTCGGCGAACAATCCGGACAGCATTATAAACCTGACGGGCATCGATTGATATTATATTCCGACAAAAGATTCATATTCACATGTTGCAAATTAGCCAACATCTCATTATTATTACGATAACGAAGACTGACGAGAGAAATGCTCACGCTGGTGGCTCAGCTGTCTACGCACATATTCGCTCGCGATAACAACGGACGGCACCCGGCAACGAGCAGCATGGCAACGGAAGGCGACGCGACGGTTCACTTCGCTCTGTGCCCACCCACTCAAGATTTCGTTTCGGCAGATTAAATGATAGCTGTAATTGCAGGGAGGGGAGGATATGCGAGGATGTGTCTCAGTAATTACTCTCCGAGGCAATATCAACCGCGAGTGATTGCTCGCGATGAGGGCGCGAGGCATTCCCCTCGCGGATGGTGGCGGCGACTGCGGCTGCTGCTGCCTGGCAAGCACCCCGCAACGAGACAGATCGTTATATACATGGGAGTCGCGGTTCCACCACAGCTACGCCAACTCATCCGTCCCAAATAGAAATTCGTCCTGCATGAGGTAACTAACCAGGATAATTTTTGAGTCCCAACGTTCCAATTGTTAAAACGTCAAATTAGGAATGCACGAGCAAATTGGTTTGATGATTTCATAATTCAGTTACAGACAGCATCGTGGGCTATAGAGGTATCTATTGTCGACCTATCTGGGTACAGGTGCATGCTGAAATATAAGGGAATCCTTTTTTAAAAATTCCTTACCCAAAATGGTCTCGGGGCGAAACAACTAGTATCACTTCAGAAATAGAGAACAGTGGAGGACATAGACTAAAGGCGGTCTAACGCATCCTGTTTGAACTCCACACACCAATCGGCGGAGTAACTCCCACTGATCTTAAGCTCTCACTTATCACATCCAATTAAACTTCAACTGGATCACTAAGAGAATGGGCAATCCAGCTCTAGGTATTAATATATTTTTTCCCGGAAAAACATTTTATGCATTAGATAAAACCATTTCATTGAGTTGGGAATTTCAAGGAAGAGTTCCAAAATGTATTTGAAGGATCTTAGGAAAAACATAATCCTTATTGGAATAAAAATTAAAATCTAGCATCTATAAATCCGAAGAATGATTTCGGTCTCCTCTTTATCCACAATTCAGATAAAAATAGATAGATAGATATTTATTTGATCTATGTACAAAAGGACTCTCAGTCCTAAGAGAGTACAATACAAACATTGAAAGATGTAAAAAATAAAGTAAGTTCAGTTCCATTCGCATATAAGAAAAATTAGTAAAAAAAATTTAATTGCACCATAAATGAAAACAGAAAAAAATCAAAAACAGTATAATAACATAATCAACAGGAATCGAGAGACATAAAATATTTTCGAGCATGGAGTTGAAAGGTTTTAACAGAGATGCAGTTAGTTACTGTGGATAGAGTGATAGAGAGATAGAGAGGAATATCAAGGTGAAAAAATAAACCAAGAAACTACGAAGTTTCAGACAAGTAATGTAATGGTATACATGAGTTTCAATTCAACTGAATTGGAATCACTCTAGAGAATAGTTCAATTATCAAAATATTGGAAAGAATGCTCGAAGAGTGTCAATGATCAAAGGATATGTTCAGGTACCGAAAATAATCATGATACAACTAAATTGGTAGCGAGTGGTAAAGATCGCAAAGCTGTAGTAACCAAACTTTGGATTGAAATACATACTGATGATAAACCTATACAATTTTTTCCTTACAATACACTCCCGGGTTTCCATAAAATAAAAAATAATAGCGGCGTGCAATTCCCTTATTCCATGAAAATGTATGTAAGTGATGCCGTGTGCTAACTTCAAGCGTGCGATTCGTCAATCTTCATGCATAAACACACCAATGAATTATTTCAAAATTTTCGCTAATCATTCACTTCAAAGGATATTTCCACAAAGAAAACAATAGGATTTTTTGTTTTTCGAAATTAGTACTTGCGTCGTGCTCTAAATCTCTTGAGATCGAAGAAAAGACGAGCCTTTTCCTTCCATGGAGCAACTTTCAGGTTTAACTCGCAGCTAAAGCATTCTCTTTATTTTCGAGACAAATCACAATTTTGATGACACCATATATGAGAATTTCAATCATTTAACCGTGAGCACCGAATGCCGACATGGATTTATAAGGCAGGGAATCAAGAGGGTAGGAACGAAAAAAAAAGCTCCAAAAGGAGAAAAAAGAGAAACGCAACGCAGACCACAAGGATTTTCGCGTCTTCTGCCTTCTTTGGCGAGTTGTTTCGAGGACACATCATTTATCTCCGCATTTTTCGAGAGGAAGAGGAGGCCCAATTCAAGAAGGAAGGCTTTCCTTTCATGAAGATTTTGCTAAGACAGGTTTTCGGTGGAATACCGCGGAGGATTGAGTCATCATTACGGCCGTTTTACTTAACTGGTTCCAGAATATACGACGGTATCATAGCCTGATTTTCGTCGGAAAGAGAGGTCAACGGATTTTCATTTGAGGGAGAACTTTTCAAGGCCTTATGCTAACAATATGGCTTGCATGCCATATTGTTGGCATGGTATGTGCAAACAGCATACAGCAGGTATATGAAAACAATAGAACATGATTCAGACGTTCGATATGAATCCATCAAACCATCCACTTGGTCTTCAAATAAAATTTAATCGGCAATATCGTGTGACATTGATTACAAATGCTGCCTGAATCTGAGTTAACAATGGAATAGCTGTGATTAAGGGTTTTATCAAAAACATTAGTAAATTAACTCTTTTTTACGAAATTTTATAACGATTTTTGGTTTTAAGGATTAAAAAAACATTGCACATGGGCAAAGAATATTATGTGTGAGGCACAGAAGGTGTAAAAGAAAACTATAGAGAGCTCCCTATCGCTTCAATGATACATTAGCAATTTCAGGACAAGATGAATTAAATAAACCGAAATGATGGGCACTATAATAAAAAAATTTTAAGATGTCAACTTTTACTAAAACCACTCGATTTATTAAACAACGACCCAGGTTTCGATGTGCATTCACATCATCTTCAGGTAAATGGAGGCCGATGTGCAGGCCTTATATAGTAAACATTACCAGGTGGGGAAAGGGGGGGGGAAAGAACAATGCAGGAAGAGGGTGGTCACGGGAGGGTAGGGAGGGGGGGCTAGGAGGACGAAGTGGAGGGGATTTAAGCTTTGAGGATGGGGGAATAGGCAGGGAGCATACATTCATTAACAAGAAATTTATCACAGTAAGCTTGGTTTTTAAAAATTTCTAGTTGTTCTAAAGCATTCAGCTTACGTCTGTCAGTTGCAAAATGGAGAGGTGTCATAGTAAAATCACTTTTATGTCCGTGGATTAAAAGATGTCGGGCGAAGTTGCTTCCGTTAAAACTAAAATTTCTAAAATCCCTTTTATGCTCCTTTTGTCTAATTTCAAAATTTCTACAGGTCTGTCCAACATACTGTCCACCACATTCATTACATTTCATTAAGTATACACCACTTAATTTCTGAGGTTCAATGTGGTCCTTGCAGTTCACTAACAGTTTTTTCACACTGTATGGTGTTTTAAATGCCACTTTGTGGACATTTAAAACACCATACAAAGTGCCCGTTTGGACCGTTACAAGTGGTTTTAGTAAAAGTTGACGTCTTAAAATTTTTTTAATGATGGAATACCACCAAGTGAGACTGACGAAAGTGAGTGATATTGGCACTATAATACCTACTCCAAAAACTACTCTTTGCCTCAGAGAGTGTTCCTCAATTTGTATCGTGTCTTCCTCGACGTATCTAGCCTCAAGTTATCATTCTGTTCTTCGAAATGGAGCCCACATCCATTTTTAAAACTATTATCTAAAAGGTACACCTCCCAACCACGGTCAAAAACGTATCGAAAATATGTCAATATCAACCAATCTTGTAGCGCTCTTCATTCAGTGACTCCGAATTAGGGATGGAATGTGACAGATTTTTCATCGCAGCTCCGACCCAGTCACAGCATAAAAACCTGTGATTTTTTCAGCGGTGTGATTTTAGTTACGAACTATATACATTCCATACATTCCGAGAGAGAAGTTCAGGAACAGTTCAGGAGGAGTTCAGAATCCTGGAGTGGCGTGTTTTGTCCTCGCTTCATATCATGCGGTTACTAATATGTGATCATTTCTTAAGAAAAAGACCCAACAAAACGAAAAATATATAGTAATTGGCGTCTTATTTACCCGTACAGATATTTGTACGCGCAAAGACATTTTTGCTTGTGAGTTTGAATCACTAGCTTCATGGATGCCTATTCCGATGGTAATTTGGCATAAAACCTTCATAATGAGGAAGGAATCCTAACGGACAGATCATGAGGGGGTCAGTGGCACATGAAATTGACTCTGACACGGAGCCAGAAACGTTCACTCTTCAAAGAAAATTACAGAAAGAATTATATTTTTTCCGGCAATATTCTTTCACCCATGACCTTGGTTTATGAAACATTACTTTTATACTTCTTCAAATTATTCGCCATTTTTGGTGTGTTGCTAATGGGCTATTCAGTAAGGTTATGATAGCTTCACTTGATATAACGTTCCGCTGAACACTTCACATATTTTATTGTGAATTGTGCTTCCAGCATTCTCATGACTACATCTCCTAAACCTCAGACGGCGCCTCATTTTTAGTCGAACACAGACGGCATCCTGTCTAAAATTGAACTACAAAAGTCAGAGATATTATGGAGAAACGACAGCGACATGAAAGTTAAATGAGAGGCAATGTATGCTTGGCAGAATAGAGGAGGGATAATCTATTTCCATCCATATATTTCATTAAATAGTATCAATGGCAGCGATGTGGAAATCCTCGGTAACTTAAGTGTGTGTAATTGTGTTGTGACCATTCTGAGGCCAATTTTATCAGCCTGAAGTCAGCTAGAGTAGTTGAACTGGATTGCTTAGTTTTACGATATCCCGGAATTTAGTTTCCGTTTAGGTCCGCAGTCCACTGAAAGGAGATTTGCGTAAGAACAAAAATATGGCGAGAAATGTGTGAATCGGAAACATTGCATCAAATTATTAGAGGTGGGAATTTTGGTTCGTTTCGATAGATTCGACTCATGTGATTTGATTCATGTCAATTACTCGTTCTTTTAAATCATTCATATTGAACGAACCATGGATGAACCAAAATCTGCGATGAGTGATTTAACGACGACGAATGATTTCACTATGAAGAAGCAAATATCAGCGAGGAACCAAACTACGACGAAGAACCAAATGCAACCATTTCGTACTGCCATTGGGAACTGCCTACACGGAGATATTGTGTGATACAAAATATGATGTTCACATAAAAGCAGTATTATTGTCGAAATATTGGGAGGTTTTGGAACCTGAAAGTGCCTATCCTAAGAACAGCTTAACCCATGATGCCTGGAGTTGTGAGCCTAAAAACACACGTACTGCTTCGGCGATTGGAGACTATATATTAAGAAACTTATGTACTTGCGATGTTCGGGTGCATATCGCTATGTTCGGAATTATAATCAATATACTTAATAGAGGTATTGTATGCCATTTTATTCAGATTCTGGATAATTGCTGAAAAAATGTCCTTCATCTGCTATCATTGGTTGTTCAATCCTAAGATTGGTTGACTGCAGCCTTTATACAATTATGTATTCCTTAGTTTTTATCAGTAAATTTATATGCAACCAAAATACTATGGAATGTGGTTTGTCCCAATCTCGTTGATATTCATTCAAGAACAGCGTGATTTGGTTCAATGTGAACCAAATCAAGTTGTTCTCGATCACTCATGAATCGAGTGATTCTTCACAAACCGACCGCACTCGACCTATGAACGAGAAGAACCTGATTTGATTCATTGTGAACGATTTGAACGGAGAACGTGATTCAATTCATTTGGTTCATGCCAATGAATAGTTCAAAATGAACGAATCACTCATAATCGACACAGCTTTACAAATTGTATCATACTCTTGGAAACCATCCCTGTGGGCGGCATTACTACGCGGGGCTCAAGTCAGCCACCTCACTATAATGAGATTCAATCTCGGTACTCCGGACTTAAGAACTACAACAAGCTGTCGC
This sequence comes from Ceriagrion tenellum, assembly GCA_963169105.1. Lineage (NCBI taxonomy): Eukaryota > Metazoa > Arthropoda > Insecta > Odonata > Coenagrionidae > Ceriagrion > Ceriagrion tenellum. The sequence continues at coordinate 58,636,082 of OY720632.1, read as the reverse complement.
AGTTTCAACTAATAGCATTATTTTATAATATTATAACAGCATATTTTATTTGATTAATGTCATATGTTATCATCTTCGCAAATGGTGCCACGAAGGGGATCACAGTCTAACGTCATATGCGACTGACAATGGCACACTGCACTTGAAGTGCTCTCGTTGGGAAGAATGTGATTTCCTGACAAAAAATAAACATCTTTCCCGGGATTCGAGATCGGGCTTGAGGAATGGGAGACCAGTGCTCGAGCCAACACTGCAACTTGGTTCTCTCAGGGCTGGATGGCAACATTTCTGAGGGAGAAAGCGAGTGGCAACTCTCAACACCAATTCCCCAGGGACTCGGAGCTAGTCTATCGCCAAATAGATTAAGTCACATTCCACTGCGGAGAAACTATTATCTAGGGTTGCGCGCGGAGGATATGAAGGCGATGCGAGAATGCAGCGGGCGAGTTTTCTATATCCACTTTCCATCAGCTCTGGGTACGACCCTGAAGACCAGAGCCAAATTAAACTTTAGTTAGGCCCCGGATATTTTCATCGCTTAAAAACATTTTTCAACGTCCTTAAGCACTATTAAAATAAAATAATAAATTTTGTTGAAACGATATCACAACAATGGATTTTATGATTAAGATACGAGTGAAACACACAATACTTGACTTAAATTAAATAATAAACTATATATATATAATGATAATTGAAGTGTCTTGTATTTTATCGTCTGTTCCCGCTTGCAGTTATTAATAGTCAGGATAAGTGTCTTTCCTGTGTTGTATACGGCTAGCGATCTGATTGGTCTAAAATAAATTTGTCATATTTATCTGTTCTTTTCATTAGAAATTAAATATTAAGAGTGGTCGATTGAGGAATTTACTAACGATTTTGCGCGAAAAAAAGCGGAAAAATCTACATAAAATGGACTGAGCAAATATTAATATTTAATTTCACGTGAAATAATTTATCGCTTTGTACATTCCACACTTTTTTATTATCGCCGAACATGGTTTCGACGCACAATTTCATTTTAAGCCAGAAACTGTAACTTATATGCCATTTCACCTCCTACAACATATTTTCTCAATGTGTAATATCGCTGCCTATAATTTTTCGGAGGCACAGTGCCGAATGAAAAATACACCCCTTCACGCAAATCGTTGGATATGAACGTACGATTGAGGCCTGAGAAGAAACTCGCCGGTAGCGGAGGATGGTTTTCTAAGGAAAGAAAGTCCCCCCCCCCCACGATCAAGGAGGAGTGCTTTCCTCAAGACGTGCGTGAGCCACGGCGGAGCCGCGGTCACAAACATATCTCCTTCTTGCCACTCCGACCCCGATCCCACCGCCGGTCGTTCGCTTCTTTTGTTTGGCGTTTCGGCTCGTTCACAAAGAGCGCTGACGTGCTGCGGGGGAGGAGATGACAGCTGCGCGGAGAAAGGGGTTGGAATCGGGTGGAAAGTTCGGGAAGGACATTTGCGCCCGCGCTCGAGAGGAGTCGAATCGGGTGCCGGAGGAGGGAGGACAGGGAGCGGGACGAAGGGCGAGAGAGTGAGTGAGTGAGTGACGGTGGCAATCGAACGTGGATCCCGGTACATGCGACGACATTCGGGTCGCCAGAAGGACAATGGGATTTCTCCCCGTGGGAAGAGGGGAGGATGGGGAGCGGCGATAAGGCCGGCGATGGCCTGGATGCCTCTTGATTTTCAAACAAGTGTCTCACGATGGGTGTCTCGCTCACTCTCTTCGGTCGCGGGAGTGAAAACCCAGGATTCACCGCCCACACACCCACACCCCAAAGACTCCCTTCACTTTAAGCGCCAGCACCTAAAAGTGGTTCCATCGTGAAATGAATTGAATGCCATTTTATTCAGATTCTGGATAATTGCTGAAAAAATATGCCCTTCATCTGCTATCATTGGTTGTTCAATCCTAAGATTGGTTGACTGCAGCCATCCACCCATCACTATCTAATGCTAGTTACTAAGGATGAGTCGATTCCACTTTTTTCGATTCCGATTCAGATTCTTTCAAATCGATTCCCGATTTTCGATTCCGATTCCATCGATTCTTATTTCTAATAACAGGTGGGATATTGATATACCAGTAGCGTACGACTATTATTTAAATTCAAGTATTGGCTGAAATAAAATAACAAAGACGATTAAGTCGCTCGAAAAGTAAATTTATTAACAAATAGCAAATATATCCTCAGCTTATTGAGGTAGATAAAAAGTACAAATTGATAGCCTACACCCAAAATTACTGAGACTAATATGATGTGATACATGAAATTTTATTTGAATATTTATCTATCTGGAATCGATGGAATCGGAATCGACTTTAGGCGATCGATTCTCGATACCGATTCTAATCCTGAGAATCGGTGGGATCGAGAATCGACATTTGGATCCGACTCATCCTTTATAGTTACCTTACCTCCTGGTTTCTACTACCTGGTACTTCCTATGCACTTTCCTCTTTATTTGGTCCATGAACTTATTCCAGAGTTATCCTCTGGGAACTTTTCCCTCTAATTTGCCTTCAATTATATTTTGAATGAATAGGATAAATTTTGCTTTTCCACAGTGAATATATGGGTGAATGTGGAAAAACAATGTTTACCCCATTCATTCAAAATATTTAGCAAAAGCCACAAAGTATCGCCGGAAACCTCCAAAATTTTCAATTACGTTCTTCACAAACCCTTTGTGTCTCAGGTTTCGTTCAATCCATCTGGTTCTTCTTTTCTCTATGGTGTTCCGTATGGTTTTCTGATATATACACCACAAAACGTTACGTTTCTGCGCTATATTTCTCCCAAATCGTACTTTAAATCACGTCCTGTTCAATGGGAGAACGGGAGAAAAACGAGGAAAAAATGGCATTTTTCTATCTCCGAGGAAAGTCCATAAATAACTCACAAAACTGGAGAGAGGCAATGACGATCAGAGTAACTTCCTGAATTTAATTTCACTTTCCTACAAATTCACCCTGTACATTCAGACAACTATCCCATCTCTTTACAAGTCCTTGATAGCCGGCAGCAAAGAAGTCTTTTTGTTTGCTGTCGCAGCCAACAAGTAACCCCTTGGACCAGGGCAACATCATTTTCCAAACGTCAGCCACTCAAATGATTTTTTAGGGGCACGAACTGAAAACAGTGAAAAACAGTGAAAATCACTGGGGGGAGGGGATAAGTAGGGAGTGTACGGTGTATATTCCATGCGTTCCCAATGAAATTTTTACGACTGATGCCGACGATGAAATGCTGACGTTTGCGACTTATTTATTGACTTTCCCTTGTAATATGAATACTATTTTCAGGGAAACCTCTATTTCAGATGCGGAAACGCCCGGTAATTTGATTAAAAGTAAAGCATACGCATTTTGCCGCCTTAATATTTCAGTTATTGACCATTGAATGTGAAAATTATGGTCAAAAATGTGGTAACTCCATAAAAATGGCGCTGCAGTCAGCGTCTATGGCAAGATCGTTCAGTATCAATTGTACTCCTCCTTCGACACAGGTCTTCGCAACGTAAACAAGTCCGCCATTTATGTGCTTATTCTGTCGCATTCTCTTATAGTTATTGTAGCATGGCACAGATTTTTTAATGTTTATCTTGATTTAGCAGTGCATTTGAATTCAAAATTACAACTTGTGATCCATATTCGCAGATTTCCATTGACGTGCCGTGGTAGAAAATGTTCAATAAGCACATTAATGGCGGTCGTGTGGTGGAAATAGTTGCGAAGACCCATGTCTATGGAGCTACAGATATATCGAATCGAACGACCCTGCGTCTATGGCTATACAATGGTGTTCGTGAAAAATATATTCGCGAAATATTTGGCATATTTTGTGCCTGAATTGTGGCTTTCAACAGCTAACGTATTCAAACAGCGAGACAGGATTTTTACAAACTTACTTGAAACAAAGAGGGAATCTAGTGTTCGTTTTGACTCTCACTCCCTACGTCTACCAATCGATCTGACTGGATAAGCTCGGTATCGTAAGCGTACCGGGCTAGTGTGATCGATCTGAGAAGCGGGCTGACTTGGCCCGCATACTTGGCTAATTTGAGATTTCAGATCGATCTAAACAAGCGGGTCTGTGGCGCTCCTCGTTATTCTTTTCGCTGTCATTGAGAAACAAAATATAGCCGTTATTATTCAAGGCGTGCGCTGTAACCAGTTGTAACAAGAGTGGAGTGCAGCAAGGGAGAATGAAGTGACGTAGATGATATTGTAGCACTTCGCAAATCTAACTCCATCGGGAAACTCTGCACTTGTTTACACACCGGGTTAATCGTACTTCGACTGATAGATTCGATTGTTCACTATTAATGTTTTCAGTCCATGTTGGTAAACCAGGCGATCTGAGTCGGCTCGCATGGAATTTTGAGATCGACCTGAGATCGATTGGTAAAAGTAGTGACAGCCACGATGGGTCAGTGGGTGATTGACAATTATTTTTGAAGTTTTCTAGTTAATCAAAAATTACTACCACCACATTTCATTTCGGAATCTGTTTACGCGGCGGGATTCACCATACATGCAGTCATGAAAATATGTAATAAAAACTTACTTTTTACTGTTACCCTCAGTTAAAGCTTGTTAGAGCATGAGCTATTGATGATTTTCAGCGCGGTATTTAAAACTTTTATCGTGCTTTTTTCAAATATTTGACAGTACATGACACCTTGGTAAGTATCTGTTAGCTGCCATTCAATATGAAATGAATTTATTTCACGATATGAAGAAAATCTGAAAATAGGTAATTATTACGATATATTTATCATGTGAGTCATAGGACTTCGTTTTACAATGGTATTGAATACAATATAATCGGTAAAATTCATTTTTTTTCACTTTTATCAACAGATATCACTAAGATGGACACGTCAAAGTATGACGCAATTTTGTATATAGATAAAAATCGTTCCAGCCTACGTAAGTAGGTTACCAGAAGTTATGGCCGAAGTTTTTCGTAAATAAAAAAAGGGTCAAAAACAAGCTTGAAACGGAAAGCATTTTTACCACAAAGTATTAAGAAACTTCCTTTTTTCCCGTTCGTCACCTTTAGAAAAAAAATCAAGTGATAGACAACAATTGAGATTGTGCTTATCGAAGTTCTTATCTTTTCGAACATATTACAGCGTACATTATCTCAATGCACAGGGATAAAATGAATTGAAAGCAAGTACTCTGTCGTGTAGTGAATAGAGTTTCGTACCAGAACGAATGCAAAGCAGTATAAAAATTCTGAGAATCTGAGATTAAGTCGAGTTAAAAAAAGAAGATCCTCAATGCCAATGTTATCCTCTTGCAATTTCGAGCATTTATTCAGTGAGTATAAATCCCATAATATTGATTATGGTGAAAACCGCGAGTGAAATACGTAAGCCCCTATCTTATTCAGCATGCTTACTGATGGAGAAAGATTCCTTATCACTTCCTCGTCATAAGAAAGGTCGAATGCAGGCGATTGGAAAAATACAGACGATATAATAGAGGGTAACGGACGAGTAGCACAGTTATATGTGTAAGGTAAACAATCAATGACATTGATAAGAATACATGAACGTCGGAATAGAGAAATGAGCTGCAGATTACGACCTGTTCGGCAGTACAGCATTAGCCCTTTCATATTGTGCGCTGATGAAAGAGTTAACTTGCCCGAGAAGACATAAAATATAAGAAACCGGTCGGTATTGCTACTTCGAGTTCTGACGGCGGAAACATCTATGCATAATAAATTTCACCGATCCGGGAATACTGATTCATTCATTTAAGAAGATGGAGATGGTTCAGTAAATGATTTCAAGCATGGCAGAATTATGGGTGTATTATTACTATTATTTAACTAAGTACAGTTGTGTCTAGGATGAGGGATGTCTGTAAAAACTTATTTTTTGCTAGACGCGTATAATGTATACAAATGAATGTTCTACCTGGAAATACTAGAATTCAACTTACAAGTCCACGGGATTAGACCGAGGAAAAACATTTGGCTAATATTAGATTATCTAGGTAGTCTCGAGGATTCAAATAACACAGCGAAAGTAATTGGAACACATGAAGCCTCAAATAAAATACAAGGACAACAAGATAGAATTCACGGTGAGCAAACGTGCCAAAAGCACAAAGGACCCGAAATGGCTGCCAACGATCCCACGCGCGGAATTTCTACGCGAAGGACCCCGTCGAAGAATTCGAAGATGCACGGTGCTATAATATATCCATTGGTACGGCTTAAGATTTTATGCATTGTATTTCTGCATTATTTATATTAATAACCTAAGTTCTCGAATTAGCAGTAAATTAAGATTAATTGCAGACGATACAGTAATCTACCGTGAAATAAGCGAAGACGCAGACTTTGAAGTTCTGTCATCTGACCTTAACAACGTTCATTCGTTGTGCCAGGAGTGGGGTTTAAAACTAAATATTAGTAAATGCACCACAGTTCACTTTCTGCGAAAGTAATCACACAAAAGCCATACCTACACCGTGGGTGAAGTAAACATAAATTCTTCAAATACAGTAAAATATCAGTTACCTTAACTTCAGATATATCGTGGGGAACACGCATTCAAAACATATGTGGCACAGCATTACAGAAACTTGGTTTTGTTAAGCGTATAATAGGAAGGTCCTCGGATGAAAAAGTAAAAGAGATATGCTACTTCGCTCTGGTTAGGTCACACATATTTTAAACGTACCACGTGAAAAACAGAAGTCAAAGTAAAGACATGAAGAAACTTTTCTTTGATTACTTAGAATTCCAGTAATATAAAAGTATATATTGCACCAAAAATAGTTCACTATTTACTTTGTGCGTCATACTACTGCCTTTCACACCATATATTTTACAATCACATGTCTCCCTAGCGACGCAAAGAATATTATCAAGTTAAGCGTATAATAGGAAGGTTCTCGGATGAAAAAGTCAAAGAGAGATGCTACTTCGCTCTGGTTAGGTCACACCTCGATTACGCCGCGAGCATTTGGGACCCAGGTCATAAAGATTCAACCAAAAAAATTAACAAAGTTCAAAGAAAAACAGCACGCTTCGTTAAAAACTGCTACGAACGAACATATAGTGTTACACAACTTTTAGAGGGATTAAGGTGGGAGCCCCTAGAGACTCGGAGGCTGCACGCTAGGCTTAGGCTGCTTGATAATTTCAGAACTGATATTTTTCAGAGCGACACAGAGAATATTATCATGACGCCTCACCACATTTCAAGGATAATGTAAGAGAAACAATTGCACTTTTCCACAAAATTGTTTTAATGCGTACAACGCGTTTCGGCTCACAGAGCCATCATCAGGTACAAGACCTCGTGTACCTGATGATGGCTCTGTGAGCCGAAACGCGTTGTACGCATTAAAACAATTTTGTGTAAAAGTGCAATTGTTTCTCTTACATTATGAAGAACTTCCACGATATCTCGCCTGAATCTGTTGACATTTCAAGGTCTGACAGATGCGATAAAATAAGAGAGATACTCTGCCGAACAGATAGGTACAGTAACTCGTTCTTTCCGCGCACAATAAGCGACCACAATAGAAACTGAGCTCCTCCAAATACACTCTCATAGGACATTCACCATTACACCTCCAAAAGTTTTACATCTTTACACGGTTGGTGACCTACCATCCCCAGCCACACGCCCAAACGGCGGCTCGCGGGGTAGTAAGTAGATATAGATGTAGATTGAAAAATGGGCAAGGGCACGTTTTGTTGAAATGTGCTTGCAGGTATGGTTTCTTGACTAAATACTCACACTCGATGCCAAAGATTTTATTAAACAGAACTAGCATGTTGATACAGGTGACACACCTAAACACTCTAATAAACAGATGTAACTATGTCAACAATAGATGATAAATAAATAATATTAATAAATATTAATAACAACAAATAATACAATCTATTAATAACATCTAATAATTTGAGTAATTACTTTTTCCAAAACGTTTTCCGTTATCTCCAGCCAGCTGATGACAAGTTGCAGAGATGGGGGATTTTAAATCGTGAGAGCGACGCATGAGAGGAGGCCTTTGGAAGACTCCGACAAGTTACTTCCGAATGCGTGACCCGAGGATATGCATCATTCCTGTCCAAGTTAAGCTTATTCCTTTATAACTACAAAGAGAAAAATAATTTTTTGATACGCACGAAGTCATAGGAAGATTTACTGATACCCGAACGATGGAAAAGCTCATATTGCAAAGGTCATTAAGAGAGGCTGTTGACAGACATGGTCAATCTCAGAGTGATCATTTAAGATATTTGGTCCATCCGTAGCCCAGTCTCACGTTATTCATGCAGCTTCAGAATAAATAGTAGCACATAAATTTATATATTCTGCACCCTGATGAGTGTCATGAATTAATAACAATATGAAAGCTTGGAAAATGTTTACAATACCATGGAAAACCTTTAATTCTCTACCGCTACTTCTAATTTTTTGAGCTCTTAAGGCCGCTTTACACGGTACATTTCATTGTACAAACGAATGTATGAACTCTTGCATGAGGAATATTGTACCCTTTAAAGCGGCAAATTGTATGATTGTCTGAATGACTTAACGGGAAATAGAACCCACTCTATTCCCATCCAGTTTCTTGTATATTCTATGATACATTCGTTTGTACAATAAAATGTACCGTGTAAAGCGGCCTTTATAGGTTTCATACGCAAGAGAGCTCGACCTTCAATACTTGCCCACAATCTATTTTTTATCATCTTACACTTTAGCGTTGGACATCCTAAAAAGCCGTATTACGCGAGAGGCGGGCGTAGTTAGAATGAAAAACTGTCAGGATTTGAGTTAAGTCACTTTACGTTCAGAAGGATGTATTACAAAAAAATCACGTAAGAAACCGCATTGAACGCAAAACCCAGAGAGTTTTATTTCACTTAAGCATCACGTATTTTTTTCATAGGCTCAATGTTTAAGGACCGATTCCTCTGTATTTATTTTTTGTACCGAGAATTCGATAGGACAACACAGCGGTCTGCATTCCAAGGGAGCCTTTAGTATTCTTTACGCGTTGAGTCCTTTCTCTGCTTCCGGCAACTGTCTCATGTATTACAGAAAAGTCACAGAGGAAAGACAAAGGATTTAATGGCCGTCGTCTCTCTAATTTGCACAATCACTTACTAGAATTCCTTCTTACGTAACACTTCCGGCAACTGCCTTACACTCCCATAAAACTGAGGTCACTTCAATTTATATTTCATGACGAATTCCACTTAGGGGCTCGATTTTCTGACGGAAAATAGAAAGAATACAACACAATCCTCTTAACTGATAATTTTAATCAGTAACTATCAGCTAAGTAAAGGCCACGAGTAATATTCGAACCTACGTCCTCCCATCGCGTATTGACACAACGCCACCCATCTGGACTCGAGTGCGACAATCATCTCCTACACTCCAACCTTTTGTTGTACTATCATTCTTCGTTTCTAATATCGTAACAGTCCTAAAGAACAGGGACGAGGGATGTCCCCGGTGGCTTCTTGGATTTCTAATAGGTATTCAATACATATTTTCCTTTATTTAGACGACATGAATTTATTTAGTGGTATATATATTACTTTAGCAGCTAAGCAGTTGGGTTGCATTTTGGAGATGCTTCGCATAAATCATGTGATTTGAAGACCAATATTCATGGATGTTTCGATATAAGTCGATTATCTATTTCAAATACTTATTCTGCGTATTTCCGTTCGTATTAGATTCACACGAATGATTTCTGTCAGGATGTACTGTTATGAAAGGACAGTGTGACTAATTTTTTTATATTTTCTTCCCAGATACGCTGTTATTTGTAAGAAATTTACAATATAATTTTTTGAAGAGTTTACCAACAACAATCAGTTCTTCGCAGATTTGAAGGGAATTGTCTGCACTTAAAATAGAACCAATAGTTATTACACCTTCGACAGTATTAGTATTAATGAATAAACTATGTAAATTCATGTATGTATTTTTTCTTTGTTTTGCTTAATTTTTTTCTTAAAAGACTGACACCACCTGGCAGAGAGCATGAGGAAACTATTGGAAGGACTGGGTTTGGAGCAGCTAGAAATTTGAAGGTCACTGGTTTTCTATGGCCACTAGAACAATTGTACCTGGAGAGAGGGATAAAACGTCTACACAGCGGTATTCCTCATTACATCATCTGTAAAGTAGACAAAGAAAACGAATTAAAATATATTAATTATCATCCAGATAAGTTCAAGAACTATTTCTTCTCGTGCACTTCCCACGACTACCACCAGAAATGACAGAGACACTAATTCTACCAAAGCACATCTCACTATTTGGTCCGCCAATTACTGTCACTTATACGAGGGTAAGTCAATAAATAAGTCGCAAATGTCAGCATTTCATCATCAAAATCAGTCGTAAACATTTCATTGGGAACGCTTGGAACATCCACCGTACAGCCCCCAGTGGTTTTCATCTGTTTGGGCCCCTAAAAAATCATTTGGGTGGCCGTCATTTTGATACAGATGATGCTGTAATCTATGAGGTTACACGTTGGCTGCGACAGCAACCAAAGGACTTCTTTGCTGCTGGCTTTCAAGGACTTGTAAAGAGATGGGATAAGTGCCTGAATGTACAGGGTGAATATGTGGGAAAGTGAAATAAATGTCAGAAAGTTACTTTAATTATTTTTGCCTCAATTCAGTTTTGCGACTTATTTATTGACTCACCTCGTACATTCCCTTGGGATGGCTGATATATTACTGCATGTGCTACACTGCTACAACAGGTTTTTGCAGTGGCTCTCGGGATAGTACTTAGATTACATATTCATAATTCAATCCTAAGATTGGTTGACTGCAACCCTCCTCTCTACCCTGTTCCTTAGGAACTCCTTCATATTCTTTTAGTTGCTCTGCACCACATCCCGTTTTATCTGGCCAGCACTAATGTTCCTCGCTGTTCATTTTGGGGCTTTCCCTTTTTATGCTCCTTAAAAATTAGTGGTATCCCAAAGTGTGGCGTATCCATTTGGGCCAGGTCTTTCTTACTACGCAGATTTAGCTGTGGAATATAACATTCCTGAAAGGCAACGTCATCACATTTTTGGGAAGTCAGTCAAGATGCCGGATTCCAATACGGAATATATTATCATCAAGCTTTCAAATAAAATGTACTAAATACGAAACGATACCAACAATCTTGTCCCTAAAAGGAGATAGAGAGTCTGTTGTTACCATTTCTTGTATTATTGGACCGGCAAGGCATCATTTAACATCTATTTTCAACATGTCGTCCCAATTATTTAGCTGAATGCGTTGACGTATCTTCGTCAAGTCCTTTTGGCTATCTAAACTATATTACCAACGGTATGTATCGTTAACACGAGATCTTATTCTTATACTCACTGCTGAGAATCAGTTACAGGATCTCTTCTAATTTCTTCCACACTGCCCACTTATCTGCATATTTATATCTCGTCAGTTATTTATCCATCGCCTCTTGCTTAACCTATAGAAAAATAGTATTTTCCTCTGAAGGACGCTTTTATCCGCAGTTGCCCAAAATGTTTTGCTCTAAATTACCTTGAATGGCATTCTCTCTTCTCACACATATCATTTTCCTTGATCGAAATATTGATCGATTTATTGAGAAAATGTATACCTATTGCATACATAGATACTATCCATTATGAGACAAAAATAATAGTTTTTACATCTATTCGTCGCAGTGATTCTTGTGCAATGGATGTCAAATGATGAGATGTTAAATCCAACTCAGAACAATGTTTAGGGCGCGACAAGAAAGATATTGAAATATATTTTCCGGAAGCTCCTGAGTCAATCCTCGCTACAGAAAACTTGATTGGATTGGATATTTGGAGAGGCGACCGACAGGTAAGGTCATTTACGCCATTGGGGACAGGTAAGGGAGGAAGGGTGGATAGAATCCCTGCCTCTGCATCAAGCTGCTCTTAACCTGCGAAAGGGGACCACGATTTAACGTCTCATCCGACAGACGGAGTACTGCACTTGAAGTGCCCTCCACAAGACACTCAAGTAGGGATCGGGTTATATCTGAAGAACATCCTCCTCTGCAGGGATTTGAACCCTGGCCTTCCGTATGGTTAGCCAGTACTCCAGCCACCACACCAACTCGATCCCCTAGACAACTTGATACCTCGTTATTTAAGGGCCTTTGATTTGGATAACATAGTATGAAAACCATACATTCTAACGCGAGAGGTTCACGCAGCGATCCCTTAATTATCTTTTTTTTTTGCTTTGGGGAGAGGGCACCCATAACCAACCTCCCTTCTCTACACCGCTGTCAGCAACAGCGTTATTTCGATACGAACTCACGGCCCCGATCGCATCGAGAGCGGGATCATCAAGTGAGCACGCTTTGAAGTCTGCATACTTCATGCTCCTGGCCAATCGACCGATGGCAGAGAAGAAAATAAACGTCTTCGAACAGGCTGTCGAACTCCCAAAAAATCGAAATCTTGGGCTGTTTTCATTTCCTGCCCGGGCAATTGCCCGGAGACTGCTGAGAATTGGAAAGTGGAATTAATGAATTTTCTCACCAAAAGTTCCGGTGAGCATCCGCTGTTCCCCACTTTAGCACCTGGGGCCTCAATGTGGTCACAGCGAATTATTACGTGACCGCTTTACCTGAATTTCTCCAAGATACGCGACCGTAGTCGCTTTCTTCTTCCTTGGGATTTTTGCCGCCATCAGTGAGGAAGGGGAAACGTTCAAACGATTTCTGAGTTCGAAGCATTTTCCTGGAAAATAATACGAATGGCTTCCCCAGTGAAGGGTGGTGTGATCTAAAATATTAATAGAAAAAATGGTTGAAATAGATTTTTTTATCCTCTCAGGAAACTAGCAATTTTGAATTTGTTGTATCCTTTTTGACTCGAACGAACAAAGCCAGCGCGATAAGGTGAATGGCCAGTACACATGGCCACTATCGTATGTATACCGTTTGTTTATCCATTAGAATTAAAATGTTTGGAGACATAATGGAAATAAACGAAGGGATTATGTGGGCTCAATATTCAAAATTCATGGTACACCATCTAAAAATTTTATCATGGTATATTTGTAGCCTAAATTGTTCTAAGGTGGATTTAATATGCTTCAAAATAATTCACATAGTTAAGACGTCATCGATGAACACCGCAAAAACAGAAGCGAAATCACGGCACGTGCCCCTGGGGCGAAAACAGATTTTCACATAGTCATCAGCAAAACTGGGAAGCACGGACTTAAAAATTTGAAGCTTGAGATAATCAAACTGAATAGGTAATAGTGTATGAATCTGATCATTTCAAATAATTTCAATTAATGACTAACGTAATGCCAGGCAGTATTTTCGACAAAACAATATGAAAACTGAATGCATAGTGACTATCAGAATGTCAAAATTTAAAAAAAATATTAAAAATTAGATTAACTAATTGCGCAGAAAGTATTAAAGTAACACGTGCTAACTTTAGGAGTTGATTATAATAATTTCTTTTTAATTAAAATACTTTTTCTAGACACCAATCTAAATGTACGTGAAATAAAAACATATTTAGCGAATTAATCTCTATATCTTGACGTTTCCATGATTTTCCCATTTAAGACATTTTTGAGCCGAAAATCAAACGGACACATGTTGATTCAAAATATCCAACACAATTTCTTTTCCAAGTGGAAAAGACGGGTGGGAGTGATATGGGTTTTATGCAATAAAACGTCAGTATCATCTATAATATAAAACTCAGGATCTCAAATTAGAGACGACTCTTATACCTTTGAATACTACCAAAAGAAAATCAGGAATTGAGACTTGCACGGGAAACAATTGCACTACACACGTAGTTATACAAATTACACTCCCATTTTCTCTCAGATTAAAGTCTGTTCTTACAAGAGATTGGATATTTGGGGAGGCGACAGACAGCTAAGGTCATTTATGCCATAGGGGACAGGTAACGGAGGAAGGGTGGATAGAAACCCGGCGTCGGCATTAGCCTGCTCTTAGCGAAAGGCGCCAAGGGGACCACGGTTTAACGTCTCATCCGACCGACGGAGTACTGCACTTAAGCGCCCTGCACAAGACACTTAAGTAGGGATCGGGTTTCCTCTGAAAAACATCGTCCTGCTCAGGGATTTGAACCCTGGCCGTCCGTATGGTTAGCCAGTACTCTGGCCGCCACACCAACCGGATCCTCCCTGTTCTTATATCAGAATATGTCACGTTATTTCAACCCTTCCCCTTTTCCGAAATTCTTCCTTTGCTACTTTCTTTGCACATTTAGGAATATCTTTTCAGTTGGTCTCATGATTTTTTCTTCATTCTGCTCTGCTCATTCAGAATAATGCCGATCTCTTCATAACTCCGTTGCTTCCGCCGTCGACAGCTCGAATCCATTGGAAGTTGACTCCGTTTCAGTGCCACAGAAGCATTTTCTGATGTAACGGCTACTGTTTTGTACCACGGGTAGATAATTCTTCTAGTAAAATGCCTCCTTGTCTCATATTTCATTCTACTTACCGTGTCATCCTCCTCGTTTTCCGTTACTCTCGTCTCTGCTTTCCAAGTATCAAAACATTCTAGCTTTCAGTAACCTTGATTTATGAGTGTGCACCTTCCGCACTCAATTATTCCATTTTGCTTTCCTTTTGCCTTTAGCACATTTGTCAAAGCAAACTCAAGAAATTACGAAGATACAGAACGGTAAAGGTATTCAGCTTAGTTTACGGCCAAATTAAAATGGATTCGTGTGGGATCACAGAGCCAGAGGTCAGAGTTCAAACGTAAGACATCATGTTGCGAATTGACATGCAAATTTCCACAGAGAAAAAATCATCCGCATTGACCGGGATTCAAACCCGGATCCCTCGATTTCCGGCCGAGTGCTTTAACCAGTTAAGCTACCGAGGCGTCCTCTCCCCCCGTGGATTTTTGTGACCTATTGTGACCTTTTTGTGACCTTAAGTGCGGGTGACTCCGTAAAAGTGGAACTCCGTGGCTAGTCCCGGATAGCTTGAAATTTGTCAAGTAAGACATCATATATTTGAAGGAAAACGGTAATATTACAGTAAAAAAGTACAGAGGAAAGCCCCAGAAACCTATGAAATAATATCAAAGTACTTGAATATGCACTAATGAGATGAAAATGTGGGAAATGTGCAGAGATGGTGAGTTTACAATTTATAATTTAACAATTCAACAACTCGGAATCATAATTTTTGCGTAAAACATATAGCATGTTAAATTTATTAATATAGCGTTTTTCAAGATTGTAAATTATAAACACGAATAATTTCAACTAGTTAAAATAATGCCAAATATTATTTTATCGTTCCGTTAATGATACCATCTGACTATTCGTTTGATTGATCCTAGTTGCCTCAATGTAGCGCTGTAAATTTTGCGTATGCATTACCCCGAAGTATTAATGTTTCGTATGAATTAAGAAACGATATCACAGAACACAGGTACAAATTCAAGTCTAATAAATGGCAGTTAGTATCATCTTCATAGCTCGACAGCGCAAGCAATAGTTATTACAAAACAGCAGACAAAAAACGAAATATATTAAGGATTGTGACGTAATGGGTGTTTCTCACCTCTTCCAGTCAGGGTTAACCACGGACACTTTAAAATTCAGTTAAAATTACTCTAAATAATTAATTGTCCGCTTCTCTAATAAAATGATGAATTGTTACGGAATGTCTCTGTAAAATTTAATGTATCGGTTCGTGGGTAAGAAATAACCGACGGTTTGCTTCAGGTGTTTCTAATTCCACTCGGGAGGGGAAAATATCAGTCAATTGAGAAATATTGTAAAAAAATGATTCGTAGGACGAAATTTTTGGGCAATAATCGGTCAAATTGACCGCTATGGATACAAACGGATGCAACTCTAATAAGTCCCGATATTATTGAATCAATTCATTTGCGACCATCATGATCACACGAAAGGAATGCTAGTCATCTCTCGATTTTACTTTTTCGAGAGAATAATTGTAAATTCCTAGGGGAAACTAAACAGTTGGCTCGCATGATAAGACGAAAGAAAGTCTCAAGAAAAATGGCTATGCGGGTGTTGAGACGCAACAATCACAGCCATGAAGATGTACTGCCGATTAAGGAAGGACGAGTCTGAGCGAGCCGTCCCTATCATATCCCATATCACGTACTCTGAGACACGATTAATAAGGAGGCAAGAAAAGTTGTCAGCTGGAGTGAGATTGCAGTGATTACATTGTCTAGAAGCCTAACGCGATAAGTCACTCAGTGGGTGTATAGAATTTGGTAAATCCTTAACTTGGTTCCCGAACGACATCCATGCTCTTTTCCCGAGAAAAGAACAGTTAAAGCATTTTATAATTCAAATTTAGGAGGCCAAATTTCACCGTATCTAGTTTGAATAAAAAAATAAAAAAGTTACAATGATATAAATAAATATTGATGTATTAATTGATTGATAAAAGTATTGATGCAGAAATATTGCTAAAAACATTGATGATTAATCCCGCTCAAAAGATAAAAATCATTCGGTAATATTTCTGGCAACCATCTATTCGGCAATATATATCTCCAAACTTAAGCGCTAGAAAAACTTAAATCTTCCATATTTATCAGTAACTTTTACTCATATTTGTGAATACCGTTTTTCAAAGTGCAAGTACAACCTGGTAATTAGTTTTTGTTCCAGCAGTCGCGTAAGACCAGCTCAGAAACGGAAACTTCCTCGTTCGCTCGAGAAGCCTTACTCACGTACAGTCTTAATAAAAAAGAACTTCAAGGCACGTATGAGCTTAGAGGTAGTGGACGTTGTACTGTCCCCATATTCTTAGAAAGAAGAAACTGGTTGCGGAGAATTAAAAAAAAGAAAAGGTTCAACGCCCGTAATGCAATCTCACTGGTCGACAAAAGCGCGCAGACCGTATTTCTTTTGTTATCGTCTCGAATCAGTTAACAAACGCCGCCTCCCGATCATTTCACAGCGGCGCTGCCGCTCCTCCTCCTCCTCCTGGAGCTAAACAACGGATTCTGCGGGCGGAGACGACGACGTCGAATCCCCCGCGGGGATTTACCGTTTTGATCTCATTGAAGCGACGAGCGTTCGATGTTTCCCCATTTCTGAGATATCCGACGCGCCCGCACTCTTTTTACCGCTTCCATCCGCGTGTCTGCGCTGCCGTTCCCTTCTGCGCTCGCCGATTCCGGTCGCCACCCGGTTTAAGCGCCGCACCACCCGCCACAACCTCCCTCACTCACTCTCTCCGGCACACGGAGAACCAACCATACTGCTCCCGGATCGAAGCGAAAGCGACGGCGAGTTTGTTCCACGAAAGCATGGCACTACTAATAAACGAATATGGCCGTTCCCGCGACCAAAATGAGTCCGTCCTGCGTGATTCGCGTTAATTTATTCCTGTTGTTGCTCGTGTCGTGTGGTGAGGAGTAACTCGAAAGTGTAATGGTCCATTAATTAATAAAAATTAGATATTGTTTTCAAAATTCGATCATAAGACAGAGACATTTACAATAACTATGCATTTTATGGCGCTTTTTTATAATCGTTTATCCGATCAATTTTATTGTACTTGTGCTTAGTGAATTGTACCGATTTGAGGAAGTCTTTATTATGGACACGGGCGCGTCAGCACGGATAGACTAAATCGTACATATGGGTATGAATAATAATGTAAGGATATATAATTATACAAAAAAAGCCAGGTAAACATTCTTCATTCGAGTTCCTTCTTTAGTTTGATATGTTTTTCTTCTTTTTCATACTGCCATCCAAATGCTCCCTCATGTCCCTCTCATCTCTGATTACCCAGCATCCTCCCCCTTCCATCTATCCCCAAAGAATCCACTGCCCTTTATCGCATATCCCTTCCTAATTAGAAGTATATTTTTTCCTCATATCTTACATCCGCTTCCAATGTACTCTTGTAGTATCCATTGCCTCTGAGTTCGTTTTCCTCAAGAGCCATTGTATACTGTCCAAATTACATAGAAAATTGTCATCTGCAACCAGTTCATTATAGCATCTTGATTGTAGGTTTAGTTGCCACACTAGAAGGACTTTGATAGCTGGTACATCATTAGTTACATACCATCTCTATCATTTTCCACGCTGATATTTCCGACCTTAGTCGAAAATTATTGGGAATACTGAATATCTCTTTGTTTCAATCCAAAATGCCGTCTTTGAACAAATATCCAGTCTTAATTGTCATTCCAGTAGCAAATGATCGACATTTTAGGCAATCTTATTGATAACAACATGATGCCTCCTCAACTCAAGGGCCTGCGTCCGCACCAGCATTACTAGGGCGATTCCATGTCAAATTACGCGAGTAAGGACTTCAAACTCAAGGATATTTTGGTTTTTGCGCTCTCAAAAACATTTTCGGATACTCAAAAACATAGGTTCCCAAAGTAGGAACTACCACCCGAGGACGTTGCTTTAATCTAGGTGGGCAAAAATAAACGAAGACGCGTCAGGGGGCGCTGGAGGCAGGGCTCTGACCGAATTATACCATGAATACACATCCTGAGACGATAAACTATTCGGAGATCGGGTTGGTGCGGTGGCTAGAGTACAGGCTAACCATACGGAAGGCCAAGGTTCAGATCCCTGCAGAGGAGGAGGGTTTTCAGAGGAAGCCCGATCCCTACTTGAGTGTATTGTGGAGGGCACTTCACACTCCGTCTGTCGGATGAGACGTTAAACCGCGGTCCCCTTGGCGCCTTTCGTTAAGAACAGGCTAATGTCTATGTCTATGTCTGGGTTTCCATCCACCCTTCCTCCCTACCTATCCCCTATGGCGCAAATGACCTTAGCTGACGGTCGCCTCCCGTAATATCCGATTAACTATTCATCCATTGGATTCTAAATGAACATTAATTCAATCATAATTGTTATCGCTTTATTTTTTATAAACATTCTGAGTTGGTAATGTAGTCTATGATTTTAAGGCTTACGGTTTGGTAGCGTTTGGTATAGGTTTGTGGATCAAAGTGGACTCGATGAAGTTTGGGCAACACTGCTCCAAAACGTCTCTTTCAGTAAGATATCGATGAAGTAATGCAAATATCATCCAGTATTAAAATTAGGCACCGACGCGGAAAGAAGCTTGAGTATCTCTTTACACGGTGTCATTCATTGGTATAGCCCTGAGTCTATATGCTCTGTCCATTGCACACTGAGAATAAAGTATTTTCCCGAGTAAACTACTTAGGGACCTTATATCAATTTATATGATCGAGGATCAAACCTGAGAGAACCATAATCTCTACAGGCACTCAGATAAGCTTCTTTTGACTACCACCAGAAAATATATAATAGCAGTAGATGTACAACATTCAATACTATTTCCGCTATGCGCAGCAACCAAACCTATTTATTTTTAAAATTCACGCTCATAATCTCGAAATCAGCTCTATTGGTCTTTTGCATCGGGCGTTGCTAAAATTAACTACGGTCGATCAACCATGGTTATAGGACAAAAACTAGAACAATATAGTATTTATAAAAACCTGGTGGTGACCAAGTTAAAACCGTCCAGGATCGAAACAAGATCCAAAGGTAGCTGAGCATGGAAAATGACTCGCTCCGTCTGGAACGAAACGCTAATCAAAGCAGCTACACGCCGCGCTGATGTCGGAATAAGAACAAAGGAATAATTAAAGTTTGTTTGCAATGTTAATTGCAAGACGGGGTGACAAAAACTCAAATATTTTTGCTTCTCAGGCATTTCTAAAAAAAATTCATTAATATTGGATTTCGAAAGCGTATTCAATTCAGAGAAAGACTAGTTTTTCAGTCAGAGCATCTTTTTTTAGGACTTCTGTTTACTTTTTCTTTACGAGGAGCGATTTTATTCTTTCCGTTTTCCCGTTTAAAGGAAAGTTCTTCGAAAAAATATCAGTTTTTTGCGTCTTTAAAATTGGCCTTCAGTAATAAGGATATTTCACTGATAATAACGTAAGGAACTCCTTATTGGTAATTTTCACAAATATAAAAGAGCAAAATATCAAATTAGTGAATAGGTAGGCTAACTATATGTTGATATACTTCCTCTAAAACTAAGAAGACCAGTGATTTTTATTAGATTTTTTGTTTTTTCCAGCTATTTTTCCTATCGACTTATGCGGGAACCGGCAAACCCATACGTATAATGATATAGTTAGGATTGACTCCAAGCAAAAAAGTATATTTAAAAACATCGACACCGGTTTCTTGAGTTGAAAAATGCTAATTCATAACCAAAGCTTCTTTTCGCCGAAAATTACGTCTGTATGAAGTAACCTTGAGCCAATTATTCACGACTTTACCATATTAGCCCGAAATCAGAGCTGAAATTATCGTACGAAGATCTGAAATACGTTAAAAATAACCTATTTACATGAGGTTAAATGTTTTAAATTGCATTACAATCTGTTTCCTTTGCTGACAATCTTTTGGGTGGTTTTTATACTCTCTACGCTGACGTCTTCCATCAACAGTTCCCCGAAATTCTTATTGACCCTCCTCGGAATATCCCATGTCCCATGAAAACTTGCATCATCTGCACTTTAGTAGACCCTTCTTTCACAGTATGCGCCCAGTTATTTTTCCCCTTTCCAGTGCCTAGCGTCTAACATCACGGGCCTCTCGAAAGACAGATTATTGATCGCTCGCTTTCTCCAATTCATTTTCAATGTTATTTTTTAAATCAAATATTTCATCAAGTCATTCAGATATACCTATCCTTATTAAGTAAATATATTATGCTGAGAACCCTTTCAATTTAGCATTTATTTCAAAATAAGATAGTTTTCGTGCCGAATAAAAGAATGCTTCGCGCTCCATGGTTTTCCGACTTTGATTTATCATACAATCCACCGCCGCTTGAAGGAGCGTTTTGAGCCCAGATCGAGGTCACGAATTCCTCCGGCTGCAGATCTGCAGGGGAGTTTTTTTCTCTAGATAGGAGTAAAACGTGCGTCGAGACGCTTGAAAGGGAGAACGTACTCAGCCTTTCGTTTGGAAAACAGGGACATAGCCACACTTCGAGCAATGTCGTACACTGACTTTTAGCAGGGTCAATCTCTTACGTATACAGCGCAAGTGAAAACCCACGGGAAAAACACACTCAGGTGGGATTCGATCCAAAGATCTTACTCATACAATGCCTTAATCCCCACACCAAGGTATTAGGGACAGATGGACCTTCATCAGGGATACTAACCGTTTCTCAAACCGTTCTAATGAGAACTGACCTTAACGAAATGAGAGCCGAATTGCAATTTTCCAATCTGAGAAAGGAAACCCAAGCCTATAATTTAGCCTAAACGATAACAATTTGATTTAGTCTCCAATTAACATAGCCTATCCGGAAATGTGGACAGACCTACGAATTTTAACGATTTAAACTCAATATTTGAGTTAGACGGTAGACGTGCGATGGCCAAATAGGCGTTCAGGAGATGATGTCATAAAAGGATCTACATCTACATGCTACCCTGCGAGCCTCCGCATGGCCGTGTGGCAGGGGGTGTTAGGACACCAGCCGTCTATAGATGTAAGGAATAAGGTTTTGGGAAGTCAAATGGTGACGTGTATTATGGGAGTGTATTTAGTGGAGCTCAGTTTTTATTGTGCGCGGAAAGAACGAGTTCTTGTATCTATCTGACCGGCAGAGTATCTCCCTTATGTTATCGCTTCTGTCAAACCTGGGGATGTAGTGAGGCGTCATGATAATATTCTCTGTGTCGCTCTGAAACACACCAGTTCTGAATTTCTCAAGCAAGCCAAGCTTAGCGTGCAGCCTTCGAGTCACCAGGGGCACCCACCTTATTCCTGTAAAATTTGTGAGACACAATATGTTTGCTCGTAGCAGTTTATAACGAAGCGTGCAGTTTTTCTTTGTACATTATTAATTTTTTCGGTTGAATCTTTATGACTAGGGTCCCAATGCTCTGGGATGGGGGAATAGGCGAAAGGTACCATTTTCGGACAACACCGCCATCCGAGGTGAGTACGGATACATCCTCCATGAGTTGTCTCTGGTATCGCTGAATATGACGGATCTAGATGATCGATGAAAATGTGGTCCCCTGGTCTATGTCTTGGTGGCCACGTCTGAGGGGTGGAGGTTGAGAAGTCTAATAGGGATTATCCCTGATGCGAGTCTCAAGGTTCACTGTTTTACGAAAAAGCCGCGCAAGTGAGTGATTTTGGGTGCGCAGCTTTCTCCCTTGCTTTTGTTTTTTGAATTTGTATGCATGATGGGTCGCTGGCAAAAGAGAACCCCTCGCAAACCTTGGGTGTGCGCATGAGTGAGAATTACTTGGTCTACTGTTTTATGAACGACCCATAGTGAGCGAATGACCGTGAGTGTGTATGCATCATCTGTTGTTTTAAATATGAGTGATTCTGTTTTTCTTTGCTGTCTCTTCCCCAACTTCGTTCAATTGCTCTATGCATATGTGACCATTCTTTTTGTACTGGCTACCTCATCTACCTCTGCTCCCTATAGAATACGACTTTTGAGACCACTCTTTATAAGGGTAGTGGATGCCTCTGGCTACCAGTGAGCCCAAATACAAAACCAGATAAAAAAAGTTGTATGGATTGCGCCAGAAAGTGGCCTCTTAAAATTGACTGTTTCCGTCCAATATTCTCCCTGAATGAAAAGTTACTCCAGGAAAACATCCGAACGGGTCTCGTGAGGGACCATCCTCTCGATGGCCCCCACAATGTTCCAGAATGCTCCCACAGGGGTATCTAACGTATACCATGCAATCCCTTGAATGAAAGGATTGTGATAAAGCAGACTGCTCAGTCTGTACAATATTCAATATGTATCAGGCAGATAATACCCTAGAAAGGAGGCAAAAGGATCTGACTCTGGTGCTTCGGTAGAGTCGAAGCACCAGAGTGGAAGATAAGCAATGAGAATAGCAGAATTGAGCACATATCATAGATTCCTTACGGTACAAATTAGGGAATTCCACCAAATTACACCTTTATGAATCAAGACCGAAAAAGAGTTCGTGATTTTTGTAGGCTTAAAGTATTTTTTATAATTATATTTTCCATTAGAGCGCAAATATATTTATGCATTTGATATTCACCAATGACTAATTATTTATACTGACCCTGTCAAGGACAATGGTCGGTCTTGAAGCAGACAGACTTAGACTCTCCTGTCCAACTTTGCACTAACACTGGAGCGAATACACTGACACTAGTTCACCTAAATTATGCTTTCCTCAGAAATCACTTGTATTCATATCGACAGAAATTCCAGGTGAATAATTGCACAATTGCAATTGTGTAAGTACGTCATTATCGAGCTCTAATACTTACTGAAACGCTGCGCAGAATCAACAATGACGGGATTGCCGAAGATAAATATGGATGCCAGAGAAGATTATAGCATAAAGAAAGTGTGTTTGCACGCTTCTGGAGAATCACCAATGCCTGATCACGCATTTCACGTCTCTTTTTTATCATCAAAGCACACTATGAGCTCTATGAGGAATATAACGTGCTTCTAATGCCAATGTGAACTGAATTAATATTGATGGTGTGGTAATAAAAATACTTGGCAGTAGATTTTGTTCATGCTAGGAATGAAATAATGTTTATTGTATTTGAAATATTAAAAGTACAAAAAAGTACAAAAAAATAACAAAATTGCTACTTGCGACAAATAATAATTGACAATGTTGGCAATGATAACAGAAAAAAATACATGTAAAAAAGTTACAATGCGTTTTTTTTTATTTTTAATACAATTTTATTTTCAAATCTTGGTCCTGCTAAGCCAAAGGCTTGTCAGCAGGTGCCATCGTTATGGTGATCGGATATTTCAAATATGTGTTTTAATGTTACAAAGAGACATAGTTATTCATTTTCCAACCAATCCTTTATCCTTATTTTTACTTCTCTTTTTGTACTTAATGTTCTTAACTCTTCTGGTATTTTATTAAAAAGTTTAGGCACAATTACCGCAAAGGTATCATTACCCGATCTAGTATTTTTCAGTGGTACCATATACTTTCTACAAGTTCTTAACCTTTCAGAGTTCTGTATGGGACGGATGTTTTTATATGTATTGCAAAAATAATTATCCTGAATGATAATAAATCCGTATAATGTATTTAGTCATAATACACCTGAATATTTAAACATATCTTCCTTGAGATGAGATGAGAAATTCAATGAAAGTTTTAAAAGTTTATGCTCATAATAAGCAGAATAAATGAATAGAAGAAATTTCCGCAGCCGAGTAATTGAGAAGATAGGCTGTAACTAAAAGAAAAAGCCGAAGTTCTTTCCAGATATAACTATTAGACACGATGAAACAATATTTTTAAGAATACAATCAGGAAATTACTGAATAATAAAGCAAAAAATTACATAAGAGTCACCACTGTGAGAGATTTTTAGTAATGAAGAGCCAATTCACTTTTATTGCACCAATAAAAATGAAATAGGTTATTTTTTTCCAATTTCAGGAACATGTGAAAAACTCAATTTCTTCTCATTCTTCAATATGAGAAGTGTATTGACGTTCTGTCACTCTGTTTAAATTTAATTAAATCTAAATGAAAATTCAGTTTCCCATGACGGTTATATTTCCCTATGACCCAGTTTCATCACACTGACATTCATTATTTGCATAAAAAAATAACATAATGCATGACACTTATTAGAAATTCAATATAAAAGTCACGATTACGACAGGACTTCTGAGCAGAATAGTCGTTACAGTTTCAGACAATATACCAAATAGTAACATTTAGTTAAAATAGAAATAAAACAAAAACAAAAAAGTACTGGACACATTCAAATTATTGTAGTTCAGTAAACAGGCGGCAAGTTCAGTAAACTCCTGCCGGTTAGAAGAACACTGCTTCACGAAGTATTAGATAAGGTGCAACAATTGAAGAAAACATTTTCGTACAGATAACCCTTTGGTAACAAACGGTGATTTGCTTAAAAAATAATAGGATAACCTATGCATCAAGATCAGATCTTAGTACAGAATTTCATCAGCAAACATTTAACATTGATGCTCTTTTTAAGATTATCGACCGCGTTATCTCCACATTATCTCACATCTCCACAAGATTGCATATTGTCATTAAATGACGGAGAACTCCAATGTAACAATATCACTATCACTAAAAGTACCTACTATTTACGCATCGCGTTGATAACTCTGAAGTCTGTGACGTTAAGCATGTGGTCTCCAAAATTCCAGCAAGCGACTACAAAGACGGGAGCCTGAAACGGAAACGCGTCGACCAGCTTACAGAACGGAATGAATTTATTTTGGTGCCCAAGGCGGGTTCACATTTACAAGTGCTCTCGCCTTAGGCCCTGAATTAATTCACTTTCGAGCGAATCTTGTACCGCGTTTCGAACGCCTATCGCATGGGAAAAACCTGGGGTAACGTTAAAATTATGACCACCATCCCATGGCGTTTACAAGCATGCTAACGAAGACAGAATTCTGAATACTAAACGTTTTACGGTACAAACCATTAGCGTCAAGAGGGCTCCCATTACCCCTCACGATGAGCTCCATTTCGTGATCGAGGTATAAATCTGCGCGGAGGAAGAGGAACGGCGACTGTCAGCTGTTTGCAGGAGAGGAGGAGGGGAGAGAGGAAGAGGGAGAGGATGCGACGAAGGGGGCGGGGGTGGGGGGCGGTAGTCGAGTGGGCGGGTGTGGGTAAGCGAAAGCTGAATACAACCCGGCGCACTCACTATCTATCAATTCCGTTTCACAATGAGGAAACCCGCGAACGACCTCAAAGAAGGTTCGGAGGAGCGTTGGGGGGGAGCATCTGGATTTCGCGGGGAACGGTTTCGCTTAGCGGTTTGTGTATCTTATTCCCGCGGCCCGCGAAGGAAAACGAGGCAATTCCGAGGGAGAGGAGGTGAAGGGCTTAATACATAAAAGAAGAGAAGAGAGCCGATGGATGAATTATAGCCGAGGCGTTCCGGGCGGAGGTTAAAAATGCGCAGAGGGTGGAGATTGATGCCTCTCGCTTTCAGAGATGCTTTGATGGCGACTTAGGGGATGGACCATCAATCAAAAGATTGGTGCCTGCACTTGGCTTCGTGCTCCATTGCAAGAATCGGGCGAGGGCGCTCACCGCCGCCGCCGCCGTATGGCTCAATCGCGGAGAGTTTAGTTCCGCCATTAGCCTCCAGTCGACCGGGAAATAATTTGTCACGGCTTCGAAAAAAAAATACTATGCGCATCTAACATGCGGTTACGAAAATATTCACCAAAGGCTATAGAGTCCTGCATAAAATCGCGTTCTTAATTCAAACCTACTTGCGTGGTCATAATATCATATGCTGTGCACATATTCAAACAGACTAAAAAAGCACTATCGAAGAATGATAAAGAACAAAGGACCAGATAGAATCACAACTGACGAAGTCTTGAGACGAGGTGGAGAGATTAGGAATGTAAGATGAGAAGGAGATAAGATATAAAATGTATGATACCATTGACTATTAAAATTAACAATAAAAGGAACAATGAATGGGAAGAAAAGACAGGAGAAGTACATAGTTTTTTATTATAATGGATTACTTAGGAAGCAGCAAGTCCAAGAATGAAATTAATCACGTCAATATGGAGGCCATCAAATTGAAGACTAATGTAGGCATCAGTCGGCCATCTGAGAGGAGAATGAAGTGGATATTAGTAGTAAACCAAGTTTGGATTGATGGCTGCCTGTGGCTAAGGAAGCCATTACTTTTCCTTGAGTTGTATCATCAACTTTTGCATCATTACCTAATCTCATGGCATATGTTTTGCCCTCTATGTATCCGATTCACTTATTGTAGCAACACAATCGATCCAGCCAATAAATACTAATAAATACTAAAAATACACGAGATCTAGCATTAATTTAAGATTTTCAGCAAACTTGAACAGATCGTTTTTAGCCTTTAAAACAAGCCCCCATTTTTCTAATGGAGGAAACGCAGATAAAAAATCATTATCTTCCATGTGTATCTGTGCAGGCGCTAAATTCACGGTGAAGACGTTTTCCTGGATAGGGATTCGGCAATTAATTCCTCGAACCTAAATATCCTCATCAGATCATCTCACTCAAGATTCTGTCGCAGC
Organism: Ceriagrion tenellum; assembly: GCA_963169105.1. Taxonomy (NCBI): domain Eukaryota; kingdom Metazoa; phylum Arthropoda; class Insecta; order Odonata; family Coenagrionidae; genus Ceriagrion; species Ceriagrion tenellum. The sequence goes on along the minus strand of OY720632.1, from coordinate 58,608,904 downwards.
CAGTTTGGAATGATGTACACGTACAGAATATAATTTCCACCGTTTTCAAACTGCTAATACTTTGTAAGCCTCTCACAATGGTTAGCAGAATCCAAACTCAAATGTAGCCATTAATTGGTAACATCTAATTGACATCTACATCTGCGAAATACCGTGAAAGCCGCCGCTAGGTAGTGTGGCACGGGGTGATTCCACACCAGGCATGCAAAACCCTTCTCAGCTGAAATCACTACCGCGTACGCTCACCCGGATGCCGGGCGATTCTACTGGTTAGTGTAATAAATGCGACTGATATGAAAACTAATATAAGGTACTAATGTACTAAGTCATACAGGAGCTATATCTTGCCGGATTATTCATGCGGGAATCTGCTGTACACAAAACAGGGAAGACTTCCTGATGGAAATATGATTTTGATACAGTTTTCGAGTCCTTTCCACACACAGCTCTGGCGCTGGATGGCAGTATCAGGACAGGCAGCACCATTAGAGTCGATTGACTGGCAGTGAAACTATATTTCAACTATGCGGAGGCAACCCAGAAATTTAGGGCTCGACTTCACTCGTTATGACTATGTGGACAGCAATTCTCAATCTTATGTTGTTGGACCAACGCTCCAGGTGGCTCCACCGGTGGTAAATTGACTTAAATTTCATTTTACTCCTATTGTGGGTGCCATATTGAAAAAGGCATCCTCTGTTTCAAATGAATAAAGAAATACTACTTTTCCGTGCTATTATTTCGCAAATTATTTTTCTTGTAAATAGCATTAAAAAATACAATTAAAATTCGCAAAAATGATTGATTGAACGAAAAAAAATTTCCAGGCAATAAAATGTCGGTAATTGTTCATAATATTTGAGTTATTTTGGCAAATCACTGCCACAATACCAGTCAAAATGCGCCGATTCCATTGGATTGGCATTAACATATGTTTTCATTGAAATAAGTATTTTTCAAACACTAAAAATGAAAAAGAGGATTTTACTATTTACTTTCGCTCTCAAAGTCAATACGGATGCCTCAATTAATTGCCATAATGTCACTAAGTAGGTACACCAACTATAATGTGGGCAGGGACCTGTGATTTGCGTTATGTCGATGTAGATGCGCGTCTTGGGATTCAGCATCCGCAAAAAAATCCCTCGATTATACGGCATTTCCATAATTATTTTATCATTTACTTCGAATTTTCTACAAACCACATGCAACATCTCAATTGATCATTAAAATAATAAAAATAACCGTTTATTATATATATATAAATAAATAAATAAATATATATAAATAAAGAATGCCTTTATGGGTAGGTCAGATGCATATTTTTTTAAATTTTAATGCGCCAAGAATGATGTAATGCATGTATGACAGTATTTATGCCATGATACAAGATCGACGAAGGAGGCACGAATAAGGCATTGTCATCATTACTTCCATCATAAATATATACGGAAAGAGAAGAGACTTCCAATTTATTAACAAAAATTACTCATCATTAGCCAACGTTGACTATGGAACGGTAATCCAAAATGGTAATCGGGAGGCCTTCCAGACCAAATAGCTACAAGAACTCACGTTTCTCATTTATTTGATGTTAAAATTTGTTTTTGCGAAACCATAACCATTAATCACCAAGTTAATAACAAAAGAGGGTGGCTAAATGAAAGTATTTACTGAAAATAATTCATTTCCCCGACGATATAATGATGCACGTTGATTCACGTTCAATTTCGTGAATCAGTGAGAGGTAATGATTTTGACGCTGTGAACCCCCGTTGAAATTCAAGAGATATCGTATGGCAAATAAACTATCTCACTTCGGACCACACGATTTCTTAAAAATCAATTCATTTTCATGATAATTCAATTTTTTGCGAGACTCCGCGAGGCAATATAAAGAGGTAAAAAAAAGTTTCACTTTTTTCGGCGAAGGACATGGCCCAATGGAGGAGGAGGGAAGGAAGCAGTGGCGAGGAAATAAAAACGTTTCAGACTCCAAATATATCGCGATGGGTCAATCATGATATATCATTCCGTTACGGAATGACGATTAATCAAAAAATGAAATCATTTCTGAACGAGAAAAAAATATATCAATCACTTGTTTGTGAAAGCTCTCTTCCAGTGGAATGAAAATCGTGAGACAAATCCTTGGATAGATAATAATGACTTCTATTCTTCGGCCGCTGATAAAAAAAACGTTGGCATCGATATGGTAATTTTTTTTACTAATTGCTTTTTTCCACATCCATTGATTATATTGCGTCGCGAGAGGTTTGGTTTGGCTCCTGGTTGGGACAGAGATTTTTCAGAGGAAAATCGGTCCATACTTGGGTACCTTGCGGAGGGAACTTCAAACTGCTGCACCTATCGTCAAATCGTAGTGTTGTACAATGGACCCTGTGGCGCCTTAAGTTATAGTATCCTAAAGCCGTTGCCAGATTTCTCAAAATCCTCCCCCCTCCGCCAATCAAACTATCCTTTTTTTAAGGCGCGAATTACGTCCGATACTAGTTGTTTTCCAAATAAACAACCAACAAAACAACTCCATTGAATTCAGACCATCTGAACCGTGATGTATTCATTAAAACGACATTAAAATTATGGACGAATTAGAACGACATCAAGAATAGGAATCAAATAAACCAAGAGGCTAACTGCTATACTTTTTGTAATTCGAGCATACTGAAATAAATAAACGAAAACACTGTGAATTCACACAAGTCACTTAAATGATAAACGACCGCGGTTTCAACGCCAACGCATCAATATAAAGAACATGTGGTCTTGATGTAGTCATGACTTAATTTCCAAATTATGCATTAGAATTGGAATAAAAATAACCAATCTGCATCTGCATCTGCATCTATCAAACTAAGAAAATCATGCCAGGGTACAAATAACTCCACAAATGCCATTTTTTGTTATTTGCAAAGGCACTGCCAACCGCATATAACTTAATATCTCCGTTGTTGTGTAATTTCAAATGTTCGGTTACTTCCTGGACACACCTCGTACATTGTTTCGAAGAATAAGGATTGCTGAAATGAAAGCATTTTACATTCCAAATAGATATAAAAGTTTCTTGACCTTACCATTACAAATAAATTTCGTTGGTTTAGCATAGCTGGATAAAAACGACAGGAATGATATGTCAAAATCAGAAATTGGGTATGGTATGAAAATGAATTTGATGTCTTTTATTTTGATGGACATGAATCCAACACTCATGTTTTATCGGTAACTAACTCGTATCGCAATGGTTTTAAAAACGGGTAGACTAGGCGAAACAGCCGAAAAATAATGCAACTTATGACAAGACTTTTCCGAGGATGACAGAAATATTTGCAACTATGAATAAGAGTTCTCGAAGCTTCGTTGAACTAAGGATGTATTTCGAACACGGAATGAGGAAAAATACCTCTAAACCCCTTTCCAGCCAAGAAAGAAAACTGAATTGTGCACTCAAAAAATTAGAGCTACATTTTCAATGTTGTGTAATTGGCTATGAAGATTCGAACATTTTCTTTTGCTATGAATTAAGATTGCCCAGATAAAACTAACCAATTGAAAGGGAATCGTTAACTCATCAACCTTAATCTCGCGTCACATGTATCCAAAAATACTTTAAAAACTTTGTATACAAAAGCTCAATAATTTTTTTAATTAAAAGCTGGATGAGCTTACAGTAATGCTCATTTCATATAAGATACCCAGTAGCTAATTTACACCGAAAAGCTAATGATAAAAACTTACACTTTTCAGTTTCTTTATTTGAATAAATTTTGAATTAACATAATAAAACGTACCTACGTAAAGTGCACGTAATTTAATCTTGCGTATTATGGAAGTTAGCAAAATAATAGTACTGAATCGAGAAAAAGGTTAAATATTTTTCAGCTTATCATAAATATTATTTCTAAAAGGTGTTTTCTCGTCACAACGCCGTAACTTCCATAATTCTCCAGCAAAATATATGATTCAAACGTCGTTTTAAAGCTTATGTTCCCCGCTATAGACATAAGGTTAAAATTAAAAAAATAGCCAAAAGGTTAAATGTTAAAGTTTTTGTTAGAAAATGATCAAAAATTAAGTGCCATCCGTTGACAAAAAAATCAACTAATATGTTTTTAGGTTACGTGCTTAAAAGACTGTAGGAGGCGCCATTTATTAACACATCGTTTAGTTAGATTGTTTACATTCTACATGCTATCGGTGTGGCCGTTTAAGTTTACGTTGTGCATCTCTAACACAAACATAAATAATATAATTGTCTATAGGAAGAAACAGGCAGAAGAATAGGAAGAAAGAAGGAAGAAACAGGAAGAAGCTGCATTGTGTGAAATATTCGACAGGTAGAAGAATATGAAGGAATAAACAAGAAGAAGCTGCATAGTGTGCGAAATATTCGCACGGGTCAGCTACATAGTACTCTACCTGCCTTCCTCAAAAAATAATAATTTTTACGTATAACATGCTCATTAAATGATTTAAAAAATACTGAAGGCGTTTTTTACGCTTCTTTTATCATTATAGTTACCGATGATAAAATTATAATGTTACAATCGGATCATTATTATAGAATGAGCATACATACGCAGTGACATAATTTATCGTCTGTGCGTAATACATGTTATTTTAGAGCATTTATAAGTGCCGTGAGTTACTTTGAGCCAAGGTGGCCCATTAGCGTGTTCGACTCCCGTCCCGAAAGTCGCAGGTTTGAGACCAAGTGATGGAATAAATTTCCCTGAATGCGGAAATCAACTTTTGCATGCTACGCGAGCTGAACCCACTAAGGTACGGAGCAGAAGTTGCCCATAGGGAACTGAGGGCGCAGATCAAGAAGATCGAAACAGTATCCACAGCCATCGAGCAAGAGTAAAGTTCACGAAATTGGTCGAGGTACTGCGATGTGGAAGGCAACGGGAATCCACCATATTGGCCTTCCTATAGGATTCTATTCTTCCTATAGGATGGCATTCAACTTACAAGACAGGGAAGGATGGAGGGCTGCAGTCAACCGATCTATTGATTGAAGACCAATGCTATGATAAATTTCACGGAAGTAAGAATATTTTAACGCATACACCGCACATTTAAAGTACTAGAGATATTGGGACTAAAACCATTCCAAACCTAATAAGATTTTTTTCTATATCCTTTGGAATGAATCAAAACTAAAGGACTTAAATATATTGAGAAAAATACATTCGTAGTCTTTGGTTCTTTGAAGACGTTGGAATGAAATTTAGGAGCTGGTCACTCCATAAATCCTCTATCTACCAAATTACACATCATCTCAGTACTACAAAAAAGTGAAGGTAATCTTAGGTCCAGTGGACTTTAATTCGAAGAAATCCTAAGCTTGAGAGAACATCTATGGAGGCATCCCCTGACCACCAGCCACTTCGACCTCACGGAATCACCCGAAGGTCGTCCATCTAATTGCTCCACGCTCTCAGCAGCAGGTTCCTTGAGTTATGATATCACAAAGAAACAAAAAAGACAGAGGCCCTTCGGCCTCAGGGAAGCAAAAAAAAAGCCGAGGCGTTTCTTTAAGCGGCGCGCTCCAATATTCGACGAGCAGCACGGAACAGGAGTCGTGACGAGGGATAACGCAATTCGAATTGCGAACAAGACTACGATGTTCGCCTAAAGGCGTTCTTTTTGTCCGAGCAAACGAAAAAAATGTAATTCATGCCGAAGTATGAACGATATGCGTTTGCTTGTAATTCATGCATTTGTGCCAATGGGGACACCGTAAAGGGAACGAAGAAAGAAGACGAAAATATATATATATATATATATATATATATATATATATATATATATATATATATATATATATATATATATATATCAATTACATACAAATGTGCTGGTATTAGCATTTATATGATACTCTTCCTATAATCGAATCGTAAGTTTTAATATAGTTGGAATGGTTGGGTATAGAATCTTTCTATGAACTTGGACCTCTCAAATATTTTAAGGTTATATCAAAATGTTTACTATTTGAGAACAATGTAGGACTGAGGAGTCAAAGTCCTTAAGATCACTGATCCACAGAGATGCTGAAGGCCAATGGAGCTGTGGGAATATATAGACCTGAAAAATTGACGATGTGAGCTTCATAACTTTTTAGAAGGTACGATTAAACTGCGGTAATTTCCGCAAGAGAGAAAGGTGACTGGGCCAACTAGACCTAATATTTCCAACATTCAAAGGAAGAGTTTTCAAGCACTGATAATCATCGGCACATGAGAAAAAAAAGCGCAAATTGAGAGCGAATTAGAGCAGACGTCCGCTCAATGACATTGGTTCCTTCGCAATGCGGACGGAGAGAGTGGTGGCCTTGGGAAAGATTTCAGCACTGATAGACATTCAGAATTTTACAGGGAGAAGCGGTTTGAAGAGAAAACATATGTACCCCACTTCAGGCACTCTTGTTCAATGGAATGAGTAACAATTGATTCACTTAAAAAACTACTAAAGGGCTGAGTTTAAAACGGCACTGAGTAAAAAAATGTCATAACTTGATTTACAATCAAGTGAATAAGAAATTACACAAATGACTGCATGAAATGCAACGGAACGTATTCCTCCTATAATTATGAATTCGTTAATATGAAAATAAAAGCTGTCCCAAGTGAGTGAGATTTTTAATGAATTATTTACTTAGACCTGACAATGCCCGGAAGAAAACAGTATTCAAACAATTTAAGGAGCTTTCTCCTACCGAGCCCGTAAAACTAATTTCACGGATTCCCCTGCTACTCCAGTTCTCACAATTGCCTCAAATTCTCAGCACCATGTCGTAAGCTCTCTCTGAATTATGCGAACTCGTCCCTTCGTTTCGTTTTCATTATTTCAGTGTATTTTCATCAACCTATTGATTCGGAAAGCATTCGAGATTACCCCAGCGAACATTTATTACTTCCATTATGCCTGACTGAAGCCAATTATGTTAATTTCCCTGATGACCAAATTAAATGTAAAAAGAAACAATGTACACCGAAATAAAAATATTCTAAAATGTAGAGGACAGTTTCTCTTTCTAAATCCTCTCAAAATTTCCTCTTACTTATAGAATATTCCTCTTCCCTTAAGAGGAGCTATGTTTGCATTCTAGATGACGTTCCTCTCCCAATATTCCTCTCAATACAAGACTATTATTATTCGATTGAGAGGAATAAAAGGATTAAAAGTAAGAGGTCATGTATGAAGTGGAAAGGAACACTGGATTGGCATCCAGAATCAACAGAAGTGCTGTAGTCATTTAAACCGTAATTAGGGGAGATGAGGCGAGCGTCGCGAGCGGCATTTTGTGCGTGCAAAATGGCATCGTGCTCTGTATTTGGCTCCCAAAACAGAAATAAATCAGAAATATAAACGACAGTTCTAGATTTCTAGTTCCAGTAGAGGAATTTTTGGGAGGATTGCTCTTAAAAGTAGAGGAAATTTCGAGAGGAATCCTCTGGATTGTAGAGGAAATTATCTTCTACACTGAATACGATCCTCTAAGTATGAGAGAATTCCTCTCTGGAGAAGAAATTCCTCTAATACTTAGAGGAATACTTTGGTTACCATATAGTAGCGGAAAATCCGCTAATATATAGAGGATTTCGCTAATTTTTAGAATACTTTTTTTTCGGTGTAATAGATAAAAATGATATCAAACTTAAAATGGCCCCTGTTTTAGGTTAATTGTCCCAGACGACGACATTCACTCTTTTAAAATAAATTTACAGACGGCTATTTACAACTCACCATTGATGGGTAATTAGGATAAATAGCACCATCCTAAATATACTGTAAAGAAATGTCTCTTTTAGTACTGGAATTGGCAACTATCCAACCACACAGATAGAGCACTCAGTTGAGTTTTGGCACATAAAATAAACTGTAGCTATCCCTATTAAGCGTATGATACATAGGAAATGAATGAGAATTTCAAATACTGAAGAACTGAAAAAAATTCCCTTAATCCTTGCTTCACTAAGACCTTGACTGGCGGGCCATTGGGCTCGGGCTCCCTCCCAAAAACGTTCCAATTCATTAAAAAAAAACATGGAATGAAAGAAGAAATTATATTTTCATTGCTAGACAAAGGATATATGAATTTCATTCACGGAATGCATGGACTATCTTCAAATAAACATGTATGTGTAATTTAAAAACAAAAAACCGTAAGCTATGTCTTTAGACAAATTCGCACGGGAAATTAAAAATAAAATCGGCTGCGACACATCGTTCATAATAACATTTTCAACGCCAGTTACACAATCTCTCTCCTTATTTTCAAATTTCTTCCACTGGACGACCTCTCTACCCCCGTTATATTCAATACACCCACCCGGTAGCGGAATTCGAGCTACGTTACCGTCAACCTGACCATATTTCTCGGTTGCGTGATCATTACTTATGAAAAAAAGGTCAAACACGTATTAACCAGGCCAAAAAATACAAAATAAATTCTAGCGTAATGAAAAAATTCATGCATTTGCTTATTTAATTGGATTGTTAAGAATGCTATGAATGTCGTCATTGTTTTTTAAATAGAATATTCAACTAATGTAGACGGCTACATAACGTTCATAATAACATTTTAAAAGCATGTTACACAATCTTTCTTCTGATTTTCAAATTTCTTCCCCTGGAAGACCCCTCAACCCCAGTTATACTCAATATGGATCCACCCGGCAGCAAAATCCGAGCTAGGTTACCTCCAACTCGACCATATTTCTCGATTTCAGGATAATTACTTATGGAAAAAAATGTCAAACACGTATTTACCAGGCCAAAAAATACGAAAGAAATTCAAGCGTAATAAAGAAATCCATGTTTGATTAGCAATTTGGACTGTTAAGAGAGTTATGAATGATATGAAAAATACCGTCCATGTTTATTTATCCGAATATTAAACTAATGTAGACGGATATATTTGGAAAAGAGGGATTTTTTTCAACCTCAGTATTACATAAGGGAGACGTCCTTCGTCAGATGCCCTCTGCGGAGCCCACCAAGCTAAATCTACATCCCCTCATCATGAATGTAACAAAGAGAGTAGGAATAAAAGCGAGGGTGGCTCCGTGATATTTTTGAATCCATTGCCCTCGGATACAAAAGTTAATTCTGCCAGCGCGGCGGATACACGAGCCAATTCCTTTCTCTTCGTCGCTTTTTATCGTCTGAGCCGTAATTTTATTCGCCGTGAGAACTTAAGCAACGGGAGGGCACATCAGCAACGAGCAATAAGGATTCCCAAATTTAAGTGAACTCATAATTCTCACCGTACTTGAGCCAAACCCTAAATAGATTTCGTAACTCGAATCTAAATATAAAATTAAAAAACCCGCCGTCTACCAGTTTCTTACTCACACTCTTTTGATCTGATTTCTGAGCTCACGCAACATTTTTGGAACTTTCAACCATTTATACCACCCACGTTATATCTTCTTCATTTTCTCATCCCAAATCATCCCACATCATCACAAACTTCTACCAAATCAATATCTATATTTACTTTTTCAACCGAACCTAAGCCTAGAGACTCGGAAGCTACATGCTAGGTTTAACTTACGTAAGAAATTCCGAACTGGTGTGTTCCAGAGCAACACAGAGAATATTATCATGACGCTTCACTACATTTATAGGTCTGACAAAAACGATAAAATCAGAGAGACACATCGCCGAAGAGATAGGTATATAAAAACTCGTTCTTTCCGTGCACCATAAGCGACCACAATAAAAACTGAGCTCCACTAAATACACTCCCATTATACACGTCACCATTACACCTCCCAAAACCTAATCCCTTACATCTTTACACGGCTGGTGTCCTAACACCCCCTGCCACACGCCCATGCGGCGGCTCGCATGGTAGGATGTAGATGTAGATGAAGATGATAGTAAAACCATGCTCAACAAAATACTTAAGTTAAAAAATATTGGCTAACTTGGAGAAACAGCTCGCAATACTTTTTCCATTAATTGCAACATCTTCTACTGTTGTTTCCAAGCTAAATAATAAGGCTAGATAATCTCCAAGATATAATATACATGCACAAAACTCCCGGCTGTATATTACTATATCCGGCTTCTTTCAACGCCAATTCATATAAAAATCTCTTTAAGTTCCATAATTATACCTGGATCCAACAACATTTCAGATTCGACACTGAAATGTTGGAAATTCTGTTCTGATTTCCCGCAGATCAAACATAATCCAGGCAAGACTTCTGACGAGTACGCCCCAAAAATGCTGTTTTAAATCTAATGAGCAATCTGATCTCATTTCCTCTATCTACAGAAATGCAAAATATAAATAGCTCCAATTTATTCAGGGGCTGGCGAACAATACAAAATAAAGCTCCTCATTCGTTTTAAAATAGAGTTAAGACCCTGATTCATTGATGTATTCATTGCCAACTCCATCCAAGCAAAGATAAGATTTTATGAATTTTTTTCATGCAGTAACCTGCTGATCAATTCGAATTTCCCGCTGAGTAGACCCTGGGATGAATATACGGTTGAAAGGCTAGTCTGTGAGCCGCTAGAGACTTGGAGGATACACGCTGAGCTTAATTTTTTTGTTGATTCAGGTCAGGAAAGTTTCAGAATGACTCGAAGGATATTATTTGAAACTCAATATGTATCTAGTACGGGATAGAATATGAAAGATACACTGTCAAACTGACAAGAACAAAGTTTCCTTCTTTCTATGTACCTCTAGTGACTGCAATAAAAACAGCGAGACACTAAGACAGTCCCAGATCGTAGACTTCCACGTAGTTAATTTTTTGGGCTTACTAACTCCTCTATAGGTTGATTTGCGACAATAATTTCCGAAAAAACAACAGTATGGAGTTCCGAACTTGTGTGTACTTGCGGTATGTTTCCGTAAAGGTCATATCATGGCTAGCCCCGGCATCCTCAAAATTTGTCAAGCCGAGCGAACTCCTATTTGTGTTCTAAGTTTGGCTTTAACCTGGGGCGCGGACTGTGACGCCTAGCGCTCGCCCTAGACTGTTTATTGCATTGTATGACCTGTCGTCTTGAATACCTTGTTCTGTAGACATTCCATAAACTATGGAATTATTTTTAAATGAACTCCTTGTGACGGTTGGTTGAATTCCCCCGGGCGTTATGTAGATTATCCCAAGGGCGTTTTGTAGATTTCCCTGCAGCGTTCTGTGGAAGCCCTGGGACGTTCAATAGAATTCCTTAGGGCGTTATGTAGAATTCCTTAAATACTGTCAATTTCATAGGACTTGCTAAATAATACGAGAAGCATTGAAAATAGTAGCTTCGAAATAAAAAATGCATTTATGAAAGAAACGACTAACATAATGCACACAGAATACTGCATCACAATTCATTACAGAATTATTATTCCCAAAATTGTTTATGTGAACCCAGTAGAGAGAAAATCTACATAAAGTAATATTTCGAGAAATGAATAAAGAGCTGAATGCAACCCGTCAATACAGATATGACAAATGGTTCAGCTTTTAAATCAGAAAAGTGAATGTTTGTTACGATGAACTGAGTTTTTAGACTAAGTACCATATTATGGGAAACATACAATAAAATCTTTGAACAAGATGTTCATTCACTGAATCAGAGAAATAAGTTTCACTTCGTAGCTTCTTGGCTAAAGTTAGATGCTACAAGACTGGTTAATCACTTGAACTTTATTCCTACCAATATTGACATTTACAGCGTTGCCCTAACGGGAAGAATGTTAGCGGGTTTTACGTACAAATCCTTAGAAAAGGGACCGGTCCTACAGAACCCTCGTATATTTCCGCAGAATTGCTTAAGTTCTACCCACGGAATAGAAAATCCTACTCCGTGGTTCTACCGAACAGCTCGTAAGGAATTATTTTGATCTACCGAAAATAATTCAACTGAACATGAGCAAGGCTCACATGGTCTGTACATTTCCTTAGAAAAGGATCAGGTTCTACGGAAAGAACGTCATTTCCGCAGAATTCCTCATGTTCTACAAAAAAGCTACAACGGAATTTTTTAGTAGGAGACTGCTTTTCATGGCTGGTGCGCAACAAACCGCTGCCACACGCCCCTGCAGTGGCCCGTAGGGTTATATGAAGACGCAGATGAATTTGCAACTAATTTTTTTTCCTGTTCTGCTGAGTGGCCTTCGAGATGAACAGGCGCGCTCTCCCCATTGCACGAGCAGAGGCGAAGGAGAGAGGAAATACACAGGAGGCAGAAGAAGTAAGAGGGGGAGGCGGGGGATCGGAGCCGTGATATGTGGAGCATGGGCTGTGATGTGCGAGACTGCGAGAGATGTATGCGATGCGCTCTCGGGATTAGCGGCGGTTGGTGTGCGGGGGAGCGGGGGGGTATGGGCGGGAAGAGGAATGGGCTCGCGGTGGAAAGCGAGAGTCTGCCCGCGTAGATGAGGTAACCGACTCTTCCCCTCCTCGAAATAGAGATCCCCTGTCGAGATAGGACGACCGTCGAGTCTTGAGTACGAGTGGAGATGAACCACTTTCACGCATCGGAGTCTTCCTCTCCCGCCCGCCCGTCCACCACGATTCCTCGAAGGGGAGGTGCTCTCGTTGGCAGAGGTGGTGGTCGAGTGAGGGAGGAGGAGGGGGAGGAGGCGGAGGGAGGGATGAAAGCCTTAGGGGAGGGGGTGGAGATAACGAGGGGAGAAGGAAAAGAAGAAGAAGGGTTAAGGGGGCAGAGTAGTTGGATCGGACGTGCCCCGTGGGAAGCTGCCCCTCGAGGCACTGGGAAGGGGATATGAGATGCGAACCAGCACGCTGGGGGACTTTTCCAGCGAAATACTTCCGCTATCCGACGAGAGAATTCTCGCTTTATTTAAGCTATCCCCTTCACGACAAATTCCACGGTTGTTTCAAAATAAAATAACTACCCAAACCGCCTTTGTGCCGCTTTGGCAACAAGGAAGGCTCTACAAAATTGCCTAAACGGTGGGATCATGCAAATGTGGTGTTTTGGCCCTCAAGAGAAAAGAATGGGGGGTTTAAATTGGGTGAACTCACTTTCGAATTTATTTACCATATTTTCCGCGAACTCCCACGTCCAAATTTTCCACGTAGTCCAGATTATTCAATTACCTTCCTTGCACTGAGAGATTTCCGTGAACTGGCCAAACTTCTGCCGAGTTTGTGCTAAAGATTTAACGATAAGAGCAAAGAGTAAAATGGTCCAGTCATCCATCAGAGGATTCTCGACTCTATTCTGACATGAGTCTCTTTGGACGGCACACATATTGCAAACAAAATTCCTCTAAAAATTCCTAAAAACAGACTTCCTATTTATCGCAACTTTGCTTGGAACCACTAGTGACCTAGGGAAAGCTACATCCCCATCAACCACGAATACTTGTATTTGAAATGCCTTTCATCCAACTTCGTCGTGAGTTGTACCCGCAAACCAATATTAAGATTTTTGTAGAATAGGGTTGGTGCGCTGTGCTCAAAGAAGATAGGACTACAAACCAGGAAACAATTGGGAAAACCTTCGTGTGGAGCGTGGCACTCTATGGATCGAAATCATGAACCATTGGAAAAGCTGACCAGAACAGACCAGAAGCCTTCGAAAACTGGTACTGGAGGAGGATGTTGAAGATAAAATGGACGGATAAAAAAAGAAATGATGAAGTGTAGAGAAGAGTGGAAGAGGAAAGGACCATATGGAACACTATACAGAAAAGAAGAACCAAATGGATCGGGTACACCCTGAGACACAATGGGTTAGTGAAGAATATATTGGAAGGCAAAATAGAGGGGAAAGTCCCCAGAGGAAAACCCAGAAGAAGTTCATGGACCAAATGAAGAGGAAAGTATAAAGGAAGGGATACCAAGAGGTGAGGGAACCAGCATTAGATAGGGAAGGGCGGATGGCTGCAGTCAACCAATCTAAGCATTGAACGACCAAAGAAATGAGGGTTGGTGTGGCGACGACAGACACAGCAAACATTAAGTAGACTCGATTTTGGATAAAGATAAACAGTTATCCATCCAACATTAATGCAAGTTACGCAAACCTTCAGCTTACTTGGTTTCACGTTTTACATGCTTACCAATTATTTAAAAAATACTACTTACATTTTTTACCCCGATGGTAACAAAAACTTTCCTGGTATTTTGGCGTTTTAGCGATCAGATCTCTTCTGCATTTCATTATGGAAAAGTTAAACACCTAATCCTAATGAAAATGTTACACTTTGTAAATGTAATATTCCTAAATTCAACACTTAAACGTCAGATTTTTCTAATTAGCCTGTTATTTGTAGTGAAAGATGGGTTCCTTTGCCAATCGTACTGTTTTCGAATTTTGGTAATGACCGAGATTTATTATCGGACTCCCAAACCATAGTAGGGTGCTTTTTGGAGAGCATTTCACGTGATTTTCTCAATAAGTCAGATGGGACGTTACCTGCGAACCTCTAGGAGCCCTTCGTTAACAGTAGGCGAATGCTGATCGTCTCCTGAACAGGGGGCACAAAACTTCAAGTCGCACAGGCTAGAGGTATTTCCACAGTGACCAAATTGTGCTTCCCTTGTCAACACACCCAGAATATTCCTCCACAAGTGGCCTCAGAAGTCGGTCGCCGAACAACCGAAGCCAAGTCAGGACACCCTCTTTTCTTACTGATTGGATGGGTAGAAAATCAACATCTCTTGGCGTTATACAGACGCCAAGTGACCAAATATATTCTGAGAGTCGTTTCTTTGACAGCACACACTATGCAAACTAAAGTCCTATTCAAAATTACCAAAAAAAACTTCCTATTTATCGCGACTTCTAATTTGGCTATGACGAGAAATGGCCATGACCAGAGAAATTGTTCCACCTTGTCCTGTGTAACACCAGGATCCCCAAGTATATCCCTCCGCTGACATCCCCGTCGGTGCTACATTCAAACCTCCTCACAACAATACATATTCTTTGATATTATTGAAACGTCTGTAGACTGAGGTGACCGAAATTTTCTAGAGCCTTGCTAATGATGAAGCGTAACTCTGCTTCAATGCTTCGGCAGCTACGAAAATACACGGGCAGTAAGAGAAACAAAGAATGTTCCAATCCCCAGCTGAATGACCCATCTCCGTCCTCAGCCTTCCAAAATCTAAATCGCCCGAGATGCAATCTCCGGTCTTTGGATCTCATGGAATTAACCCACCCCTAATTACCCTCAGGTCGGGAGGATCGGAAAGGGGAGTTGGGAGACGCAGCCAAGGGAAACTGATTCCAGAGCAAAGGAGCCGTCCCACGACACTCCCCTGGAGATCAAGCGTATGGGGGAGGGGTGGAGTGGGGAGAAATATTCAGGGAATGGCTAATCCTCCTCTCTTCAAATCGTGCCCCCTCACCTTCTTCTCTGTTCCCACACCTTCAAATTCCGCACAACCGCCATTTGAAAAGTCTCAAAATTTGTTTCCCTCTCTCCTCCGCACGTACCCTCGTCCCCTCATCCACTCATTTTCCCCCAATTTGGGCGCCCCCTTTCGCCCGCCTCGAGAATTGCGCCCCCTCCTTCTCCCCCATTCGGTGATGGATGGACGGTCGCTCTTGAAGAGAGGCGGCGGCGGAGGTACAGAAAACGAAAGTGGTCGCTCGTTCTTCTTCCGCGTGTGCGTCCGAGTGCGTGGGCTATCCCTCTCTCTCTCCCTGCCCCGCGGATTAGGGATTGGGGGGGGGGATGAGGGTCTAACGTTGCTGGAGAGAGATATTTCCCTAATCATATTAGAGACCATACTGGAATTTTATTTTTTTAATTTAAGTAGATGTAAGAAGCATTAAGTAAACATTTAAAAGTCAAGATCGCTTAATATGGATGAAATTATCAATAATTAAGTAAATGTTCATGCGTTACAATAAACTTATTATATTTTCCACGCCGTACGCAGTAAATTCCTTCAATACGGACGATTGCTTACTGCAATTCTCTAAAAAAAAACTGCGGAGAGTAAATGATTTAATTTTGAGAATACTTGGGAATTGATAAGCAGAATAGAGAATGTTATCATGGCTCCTAACTACATCTCTAGGTCTGACAGATGCGATAAAATGAGAAAGAAACACTGCCGAACAGATTGGTACAAAAACTCGTTCTTTCCGCGAACAATAAGCGACCACAATAAATATTGAGCTCATCTAAATACACTCCTACAATATATTTCATCATTTCATCTCCAAAAAACTTATACCTTTACACAGCTTGTGACCTAACACCCCCTGCTTCACGCCCATGCGGCGGCTCGCGGGGTATTATTTAGATGTAGATAAGTACCAGTCAGATATACTGGTTGTGTCAAGCGAAACTCTCATTTGTGGAACGTGCTAAACATTGTGAAATGAAAGCTGTAACTTATTAATTCCACATAAACTTTATTAATGACCTACTCTTAAACTACTACTACTATTACTATTAAAACTACTATTAAATTATTATTATTATTTTATTTATGTTTAAGTGTATATATGTAAAGATGTAAATTTATGCTACTGGATACGATAATCCTAGAACCTGCTGATAAGCTTAATGCTTAGCAGGACCATACCCAAGATATAACAAATGCCTTGTAACCCATCCAAAGGGAACTATGGACTTGTATTTTGTATTTTTTTAAACAAATTTTATGTAGAATTGACCCACTTTAATAAATTATTATTATTTTAAAAAAACCTCGAAAAGCATTTGGAAAAGTGGTTAATATATTGCTACTATTGTAAAGATGAGATCTGTTTCCTTGCAGCGCAGCCAAATTCATCGAACTGTATGAGAAATGATATCTCCCTCATTCTACATTGAAAGGCCGTCTGTCTGCGGGGAGGGAGGGAAGAGGTGGGAGGCGAGGGAGCACCAAGTTATTATAGTGGGGAGTGAGAAGCAAAAGCGGTGGGAAAAATGAGCGGACGGTACGAGACGAGGTCGACGGAGGGAGCGGGCCTTGATCCAGCGAGCTCTTCTCCGAAAATTATTAGGCTCTCCGGGCCGGACTCACATTATTTCCGAAATGAAATCGGGAGTTTAAAATTGCGCGGACGGGCCTTTCGGCTTGAATACACTCTCTGCCCGTTGGTGGTTCGCTCGCGGCCGTTTCATCTCACCTGGATTCCGAAGCTCCAGATGAAAGTTCAGTTCACGCACGAAGAACCAATTTTGTGTTCGAAAGGGAAGGAGGAAAACGGGTGATTTATTTTTTATTGTGGATGGTATGATTAAAAATCCGGTTGACATTCGATTTTGCAAGAAATTAAATATAAGGAGTGGATATAATTTCGCCTTTCGAGATTAATATTTAATATGTAGCTGCCAGAGTGGTGATGAGGCATTAAGTTGAATCTTAACGAGTGATGGTTGAGGCTAGTTCACGTCATCTAAATAAATATGCTTCGAAATAATTGGTGGCAATTGACCTGAAGATGCCGAGGTTATTTTTCACCGAAAATGCTAGTCTAATGAAACAATTGTACTGCAACAAAATCCAAAATATGGCAAGATGTAAACGCAAAGTGTTTTCTACATATCTTTCAGATGATTTAATGGTTACATTTACAAAACCACAACTTAAAAAACACACACGACCCGGGTTTCAACGCTTGAGCATCTTCAGGTCACCTGAAGATGAAGCGTCATCTTCAGGTGACCTGAAGATGCTCAAGCGTTGAAACCCGGGTCGTGTGTGTTTTTTAAGTTGTGATTTTGTAAATGTAACCATTAAAACATCTGAAAGATAAAATGGAATACCACAAAGTTAACAAAGAACTTGTATTATTTATTTTCTACATGTGTTGATATAGACTATAAGGGTATCAATTACAATTTACATTCTCGAACTACTACGATTTCGGCGTTATTTGCCTTCTCCTTTTCCATTGCAGTACACCGCTGGTATGCCTCCAAATCACAATCATGACATGGAATGTGTTAATCTATAACATTGTTAGGATTAAAAGCAGGGAGGACATTAATAATGGCAAAATTAAAATGAAGCTTTACCTGAATAGTATCACCTATTTGTTGCCCACCCAAATGTCCTTAACATGAGTGCGGTAGGGATCGAATTAACGAGGTTTTTAATAAATGCCGAGGAATTCAATTCTATTAAAGAAAATTGCACGGCATTCAGTGTACCTACGCAAGACCAGGGATGAACAAATTCACCATTCCAAGGAGTCAACACTGAAGTGTTTACTCTTCGGCGTATTCCCTGTACCTGTGTTCCTCAGATTCCAACTTACCTCGAATTCGATTCATTTGTACTCGAGCTCGGAAGGTCAGCGTGGTACATGTACATCTAGCTGGCATGAGACGTTGGACCAGCGTAGATTCCTCGAATTACTTCGGTTAGTAGACCATGATTTTCTCAATGACAATTGCATTCCAAACAGTCAATAAGTATTGGGCGATAAGAATACCTTACAATCCTAAGATTCGAGGAAGCCGAAATATATGCATAATGCTTGTTACTCCAACGCAGCTCACATTCACAATAACAAGCTGCAAGTAACTTTAGGTAGCCTTGAAGGAGAACCTGTTTAAAGCTACCATCAAATGATAGCATGTTATGCTTTAACGCTTAAACATAAACAAAGCTCACGTATTAGACAATTACTTACCAATACGACTACGTACCTAAAGAGCCTACAAATTGACAAATTATAGAGTTATATCAAACACATTCATAATAGTATTTCCTCTGCACTCTCTTTCGTGAGAAGCCAAGACTGTACATTTTTCGGGATTATTTTTACAGATTTAGATTCAATACATGAATGGGGCAATAAATTGTACACTTATGGTCTTACATTCACAAAACATCGTTTAAATACCGTCAAATTCTGTTTGGGTTTCTCGTTCGTAGAGTACATGGAGAAGGGAGATACAGAGATAAACCTTAGTACCCACTTTAATATAAAAACGCCGTAGGACCTAATAAATATAAAAATTCCTCAATGGAAAGACTCCAAAATGAAGGAAGAGAGGGAACGAACTTTCGATACTGCCCATTTTCATAATTACTCGAATAACCCTTTTTTTACTTAAAGATAAGTATATATTAATTGCTCTGTCTGCGCTTATCAAGGTAAAAGGTATCTAATATTCATCAAGCATCTGACAGAATACATGAAAATAACAAATTGTTTAAACTAATATCATTCATGGTCATGAGTAGTTCATGGAGCAAGAGAGCTCTCGCTGGCACCGAGGCCAATTTAATTTGGAGAGAAACGGAAAACATGGCGTGTCATGAAATCATAGACACAACATGTGATTCACGAATGATTTATTAGCGCGCTATTCGCATTCAAAGATGACAGAGAAGGTCGTACCGGGAGTACTGTTGATTCACACTCACGAATCTAACAGCTTAAATAATTTGCTCCTTAAATGGCAAGGCTTTTTTTATCACTCATCAATGTCGGGTCAAGCCTAAAATACCGATGGAATATAGCCGTTATCATCAAGATGAGAGTAAGAACAGGGTATTAGTACTAGAATACAATCGATTGCCCAATAATAATTCGGACCTACGAACTTATCGGTGAAAATGTTATCCTCCCAAATGGGTCAAACCAATTTTCATCGTCTTCTGTGATAATTTAATACAGGTTGAGTAAGATATCACAACATGTTAAATTAATTTAACCTCATTATAAAGAAATTTTGTAATTCATGTGATGCCACAAATTCAGCCACTTACGTTTGAAAAAGAATACAATCCGTTTTCCGTGGGATATTCTACTGTTGCACGCTCCAGAGAGGCACATTTCAAAAGACATGTAGCTTCTGTAAACATATGACGTCAGAAATGTAAAGGCAAAGTTAACGTGCTGTTATCAACTACTAAAAAATAATTTTACAATTAGTCATGATGATTTTTTCAAAACCTCAAATCCTCAAGTTTTGGTGGAGTTATTTATCTGGATATGGCATGAAACAAGTAAGCTAGAGCCTCAAATATGTATACTTTGTCAATAACAGAGAAGAAAAGTTTGCGTTGTTTTTTGTGTGCGTTACAAATCTTTTGCGTCATTAATATTACTTTATTTTGGCATGTCATGCTTCTCACAACTGGTGGAATTTTAAAATTGGAATATGGTATCCACGCAATAGAAAACTAGAGGAAAATCTCACGCAAACTAGAGGAAAATCTAACGCAGACTATCTGGAAGACAAAAATGCTGTGGATCGTCGATGTTTCTTGCAGAAATGAACGGAAGAGGGATTCAAGTCTAGGCACAAATCATTCTCGTATGACGAGAGGAAGGCCCTTGGAATATTCCGATTACCCAGCCCTCAAGTGAGGAATGCACCCATTACCCGTTGAGGGGATGCTGTCACCGGAGAGCGGGCGGGATAAGTCACGCGGCTTTCGTCTCCTATCCCGTCCCATCTCGGCCACTGAAGCGATATCGATGCATGCCTCCGCCGCCGCAGGGCGAGGTCGCGAGCGAGTGGGCGATTCTTGCGGTTCCGTCGTCTTCGACGCGAGGGACTGGACGACAAGGAGACCACAGGTACGCCGGGGCGCGCTCGACAAGCGGCCGAGACCTCCCTCTCCCCATCATCGCCTCCCGAGGGGAAATGGGTGTGTCGGGGAGAAGGTGTGGGAGCCCCGCACCCCTTGGGTGAGACCTGAGGCCGCACCTTGTCCGCACTTCCCCCAGATAGCGATACGGCCGTGTGCGCTCAATGGTGACCAAGGTTGCGTCGCGACGCTTCACCCGCAGAAGGATAGTTCTAGTAAGTCATCAACAAATAAAGAGCAAATATTTTAAGTGATGAGCACTCGAGCATCTACCGCCATCGTGCGAGACGCCGCTAAAACGAGGGGAAGGGGGTGTTAGGACACAAGCCATGTAAGGGGAGGAAGTACGGAATTGGAGGGGAAAAGGACTAAGGTGAATTGAATATAGGTAACGCATATAACGATGAATCTTATCTATGTTATGCTATTATCACTCTATTATCATAATAATAATGAATGGCTGGTGGAAATATGGAAATTTTTGCAACTCTTAGTTTGAGTATATATATATCTAATTTTGCCGCTTGGATTAGTCTTTGGGATATAGCGCAGGATCAAAGTAACGTGCGGAAACCTGCATCCATGTAATCTAGAAAAAAATAATGGAAGCTCACAGGAACATGATCTCGGAGATCGGCTATTTTTCTAGGGGTGGTTGTCCGTTAGTCACACCACCTAGCCATTTTGGTTCTTAGTGAATTTTTAAGATTATTCAAATTAATGCGTACTAGATGTTCTAGTCATCAAATTAGTGAAAAATAAAGTGAAATTAGCGGGAATTCGATCCCAGTTATTACCAAATGGCTGAACCTAAACTTCCTTGCTGTCACGACTAATAGAGTCAGAGAAAAAGTCATTACCGAACTTCATTCAATCAGCTAGTTACCGAGTTAAGTAGGTGGCCAAACGTCTAAGCGTTCAACTCTTAATACTGAACTTGCTTAAGTAGATCAGCGGTGTTCGAACTTATAATATTGAACTACCCTTTAAGTCACCGATTTCCAATATAAAATCACCCCTCATAGTCGAAGAATGTCTGTCATTTATAATCTTACAGATATTCCAAACTTTCCTTTTTTGCGTAGCCGGGGGGGAGTGGGGTTGGGACGTGTTTCTACGCCACAAGGGGCACCACTCAGTTGAAACGGCGACGCGGCCGAGGTGGAAAAACGGTCGACGCAGCAGAGCCTTGCGTGATTACGAGAAGTTGCCAGCTTAAACGCATTTCATATCCAATTAGAGAGTGAACGGATCGTCACTGAAGACATTTATTTGCGAGGATTAAATTTTAGTTCATTCAGTGAAATACTGAATATAAATTAAATTTCAACTTGCAATAAGAGCATTTTTAAGAATAAAAGCTATGCTTACCCTTCAAATTTCATCGCTTACGCCGTTGGAAGCACTTCTTCAGGGGATTAAATGTGTTCTATGACCGCAGAACTAATACATATTTAGTCACGAATTTTCACGCACCAGTGTAAACCACGGCGTGCGAATTGCATATTCTTTCTATTTGCTTCCAAAGACGTTGAGTTGACGTGCTGGAATAATAACTGATGGAACAAAATTCACTTATTCAAGATGACTCGTAGTATTACAAGGCAGACAGAGGTGAATTTGTTAAAAAATGGACGATTTATGAAAGTTCGAGTAAATACACAACACAGCATATCATTACTTTAATGCTATGCTAATGCAGAATGGCGTTTTGTAATTATCAACGAAAATATTTTATACATTATATCATTGAAAAGATGACGACTTCAATTTATACCAAAGACTCATTTGATCGACATCAACACAATTCGTATGGACATCAACGCTTCTAGAGGGAATATAAAAGAATTAACACTTCTTTCATGAAAAACGGCCTAGGTCGCTCAAATGGCTGAAGTACTCGGCGCGGTATCGACAGATTCGGGATATGAATTTACTAGTGACTCCGTAGAAGTGACACTGCCGCTAGTTCACGGAAGGTACCTCCAAAATATGTCGTAGAAATAAACATCATAGGGTTTGGCCACAGTCTTGTAGACAGTGGTGCGATGAGTAAACTCGACTGTTTCGTACCATTGAATACCCAGATTTCATGAATGTCTAGATCCTTAAATCCCGCCCAAAATGAAAATTGAAGACGGGTGTCTTGGGAATTTAAATGGCCAAAGCACTCGGTGGGTTATAGAGGGATTCGGATTCCAGATCCGGTTAAGGCAGATGACTTTTCCTCGGCGGAGTTTTGCGCCAAGTTGTTCTTTTGTCTTCAGAGTTAAAATTCACGGACAGGAAACGGGAAAAAACTTTGGACATTGAAATACTCGACAACAAAGTTTCTCTTTCGGCGATGATCCAAATCGGTCCTTTCCGCATCGATCGCGTCGGCATGAAACAAATGTCGACATATGCCCACCTTCATCAATTTTCATGCGGTCAAAACGACCCAGGCTGGACCAAGACGGCGGAAGAGATGCTGCGATGAGAAGGGCGAAAAGGAATTGCAATACCATGGCCGATTGGCGGGAGGGTGTTGTTCGGCGAGGAACTCAATGTGATGGGAACGAGGGACCACGGTCAAAGGTTTCAGGTGTCGCCAATGAAGATTCGGATGACGCCGGGGAAGTAATCAATCACTCAAAAGCTCGATCTGGGTCGTGCGAGTCCTGCTCTTTCCCACCCCACCACAATACTCTTTTTTCTGTCCGCGGTTCTTTCGTCCTCGACCGTGGAAGGACCGATCAGCGGACGGAACTGCTGTGTGCATCGGTGCAGAGAGGGGAACGTCGTCGACCAGAACACATCGCTGCATCTTCGAGCTGTCTCAGAGAGGATTTTTGATGGTTCGCAAGACTTTCTGAGTGATGGAGAGGAGTGTGTGGACGAACGAGGGCTATTCATAAAAAGTTATCATCAAGCGAATTAAAAAAAAAACATGAGCGTTGTTGACAGTGATCACCTTTAACAATCGAAAAAATATTTTTATTGATCAATGAGAAGTAACAACGTATTTCGGCAAGAGAATTTGTGGTGGTCAAAACACTTACGCATGATTAGCGCTTTTAGTAATCTACAAAAGTTTTAGCCACAAAAATATCGTTTTCTGCCATATTTTTAGACACAGAGTGGTGCCGAATACGAGACACAAGAGTGTGCTGATTTTTTTACGCTATACTTCAGAATCACTATGGCTGGATGATTCGATTTTAAATAAAAACGGGAAAATAATTTGATAAGTACTCTTGAAATTATGTAATTATTTATATAAATACCTCTTATACATCTTTATCTCAACCTTTACTTTCCACTTGGATGAGATGAAGCTTTTTCCTGTACCACGGAAAAAATTGATGTATGAAGGACCATGATGTTTCTGAGAAAATGACATCCAAATTGAAAACACCATCCGATTTGTGAGAACAAAAAAATAATCAGATTTATAAGTTTTAAATTCTATGTATTTGTTTCTCCACTATCGTTTTTTACCACAAAGAAATAATACTTGATAGCATGTCATGTAACGCATTGGGGGGAAAACCTAAGAATGGAAAAACTTAACATGCAAGTGAAAAACTAAATAAAATAGAGTAGTTATTTATATCACAGGCATATAACGAGAAGTGTTTTAAAATTTATGGAGAGTGAGAAAGTGAGATAAATGTGTAACACTATCAATACAATTGAACTGCAAAGTAGTTCACTTAAGGTTATAAAAGATTTTCCGTACAACCCACTTCGTTTGGGTATGAGGTGCGAGAGAATATTTTCTTCGATCACCTAAACGCTCATCAGTATTGCTCAAACGGAAATAAAACATTTACTAGTGCACTCTGGAATTTTCAAACCGACATCTAATACTAAAAATTACGCGAGGAACTCACAGGCCGATTACTAGAGAGTGACGAGCCATTACAATTTTCACCCTTCGTAATAATCGTTTATTGAGATATATGACGTCATTTTTCCAAAATTCAAATACATTTTCTGTGATACAGCGCGAGTTCAGAACAAAAATTACAGCAATGCAGCCATACAATGCGCATATTAGGGTGACTATCTGTTCTTGTAATACCGCAAGGGCAGTCTCGTGCTTTCAATGAAGTAATCACAGCTCTTCAATATGATCAAAACAAAAAGCAAATGCAGGGGCGGTCTGGCATTATCGAGGGCCCTCGGCTGGAAACGAATGTGGGGCCCCTTATTTTATTGGTGAATGGCAAGGCCGTAACAAGAAAAAAATAGGGTGGTTATTTCACGAAAGGAAGCGCTGTTATCCATGCTATTTGGACATCAGAAGAACTCGTAAACAAAATATGTTTGTTTTATTGCGAAATAAACCAGATAAATAATATTCAGATATGCATTTATAAATATTTACTATGGGTCTGTAAGAGGCAGCGCGACAAACTGGTATCCAGATACCGGCGCGTCTACTGTTCCCTCCATAAATGAATTGAACTATTTATAATTACACAAAATGGAGACTATTCAACTAATAAGTATCAATAATCAATCGAGTGGGCGTAAATAGCACTGCGTTTAGAGGGTGGAGACAGTTCAAATAGCAAAAAGATCTCGCAAGTTTTAGCACATGCGCCACTCCCTCTCTATTAATATTGCTGCCGCTGCTTTTCCGAGTTAGAGCGCACCAATCAACTGTACCCACGATCGTATGAAACATCCACGAAATATTTTATTATGCGCCCGCACCCCAATACTGTAACATCA
Organism: Ceriagrion tenellum; assembly: GCA_963169105.1. Lineage (NCBI taxonomy): Eukaryota > Metazoa > Arthropoda > Insecta > Odonata > Coenagrionidae > Ceriagrion > Ceriagrion tenellum. Next base: position 58,583,636 of record OY720632.1, on the reverse strand, counting down.
GAATATTTTTTTGTAGTTCTGGCCCAATATCCTACTTGTAATTGCGGGCCAAGCGTAAAGTAGGAATTTTTATCAAAACTTGGACATTATGTTTATTATAAAAACCTAGTTAGTATTCATTTAAATCAGGTAGAAAGGGCACTAATAAATAGTTCTCAACGAGGTATAATAATTTAATTGATTATATGAACTGTACTTACAGTACATTTTGTGATAGATTACAGTAACAATAACAGAAATTTGTATAAATTATTCAAGAAATAATTATTTCTTTATTAATAATAATATATTAATAATAATGAATTATTTGTTTACTAATTAACAAATAATTCACGCAATGACAAAGCTAATTGGCAATTTTAGTATCTTAACCGCATAAAGTCACGATTTTCCCTGTGCGCAAATGCGGAATGCTGAATGGCACTTATTTATGGTTTAAATAAAGTAATGAATTGGAATGGATTTTTTCCGCGCATTTTGAAAGTAATATTAAAAATACAGAATATGCATAATTTGAGACACATATACATAGGAAATAATGAAAATGATACAATTTTACTTGTAAGTCATCAGATTAAATGATCATGAAGAAAGTGAGCCTAGACGATCCCATGGCCACCAAGCAATACGAGATATGTTCTAAAATTTCCCGAACTTTATTTTTTTTTGCACTTTCTAATCGATATCATATCCATAAACTCATGACTCATCATCTGTTAAGATCCTGGAGAAGAAGGTTTCATCCTCTTCAGCTCGATTAAACAGTTTCTGGAACTTGAAATCGATGTGATTTCTGGTCTACTGTTATCAGGCGAGGCACGAATTTGGTGGTGACTCGATGCAGCCTCAATTTTACAGTTAGGATTTCATATCACGAACCAATCGAGATGTCTTACTCTCCTGCAAGTTACCTGACAGTCAAGCGTCGATTTCCACGAACGAGATCGTTCACTTTCTCGATCAGACGACGTTGATGGTCTTCCGGAACGCTCGTCGTCTTCCACTGATTTCCACCCCTTTTGTAAACCGGGATAAACCACTCATAACACGCGGTACGTTTAATAGCATCCTCACCATAAGCCTTGGTAATCAACTCAAAAATTTTCGTGAAGGATTAGCAAAGTTTTACGCAGAAAATCACAGAGCAACGCTGCTCATTCAAAGTTTCCGCGAATCCGATTTTTCGCCGCACTCTACCAACACCCTTTCACATAAATGGCCGTAACTAAGCAACAAAATAATATATCAACAAAGTGGTTATAGGCAATTATCTGGGAAGTTTTTGCGAACACACGCCTTCAAGTGAATTAAAAAATTACCAGCTGGAGGCGCGCAATTCAAAAAGTTCCGGAACTTTTTGAACATATATAACTTTTTGACTTCGTATATGGGATGCCAGCGCCTCAATCGTGACGTCTTGCATAAAAATAGTTACATTTTCATTATTTACTACATATTTATGTGCTTTCCTTTGCTGTGCATTTCTTTACAAATTGATTTCATTCCTCTGGGGAACGTTCTTTCATTACTACTGCTTCCATATAATACCACTGAAAAAACTATGTTATTTTTTAATTTTCCCATTTTCACGATTTATGAACAAACCTGACGTGATGCGGACTTCGGAATTTTTCATTTTTTCAAAATATGCTGACAAGTATTCAAACTCATACCTACTTTATTTAAAAAAAAAAAAACAAGGAATAAAATTTTTCTTGCTTTGCTAGTGTACTTCGCACTCATTCTCCGCATTCGAGCTCGTAGAAAACCTTGAGGCCATCCTTTTTGGAAATATAGTTTTGTTTTTAACTATTTAATTTTACTAATGTATAAAAAATCTTAAACATATTATGTCCACGTAGAGAACATTTTTACCTGCTATAAAGATTTCACTTACACAATAACATTAAAATATTGCTTTCTCTAATTATCACGTTTTCATGATTTCCGGAAAAACCGGAGGTGATATAGGAATTTGAAGGTAATTTTCGGAATTCACAGAACAGTGCACCTCTTCATTTAAACGACAATATCTTGCGCATTGGTGATAGTCACTGATTTTCCTAGCGCTCAGTGCCTATTCCAAAATTTTTCATCGCTTTCCTGTAAAAACAGAAACAGCAATTTCTTTAACCGTTAATGTTACCTACATAAAAATCGAGAGCGTAGACCACAAGCAGATTTCTTTATTTTTAAAATTAGTAATTTTAACTATATTGGGGCCCTGCAGTGGAATAAAAAAGTAGAAAGCGTAGACCACAAGCAGATGTCTTTATTTTTAAAATTAGTAATTTTAACTATATTGGGGCCCTGCAGTGGAATTTTTATGAGGAGCGTAGCAAACCAAGTACGATAAACTTTACTTTTCAACTACTCACGCTTGGTATAGTCTGGTTGGAGGGCAATTAGCTGGCGAGTGAGTCAGCTGTCGTGAGGCGCGATGTTAGACTAACTTCTCTCCTTGCTAATATTGTTGACACTCCCTGTCGGGGGCCCCCAAGCCGCCTCGGGCCGGGGGCCCTCGGCGATCGCCGACCTGCCGACCTAGCCAGACCACCCCTGAGCAAATTAAATCTATTAATAAAAAAGTAGAAACGTGTATGCATGAAAAATCATGAAATTTGTTTCCATTTACTGAAGAGTTCCATGCTTTGCAATTATCTTTGAAATGGACTCTTCTAGGAACTGAGAAAATGCTTCGAGGTACACCGGATATATACTTGCCAATCTGTTGCCTCATGACCCTATAGCTTGTCGTCGAGGAGGGAAATGGGGGGAGATACATTTGCCCCAGCGTCGATTTACCATGCAAACATGTGTCATTTTCAGGTAAACTTGTTCATTGCAACTGAAGACCGTGCCAACTCACGTTACATAGATCGAATTCTTCCTCTGGTTGTGGTGAATCCCACCACTTCCACAAACGACTGACAAAAGCACCATAAAGTAGAAAAAGTGTCTGAGCGGACACAGTTCGGCAATGTACCCGCTTGTTTGCTTACAACTTATTGGAGCGAGTCATTTAGTGAAACATACATGGTTGACTAAATGTTTTGAGTATTCTACCAGCTGACTGGTTGGTTTTTGGAAAACTCTTATCCTAATGTCCCAAAGTCTGGCACGTCGTTCCATCTGGCCCTCTACGGATGATCCGCCATTAGATCCCTCGAAATTTTCATCCCCCTCTTCATATTTTGTCCATAATTTCTCTCCTCTTCTTTCCTTTTCCACGCTTTTCCTGAGTTTCTTCCTTTTATTGCCCTCTTAAGCATTCCCTCTCCTTTCAAAAAGTCCTCTATCCATCCCATATGCCTTCTCCGAACAACTCTTCTCAACTAGCTTCTTATCCTCTCTAACCACATCCAGTTCCTCCTCCTTTGTCCTTCTTGCCACTTAGCTCAACCTTTCCGTGCTTCTCCAAACCCACATCGCAAACGCCTCAAGTCTGCTAACATTCTCACTCCGCAGTGAGACCTATACATCACCTCTCCTTCTTGTTTTCCCCAGCCTTTTCTTACGTCTCTTTTAAGACCACCCTCATCGACTCCTTCCTCTGAAAATACCTCTTTAGCAGAGGTATTTCGACATATTACGTTCCTGCCACTAAACCCATTTACCTCCAAATACTACCCAGATGTGTAAACTGCTCGGGTGGCTCTATTTTGTGCTCATCCACCCTGATATTCAGACCCGCCTTCTAACATCTAGAGAACCTCGTCACTTTCGTCTGCTTATGGTTTATCTTCCTACCCGGTGGCGGCGGAGTAAAGTCCTCGCCTGCCAACCCGAGGGTCGCGGGTTCGAGTCCCGCCTGGGTAGAATATTATCTGCCCGGGACATGGGTGTCTGTGTCTCGTCCGTTGTTACTGTGGTTCACCCGACATAAAATGGCCTAATGTGCTGTATTCGGGGCAGTGAAAATAAATAAATAAATACCATGCCTTTTATACCGCATTTCTAACACATTCATCATTGACCTTAACCCCTAAGCTAACTGGCAAACTAATGATTAACTATCTACAAATCTTACTGACTAAATACAGGAGTAGAACATTTTGAAAAGATAACTTGTCTTCAAAACATCAGAAAAATGACATTGGATTGAGTTACATATGAGAAAATGCCAAAAAATACATTATACGAATATCAAAGGAAAATAACAACGGCCACGAAAATATGCCAAGGATACTGAGAAAAGTGTTATGGTTGTAATACTGAAGAAAGTAAGGACCGAGCGATCTCAAAACTCTAAACTTGCTCTAACATATCTATAAACCACACGGAATCAACAACCAGCCAATATATTGAATGAAAAATTGAAGAAAACCTCTTGAAGAACCGATTTGAATTCGGATTCAAACAAAACATGTACTAGACAGGCCATGCTGTGTCTCCGAAATCTTATAGAAAAAATTATTCAAATTCAGCCATGCGTCCTAGTATACGCCACGTCAGTATATCTACACATCACAGTATAGACGGGTAGATATAAAAAAAACCACGGTATGTGGCATACGTTGACATGGAGAAGACCGTGGAAAAAGTGGATGAAGATGTTTGAGTTTCTTGACGGGGTAGAATCCATTACAATGGCAGACCAACGATGCACAACTCCAATTCCACTAAATTAAACTATAGGATCCAATTCCGCAAAACATAAGGGAGGAAAAACAAGCAGATATTAACTACGGAGTAAGGTAAGGAAGTAAGTAGTTACTGGCACTTTTTAACGTACTGAATTAGAAAGAAGCCACCAAAGAAACAAAAAAAGGGATCCAAACAAATTATGGTGGATGGAGGAGAAATTAATATGCTTCGTATCGTTGATGACATCGCGGTCACAAACTATAAGTCAATAGAACATTTCTATTTACGGGAAGAAAATGGGAATCCTATTGTGCGGAAGTGAGAGGCTAATGGAGGCATAACGTCTCAAGAAGAGGCGCAAGAACATGAGTAAGCCTACACCCGTCTATCTGAGTGACATGGAATGGAAGAAGGCCAACGGACATCAGGTGAAGAATAACCCAAGCCAAGAAAGCACTACTGACGGAAAAATGTCTAACATTCAAAGGCGATGTAATTACCAATGACGGGGGAGTACCTGGAGACATTCCTGGAGAATTGCGCTCTATGACTCAGTACACATAGATAGACCGCAAACTAAAACAAAACTTTGTAACAATGGCGAACAATTTTTGCTTACATTATCATGAAGTTTCACAAAGTAATACCTATCTGAGAAAACTAAGTCTAGAAAGGTCACACTTTGTGGTAACGAATTTGTTAGGAACATAGTAGATGGATAACCTCACGAAGAAGACCGTGAAATGAATACGTAAGCCAGATAGGCCGTGGAACTGCGAATGACGCAAAAGCGCTACAATGACAAAGAAGTTAGCAATGGGAATAGTACAACGGAGACCTGTAGTTAATCTTTAGCTTGAGTGACTAATGACCAAAAACTCTGCATTCCTCTCACAAAAATATCAAAAAATGCAAGCCTACGGTTTGCGAGAATACCTAAATGAATGGGGGTTCCTTATAATCACACCAATAGTTATGCATGTTTTAGAAATTTCTGCTACAAGTAAGTTAAAAGCACAAAAGTCTAAGGAAGAAACTTTAGTTTTCCTCCCAAGTATACTCACTGAAGAAATCATTTAATATTCTACGCGGCTTTCAAATTAGAAAGTCCGTGTCTTGTTCTGATCTTATTAGAAGCGCGCATAAAAAATATTTGAAAAGCCTGCATAACAAGCACGGATTTTTAAATGATAACGAGAGGGAGATTCCTTGTGAGAAAGCAGCCCGTGGGCTTACCGGATATAATAGGGAGGAAGAAAATGCCATCGCCCCGAGGAGAAGCTCTCGCATATTTGTTCTTCGAATCGGAAAGCCACGGAATCATTTTTTTTTCAGTTCATAATGAGAATGAATTGATTTGAAATTACCTCTGATCATGAGGTCGTATCAGCTTCTTAGTCAGGTAGAGCACACGATTACATGCGTGCTATTCCTTTTCGGATGCTTCTCCCCATTCGGGTGGTTCAATGATGTTACGTATTGAAAGTTGGCAAAGGGGAGCAGTACTATCTAATTAAAACGATGCCAAGACAACAAACAGAAATAGTTCAAAGGATACAGAGATGATACACTAGCATAAAATATGATCGCGAATGGTTTGAGAAAATGTCCATCGCATAACAGGTTTAATTATGACTTCGTTTATTTCAATGGAAAAACAATACACAAAATTTCTATAATCAGTTGAAATTTTTCGAAAAATTCACACTCAATCCTCTAAAACAGCGTGCACACAATTAACGAGACTTTTACCTTTACGGTAATAAAATTCCCTTGCTTTTCGTTGGAAATGTAAATACCTGAGAATAAGTGGTGGATATTTGTAGTTAATATTCCATGCATGTAAGTTCTCTAGCATGGACAAATAACTCCAATATTGCAAGAACCTTAGCTTGTGATTGGCAGTCGAGCAAGTTAGCTTCTAAATCTGGCATAATCTGATGGATGGAAGGTTACAAACCTTCCCTTCAAGTGTTTGTAACGGAACTACAAATAAAACTACTAAGCTTCAGGTACACTAGTGGTTATTCAAACTCAGTGCGACGAAAAAAATATTTATGACATTGCCACAACGGAAAACGTTGTAGTAAATCCTTGGAATTAATACTAGAGCAAGCAATTAAGTTCATGCGTGCTTCATTTGAATCACAAATTAAATGCTACCCATCCATTAGATGGAAGTGAAAGCGGTAGATTAGTTTACATTCCAGAGAGGTCATTATTCTCTCCACGATCCAGCAAGAAATCCTGCCGTTTCAGTTGAATGAATATCTTTTAGCGAATTGATATATTTCTTCTTCGGCCGGGTCAATCGAGTGGGCGACTGACCCCCTGCCAAACTATAGGTTTCGGGCTCCAGCATGGGCAATTTATCGAAATAATAACTTGGCTCCTTGGAAAATTGATGACGAGCAGAGATGACTTGCCAGGATCTCGTGAGCATGAGCTCTCCAGCGTCCGAAGGGTAAAAGAAAAGGCTAAAAATGACGGCTTCCCACCTAGAGACGTATTGAAAACTTATAAGATACCGTATAATACCCCGAACCCATTAACCCCCTTAATCCTCAATTACATCTTGATGCTGACAGCTATATTTCAGCATTTTTTTCAATATTGGATGACATCAATCTCTATTTAATGCTAATTTTAGAAAGGTCAGATCCAAAAATCGATCACAAAGTGAAACATCGTGCACCTTCCTTCCTGAGACCTCAACTTTAAACATCAACTGCCGACGGCACGTCACCGTACTCTAAATTGCTAACGGGGATGGTATATGAACGCGAGGAGCCTGAAGGAATTTCCAAAGATTTCTTCGCTCGGAGGGGCATGCATATCATAACGGAAGCCGTCATCCTCCAGCTGATCGATTCATCCGCTTTGGTAATTTTTCCGAATAACCCCATCGACGGAAATCCAATCGAAGAAGGAACGGTTCCTTGTGAAAATTTCCCCCGGAGGTCGCCCAGGAGTGGGGAAGGCGGGCAGGAGTGAAATAATAATGGTATTCAATCGACTGATTTCATCATTTAGAAAGGGCGCGCCCACGGTGTTAAGGAAGGCTTTCGTACGGTGAGAGTGAAAATCCATCCTGCAGCGAGGCCACCGCGATTTTAAGGGATAAGGCAGGGCCACGTCGTATTCCAATGTGTTCTCACATTAAAACGGAACGGAAAGATGCAAAAGCAAGTAGTTCACATGAAGTCGTTTATTTTCGGAATTTCGTTCCGATGAATAAAAAAAGTTGTAGTTAGTATGCGGAGCATATCTTGAAATGAGTGTATGTCTAGGGAAGCGAAAGTCGCAGTAAGTAAGTTTTATCCTCCCGACGTAAATTTATGACTACGAGAACTGGTCAGGATTAGCATAATAGTAGGCAGAATGCAGTGAATATGGGGTATCTTGTGAGGGCTAGCGGAAAGGTAGAATGGATAGGGTTAGGAAGTGGTGGGCAATGAAAATATGCTGGTCAATACTCTATCAGTGGACACATATGAAGATAGTGGGCTTCTTTGCTTTGGCCATGTTGAGAGGATGGGAGAGCGTCGAATAACGAAACAGATATATATATATATATATATATATATATATATATATATATATATATATATATATATATATATATATAACCGTAGAGTGAATGGTATAAGGGGAAGAGAAAAACCAAGAAAGTCATGCGTGAACGTGGTAGAGGCAGCTTCAACGAGAGGAGTCTTAAGAATAGGAGAGCGTTTATGAAGCAATTCATGAGTATAAGAGAAGCTGAAGTGGTTTGTAAGGAAGGGGCATTATGAAGGAAATTATAATAAAAGGGCACTAGCTAACGGCTATAGCTAAATTATTTATCTTTGTTCACTCCTAAAGAGAATGGCGTGATGGGTATATATATGCATTTTTAGAGGATATTTTTACTAATTAAGAGGGAAAATACTTTCAACTGTACTTTTTAATTACTCATATATTGATATTAAACTTTGAAGCTGGTCGTATTAAAAGAGGATGATAGCACTAGAAACCTCATGTATCGTCACTAGAAACCTTTGACTTCTTTTGTACAATTGTTTCCTTAAATCTTCCAATATTACATAATATCTACTTCTACGAGCTGCTGTATGAAAGCGATGATATTCAACCAATGGTCAATACTGTATATCTGGCGAAATCTTATGATTTGATAGGTAAATCTTATTTCCAAAAAATTAGGGACATTCCTTTAATTGTTGAAAGGTCCTGAATTGCTATGATTACGAGGAATTGCGTAACTTCTCACTTGGAGAGGTTTTCCAGGCTTGAAAACGGCCTCGCCTCAATGAATCCGTCGTGAGAGGCAACCCTATGACCTTCCGTTCATCCCTCACGCAGCGAGTGGGAACTGCTCACGCGAAATGGACCAACAAGTCGGCTACTTCGGACAGGTTTTACAAAATTTCGGGAGCGTCGATATTTATGGCATTACTTTATTTACTTTTATAACTTTCTTCAAACGATTACGAAAGAAAAATTGTGGATTTTTAGCGAAAGTCGACCGTTTTGCGCGATTGATTTCATAATCTTCGAGAGGGCGTAGCCACACCTGCGATTCGTAGACACAATGCTAAAACTGAAAGGAAAGCGTTTCAAATAAATGGAAATTAAAATGCAAGGGAATACAAAATTCATGGGAAAGATTTTTAAATTTCAAGATTTGCCCCATGGTCGAAGTATGAGTCATATGAGAAAACATTTTATTCACAAAAATTTTACGGTAACACGTAAATAAATAAAACAGACACAACAAAAACAGAGTGTCTATTTTATTTATTTACGTGGTGTTGTAAAAGTTGTGTGAATAACATTTGGAAACCATGGAATACCACCAAGTGACAAAGGACAGAGTTTTATTTATCATATGAGAAAAGCTGAAGAGCAAAATCTCCATTGCATGAAAACTCAAGGGGAAAAATATTTTGTACATCGAAAAAATATAATATCTGATTGAATTGTAAGTAGACACTGTAACCCGATCTTTTCTAATACAAACTCCACTGTTACTCTTCTCAGTTAACTCCTAACCTTGAACTTCATTTGATTTGCCTAGAAGACATACCTTAACCAATCGCTTAGTCTTTAATAACCTAGGCCACCGAAGATAAATTCCCGAGCCACTCCCAGACAAGATTGGAAATCGAACGCTTAAATAAAAAGGTATTTGGAGCATTGCGTAAATGGCACTTGCTCGCCATTCCAGCTCTTAACGGGTTCACTGCAATCACCTGCTCTCACTAGAGGAGCGGAATCTTAAAAGAGGTATGATTTCACAACGCGTTGAGGATATCTAACGAGTGCTATAACGAGAGGGTAGGCGTGAATGCATTAAAAAAAGATCGAGGACCTTTTAAATAGACCTAAAATGATCGTGGTTTTAGCATTCGATTCAAAAGAAATTATGACACTCAGAAACACGTAACATTTAAGTAGCAGCATTAAAATAAATATTTACATTAAGTTGACTCATTTCATCAAAAGCATACAATGAGGTGAAATAGAATTCTCTCATTTACTATCATCACATTTACTAAATTACTCGGTGGCTACGAAGAGTTGATAAAGCTAGATTATAATTCTTCTTAGCTCAAAATAAGTTCGCGTTTCCTCACTTCAATCGATTTGCTATTCTAATCCTCAAGTCAAAGTAATTTTGTTTAAAGCGCCATAGACTGGTTCTTGAAACAGTGCAAATCGCTGCCTAGATGTACTATAAAAGTATACTCACTGATTAGAACATCGCTAATCGAATAACATATATTAGAACATCGTTAGTCAAACATTCTAGGATCATGGATTTGAAGGATGACTTGGGATGCCAAAGTTCCTATCCATGTTGATTCAAGTCAATGAATGTCGCGATTATAAAGCTAGTTTCTGGTACTTTTATGAATAGAATGCCAGCGAGAGGCGGGGAAAGTGGCTTTGTGAGAGGTTTTTTTAAGGGCTCCCCCCACTTCTGAGGATGATCGCTCTCATCCACACGCTCTTCTTACTGCACGTCGTAAAAATAAACCAGTGCAGGCCAAAAAAGTGATTCTGCGCAGTTCCAACGATCAAGCATTATCAATCGAGCTCTAGTAGTCAAGTTTAGGGAAATATACTTCTGGAAAGTAAATTAGTTTAAAAAAATTGCCATGCTAAAGTTACCTCAGAGGGGAAAGGCGAGTATTTTCCGGTAGAGTGGAGAAGATTGTTGTCCCGATATGGGAAGTGGAGGGGCGGAGGCTCGAATATACCCCACGTCGCGCAATTGACGCGGCCAGGATGCCTGTCGGGGTGACGGAGGATATGCGAACGAGGGCAATTGGTTTACGCGATGCGAGGGCGAGAATTAAAACGATGGGGGAAGGTTGATGCGGGCCCACTGAGCAAGTGCGCCGTCTACCAGGGGACGTGGGACTGACCGTCAAATCACCGTGATGAGCGTCGATCACAGCTCTCGGCCTTCTATTTTCATGGGAGGATTGGAGATAGACAAAAGCCTGGAGACTGATAGCACTTCACTGAAGGCGAGGTCGCTTTGGGTGAGGTGCCTCACGTTCAAATGGGCGGTTGAAAAGTGAAGAGCCTATCTTTTTCTAGACTTGAAGATTTCACTACTCGTGTAAACACATGAATAAATTTATAATTAATGGGAACAGCGTTGTTAGAAGTCCATTCGCGCAATCCGCACATAAATTAACGCTGAAGTGGGTATTACAGGGACTTTTTTGAGTTCACAAGCATGAGATATTCCTGATTCAACACTAAGCCAGCCCATGTACTTTCCTTACAATACAAAAGAATGCTTATAAAATCCAGCGCCATCAAGAAATCAGGAAACGTTATTTAGGTATTACGTGGGATCTTTGAGAATTGATATGGCAGTGATTAAGTACAAGAGAACCAGAAGCATGGAGATTGAGAGCTATGGAAAGCTGGAGGTGTCAAGGAACAATTAAGAAGAAAAGATGAAAGAGGATCACTGAAGAGCTAATCCTAATAATTGCTTGGGAGAATAGAGCGCTGAAGAAAACTCTGAGACATAGAATTAAAAAATAATGGTAGGAGCAACGAAAGGTAGGAGGTGCCGAGGGAGGCTGATGATTGGACATGCAAAGCAATCTTTGGAGGTTGTAAAAATAACCAATCATGAAGAAGTGAAAAACATTAGTTGGAAGGGGAATCCGGTGGAGAGGAGTACCACCCCAATCTGCGATCCAACAATCATAGAACATATAAAGCAATCCAAAGAACCTCCGCAAAATGTATTAAGCCGTCAGAAGAAATTTACTCATATCAATATCAGTTTAAAAAACCAAACCTGAAAAGCTAATCACTGAAGGGAAAAACAAAGAAAAAACAAGATAAACCAATCTATGTTCATACCTTTCAGGATGGTCTCCACTGCAGTAATCGTGGGAAAAGAGACAGTCCATAAATCCCCTTCCAATTGGAAACTTAAAACTAGGAACACACATGAAGGACACGAAAATAGAGAGAAACAGAAAGAGTAGGGGTAATGCAAGAGAAATAATTGACTGCCAAGCAGTGCCTTGCAATGAAAAACCCATTCAATCACATTTTGCAAGCAGAGTTATGTAATTGTGAGGTAGAAAATTTTAGATCCAGTAAAACCTCGACATCTTCAAAAAGAAAATCATTCGTATAATCAACTATGTAAAAGTGTGCTCAGCCATTGCTTGGATTCAAATTCCATCCCAATAAAGGGTTTACCAAAATTCGAGAATGTGAATACTACTACCAAATTCTTTAGTTTCTGGATACTCATTAACAGCGATTTCCCACTTCATGAGTAAGTAAACGAATTAAGTGAGGCTCATATAATGTAGCCACTGTAGTATTAAATTAGGCATTAATATTTCATTTATTTTTAGAAAATGGACTTTATTTAAGATTCATCGTTGTATTTCGGACCTATAATTAAAATCTGGAGTGCACGTAGAAATTTTTAGCTAAAAAAATTTGCCTGAAATTATGTTCTCATATTTAGTTTTGCAGGGTTTGGACATGCAGAGATTAATGAGGAGTTGCTCAGAAGCAGTATAAAAACACTAAATACGAGGTCTAATGTGTTTACACTGCGTATTTTAGTTCACAAATGTTGTCTGGAGCGCTTAATATTGGGCTCGTCTTGAAGGGTGACCTTCAATGACCACAAATTCAATCGCGGTGAAATGGATGAAAAAGTAGTACAGGAGAGTAGTCCAGTTCGTAAATTTTAAATTTCATCTGTTATGAGTAATCTGCCGGTTTAGTTTGAGATGCTGATGAAAATTCTCTCCGGGCCTACCATTAGGTAACTGAGGATCACGACTGAGATTCTCCTGAACGACTGCCATATTTTGGCGGTTTCTTAACATCTGAAAAGAAATCAAAAGCCATGTAACACTGGTAGCTGATGCGATGAAGACAAATGAATATACTATCTACCTCTTAAATGAAATTTGACACCTATTATTAAAAGCACTGCTACATCCTCAATATGGAATGAAACGTTAAATCACATATGGGTCAAAATATTTAAGGTAATTTGTGTGAAATATCACTTCTCCTAGAAACCAATGAATTTGGTCTGATTTTAAGAAAAATATCACCTTCCTAAAATTAAATATCATACCATACCAAAATAAATAGAAATATAAATATACCCTTACCGAACTACTATCTGAGATTTCTGACGAAATATACCAGCCCCAATACATGGGAAATTGTACGTTTTCGCACTCCAGAGAGACCTTAGTTATAACATGAGGAATTTCTAAGACCAAGGTCTCGCCAAAAAATTAATAGTGTGTAGTTGTTATGTTTTCTGGGTTTAAGAAAAATAAATCCTATAGTTACCGCAGAATTTTTTCAGAATCGTAAAAAACCTTCCGTTGTGAAGTAGTTTTAAACGTATTGCGAAAAGAAAATGAGTGAAGTTATATACTTATATTGATGTTTTTATTTAATTACTTAGAATTTAACTCAAATAAAAGTATATCATCGCACCATAATTAATGCAATATTTAATCTATGCTTCCTACAGATGCTGGAATTAAAACGTATAATTCAAATACGGTCTCCATTATGACTGGGGAACGACCTCACTCAAGCTACCTTAACCGAAAGGAAGTGAATACATTGCGAGGCAGTTTCCACGTTGCGATGCCACGATGCCTCGTGAAGGAAATACCTAGCCGCGCAGCAGTCCGCGACAGCCATGCTTGTTTGCTGCCTCACAGATGAGGCAACCCAGAGTCGATTTTCGGGTGCGGTGAAAAAAGAAGAGTCCTCGCTGTCAGAAGCGACGTCTAAACGGACGGGCGGTCGCTTTCCTCAAATCATTTTCCCGCCTCGTACAACACATCCACTCAAGTTTGACTCTCCGTAAAATGACTTAGGTGGCTTGAGTGATAATCGTGAGTCATTGAGTGCACATTTAAGTAATTTTTCAAGTTAGTCGGAAACAAGAATTCTTGGACCACATTACATTTATGTGTTAGGTGTTTAAGGGTCGGAATTCTCCACTCAGGCTGTGATGAAAATGATAAAATAATTTAATTTTTTTCAATAAAGCGTGTTATGGCAGGAGTTTTTGGTGCAGTATTCCATATTTAGATGAATTTGTTTACTGGAATTTGAATACTGGATTCGGCGTAACATGATGATATTTGTTTGCAACTATTGTAAGAAATTATTATTCCGCGTTTAGGACAAACACTGAGCATATGGAATAAATTATTACGAAAAATCACGATCCATAGGACTTCGTTTTACAGCAGCAATAAATTGCCAAAAAACAAATAGGTAGAATGAATTTTTTTGCCTTTTTATCTACAATCACTAGTGAGAACAACTTAGCCACTTAGCCAACAACTAAGATAAACAAACATTTTTCCAGCCACCTTAAATGTCATTTAATTTGTACTACGGCTATATTTAAAACAACAAGACCTCTGCTTGATATGGGCGATCTAATCCTAGATAGGATTAAAATATTATTTAGAAAGATTTTGTCACAAATTACAAATACGGTCTCAAATACGAGAATGGGGAAAACACGATAAAAAATAGTACTTTTCTAACTAATGTAAGCGCTTTTACGGAAAAAAATTTGATGAAGTCGAATATTGCCGGGAAATAGAAATTTAAAAAATAGGAACCTTGCCATCTTATTGTTTTGAATAACTGTCAAATGACTGTAATAATTGAAATTAAAATCGATCATTCGTCAGAAATGGCGTAACACTTGGCTCTTGCGGCTGGAAATAAATCCTATTTCCCGGGTGATTATTGAATGATGAAGATTTGTTGAATATATTAGCCAAAATACAGTATCTAAAAAAATTACACATTGTGAGGTGAGAGTTGATTTATTTGCAAACTTGAGGGTTTCAAAAAGCTAAATAAAGAACCGTATCTTTAGCAGTTTGCCTGATATCACGTTCTACTTTAATGGTATCCACATTATAAATGTCAGTTTGAATCTACATTAAAAGGCCAGGTAACAGTGCATACAAGTCTTTCTCCCAGAGAATCTCTTTACTTTTGCTCCCTTATGATTTATCTTCATTCCGTATTTCCCGCGATGACAATCTAAGCATCAACTAAAGCTTGTAATCCCTTCAAAAATGGACTGGATGAAGAATCGAAGACGAAAACGTTAGCAAGCAATAACTCAGAACCAACAATGATGCAGTTACTGTCTTTTAACTTCAAAATCATCATTGTTCGACACGACCTAAAATTGGTTGACTACAGCCCTCCACCCTTCCCTATCTAATGCTAGTTCCCTTACCTCCTGGTACCTCATCTTATGTACTGTCATCTGAATGAAGTTTTTGTTACCATAGGGATAAAAAATGTAATATGTATTTTAAAAATAATTGGTAAGCGTGTAATACGTGAAGTCAAACAAGCTGAAGGTTGACGTAACATGCGTTAATGATGGATAGATAACTGATTATCGTTATCCAAAATCGAGTCTACTTAATGTTTGCTGTGTCTGTCATCGCCACACCAACTCTCATTTCTTTGGTCGTTCAATGCTAAGATTGGTTGACTGCAGCCTTCCACCCTTCCTTATGTAATGTTACTTCCATTACCTCCTGGTATATCTTCCTATGTACTTTTCTCTTTATTTGGTCCATGAACTTAATCCTGGGTCTTCCTCTGTGAGATTTTCCCCATATTTTACCTTCAATTATGTTCTTCACAAACCCATTGTCTCAGAGTGCGTCCGATCCATATTTTTCTTCCATGGTGTTCCATATGGTCCTTTCCTCTTTTACTCTTCTGTACACTTCATCATTTCTTATTTTGTCCGTCCATTTTATCTTCAGTATCCTCCTCCAGCACCAGGTTTCGAAGGCTTCTAGTCTTTTCTGGTCAGCTTTTCTAATGGCCCATGCTTCCGATCCATAGAGAGCTCTTTGCAGGTCTTTTAACTTAGCAGGATATAATGAAAGCGGAATTTTTAATCCAAATAAAAAATTGCCTTTTATAATTAGTTTCTGACTCTCTTAATCGAGTTGGAACATCTTTAACTTTGTAGTACTATCCCCTATAGCATATGTTGTAGGTAAATACACAATATCTGCACTGTAGTATAATTGGTTTGTATAGGTAAATAATTTTTCCACCAAATAAACTCCATATTTAAAGAGTTTTTCAACTCAGAAATTATATTTTTAGGAATCCCTTCCTCGTATTGCACAATGTTCGGCCTTATACATTTAAAAGATATTTCTTGTAATGGCCCAGGAATGAGTTCATGGACAAAATAAAGAGGGCAGTACATAGGAAGAGATACCAGGAGGTAAGGGAACTAGCAATTAATAGAGAAGGGTGGAGGGCGGCAGTCAACCAATCTTAGGACTCAACAACCAGTGACTTAATGAAGTGCATAGAAAAGTTGCTTTACAATAGCTGACAGCTCAACTAGCATCTCACCCTTGCCTAAGAGCTTCCCTGACAGACGCTAGGCAAGGGAAAATTTCAGAAGGGAAGGGAAAATTTCAGGTGAAGCTGCAGTAGGAGGACACACGGTTATCGATGAGCTTTTATGATAATTGGGTGGCTGAATGATTTAAAAAACTGTTCGATTGGAAGTGCCCATACATTTTTTTTTGAAAATAAGAAGCGTCACGGATATGAGCGGAAAACTGATTCATCCGGAGAAAATTATCCTTCCATATGTACCACAAATTATGCAGCAGATTAACTGATATATATATAAACCTGTTAATGAATCCACTTGGATTAATATTTCTTAATGTGTACTACCTCACTGTACTCGATCATGAAAAATGATGAGGCACATATATTCAACGCAAAAGTAAAACACATGAGAGATATTCCCGAGTTTATCGATCAATATCGACCCACAGTTTAAAGTTACGCAGGCGGAAAGCACGTGGGGTCGACGAGAATTTGCCACCGTCAATGACGACTTTCGTTCAATAGCTCTCTTTGTGCTGAAAATTAGCACTTAATTTTTAGCGATGAATTTAAATTAAATCATCTTGCTCCCTTGAATTTCAAAGGGACTAATGGATGGAGAGAGATAGAGAGCAGGGCAGAAGCATGTCACGTTTATCATTCTCATGGAAATCAGTTTCATGGAATCGGAAAAATACGCCTTTCAACTCCCACTAACCGAGAGTGAACAAGATTAGTTATGAAATTAAATCCGTGTAAAAAAGCTGGCATTATGAAATGAACGTGAAAGTCACTCTCTCACAGCTACACGTGAAAGTACAACTCACAGTTCTATCACGGAGGAAATGGACCCGAGGACGCGGGTTTATTTCGGGAAGTTTCCTTTGTTTTTGTTTCGACGCGCAAAAAAATGGCCTTTGTGAAAACCTACCCGGAAAAATCTGTCAAAAAAGTTAGATCATATATATGGTGGACACAGTGTCACATTGGTTTCCAGGGAGGGTGTTTTTATCACAATTTTGCAACCTCGCATTTCCCCTCTCTTTTTTTCAAGCTTTTTAAGAGTTCTAAATAAAGCCATCGTGAAAGTGTTAAAGTCTCGAGCACCTCTTCAGTGCCCAAAAGGCAGAACTGCTTCCCATTCATTTGAATGTCAGCATCCGTACGC
Organism: Ceriagrion tenellum; assembly: GCA_963169105.1. NCBI lineage: Eukaryota > Metazoa > Arthropoda > Insecta > Odonata > Coenagrionidae > Ceriagrion > Ceriagrion tenellum. The sequence continues at coordinate 58,565,929 of OY720632.1, read as the reverse complement.
TAGCGTTGACTTGAAAGGATTCTCGCTTATCTGAATTATGATTAAAATAAAAATTTGGTTTCAATAGCGTAATTTTCGAATTGCAACGATTCATTAAAACGTCAGCTCGTGCTAAAATATATTTTACCGACAAAAAAGCCATTATTCACAATATTAGTAGTTTTAGGGAGTATTATATTGGTCTCTTTCATGAATGAACATATACACACACATACCAATCACGCCGTTCCCTTTAGGGGTAGTCAGAGTCACTAAGTTTCACTCATAAATACATATTTGCACTCCTAACTCTGCTTCAATAATAGCCTCCATACTGACCTATCCTTGCAAATCTCTTTTGCTTCATTTACCCCCATACACTGCTTCATACACGCCCTCCTGTTTTTAAGACTCCTAATACGAGGGTGGGTCAATAAGTCCGTGACTTTTTGAATTTCCCGCGTAGTCGCTATAATTACAACAATACCCTCGTTAGTTACCACCTATTAGTAAACAACTGTAAAATTCTTAGCTAGTTCCATCCTTTAGTTTGTGTTTAATACCCATTGATAGCTGACTACCTCGTGATTTGAGAGGAAAATGGAAAAAAGAGAATTTCGTGTGCTTATTAAACATTATTTTTTGCGGAAAAAAAACATCACTCAAACCAAGGATAAGCTTGATAAATACTATGGGGACTCTGCACCATCAGTTTCAATGATTAAGAAGTGGTTTACAGAATTTCGTTGTGGCCGTACAAGCACGGAAGATGCCGAACGTTCTGGACGCCCAGTTGAAGTCTCTACACCCGAAACAATTGAAAAAATTCACGATATGGTGTTGGCCGATCGAAGAATGAATGTGAAAGAGATTGTGGAAGCCATAGGCATCTCACATGGCTCAGTGGTTTCAATTTTGGAAGATCACCTGGATATGAGAAAACTTTCCGCAAAATGGGTGCCGCGTTTGCTCACAATCGACCACAAACGCAATCGTGTGACAACTTCGCAGGAGTGTTTGGCCTTGTTTAACCGCAATATGGACGAGTTTTTGCGACGTTTTGTAACTTTGGATAAAACGTGGATCCACCATAACACACCAGAAACCAAACAGCAGTCAAAACAGTGGGTTTTTCGGGGTGAGTCGGCGCCAAAGAAGGCCAAGGTGGGTTTGTCAGCCAATAAAGTCATGGCGACCGTTTTTTGGGATGCACGCGGTATAATCCACATTGACTACCTTCAAAAGGGTAAAACAATCAATGGCGAAAATTATGTCAACTTATTGGGTCGATTTAATGAGGATTTGAAAAAAAAACGACCGCATTTGGCCAAGAAAAAAGTTCTTTTCCACCAAGACAATGCAAGGGTGCACACCTGTGCAGTGTCCATGGCAAAAATCCATGAATTGGGCTACAAATTGTTGCCTCATCCACCCTATTCTCCGGATTTAGCCCCGAGTGACTATTTCTTTTTTTTTCAAACCTGAAGAAATGGCTCGGCGGAAAGAGATTTGACTCCAACGATGAAATCATCTCACAAACAAATACGTATTTTCATGACATCGACAAATCTCATTTTTTGGAAGGTATAAAAAAATTGGAAAACGTTGGACCAAGTGTATAGAGCTCAAAGGAGACTACGTTGACAAATAAAATAATTTTTAATCCAAAAACCTATGTTTGATTGAAAAAGTCACGGACTTATTGACCCACCCTCGTATTCCTCCGCCTATGAATTTTCTCAACCACATTCAACCACAACTTTCTCGGCCTACCTCTCCCTCTGGCACTATTCATTTCACTCTTATTTATCTGTTTCGTTATTCTTTCATGAATGAATACCTCCATTAAAGCATATATATGTACCTATTAATGAGGAATTCTGAATCATACGCAATACTGCTAACTCCAGTATATTTTGGTACATCCTTCAATAGTCACATTCAAATGGGAAAATAAGAACAACGAAAGCGTTTGAATATACAAAAGAAAGTGTATCCAGCTTACCTCGAATTTTTACTGAAAGTCACAATACCAAGTCACATTCATAATTCACTCGTTTAATGAGTAGAGTTAAAGCACCAACCATACACTACTTTGTCACAATATCTTGCTCTGAAGAATTCTTGTGAAAGTTGATTCGAAATTTTGGCTAAGACATGCGCGATATCCTCTCCACAAAAGCAGGAGCAAAAATGTAGATTCATGGGACCTGGTGGGGTTTTAATATTTTTTAACTGTAAAAATTAAATATTATTTTTCATATATCCACCATAAGAATTATACGATAAAATAGGAGCAGGGACACGACTTCTCCAGCCATGCTCAACACAAATACGAGGGCTGTTCAAAAAGTAATGATAAAAGCGCTCTACAGAAAAAACTATTTATTCAGTCTTCGAAATCTACATGTTCTTTTTCGAAGTAACCCCAGTCGGTTCTAAAACACTTCTGCCCCTGTTCCTGCCACTTTTTAAACACGAACGCCAGGCCATCTTTCTCGAGCTCCTTGCACCGCGTCTCCACATCTTTGACGACCTCGTGATTAGTCTTGAATTTCCGTCCCCTGAGCGGAACCTTGACTTCGGGGAACAGCCAAAAATCGCCAGGAGCCAAATCTGGATTGCACGGTGGGTGAGGTATGATTCCGACGCCGCGAGAATTCATGAAATCCACTTAAGTGTGTGCGACGTGGGGCCGTTCAAGTACGGCCGATGCACGATGTTGCATTTGCACCGGTGTGAGGAGGCGCGGCACCCATCTCCAAGACACGCGTCACATGGCCAAATATCGTGCAAAATCGAAAATGCGCCGCCAACTGATAAGACATATACATGAGGCGAGCCCCTTAAGAGTAATTCGTCGTCCTTCGCGGATGATAGCGGCAGCAGTATTCCTTACAACCTCGGTGTGAGACATTGAAGGACGCCCCCCGTGTGGCTAGTCGGCAATGCTTTCTCTACCCTCATAGAACGCTTTGTACCACTTGTAAAAGATCACCTGGTTCATAACATCATCATACACCGTAATTAAAAATTCATACTCAATTTTCGGTTCTTCCCGAGTTTTACTAAAAATTTCACGGTACAACGTTTCTTTTAAATTTCATCCATGATGGACATCCTAGGCGAATATCTTACACACGTTACGCGAATCGTTACATACGTTCACTTACAGCACCGATTGACAAGAAACTGGTCTTTGTAGATGGCTAATAGAATGGGCGAAAAGATGGCATGCAGTATTGCTACCCTTCGCGAAACATTTTTCCCCAAGGACACTATTATCATTACTTTTTGAACAGCCCTCGTAACTCTATCTAAATTGAACAGCTTTACTTTGAGCAATCAATTTTCTATTTACGTTTACAAAATATATGCACTGTAGCACGTTCACACTCTTTTCGCATTTTCATTTTAATTGAGATTTTATTATGGAAACAGGAGGCGAATAATTGCCTGGTTCAATTTCCACTTCCATCATGGCTCGCTAAATGTTTCCCCTCGGAGGCAACTCGAACTGACAGAGAGTACTGCGGCAGCCAAATGAATTCAAACTCGCACCGAGTGTGAAGTGTGTCGCGTTGGACAGACACCACCTAAGGGGTGCCCAGCGGGGAGGCATTGCATGCAATACGAAGGCATCGCTGGCACCCGAGGATTCCGCAAGCAAGCCATTTAAAAGCCTTCATCTACGGTTTCCTTCCTCCCCCCCCTTCCGCCCCATCTCCCTCCCCCTTCCTCCTCCTTCTAAACATCCTCCGACCCCTCCCCCACCTATCGGCCGTTAGCACCACCGCCACCACCACCACCAACTTCCTTTGTCGGCGGGGCCATGCCCGCTTCGCTTGTACCCCTTTAAACTTCCGAGCAGTAGGCCATGGACGTACATCATCCCAAGCGAGACACGATTTTTGAAAAAAATTTGAAAAAACAGAGGAGGAATCTCCAAGCCGATCTCACGCCTTGCTCCCCCCTTCCACTCCTCCAATCTCACCCTCCGGAACACTGACGTCGAAGAAGAAGAAGAAAAAGGGGAAATGGCATGATGGGGGGGCATATTTTTTTTCCTTTAGTAGGCCAAAAGATCTCACTCCTTCGGCGATAAGGAGGGAATGAGAAGGAAAAAGAAAAACAGCTTAAGCACCGGCCACCGGATCCATCGAGAACCGATGGAAAAAAAGTATGATCTCCGCGGCGCGTCTCTCATTTTTTTCATTTCGCATCTCGGAAGGAGGGAAAAACGATTTTCAGGAGCGGAGTGAATGGGTTATTTTTTTTCCCAGAGGAACGATCGCATCTCCGAGCAAAAATATTCACGCCTTAGAGAGTCCATCAAAAGGAGAAGGGATGGAAACGGAGAGCCTTCCCATCAGGTAGTGCTTCGCGCCCTGGCTGATGAATATTTAGTTCTCTCGTACGCAACACATCCCCCCCGAGGGGAGAGAAAGAGGAGTCTAGCAGCAAAACGCAAGATAAAAACCACGCACGAGGTGTTGTACTGCCTTGTTGCCTCCGGAATAGGTTTTTTGTGGGCACAAAGAAGATTCTCCAAAGGCTACGTTTCATCCACTCGTTCCACGGTGCTTGCTTCGCTTATTTGAGTATGGAGCCAATTGAGTGTGGAGTGCCGATGGGGCATCAAAAGCAGCCCTCGGCTCTACCGGCCTGAATCCCTCAAGAGATACGACCGCCGCCAGACAAAGGACACGGATGTAACTCTCAAAGGACCCAGAGTTTGCATTTTGCGTCGGAGAACTGCGAGGAACGAGCTCTGCGAGCCACATTTAGGCGCTTGGTGTTCTGGACGCCGATTGAAATTGAGATTTGAATGCACATGACCGTAACCTGAGGAATCCACTCTTTCGAACACACTTTGCGGCAATGCATTCGATAAATGCCTAAAAACTTCTACTGCGAAAAATGGATTCATACCCTACAAAATGAAAATGGAATAAAAATATATAAGACAAAGACTAAAATCCTAGTATGCGGAAGAGAGAAGCAGAATGTATAAGTCACCCAGAAAGGTGAGAAATTGGAGCAAGTTGATCCCATCACTATCTCAGAAGTACCTTCAACGTGGGATGGAAGAAGTTAAACGGGCATCAAGCGGAGAATAACCCAAGCTAAGAAAGCCTTCATGGGAAAAAGACAATTGTGCTCAAAGAAGATAGGACTACAAACCAGGAAACAGTATGTGAAAACATTCGCGAGGAGCGTGGCACTCTATGGAACGGGAGCATGGACCATTGGAAAGGCTGACCAGAAAATACTTGAAGCCTTCGAAACCTGGTGCTGGAGGAGGATGCTGGAGATAAACTGGACGGACAAAATAAGAAACGATGAATTGTACAGAAGAGTAGAAGGGGATAGGACCATTTGGAACATCACACAGAAAAGAAAAACAAGATGGATCACCCTGAGACATAAACGGTTTGTGAAGAACATAATTGAAGGTAAAATGGAAGGAAAAATCCCCAGAGGAAGAGCCAGGAATAAGTTCATGGACCAAATAAAGAGGAAAATAAATCGGAAGAAAAAGCAGGAGGTAAGGGAACTAGGGAGGAGAGGACCACATGGAACACTATGGAAAAAAAGAAAAAAGGTGGATTGGACAAACCTGGAGACACAAGGGATCTGTAAAGAACATAATTGAAGGAAAATAGAGGGAAAAGTCCCCAGGGGAAAATCCAGGAATAAGTTCATGGACCAAATAAAGAGGGACGTACTATCGTTTCCAAAAGTCTGAGTGCATCCACTTTGCCCCATTCTACGGTTTGTGCGGTGGGAAAAACTTTGAAATTTGGCATTACTTGCGGACTGCGTCTTTTGCTGGGCTAGCTTCACTTTTTGTGAGACGACGTTAGGGAATGAGTTACCAACGAAAGGATCGAAGGGGACGGATTTAAACACGAGAGAGGAAAGCCCCATAGGAATGCACCGAAGGTTATTCGCGCTCATGCGGTTGCGACACAACGATGGAAGTCCCCGAGTTGTGTGATTTTCGCTCTCGAAATTCACATTTGTCCTCACGAGTGACCCTCTCTATAAAAGCGGCGCGGTAGCCGCGTGGTTAGGACTGCCTCACTGGGCGAATGTGAAACATTCGCGGGTTCGATGCTCAGTCTTTGTCTTTTTTTGCACTCAAGTAATTTCAATATGACTGTGACAATTAACCTCGAGTACTGTCTCTTTACATCAACGCACCCGGTACTGTTTATTATATTACAGGAATTCAATAATGATTCAGGACAACCCAATACGAAAGGTGACTCCTTGAATTCTTATTTCTCCTTAAGCCAATCTATTCATAGTGAATAAATACTTAAACTTCTCACTGCCTGAATATTTTTGGTCAAATATTGAGTATGGCAAATACTCGCGAGAGGTAAGATTCCTATGCTCGAAACCAATCTCTCTTGTTACCACCTAAATATCAAGTAGCATTATAGGTATGATATTTATGGTGATTCGCGAGTGATACATATCATCTAAGTTTCTTAGATAGGCCTCTTATTCAAACTACTAGTTCTCAAAGAAATTATATGCTGTGAAAAACCGTATTGATGCTATAGAAAGAGGGTTTCTCGGCAAGTGGGTGAACGAGCAAAAGTAAATCATACGGCTCGGGTCGAAAAGAGTATCCAGTTATTTATTTACCGTAGTCTTCTGACGATTATTGTGTTCTTGATATATTTTAGCGGCTTGCCAGGGGGGAGCAGGGGGAGCGAATGCCCCCCCCCCCCGAACCCTATGTTCTGGCTCCCATAAATCTGTTAATGTTTCCACTCTTAAGTCCCAAATACGTGCGTGAATCAATTTCATAACTTAATTATCAAAAATAAATTCTACAAGGTCTACAAGTTTGGATGGTATAATACGAGAACAATAATACGGTAGAAGTATGTTCTAGTATGTTTAGTAAAATGGTGAATTAATGAGTCGGCACCCCCAAAATTTCCCCCCTCCCCCATTCCCCCCGGCGCTCCTTAGCCCCAAAACCTGGCTACGCCACTGGATATATTATTTTAAAATATCATTGGATGCTGCATAGTTTTTCGAAAACCGGAGTCACCGTTCTATGTTAACCCCTTCTTGGGTAATTTCTGCGAGGTATTCATTTCTGGGCGGGGAAAGGATAAAAGAATTTAAAATGGGAATTGTTAATCCTTGCTTCTTTCATATCGTTGACACTATTTATTCAATGGAAAAACCACCAGACTAGCTTCCAAAGTTCATATTTTCTTCATTTCTTCGGAAATGAGTGGATGTTATTAGTGAAATTAACATGATCTGCAAAAAAGGACGGCGAAAATATTTACGCTGTCATAATTCTACCAATTGTTTATTAGCCGCAACGGATTGTGATTTGTCTTCTTCTCTCAATGCAGCCGAAAGGAAAAGGGTGTAAAAAGAAAACACATTTAATTCTTTCGATTTTTAAATACTTTTTTCGTCGACCCCTGTCCACCACTTCCTGTAACCGAAGGTTCATTGATGCGCCAAAGTTTTCGCATATTTGAGGCTGTCTTCGGAAGGAATCCCATAACTCCCGGAAATGGGCTTCAAATTCCTCCACAGATTTTGTATCAACAAATTTCCACTCCTGAAACATAAGGCCCCACAAGTTTTCGATGGGATTTAAATCTGGTGAACATGCCGGCCAAGGTAACACCACTAATTGCTTATTTCGAAAAAAAAAGTCTGGCTGTATGTATAGGGCAGTTGTCCTGTACAAAATTTGTTTCCCCATTCGGAGCAACCTCTTTTGAGAACGATATCAGATTATCTTCTAATACGTTAACGTACTCTAGCGCGTTCATTCGAGTCGACGTCCTGACTAACTGTCCAGGACCAGAATCGGTCATTGCCCCCCAAAAGCTTGCAGTAACACGCACAGATGTTTTTGTCCTCAATATGTTGCTGGATTCGTATCTATAAACACCGATGAACACCCATTCTTCTGGCAATCTCGGAGATATGCATCCCGGCGGCCACCATTCCAACAATCTTGCCTCTGCTAGCTGCAAAGAGCTCGGCAGAAGGATCACTTTCCATTGCGACGGTCTGAAAGCGACTGGCTTTCCGTTCATCGAACATATTCAGGAGTATTCTATGGTTTACCAATATTCTATTTAATTGTACGGACTCGACGCAAGACCACCAAATAACTCTCAGTATACTTTATTTTGGAAAGAAAAAATATATACAACCGATTGTACCAGAAGAAATCTATATAATTTTTGGAGATGATATGGATTATGAAGAGAATTTAATGGTAACATTCTCTGAAAAATTGAACACAACAAAGTTACCAAGGAACTTGTATTATTTATGAATTTTAGGATTTATTTGTTTATTAAACATAGGCTAGAAACTAGATAGTTACAGTATTATGATAGCGTAAATATTTTCGCCGTCATATTTTGCAGATCACGTTAATTTCACTAATAACATCCACTCATTTCCGAAGATGTTTAAGTATTTATTCACTGTGAATAGATTGGCTTAATGAGAAATAAGAATTCAAGGAGTCATCTTTCGTATTAGGTTGTCCTGCATCATTATTGAATTCCTGTAATATAATAAACAGTACCGGGTGCGTTGATGTAAAGAGACAGTACTCGAGGTTAATTGTCACAGTCATATTGAAATTACTTGAGTGCAAAAAAAGACAAAGACTGAGCATCGAACCCGCGAATGTTTCACATTCGCCCAGTGAGGCAGCCTTGTGAGGTAACCACGCGGCTACCGCGCCGCTTTTATAGAGAGGGTCACTCGTGAGGACAAATGTGAATTTCGAGAGCGAAAATCACACAACTCGGGGACTTCCATCGTTGCGTCGCAACCGCATGAGCGCGAATAACCTTCGGTGCATTCCTATGGGGCTTTCCTCTCTCGTGTTTAAATCCGTCCCCGTCGATCCTTTCGTTGGTAACTCATTCCCTAACGTCGTCTCACAAAAAGTGAAGCTACCCCAGCAAAAGACGCAGTCCGCAAGTAATGCCAAATTTCAAAGTTTTTCCCACCGCACAAACCGTAGAATGGGGCAAAGTGGATGCACTCAGACTTTTGGAAACGATAGTACATACAAGTGAGAAGTCGATATGAGGAGGTGAGAGAGTTAGCATTTGATAGGGAAGGGTGGAGGGCTGCAGGTGTTTCGGCTCACGCCGCAGGATTACAACTTCCGCCCCCGGTTTGCAAGCTTTCGCTTATACCCGGGGACAAGGAAGAGGTGGGAGGAAAGGATGGGTAGGGAAGGTTAGCAAAACCACAGCCCCTTCGAGGCCAACACCAATGAGGCGGATTGAGGTCAAAAGGACCTCAAGGGGCCTCCGCCTCCCCGTAGTGCTCGTATTAGTCTGGTTACCCCAAACAACTGAGACGAGTGACCGTCGGCCCCGCTTTCGCGAAAGACCTACCGCACTTCTTTGTGTACCGAGAGAGCCCGTTGCCCAATTATTTGGGATTAGGTATCTCTCTGGCCCACTTTACGGGTTGACGCCGTGCGGTCTGCCGAAGTACGTCCTCGAGTCGGAGACCACCGGACCCATGGAGGGTCAATTCGGACCAATTATGGTCAAAGCGTGGGTACATCCCACCTCTCAGTAGTTCTCGTCAACCCCTGGTGGAGGGCTGCAGTCAACCAGTCTTAGGATTGAACGAAAAATGAAGAAGACATTACAAAAAGACTAGTGTCATCAATTGATCAGCAAATTAAGACTGGCCAAGTGAATGCCTCTCTTGGAAGAACGAATAAGCTAAGTTACATTGACAATGATGTCAACCAATTTGGAATAGAGTATGATTTTTAAAAGAAATATTCGATTTTTGAAAGGAATGTATCTGACAAATGATGAAGGACATAAAATTAAAGAATTGTGTTGTATGAAGTGAGGTTGAAAACTGAGCTGAGAGTGGAAAGGTGAGCTTCAGCTAAATCAACCTCCGGATTGTTTGCTACTGATAATGATGATTTGATTTACAATAATGAAATTTCCATTGACCCATGAGCATGGTTATTTTTTTCATTTAACAAGTTTTTTACTCACAAAACTTTCACCATACCTCGTAAATAAATAAAACAGACACGATCTGGGTTTCGATGAATGATTGTCATCATCGGATCGTCATCATCATTCGTCGAAACCCGGGTCGTGTCTGTTGTATTTATTTACGTGGTGTTGTAAAAGTTTTGTGAATTAAAAAATTGTTAAACATGGAATACCACCAAGTGACAAAATACAGAATTTTATTTATTTTTTTCATTTGTTTGACAAAAAAATATTTCGTCGAGAAAACATGGAGAAAATTACCTCAACAGACCTTACATGGAAATCTAAATCAACCATTATACTCCTGAGGCGAACTATTCCTAACATTTTCCTGAAAATGCACCATTCTCTCACGTAATAAGAAAATATAGGGGCTTCATTAAAGGTAAGATTAAAAAATTGACCGAAGCACGCGAATTTGAAAACATGCATTTCAAAAACTGTGAAAGGTCCACGTAAGATGGAGGGAAATCCCCGAATATCGCAACGAGCAAAAAAAAATCTAAACAATAATTAATTCAAAACATAATTTAATGCTAGTTGTTGATTCCATTATTTCTTGAAAATACTAGTTTAAGCTTGATATTCAATTTGTAAATGTGTAAATTGCTGTGGGACCACCAAAAACTAAGAAAAGAAAGAAAAAAACTGTATTTTTGGCAAAACGGGAAAAACTATTTGATTTCCGCGAAGAATATTGAATACTTTTACTTGAAATTTGGAGTAGTTAAATTGTACTACTATGTCATTTGTTTCACAGGTACGATGCATGTGCTACGTACCTTTGGATTTTTAAAGTAGTATTTCGTGACCTTTGCAAAATTTGAATTTTCAGATAAAAAGTTTGACCTATTTTCATGCAATTACGCTCATTTTGTAGGTATTTTCAAAGGACTCAACTTTCGCTTGACTTGTTTTCTAGAAAAATGTATAGTTTTTTCTATAATTTGGAAAAATCCTTTCAAATTATAACTGCTGAATAAACATTTTCCTATCATTGTTTCTGTGAGACCAAATATACTACCATTCACTACCTTTCACCATCAGTCAACAATCCTGAGATTGGTTATACGCAGCCATCCACTCAATTCTCCTATCAGCTCATCTCTTCATTCGAATTCATATTGAAAACAATCTATGTAATTTTCCTCAATAATTTTCACCAATTAAGAATTCGAATATTTCAAATAAGAATTTTATTTATTTATTCGTAGAAGAATTTTTAATTCAATGGATTGTTTTCAATATGGATTCGAATATAAAATACTTGCATGAAGTGACATCTGAAGGTGTAAAGTTTTATCTCTTCATATTTACGTATTTCATCTCTTTCATATCTTTCATCACTTGTTCCATATACCTCAAACGAGGCCTTCCTCTGCCATTACTACCTCTGTCATGTTGAATTCAATGGATCCATGAGGTCCATACTTTGCAAAATCAGATGCCTTGGCTCCTAATCGACTGGACAGCAAAGAGACTTATCCCTCCTTTCTTTTTTATCTCCCGTTCGCCAACCAACCGCGCGCCCAAATGGGACTCTTCCTCACCGCGGAGGAGAGCCATCGCAGAGAGGCCGCTGAAGAGAAAGACGGTGGAAGAAAAAGACGGAGGAAGTAAAAACGAGTGAAGTGGAAACACTCGTGCGTGCTTGGAGGAGGTGGTGGATGGGCGTTGAGGGGAAAAAAACTCAAAGGGGAAAGAGGTGTCATTAATTGGTTCACGGGACTGCGATTAATTGGCCCCGAGGGAAAGATTATCCGACCATCGCATCCGGTATTACAGCGAGAGGATGGGGGGGTGTTCGTCCTTGGCGCCCTTAAGTAATTGATCGTGTAAATGTGACGATAGTCTGCCATTACCAGCAGGCAACAGTCTCAAAATGGGGTTAACGCTTAGGGATTCTGACACCAGACTCCAAGATATGATTGCATCGAAGATGTAAAACGATAGATAACATTTTTCATCGATTGCAAATAGAATTTTATGGGAAGTCGAAGCGATAACATAGCGCGAGAGTCTCTCACACGGAGGAAAAAAAACTTACAGCAACTCGCCAAGGATTTGCGTTGCAACGAAGGAAGTTACATCACACGCATTCAAGTACGTAGAGCAGTCGAGGTCTTGATATTCAAAAGGTGTAAGTAACGAGATGATAATGAAGACCTGGCTTCGTATATAACTGAGAGATAGTTAAAGAGAAAAAACAAAAAAGATGAAATGGAAGGAAGGGGAAACAAGACAGAGGGAAAACATGACAGAGGGAAAGATGAGATATAATGAAGTGAAAAGGAATCAGAGAATTGGATTCGTGTACGATAGTCATCTATAAGAAGAAATTTGGGAGGTCTTAGATTTTACAAGGAACGATGAATTTGCGCATCCCGATTTTAAAATAATGAAACTATAAACATCATCTTTACTACTCATTTCAAGGGATTATAAATTGTGTTAACACATGCGGTACAATTTAAGTCCGGGCATGTGTAAACTTTGTTATTCAGAGTCGATGAGTATTATTATTTCATTTTAAATATTTGAATGGAATTGTCGAAACGCGATTAAGCGGAACTGTAGAGTTAAATTGTGAAATTTACTGCTAATCACAAATCGAACAACCTATATTTATAATGTTGGGAAGCACTGTGATACTCGCATACTGTTTATGTAATTTGCTTTTAGTCAAACCCTAACTGCAAAAAACCAATCATTGCACTTCCACTTCCACAAGTCAGAATTGAGTTGTGATTTGAAATATAATGTTAAATTTCTGATGCAAAAAATAATACAAACATCTTCACCCACTTCCATGAAGCGGAATTGAGTTGTTGTTTAAAGTATAATTTTGAATTGCTAATGCATAAAAATAATACAAGCATCCTTAGACGTTTGATTACTTCAAGAATTTTAAACATTTCAGACAAGAGGATTTAGATTCAGATTTACGCCAAGCGTCTCCGAATTAATACATTACTCTTCCAAAGAATTAAAATGAAACTTTCTCTCTTCTGAAGTCAATTAAGCGAGTGAAATCGATGTTATGGCTGAATACAATGGCCAATTACAACAGAAAATAATACCGGCCTGTGAGAGAGTATTTCTCTGAGAGGAAATCAAATCTGAACGCATGCATACTTTTCCAAGAACCAGGAATCCTATTTTTCAATAGTATATTAAAATTTAGGAAAAACATTTTAATTGCTAGACTACATCAGATGGAAATATTCTGTTCAACTTTTTATTTACATCACACATAAATGAGCGTCCGAAATAACGAATAATCCAACTTGAGCAATTTTAAATTTCACTGCGTTAATATAGATAAACTATTTCTTTTTCTGCCCTGTCAATTTATTTTTAAGCAGTTTGTTAAACAAATTAAACTTCGTAATGTCAAAATAACGACGAAAAAAGAAGAAGTTATAGATCATAGAGAATCGGTTGATAGAAGAGTTCATAGTTGGGTCAATTCTTATATATATGAGATATTCTCACTACTTTACGAAATAAACATCACTTACTAGCAAAGGTACTCGTTGAAATTCAACGGGGGATGAAAGAAAGACAAGGCATATTCAGGCAAGGCAAGCTCATGAGGTTTATTTTATTCTTGGCAAATCAGCTATAATTTAAGTTTTATTTTTTAATTCAGCAGATGAAAACCGCATTATATTATGCTTAATGAGTTTCAACATTCTTTTGCAGAAACATATGGAAAGTAAACTACAGGCCATTTGCATTCCAGAGGCTTTCCGCATTAATATAACATCGAGGCATTCTCCTGCTTTACATGGGTCCAACTTAAATTAGTCCACTTGAAATGAATGTTGCCAGTTTTAGGCAAAAATATCCCTGAAAATATAGTAATCAGCCACATTTCAATAGACGGCCTACATTTACACTGTAATACATATCTCTAAATATAAAAGCCAGCCGCCATTGTAAAGGCCCCATTTCCCTTCCAAAGCTAATGCTAATTCCACGGTTACCAAGGAAATATCCCATTGTTGACAGAAGTAAAATTCATAAACTTGATATGAAAAACGCGATTTCTAGGGAAATTCTATTCGTATAAGAAAATTGATTGAAAAAATAAGAAACTGCAATCTTTTATTCATCTAATGGCGAAAACTATAGCCTTCTATCTTTAGTAGAACTACTTAAAATTTCCTAAAGAGAAACCTCTACACTTGAACCAATATGTTTAGACTTGAGTTTTTCGAACACACAAGACACCAGACGGCCCAATACGCTGCCCTTGGGGCCCAGGAGTCTTCCTTTTAGTTCCAGTAGTCCTTATTTCCTTAAAAAAGCTTTACTGATCCCATGTGTGAAAATTTACTAAAATCGGTTCACTCGCTCAATACTTATGAGGCTTTTAAGAAAGCATTCTTTTAGAACCTTTGACCCTCTGGGGCCCCAGCGTGACTTACGACCCCATGACTGTTGTGCATTCAGTATAGGTATATTTGACTAATTTCTAATACAGGCAAGAATTATCTTCCAGGGCCAATTTTTGGCGATGAAAGGACCCACTTGAGGGCCTTCTAGGGCCCCAAGGCCCTTGTTCTGTAACCTATGCGTGAACCAGATATATCAAGTATCTTCCTGCCAAATTTTGTTTCAATCGATTCAGTGGTTTATGAGTGATTGAGTAACAGACAGACAGACACCACTAGATTTTTATATATTAGTAAGATGTTTCGTCGACTTGCCTCATCAGTGACTTCATTGGACACCGCGTGCAATCAAATACTAATTCGTACACCTGATGGTCCGTACAATGATCGAGGTCCTCGATGCGGGAAATCAATTTGCAATACTCGAGCCAGTGAACAACAAGGACTACAATCCGTACGGTTTCAGGGTGAATAATGTGAAATTTTGCCTGTTCGAAAAGAAAATCTTAATCCACCTGAAGATGACATAATGTGTTGAAACCCAGGTCGTATATTAAATTTTCTCTGAGTGGAATTTTCATAGTTTTTCTTTTCTAACAAGAAGTACAATGCATATTTTCAAATTTTATATATCTACCAGGGAAAAATATCATGAAATGTCCATATATTTCGTTTTCTCAAACCCTAGAAAAACCTGATTTTTTAAATATCAATTTGTTAAGGAGAAGATAGGAATGATTTTTTCCTAAATAATGGTTGTAATTTATTCCATTGTCCGAAGTTTCAAAAATATATTTTCCTTCCTCAGGGGTATGCAACTTAACCACATGATTTACCAGGGATTTGCTCCTCACTTTCGGCACAAGAGTTCGAAAAAATACGCGTCGCAGATATAAATCTAAGCACCCCTCTTTACAACATATACTAATTGGTAAACGTGTTTAGCATGCATTTTTTGTTAAACATTGTACCAGAGTGAATAGCTATTTCCATGTAAATGATTGCGCGACTCAATTTTTGGACCCTGTGGAAACGTCGGCAAATGGAATAATAATATCAAATGTTTTGAAAACCCAAGACTTATCTTCTCCTGAAAAGATACATTTTCAATAATAAACATCTTAAACACTTGAGTTGACCCTTAGAAATGAGTAGAACATACTAGTACGTTGATATCTATAGAACAACACAATTATAAATTCTCACGTGAGTATTCGTGAAACCATTGACACAATAATTTTAGCGGAAAGCTCCCGATGAAGGGCAAAAATCGAAAGAGTATTTGCTCCATTAGCAATAAAGCGAAAATTTTGCTCAAGATTTCAATCCGATTTACGAGGAACTCTTATAGGGAACGCTAGCACAAGAGTATGCGAAGACGATGACGAATTGCATCCAGAAAGAGTGCTGAAAGAACAATGGAAATGGGGATAAATGTGGGTTCGCGAGAACGGGCGGGAGAGATGGGGACCACTTGACCCAGCCGTGCGAGCGGAAATTGGAACGGCCCAGCAGCTGGGAAGCAAAGATTCTCGGGCGCGCGCGCGTGCACGTATGAACAGCGCCAAGATTTGGGTCCCCTTCCCCGCCGCAAAGGTCGATTTTCTGGAGATTATAATCTGCGCATGAATCCGGGTCATTCACGCCGAATTAAGGTTTTCTTTCACGCCTGGATCCCGATAGAAAAGCAGCGATTTCGTAGAAATTTTCATTATATTTCATTGCTTTGGTATTATCATTGGCACAAGGCATACTATTAGCTCGACGTGGGAAAAAAGTTTGAGATTTGGCACATTACTTCCAAAGCAGACGATCCTACAAGAATTAATAAGTTCTCTTTAAATATCGGTGAATGACTAGAATAGTTTTCATTACATGCAAGGTAATGACGATAACTTAAAACTTCATTGTTCCACATGTTTTCATTTGTAACGATCGGGGTTTCAACGTTCAACGTCATCTTCAGCTCCTCGAAACTCGGGTCGTTTCAAATGAAAACATGTGGAAAAACAATGTTATAAGTTATCATTATTATGATAACAAATTTTATAAAGTTATACCCAAAACCACCAATATTCAGGGTAGTTTTGAAGTTTCATAAACTAATATGGTTCACAATATCTTCAAATTCTAGGAACCTCGAATTGAGATTTCACCGCCCCAGTTCAACAACATTGTATGACCCAACAAAACAAATATGTTCAGCAAACTTCATTATTTAACAGTTATTGTAGACAACTACCTTCCCGCAAAGGCTGTAAATATAAGGAAAAGTTGTTGCTTCTTTTCTGCATAAAAAGGACAGAGACTACTGACAGTTCACGAACTCCAAACTTCAAATTTCTTGTACCGAGTCGGGGAGGAACCACCATGAATTTTTAGGATGAGTGTTCTTTGTTTGCCCCACGGTAAAGTGAAAAGAACGGATTCAAACCTATATATTATGGTGAAATGACTCGACGCTAACTTAACCTCCCAATTTTGCGGCAAAAGGGGAGAGTAATAATTACACTCGAACCATTTCCTAATCTCCCGCTTTCGTGGAAAGTGTATCATTGACGCCAAAAAGAACGCCTTGAGACATTCTCGCTTCCTCTTATTCGGGCGTCCTCGGCTTGATTCTGATGGGCGTTCCCCTTAGACTGATTGTGCGTCGTGGGAAGTGGCCTTTATTTAAAGACAAAAGCGCCGGTTCTCAGACAGGTGATAATATAACCTTTCCAATCTAGAGCGAGTAAGTAGATCACGTAGGTCCAGAAATAAATCTTTTGTGATGTCACGGAATTACAGGTGAACTGGGCATTTCCATGCTTGGAATTTAGAACAATCGGTCTCAGTGTGACGGTATATACATTAAATGCTTATCCAATTAATGTGATCTTTTAATGTGCTATATATTCTCTGGATACACACGTGATACCTTATAATATTTGCGTTGACATTTCTGCGGTTCATATTTGTATTCTTAAAGCATGGAGATACAGATATTACTGCAACTGAAGACAAATGTTAGACAAGAATTACGAGTTCAAGAAAGCAATTAAAATACCTCGTTGATTACGTAAAGGAAAGGGAAAGATACCATTCACTTCTTCAAAAGAATGCTCAATTGTCAGTCAATTAACAGTAAAAAGAAACGAGGCCCGATCAAGCTTCTATATCCGTTCAGTATTTTCCTGAAGAGTACAGCTTCAACGTTTTTCTCGTTTACAATAGAATATTAATATTACTTCTTGAATCCCGTTTTTGGTTCTTAATTCTGTAAAAAAATATGGACATTACAACTTTGCAATCAAAACTGGACGCCAAAAGACGAACATTTACATTCATTCGCCGAGTTTCCTCCGCTCTATGAGTTTATAAAACTTTCCCTGTGGAAAACACGAGTAGCATAACTTTAGAGATTTTAAAAAATGGCCCATTGCACCAATTTAAATTTTTACATACATGCTTTCTAATTACTTAAAATATTTTTCAGCGGTTGCCTCCTTATTCCTGTAGAAGTCAATGTCTTGTCAGTCACAAAAAAACAAACTAAGTGAGTTCATGGATTGAAATCAATCAAATAAACACAATATCGCTCCCTGATACCTTTGTATCATCAAAGTACTAAAACCATTAGACCTCTTGAAACCTGTTTCCAGTCCTAAAGGCAATTCAATTCATTAATATTGTTGTAAGTCATCGCCATATATGGGGATAGGATGGTGGTTTAAGGATATTCATTCAATAAGGGAGAACCAAGGCTCTAAAAAACCTCAGAATGAAACCAGTTATAGCACTTCTGTCTATAATTAAACAAATAAAACCAAAATATCACTTTGTGGCTGTTCAGTTTCACTTGGTAGACAAAATAAGAGGTAATTTTAAAGAGTTAAAAGAGGTATCATATTTTCATTGTTTTTTTTCATTTTTCCAAATAATTAAGCCCTCTTCCATAAAAATGTTTTCTGAGCAGAGGTAGTGCGATAGGCAAGTTTTCACTTAAAACTGATATATTTTTGTATCGAATATGTTTGAATTATACCTAATAAGTTGACCAACGGGAGGGTTACAAATAATTTCCGACTACATCACTTCATGCCTCCTGCGGACTTTAGCCGGTAGAGAGGATTCGCCCGTATGTTTGAAATTCCTTCTTTACAAACAAATATTTTTAAAGAAGAACCCATTGCCCACTCTCCAATAAATTTGGACAGAAGACAATCGCGAATTGGGGAATGCTCTCTGACTCAGAATTCCTCAGGATTCAAAGCGAGGAACAAAAAAAGCTCCTTTAACGGAACTCAAAAGATTACGGCGAGAATACAAAAATCTAAGCCAGCCCGGGTTCCACCCGAACAAACAAGCATTCCTGAGAACAAAACCAACAGCTCTTTGCCGAGAGCATTCCTTCCGCCTTACGAATCAAGGCGAAATTTTACGGCGATGGCAATACGCCACGGAGAGAGCGACGGACCCATCACTCAGCCCACAGCTCGGCCCATCTAAAGGACGTTTCGCTCGATTGGATGAGCAGGGGGAGAGGGAATGGATATCTAAAGCTCAGATAGAGCCAGAGTCTGCCCCGGTAGATGTGCAATAAGACCTCTCCTGATATTCCACGGTCGTGCGTTCGAAACCTCACCCGAGATTTTATTTTTCACCTCTCAGCGCATGGATGCTCGTGTACGTCCATTGTTACATGTTATTATGCCCTATACATAGATTAGCATACCCTATAGATTCATTTATGATCTAAAAAAATGAGATCATTTAAGCGACTCTTTATCTGCATCTACGTCATACCCTACAAGCCACCCAAAGGGTGTGTGGCAGGGGGTGCTTCCACACCAGGCATGCATGAATGATACGGTAGAACACTGAAATTGTATTGAAACCCGCATACCACACATGCAAAGCGCCAATTAAAAATCTAATAACCAAGAAATATTCTATCGTCAATCGTTCCAATATACAAGGGATACAAAGACTACTACTACAGATTCAAAATATCATGCATAAATATGAACATCAATATTTACATCATGCATAAATAAGAACGTAGAGAATATAAAGAGAATGATCTACAGTCTAGCTAATGTCACTATTCGCACTATTCATTACGACGATCGCAGCTGTTATGGTCCCGAATGGTACGCGGAAAATGACATTTTATACCTATCGGTTCTACAATCTATCTCTCTAATTTTATTGGCGCGATATAATCTGCCGTAGTACGTAGTACTTATACTCGCTTAAACTAGCTCAAATATAAGAAGCGTCGTAGCTATCTTTTAAAAACTTTGGCTTTCAACATCCTAACCACTGGTAATCCACATTACTTATATGACAGGTTTATAAAGAAATTAGAGCTGCACAACATATCCACCAGAAACCATGTTATTAGACTCCATATCCCTGAGCACCGCACCTCCCACTTGAACAAATCCTTTGTAGTAACCGCCTCTCGAGTTTGGAATTCGCTACCTATTCAAAAAGACACGCCAAAACTCTTAATCAATTTAAAAACAATGTATATAAGCTACGGCGAAAGGGTGATCTTATACGTAATAAATATTGAGAAAAACTTACTGCTCAAGATTTTACGATGTCCTTAAATATTTATGTATCTTTGAACTTCCTATTCTTTGTATTATGAAGTACTTAGTATATATATTCTGGTTGACTAATGAACTGTAATGATTTACTGTATGAAAGCAATGCATAACAATATTTAGCTAAATCCGTTAACCGTCCGCATACAATGTTCTTGCATATAAGTGCTTTTTTCTTTCTTTTTAAATATAATTATGATGTGTATTTATTTTTTCCAACTATTTTGCTAATTTGTAATTGCCTCATGGGCCAATGGCTCACGGAAATATACGAAATAATAATATGCAAAATGTTTTATTGGCAGTGGCCGCGGAAATAAAAAAAAATAAACCAAGTAAAATATTTCTGCTCATCTAAGTTATTCAAATTGTCTTCACTGTCTAGAAAAAAAAATATCATCATTCTAGTACATCAAAGCGACATCATTTAAGAAAAATGAGGAGTTCTGTTGGAGTTCTGACGTACAGATAGTGACAGAAATGTAACGGTTGAAGTTATTATGCTTTCCAAAATATGGAAAAAATACTTTACCACTCACCGTTATATTTTCTCCAGGATTTAAAAAAAATCCAGAAGTGAAGAAGTTTTCAGCATACCACGTGAAAGAAATTTGTAGAAACCTGAAATATTTTTTTTAGTTAATCCTAACAAGTTCAATCATAAAAATAGGGTTATTAAGCCTTCAGTATTGCTTTACTTACTCTACGTTTCTCAAAGCATTTGAATGAATTTGTACAAAGTCTGCTGTCAATTTTTTTCTTTTCCGAGCATGATTTCCAGAGTCATTGGCAGCATCAATTAATCATTGTGATCATTCATCTGGATAACGGCAATGATTGTCAAAACAATGGTCGGAAATTGTAAAATGTGGCATATGCCAAGTACAAACTCATCAAGTGATATGTACTAGTTCCATGCAGTTACACGCAAACTCTCAGTTTTGATACTTTCAGCTACTTTAATTTTGCAGTGAAATTCAAAGAGGCTCTATGTCATGACAAGATAAAAATCCTGTCCGTCGTTGATGGAGAAAGAAGGGCGGCTGTGTAAACTCGTCGATTCGAATTGATGGGATTACGTTGATTCAATGATGCTCAGCTTGCTCTACACATCAAAATTACTTCAGAATGAACGCTTTTCTTGGAGAAACTAAATACTTATAACTATATGAACCTTAAAACTCTGTTTCTGCGGTCTATGTCAAAATTATTGCAAAAAAATAATTGCACAAGGTAATACAGAAAGCCGGCTCAAAATACTCTTTGACTTGATTTCTTAGGAGAATTAAAACTGAATGGATGTATTTTACTAACTCTACTTGTGTATTTAGTTTAGGTTGAATAAAATTACCATTATTAAAAAAAATAAATAAAATACATAGTCCAGCCGACATCGGCCCAGACTCACGTGGTTTACGACACAACTTAAGTAACCGCAATGTATTGCAGTTGGACATTACAATCCTTTATTGGTACTGCACAACGACTGGGAATCGCAGCGTTGTTACATGGCTCACATGCAGAGCGTAGGAACTAGTCCACATCAAAGCACTAACCAAATCCAAAATAAGATAGTGAGTTTATTTATCAAGAATGAAACTGATACTTAAGTTAAAAAATTAATGCAATTGCACATTAAATGTAATTAAATACACACCTACCTGACGAAACTCCTAAGCATTATTATTTCGTAACTTTGTCTGGGAAATAGTTCGACGTATAATTGAAAATTCCCCAGAAGAGAGAGAAGACATCTACGACCTCTGATGTCCGAGCTCTAGAAATTATAAAGATCGTATTATTTACGCTTGGAGAAATGACGCTTCACACGGCAATTGGAGTACAGTATGACTCGAGTTTTATGAATGTTTCTTATCAGAATATATAAATTTAAATCTTACCTGCTCTAACCAAATAAATTTCGGTACTATAGTTTTCATGACTAGCACAAACAGTGAGTAAAGTCTCTAAATATACAAACTAGCTACAATAGCTACTATAAGTATAGACAATGGCTTGGTTCTTCAAACGCTCTATCTAAACATTAAAATGCAGCTCGTAGTACATTTATGACATGGCTCAGCACTCGCAATACCAACAGAAATTTAAGTGTAATTATAAAAGCAATTAGTATCTCGGAAGATGGAAATTCTGACATCCTCACCACTGTTTCACTTGCGTCAATAGCTAAAACACGAGGTGACGCGAGCATCTCAAAGTTGAAAACAATTTGCTCCGCACGACAAAGAGCTTTTGTGTTCCTAATTTTGGCCAGGAGTCATTTCAGACAATGCCTAGCCTTGTCCTTCAGGCGACGAATAACCGCGACAACCCAACCGTGGAGACCTTCTAAAGCCGCTCACGAGTCCAACGATCTTCCTTCAGTGTTAAGATTACCTTACAGAATTTATTCCACACCAGGTAATTATGATTTATCGTATTCTTCTTCCAATCGCTCAAAACAAATAAAGAAAATAACCTTGCTGCTAGCAGCATATGATCATACCTAGTATCAATGTAATAACAAATATACCTAGTCAGAAACGATTATTCGCATCAAGTTTCCTGCTGGTAGCATTAATGACTATGAATTTCCTTTTTAATTTTTAATTTCTGGCCCAATTATGTGAAAAATCATCGTCAGTATAAATAAATAAACTCTCAAATTATTTATTGCAATCAAAAATATTTTCACTGATATAGGTAATGTGAGATAAGTTCATTTATCCCTTCAAAAAATTGAGTTGTTCGCTTACGGTTCTAAAATGTTACACTTATGGCTGCGACCTTCAGATAGCAGCAATTCTATACCACTATATCATTTTATAATTGCGAAAAAATTTCCAATTTGCCTTTGTGATGAAACGGTTCGTGCATTAAAATAAAGAGTGAAAATGTATTGTTTATTTATTCAGTCAACTATTTTTCTACGAGCAGCCACTAGAAAGAGGACAATCGAATCGTAAGTGAACAAGTAAAGCCGTAGAAAAAGAGAGGAAAAAATTAAAAACTGCAACTCCTGGGGCACGTTGGGGGTTCATTGCTCCCTTTCTTCGGAGACTACCCCCCCTCTACCCCACCCCCGTGGGATCGTCACCCACTCCCTTATTTACTGCCGACGGAGAGCCCTGGGCCCGCATTTCTTTCCTGCTCTTTTTTTGTCACCTTCCCACACGCTCTCACTTGAAGGAGCTCGTCGAACGCGCCGAACCCCCTTGTCTCGGGCGAATCTCGAGCCAAGGCTGTGTCGGCTGGGCGCTGAATATTGATAGGGTATATTTCCCCTGGGCGAGGGAGAGCCGAAGCGTTGGTTTGGAAGAGGGGGAAGGGAGTTGGCGCCCCATGTTATAAGAAAGGAGCATCGTTTGGGGGAAAGGAGGGGAGAAGAAAGAGAGGTCGAGGGAGAGAGAGTTAGGTTGTGAGTCAGAGCAGGAGAGTAGACCGAGTGCTTGGGGGAGGGGAGGTGGTGGAAGGGTTGAAAAGATACAACGAAATCGACCTCCTCCCGAAAATTCCCCACGTGAGGCCGACGACAGCATAAGATGTGCGGGGCAGTGAAAGTCTTCTTCCCCCGGGGGTTTGGGGGGGAGGGGAAGGTGGGAGAGTCGTTCGAGCGACCGAGGGTGGGACTCGAAAAACTTCACTTTCCATCGATGGCGATTTCTTTTTATCCCCCCGCGGATGGCCTTCCATTATGTCCCCCCCACCCTCCACAAATCTCCTTCCCTTTCTTATCTCCCCCATCCGCGCAAATCCTCATCACACCACCGCACCCCTCCTCACCAGCCTCCCTCAATTTTCCTCTCCCCGGCTCTCCGTAAGGGCATACATTATTTTTTTTCCCTCCGTGCCCACTTCCACGACACGAAGCCAAACGTGCGATTTGATCGCACCTCCGCGGTCTGATCCTCCGCTGTTTTAACCCCTCTCCCCTTTTGCCGACCTCTGTTCCTACCCCCCTCCTCACGCCTCGACTGCAGATCCCCTTACGGATGCCACTTGCACACACCACCACCTCTCCCTCACGCTATTTCTCTTCCTCCACTTCGGCCACATCTCGAGTAAGCCGCAATCAATCGGATCCTTGGATAAGAATTAATTCATCAGGTGTACAAAACATAAAGACGCACATTTGTTTGAAAATAATGCCACGAGAGAGCGGCGTTTGTTATAACTGACGAGAGTACTATGTTTGGAGATGTTTAAACTTTAAAGGCTAGAGGAGGACGGACGCTGAGCTAACGTACTCAAAAAATCACAATCACCCGATGGGAAATGAGGCGGTCAAATTCTCTATCTTTCGTGATAATTAACGAACGTAAAAATAGCAATTTATCCAATTATTTCGCATAAAAATCGCATTTGAACATACACAACCACTCGATACTTTACCATCCATAGTTATCACATCGTAAATAAGATAAGAAGACTCGATAATGCTGAGTCAACGAAATAATTCAATGAAATTAGTTTTTTTCGCATGAGATAATCATCTCTGTACTTCGAGTATTATACCCCAGGTTAAACGTAAGCTGGCCCCCATTATTTCATCCCATCCTAAAAAGCACTAGATCTAAATAATTTTATGGGTTGAACTGGAAAAAGATATATCAAATTTAAAAGAAATAAAGTAAAAAATCGATAAAGAATTGAAAGGTGAACTAAGTGATATGAGAATAACACATGAACTTTAAAAAATTACGGGAACCAACGAACAAATCACAAAAAGTGCATTTATCTGTATTATAATAAATGCTTAACATTCACATATAATGATCCCATGAAGTTTTTTAATACAGCTAGGGAAAACCTTGAAAATTCGTAAGAAGGAATTTGTGACCAAAGGAAACTAGAGCGAATAAATTCAGACATTAAAAATTTTCAAAAATTAATAGCTAATGTAACTCAAACTCAACACTCAAGATACAATAGAGGACCTGGACTATGACCAAATAAACTTTATTCCAAAACCCTTCCGAAGTGCTGAAGGAAAAGGATAAAAAGGGTGAGAATTACGCAAGAGGAGTGGGCAAGGGAAAAAGGTTTTCGAGGCAATATGTCTGTTCTTTAGCGAAGAAAGGAATAGTTGAACTCAACGATGGACTCATCGACCGAGAACGAGCAAATGAAGCTTTAAAAGCTGATTGTGATCCAAGACAGTCCCTGAGGAGAAAAGAGAGCGGAGAAAAACTTTCAAAAGCGATAGAGTAATGGAGATACGCTGTCGAGCGGATAGGTGCCGATAAAAAATTCTTTTTCCTACACAAAAATAATGACCACAGTGAATAAAATCGAAGTATTCGTTAAAAATGCCATAATTTTTGCTTTTTCTCTCTTCCGATTCCTAATTTATTGTTCAGCACTGTCCTCATAGCTTGCGTTCTTACACATTCCTCCACATCTAAATTCTTCCCTGCGGTGGTTCGGAGGGTACCTATTTCTTAGACGTGGATGCACCTTGCTCCCTCCACCCATCCCGTTTCCAGAACGATCTTCCGATGCAAATTTTGAGGATGCCGCGACTAGCCACGGTGATTACTTAACGGAGTCACCCGAAAATTTACATGAGTGCGGAATTCCACACAAGAAAAATAACTCGCCATGACCGAGACTTGAACTCCGGTCCCTCTATTCCGCGCCGAGTGCAACAGCCAGCCGTAAGGTAGTTTGAGCGAAATATCATTTTACCTAGAAATCAATGAATTTGGTCTCATTTTAAATAAAAATATCTCACCTTTCTAATGACACCAAAAATTCAACCCCACACCATATTACTTTCGGAGATATTTTCCAAAAAATACATCCCTTTTACATGGGAAATTGTACGCGTATGCACTCCAGAGAGGAATTATTTACAAAATGAGGAATTTCTAATACTTATATGTCGTAAAAAAAACAACAGTGTGTAGTTTGTATGTTCACTCAACCATTTTTGAAAATTAATCATATTTTCACCGCAGTAGGTCCTTGGGTATCACAAAACACCTTCCGTTTCGAAGGAGTTTCAAACGCACCGTGTGAAAATAATGAGTCAAGTTAAAGACTTATTTAGATATTTTCATTTAATTACTTGCCATTTCTGTCATACAAAACTATATTATTGTACCATTAATAATGCAAAATATAAGTCATGCGTCCTACTGCTGGTGAAATTAAAACTTTTAATCCGAATATGGTCTCTATTACGACTAGGGAACTATCTCGCTCGGACTACCTTAAGGTGGTTGGAGCGATTTTTGCTTAAGTACAGGTTGAGCGAAACTTTGCATACGTGAACTTATCGGTAATATTTATTGATTATAGAGAAACAAAATAAAATTTCACGATATTGGTCTCTTGGAAACTTGTTGCTATTTTAACACGCAGCCATATGGTACCTGATATATAACTATTCACAAATAATTACATTACATATGCGAAGATCTTTCCCCAAACGACAAATGATACGTTTCATGTTGTTATAATTGAGAGTGACTAATATCGAGGCATCACACAGGGCAAAAAACACATAATTACATTGGATATTCGAATAAGTTTCACTGATTCAGGCGTATTGTAGTGGAGGTTCGTCATAATGAGAACAACATTCGCACTTTTCCACAATTTTTTTATTGCCAGTACTACGCGTTTCGACTCAGAGAGTCATCATCAGGTACAGGACAATGAGAATAAAAGGTACAGGACAGTAGAAATCGCAATTATATAGTTGAAAGGAGGGGTGGGTATAGGATAGAAGATAGGGGAGTTTGGACGGGAAAACCAAAAAGCTTAGAAACAAAGAAAGTTCCCTTGTCCTCTCTTTGTTTCTGAGGGTTTTGGATTGCCAATCCAAATTCCCCCTATCTTCTATCCTATACCCACCCCTCCCTACAACTATATAAATGCGATATCTACTCTTTCTCATTGTCTTGTACCCGATGATGATTCTGTGAGTCGAAGCGCGTAGTACTGGTAATGAAAAAAATATGGAAAAGTGCGATTGTTGTCCTCATTATTGGATATCCTCTTTAATTTCGAGCTTCGCGCCATAAACTCAAGTCAGAACAATGCTTTTAAAAAGGCGAAAAGTTAAAATATAGCTCTTGCATCATTTACAGTACTACAGTCTTGGTGATTACTCCCGAGTAAACACATTTACCTGAGTTTAACGTGGTCCAAAATAGTTCCTCTAATTTTAAAAGTTATTAAAATGAGCATTAAACGACTCACATTACCGATCAAGCCACCTTAAACTACCGGAGCGTCCTTCTCTGTGATAAAAAAATTCGCAAGGGAGGAGGGCGCCTCTGTAGCTTAACTGACTAAGGAACACTGCGTGATATCGAGGAATATCGAGGATATCCGGGTTCTTGTCCCGGTCTAGGCGAATGATTTTTCCTCTACGGAATTTCGATTTTCCAATTATTTCTACGAACATATCCTCGCTCTCCAGTAAGAACGCTCCTTGCTGGAGTATCCCCCCTACTTCTTCACGGTCCTCCGGGTATTCTTTGGAAGCTGTGCCAACCAACGGTGACATTCTCTGGCTCAGAACGCTCGAGATATCGCACTTTTTCGTCCGAAAGAGTCACTTTCTCCCTCGCCTCCACTGCTGCGTTTTCCTTTTTTTCGTTTTCTCGCGTTCTGTCCCGAGCTCGCCGGTGACATATGGACGGATAGCCGGCGGCCCTTCAAAGCAGAAGCCGGCGACGCGAAGGAACTTTATAACTTGTTCACGGTTTCCTGATTCGTCCAAGCTTTAGCGAGCAGTGGTGAGCGTTCAATTCTCCTCAAATGGCCACCGACTGCGGTGCAGTTCACTCCCACCTCCGAGCGCTTCGCCCGAGTTCGAATCGGATTGCAGGAGAAATGCTCACTTCCACTCTCGGGCCATCCGTGCCAGGAGCCGATCCGAGTGAGAACCACCATCGCCCTCTCACCCACAACACCCAATAGGCTGGCCCTCTCTTCCAGGGTGCGAGACGATAAATTAAATGTCCTCTTTGCATTCTCTTAAGGTAGTCCGAGCGAGATAGTTACCTAATCATAATAGATACCATTTTCAAATTTTAAGTTTAAATTTCACTATCTGTGGGAAACTTCTATTAAACATTGCATTATTAATGGTGCTATAATATACTTTTCATGAAAGAAATTGAAAGTGATTACATGAAAATATCTAAATTAGTCTTTAAATTGACTCATATTTTCGCGTGGTGCGTTTGAAAGTCCTTCAAAACGGAAAGTTTTTTTGTGATACCCAAGAACCTATTGCGGTGACAATATGTTTCATTGTCAAAAATAGTTGAGAAAACATACAAACTACACGCTGTTAGTTTTTTTACGACATCTAAGTGTAATAAATTCCTCAATTTGTAAATAATGTACACGTACCATCTCCCATGTAAAAGGGCTGGTATTTTTTGGCAAATATCTCCGAAAGTAATGTGGTAAAGGGTTGATTTTTTGGTTTCATTGGATAGGTGAGATGTTTTTCTTTAAAATGAGACCAAATTTATTGATTTATAAGTAAAATGATATTTCGCTCAAACTACTTTAAGATGAACAAATTAATGTTTATTTACGAATTCACAGAAAAAGCGATGGTGATCATTGCATAAGCACGAGTCTTCCGTTCAATTTGAATAATCAATTCTCCAAAGGGGAAATTAGTAGAAGTCATGGTGATACAGATGATGCATTTACAGGTCACACTATATTAACTACGGACGTCTGATTACGTACCACACTATTCCACTTCACAAAATGAGAACACGTCATTTAAACCCAAAAATGTTCATCTGTAGAAAAGAAACTTCTTTGAAAATATTTTAATCTGAATTTTCCTTTGAGGCGAGCAGTGAAATTAAATAAGTACATCATCATCATGATCATGTAAGTACATCATCATCTTACGGCGAAACCATCCACCCTCGGGCCTCCATTGGTTTAGAGTACACTGTAGTTTACATACTGGTGGTTGCCGACATTTTTTTATTTAAGTCAAATTCGAAATAAAATAAATTCCTGAATAAGAGCGTTAACTTTTAGTAAGAATTAATTTTCATAAAACCCAATTTTAAATAGGATATTTAAAAATTCCTATGAAAAATACAGGTCGAAGTACAAGCATCCTACATCACAACGGGATTAAAACTTAAGTTGGTACTTAAATAAATTGGTAGGTTCCTCACCACGGAAGCTAATCCACCGAAAGGATAGCCGATAAAAATTTGGGCAGCGCTCAAATTCCAAATGATTCTTACAGTGAAAGCGCTTTCACTACTCACGGACGGCATCGCTGAAACGAAAAGTCACTGAAGGAAGGTGAAATTTTTTATTTTATCATCCACGGCTCATTCGCCAGATCATTTAAAGAACAATCGTATGCCAAAAGAAAGGCATATTTTGGTTGATTCTGGAGCAGGGGATTTCAACTAGTGAGTAATTCTCCCCCGCCCCCGAGGGAGAATTTAGGATGGTTACTGGTGGAATCGAGACGGCCGACAGCAAAATTTTATGTTCTGTATATTATGTAAAATCTGTAACATCGTGATTTTTTATCAAATTTATAAAGAAGTTCGAGAAAGGTTATTGAATTCTGTTATTGAATACGGAAACTTATTTTGAGAAAATTCTTTGTTGTTCAGTAATTGAAAAGAAGGTAAGGTAAAATAAATGAGGAATTTCCCGGAGCATAGTTAACAATATCCCAAACGCAATACGCAGTTCACGTGTTTCTCCGAACCTACTGAATAAAGAAATGGCGCCTATAGAAAGAGAGGTGTTGCTGTATCTAGCATCTGGATCTCAATTTATTTGCTGATAAAATAAGTATTATAGCTTTCTTACCTGTATAGTTAAAGGTTTCAGGGTTTACTTATGGAATGCCAGCATTGCAAAAATATTTTTTACTGGCACACGATATTGAATTCGGCCGACTGGGGTTTCCATGCTTAAGTGACATCATCAAGACTGGAGATTTTGAGTCTAGACCCAAATTATTCTTATTTCACATTTCTATCTTGTTTGAGCGTCCATTCCAGTTTGGCAAATAATTATTCACAGTCATGGATATGGTAACTAACTGGCACAGACTATACCTAGAAAGCATTATGTTGACTTTAAATAATAATTTTTGGTGCTCTCTAAGTCATTATCAAGAAAGTAAAGCAGAGCCTAAAATCAATAAATTAATCATATTATCGAAGAGGATTAAATTATAAAAATAAAGCCTTTAACTCATTAGTGCGACTAATATATTTACTTCACGCGTCTGGTATCTGTTTCCATTTTAAATAAAAAATTCAAATAAGGTATCTGAAATTATGACTTGAGAACCAGTTATCTTGCCCGAATTAACCCAAGTACACTCACAGACATTTTATTAAAACCATCGCGTGATTAATTTAAAAACTTGAGCCACCTACTTCCGCATTTATTCGTGAGAGGGAAGGCGTGCTCACTATTTACATAAAGGAGTGGAGACATGGCGAGTTCAACGATCACCGGCATCCGGTAAACGTAAACCACGGGCTCGCTCAAAAGTTATTGTGTGCCTCCCGTGCGTTCGGTGCTTATTCATTCACACGTCGGCCAACCATTCCTCGTCCTCCTCCACATCCATGCTCGACTGTCGTCGTCGAACCCGTCTAATGGCCCTCAAGCCGTGCGTGACTGACTTCTCTGGCTCGAGATGTTCCACTGAGCATGCGATCATCGGAATCTCAATGAATTCAGTCGGCAGAAAGAGAGTGGAGAAACTCTTCTTCAATAGCCACGAAGACATCGCCAGCGTGAGAGAGCTCGGGGGAAAAAACTTTCGCAGTGTCGTTTTTAAAGGGGAGCTCCTCTCCTCGACATTCTTACCTCCTCTTAGGATCGCAGATCGCTTTGGAATCAACCACACCTTGAAGACGCGAGTTAAATTTTCATATTTTCACCCGCACGCCACAGAATGCTGACGAGAAATCTTTCATTGTTTCCCCTGGCTCGATTTGCATGTAGTTTTTTGGAGCCTGCGCAAAATTATAAGTACTAGTCGAAATAGTGCTCCTCAAAGTCACACTTCATTCCCGATCAAATCACCGCTGAATCACGGAATCAATGGCTTAGCTAACACCTACGTATTGAAAGTTCCCCCTGAGTCGGTAGTGGTTGATGTAGTTTCGCTTTATTTAAGTTTTAATAAATGATTTTGCATCAATTAACGGCGGATAAAAGAAAGAGCTCTGCCTAAAATGCATAAGATTGCTGCAGAATAAAAAAAAACTTTCCCCTTCTTAGGCTTCAAAATAGGGAGTACTTGAATGGCATCGGATATCGGTAACAATGCAGACGGAACACATTGTCCAATTTGCAATAGATTACATTTTCATACGTTAATAATCGCAGTGATTTGTACGCAACTTAAACA
Source organism: Ceriagrion tenellum (assembly GCA_963169105.1). Classification (NCBI taxonomy): domain Eukaryota; kingdom Metazoa; phylum Arthropoda; class Insecta; order Odonata; family Coenagrionidae; genus Ceriagrion; species Ceriagrion tenellum. Next base: position 58,534,500 of record OY720632.1, on the reverse strand, counting down.
GCATCTTTCGTATGGATAAGAAGAAATGGGAAAGGAATGTCAAAACACCGTCTGAGACTTGAATTGAGCGATGAATCAAATAAAACCCTTCAACCATTAGGTGTCTCCACGCATTTTCAAATATAATGGAGGGAAAAGTTTTCACTCGTTAAAGAGACCAACGAGTTTGTGCGCATATCACGTCTTAAAATAAGAAAAATGGAGGAGTACTTTCGGTCAGGAAATTTTTCATTTTTCATCTCCGTAAAATATTTTACACTGTATTTAATAGTGGTATAGGGTCAGTATCTAAATGTTTTGTGCAATAATATCAGCATCTCATACAGTTGCACCTCCATGCTTCCTCCTAACTTCATTGCTCATGTGATGGACTATAATTCATCCTGGTGGGTAATGGCATCTTTGAAGTCCTCTTGTCCCTTCCCTTGACGTACCATAGTGGCAGAAAATCTAGTTGCTTTGAATCTCGATAAAATTGGCACGAGAATTAGGAAGTCGAACCGTTGTGACTTTGTGCTGGCTAGGCAAGCCCAAGATCCATGAAACAATCTCGTGCCTAGGCGTATACTCCTCGAATCAATATTTTTTTTAAGAATACATCAAATATTCAGTATTTCTACTTTATACAGAGACAGAGAGAGATACAGAGACAAAAAGTTTTCATTATAGACGTTAACTCATCACCTTAACTGCACCTTTTCTGTGATGTATTCGTCGTATTTGATAATTTTTTCGGGGGATTATAGTCTGATCTTTCAAAAATTAATGAAGCACACTTAACAGATCTACAAAAGTGTTAGCGACCTCAAGGAAACAGAAATGAACTGGATTTAAGCCACGAAGCGATCTATGGTAGAACAACATTCGGATTGTCATAAGACAGTAACAAAAAATAGAGGGATCCCGTAGCTGGTTAGTGCATTTTCCATTGGGCATTGACATCCCTTCGTTTCACGCTCTAAAACTCATCTTACATACATACATATATACATACATGCACACCCATCACACCATTACCTTTCGGTTTAGGCGTCTCAACTTAGAAAATATAAAAATATCTTGCATGGGTTTTTGCACTGCGCATCGCTGAGTTATTTTAGGACCACTCCAATCATATCTCCCCTTGAAAAGACTCTATTAGAAGAAAATTTGAGACTCCCAATTGAGGCACGAGTGACTTTTTTGCGATTGCCATTTATCTTGATGGAAGGGCACGTGACTCAACACTATCAAATCTAGCGCATCCGTTCTATATCTTCTTTAGTTTCTTCCTATAATGCCAGCGTGCAATATGGAATAGACTGTCAAATCGTGGTCCACGTTACTTGTCCGACATTAGGGTGATCAACTTTACGCGTCCACATAGTTAATTACGTATTATTAGCCCTCAGAATAGCTAGGAATACTCGAAACTTCACATGGCGGAAGTCAAGTTGTTAACAACTCTGTCGTCTAGGGTTCGTTTGTGTTCAGCGTAAATTTTGAATTACTAAAGCCACCAAGTGACCATTCACTTTCTTCGGACCTGAGTAAAGAGTGAAGCCAGTCAACGTCGATCAACGGAGCTGGAAGGCACGGTCAAAGCAGCGGAACGAGGAATGAAGTGCAAGAGACGATGTCGTCACACAACAAGCACCGCCGGCATGCAGTTTTTGCTGAAAATATTTGTGTCTAACCGCCACCACACAGTGGCTACATGCATCACTTTCACCCCCACTTGAGGGCCTGAGTTGCACCTGAATGGCTTATGTAATTCCATCAAGTGAGCTGTAGGAAATATCATTGTATCCCGGAAAACACAGTTGTGATGCTACGATTTTGAACCACGATTATCATGACACATTTTATGAACGAAGATAATTCATTTTTTCAGTAGTCCACTTTTAACAATTATGCCAAATTAGTATTTTATCTAGCAAACAAGATTAGGGACAAAACACAGCATTCAGTAAAAATGTATTATCGTAATATCGCCGAGCATGAAAATATGGCCGGGAGCTAGAGATAATTTTTCTAAGTGGGATAATGCTTGGTAGAAAGATATGTTATATGATAGAGAGAGAGAGAGAATCGAGGAAGTTGGGAGGGAAAATCATTAGAGAGGATGGGCGGAATATAAGCGAGCGCTTGGTGAGAGATACTCTGAAAAGTATAATAACAATAATATTTAATTTCATACACATAGATACTCAACATGATCCATTATACAATGTTATTCATGAAATTAGGCACCCCTGAAGAGACCTGTAATGGGGGTTTGCCATGAACTGGTTACTTTGTCTTCGGTAACAGTTTAATTATAACATATAAATATATTTATAGGCGTTGTGATTTACGCAAAAGTGTGCTTGATATATCATAAATTAAATACATAGACACTATGAATTTAATGACAGAGCAATACGAAGCAAGTAACAAATTAGGTTATAATAAATAATTAAAGCACAGTGATATCAATGACATGTAACGGTGGTAGGTATTTTAACATTAAAGAATATTGCCCATATCTATTTTCGTTAATAACATTTTCTTCGAAGGCCAAGAAATCTGGCTTCACTTTGTACAGAAGATATTTATCTAGGCAAGTTAATAAATAAATTAGGTACAATATGGGGATATGAATTTTTTTAAATTGAAATTTTAAACAGCTCCTTTTGTTTTCTTTGCTAGTACCTAAAAAAAATGTTCCAAACTGTACCTTTGAATTGAAATTAATATGCAGAAAAAAATAATATCACGCGCGCCCCCGTCCACTTTCAGCTCGTTCCCCAGCGAGACCCTACGGGATGTGGACGGATGTCCCGCCCCGCTATCCCCATGGTGACCCCCGCGAAACAAACGCAGCATCCTCTTACTCTTCTTCCTCTTCTTTTAACCGCCAGCCCTCTCCTCCTGGAGCATCTCCGTTCTCGACAGGGAGAGCAAAGGAGGTGACGCGACTCGTGATGAGCCTGCCTAACTATTAGAGGAGGGAGAGGAACGGAGACATCCTCCTTGGAAAATCATCCCGCTCAAAGCTCGCTCATTCCTGGAGGAGTCTAGAAACTAGAATTTGATACAAACGAACGCGAGTCTGAGCACAAGAGAGTCGACCAAAAAGGCGACTTACGTCGTGAATGAGCGGAATCTAGACGCCGCCGTTCGGTTGTCATTGGTACGCTTCTAAAGAATAGAAGGAATACACAGAAGCGCGGAAAGTGTAGGAAATCGGACGACCAACCCAAAGAAGGACTTGAAAGGAATCAAATGTCAGTTAGAAGCAGCGCGAGTGGTCGGTTGAAATTCGTGCTTCAAGAAGTGTTACAATGGAGTATTACAACGAATACTACTTCTACATACTACTATGGGAGCCGCCGCATGGGCGTGTGGCAGGGAATGTTAGGACACCAGCCGTGTTAATATGTTAGGGATAAGGTTTTGGAAGGTGAAATGGTGACGTGTATTATGGAAGTGTATTTAGTGGAGCACAGTTTTTACTGTCATCGCTTATTGTGGGCGGAAATTAAGAGTTTTTATACCAATCTGTTCGGAAATGTCTCTCTCTTATTTTACCGCTTCTATCAGGCCTAGAGATGAAGTGATGTGTCAAGATAATATTCTCTGTGTCACTCTGAAACACACCTCTCGAGCAAACTAAACCTAGCGTGTAGCCTCCGAGTCTCTAGGGGCTCCCATCCACTAACGGCATATGAATTAACTCATTAATCAATAACATATTCATTGAATTTTAAAGGTGGTTGAATGTATGTATTTCTCTATATTACATCAATTTGCTCACTCCCTTCGTTAATCATGGCTAATATTTACAGTGCCTCATGTATACCCACATTCATGTATTCTGCGGAGGTAAAAATTATCTTACTGATCTTTTTGCTTACATATCAGTGGTAAATCTTGTCTCGCCTGTAGGCGTCTTATTTTCCTAGCACGGTGGAACCCAATGACGATTGACTAACATAGACAGACATGTATCATCCATTGACTTAAGACCTGCAAACACGTGGGAATCGGTATGTTACTTCCTGGGACGAAATTGAAGATATTTGATCTCAAGCTCTTGCTTTCATTCATCGCTTCCGAAATCTCACAGGAAATTGCATCTTACTTGCAAAACTTAACAACATGGTGAAAGATGAATGGAAGCGGAAATCAGAGCAAAGGGCCCCAAAATGTGCGATCCATTTCGTGGAGCAATGTTGGACCAGTTCCCGAGCATAGCAAGTTTATCGTAAATATATGTACACGAATGATACCGAGTATGTACCACGAGAGAATTAGGCACCAAAAATAAGACAAAGATTTACCTGCTTATCAATTAGAATTTACCAATGAGTTGAGGTGTCATTATTCCTATGAGCATTGTTAACCACTGTTCCATATCCATCCAATTCATACGTTGCAATCGAAAGTTAATTGAACAAATTATAGCCTAAAATATTGAGGCAACAGTATTGAGGCGGAACAGTAATATAGCAAGAAATTTTTACGCCACTGAACGAGTGTGTTCTCAATGAAATATTGTTAAATTGAAGAGATGGCGAGAGGGGAAAGACAATTTCTCATGAAAATACTGGGACATAGATGAATGATAAAAGAAAAAATTTGGGTACGATTAAGAAAAGGATAGTAGGGTTTTTGGCCACAGAATAAGGATGAAGGCCGTGAACTTAAAAAAATATACTTTTTCTTTGTGTTTGCAAGAAGAGCATGGGAAAACAGAGAGTCTAAAGGATAATAAAAGGTATGATGGAGATGGGCTGAAACAATACACAAAACAGAATAAAACTGCATTTAGAAGATCGATGCGAAACTTAAATAGTTTCCGGAAGAAAGAACAGAGGAAAAAAATAAACACCTGGATACAGGAGAAGAAAGTAAGGCGAAAAAATGAAAAATCACGGAAGAGCAAGAAAAGAAGTGAATGCAAAATGAATACAAAGATTTCACGTGTTTCATAGGCGGCCAAAATCGAGAGAAGAAGAAAAAGCTTATAGAGGAATGCTCGTTTAGTAAAGCATATGCCGATTTCCCGCCGAAGTAACGGATTCAGTATGGCCATGGGAGGAATTTATTGATAAAACTCAGATATGTTCCATGAATCACTAATAAATCGGAAGCAGCAATTGTGAATTCTTTTAACACCATCGGAAATGAATGCATTACATCGCCCAGAAGGTAAGGCACGCTGCACCTTATTGCTACTTCTCCCTCCGTTAAGTACAGACCATGACGCAGCAATCCGGACGAGAATGGCGTCGAAGGCAGGACCATCTCCAAACAAGGCAAAGGGCATCGGAGGGGAGAGCAGAGCATCGCCACTGAAGGGAAGAGGGGGGAGATTGAGAGAGAGAGAGGTGAGTATGGGAGAAGCTTCTTTCCTTCCACCCTCGCCCCACCCACCTCCTCCACCCCACCCCTCTCCACTTCCTCGCTCCATGTCCTCGGACAATTATTCACTTCCCTCGTTCTTTTTGCGCTGCAAGTGGGGGGAAGGGAATGGGGAAGGGCCGACCGGTGGGCAGGGTTTTAATTAATGCCGTGGGAATGGCAGACAAAAAGCGAAGGGAGGAGGGGGGAGAGGTTGGAGAAAGGAAGGATGTCCGCTGAGGAGGGCAAGAAGGAACAATGGAAGATTGAACCTCGGAGGAGAGCGCGCGGGCATTTGACGATTCCGCGGCCGTCGCCGCTACGCATGCCGGGATGAAGGAGGGGTGTAGGAGGGTGGGAGGGGGGGTCGGATTGGGGGTGTGTGCAGGGAGGAAGAGAGGGGGTGAGGAGGTGGTGCTCAGGAGGTTGAAAACTTACCCTTTCCTCTCTTTTTCTACTCCCCCTCTCTCTCTCTTTCTTTCTCCCGGTTCATCTCCCGACTTCCCTTGAAAAGGATTCCAGAACGCCGGGTTTGTTATTATTCCGTTCCGCGAAGAGAGAAACGGTTAGGTAAAAAAATAAGCCTTCCTTCGCGGGGAATTTTGATCGTTCTCTAGTTGAGGCAATATCAAGTTTCAGCGATCAGGTATGGATCTTTGCAGGTGATTTCAAAGAGGTGAAATAAAGTTCATCTACTATATTGATACAAGTGCGACAAAAAGCTTCTAAATGATCATATAGAATTATGAATTCAACCTCAATACATTAATTAAGGAGCAAAGCCGTCGAATCTACTCCCCGGCGGCACTCATAGAAAATTCAACTCAACGTCTGAAATTATCATTAACGCACATAACACTCGGTTAATGAACAATATTATACCAACCTACTTAAGAGAAAGCCGTCGACAAGTAATTTTCGCCTATTTTTTTACATCAAACAATGACGTCCTGAATTAATGCGTTATCTTGTAATCGATCTCTGGCCTTGGATTCTCTTACTACATCAGAAACAAGTAAAAAATTATTTTCTCACAAGGATCTTTTGTATCTGATGTAATTATCGAAGCCAAAAGACGACACGACACGGCTTGGAGAGCATGGTATTCATCTTCTTCAATTACACAGCATAACTTACGTTGTATATTTCTCCTTGGTAATTATGAAAGAACACCAGAAATATGGTACTGCAATGACCGTATAAAGACTTGACCGCCTACTCGGAAGAGATCGTCCGAAAATGCACATCAGATACTAAAATTATTCTCAATTTATCACCCTGAGGTGGCTTACGGGGAATCATCTTCTTCGTCGGTGACCAAACCACTGGACTCATAAACTCAAATAAAAAAAAGGGTTCCCATTCTTCTGTCGTGTAGCAGTCAGGTTGAGTAAAATGACTATTGCGGCAATTCTGATGAAAATATGTTGTGCCATGAAGTTATTATGACAAGGAAGAATTTTAATGAGACAAAGAAGTGTTTAAATTCTGCCATTTTTATTGGTTGCGTATTGAATAAATTTAATGGGCTACGGAACGGACAAATTTGGGTAATCACATTTACAACGTACGACCAGAATTGCCACTGTCGTCTCACATATTAGCAACGTCGTTAAAAGTAAGCTTAGACTCTTCGCAGACGACGCGGTTGTGTATAGGGATATTAACAATTCCGAAGATAGCGACTCGTTAACAATCGACCTACTTGCTATTCATGCTTGGTGCGAAAAGTGGCAGATGGAACTAAACATAAAAAAGTGCGTAGCAGTCAGCTTTTGGAAAAAGAAAAATAGGCCAGGTAGGGCTTACAGAATTAAAAATACGGAAATTATTCACGCCGAGTCTGTTAAGTACTTAGGGGTCACAATTACTCACGGCATATCTTGGGGAAAACATATTAGGGAAATATGCGGTCAAGCATACAGGAAGCTAGGCTTTATCAAGAGAGCACTCGGAAAATGTAATGAGAAAATGAAAGAACGTTGTTATTTTTCAATCGTTAGGCCTCATCTGGAATATGCTGTTAGTGTATGGGATCCATACGAAACAGGGTTGATATCAGAGTTAGATCACGTGCAGCGAATAGGAGCTAGGTTTGTGAAACGATGCTACGGTAAGTTGGCTAGTGTGTCTGGACTGTTAGAAGAATTAGGATGGGAATCGCTATCACAGCGTAGATTAAATTATAGGCTTAATCTCTTAAATAAATTTCAGGAAAATCATTTTACTGACGACGTAAAAAACATACTATTAACCCCTTCGTACTACGGCAGATTAGATCGCGCCAATAAAATTAGAGAGCTATATTGTAGAACCGATAGGTATAAAATGTCATTTTTTCCGCGTGCCATTCGGGACCGTAACAGCTGTGATCGTCGTCATGAATAGTTCGAGTATTGACAATAGGCAGGCAGTAAATCTTTCTCATTATATTCTCTACTCTCTTATTTATGCGTGATGTAAATATTGATGTTATTATTTATGCATGATATTTTGAATGTGTAGTAGTAGTCTTTGTATCCCTTTCATGTTGGAACGATTGAAGATAGAATGTTTCTTGGTATTAGATTTTTAATTGGCGCTTTGCATGTGTGGTACGCGGGTTTTAATGTAATGTCGGTGTTCTACCATATCATTCATGCATGCCTGGTGCGAAAGCACCCCCTGCCACACACCCTTTGGGTGGCTTGCAGGGTATGACGTAGATGTAGATGTAGACTAGTTGAGATCGGATGTTAGAAAATATAGTAATTATGAATCCATTTGAATTTGATTTGAATCCATTATGGTCGCGTTCCTTATCAAATTTACCTGATAAATGTTAACTCTTTCTAATTTCCCATCATTCAAATTGATGTAGCGATAGCGGGAATAATTATCTGCCGGGTCTGGCAGTCCGTAGGTCGTTGTAACCCTCATGGATGGTGATAGTTTTTGGCTTGGTAATAAGACCATAGGTTCTATGGTGGGGGTGGACTTGGCAGTTGGATCACATAAATTCATGTTCTTAAGTGTGTCTTAGTGCGTTAGTGTCTAGTGTCTAATTGCGTCTCTACACGGCTAACCTTACATCTTTACACGGCTGGTGACCTAACACCCTCTGCCACACGCCCATGCGGCAGCTCACAGAGTAGTATGTAGATGTAGATGTAGTCTGCGTATGTTTTTTTTATTTTCAAGCTATATTTTATGTGTAGTGCTGAATGAGCACTGGACAAAATAAGTGAGTACTGCTCACTTTATACGTCTAATAGAGAACTAAATGTTTTGGTCTCTTACATTTTAGACCGTAGAGTTTGTCAGTCTCATATTTTTTCCTCGGTATTTATACCGTCTAATTCATTTCCCACCACTTTAAATAGATGCAATTTTCCTATCAGTCATGTTTAAAAGAGTAAGAATGGCAACCAGTGGACTCGAGGGATAAATAAATGCATTGTAGAGATGGGGCTAACAGAAGTAATGATGCAAGAGAAAATTACATGTAGATGATTGGTACTGGACTTGGAGGTTAATAACACCTGGAAGAAGGAAGGAAATGACACCTGGATGGAAAACAGGAGAGGAAATCAAAGCAAAAGGATGAACAATTATTTTAGCTCAAGAAAGGAAGCGGAAAATATAAAAGACAAAAATGAATGCATATGGTTTTTATTCATTATTCAGAAAATGCTAAATTCGAGAGAGGAAAAAAATCCAATTTTGATTCAATTAAACGTTAAATTATAAATATGATCGGTTTGCGAAAGCGGATCGAAGGCATGGGTCCAAAGCCTCTTGCTCCTTTGACGAGGCTAGAGCGGGCCAAGGTATCATGTAGTTTATGCGTGTTCTCCCCGACACGCCTCCCAACTGCTTTATGATCCATGACCGATTATGAATGCTTCATATCTACACGCTCTTTGGCAAAGCGCCGCTTCCAACGGTAAAATGGAACCATCGAGTGCCAGAGGCATCTCCCGCGTCTTAACAGAATCTCCGTCCTCGGAATTCGTGATCACGGGAACAAGAGCTCCATGTTACAGCTAAGCAGTCACCAAAGCACGGCTCGGAAGAGTTCCAAAAATATTAAGAACATTCAAAGCCACCTACAAGGATTGACGCTCAAGAGCAATACACCATCGAAGAACAAGATGTCACTTTTAAGATCTGTTTGCTCCGAGCATAATAACATCGCTTCAGACGGTTGAACCTGAAGATTTTATCCGGATTCACAACGCGCCATGAATCCCACTTCTTCACAATCTGTAAGCTTTATCTATATTTACCGTTAAATTGTTGGAATTGTTTATTTACTGTGGGTTAGCGACAGTTTGTTTATTAGGAAGAAGATTATTATTGATTTTTATTATCAAATAGTGCACAATTATAAGAATTCGTAAAATAAAGTTATCTTATAAAAGCAATGGAATAAAGACTTCTAAAATATATCCCTGCTGGAAATATCCCCACGGGGATATGGGGTGTCCCGAAGGGGGCATGAGGTGCCCCCTTGGGGATCCCCATGGGGTCAAGGGGATCCCCATAGGGGACAAGGGGATCCCCATATGGGTCAAGGGGATCCCAATGCGTAAGGGTGGTACCTATGGTGACAATTGGGGTCCCCACTGCCTGCCCCCAAGGGGATCCCCTTGACCCATATGGGGATCCCCTTGTCCCCTAATGGGATCCCCTTGACCCCATGGGGATCCCCAAGGGGACACCCCATGTCCCCTTCGGGACACCCCATATCCCCGTGAGGATATTTCCAGCAGGGATAGCCTTTGACGTTTTCCAGCAGGGATAGCCTTCGTTTTTCCTCTATTAGGAACAATTAACCACGTCGTTTGAAACACTGTCATTTCAAACCAATTTTGAAAGAAATGGGTTTGGATGAAAAATTTGTGAGCAACAGATTGGATCCAAATTTGATTGGTGGGCAATGGTTTTGAGGAAAGAGTAGAGAATCGCTCGAGCCAGAGTTTAAGGTAGTAAGAGCAATTTTCGTGTATGTACAGGTATGCGTGAATCTGTACCTGTACTTGTTATCTGTACTTGTGTAATATGTGTAGATAAAATCGGAAAAATTGCACGTCACCGATTTGCCTTCTTGAAAATTTAATGCTATTAGCCGCAGCCTTGTAACAGTCGACATATATTTCGAAATAATTCGATAACATACGCAGAGATTTTCTCCTAAATGCGAAAATATAACCTTTCATATTATTATAATAGTTCCTAATAAATATCATGGTATCCTGCTAAATAAAAACATTTTTATACGATTTTCGCTGAAATTTCGCATTTCGCGCCGTAAATCAGTCACAACAATGTTGTAAATTAGACCAAATTTTTTGAATATATTTTTTGCCTCTTAAACTATAAAATGAATCGTTATTTCCAACGTAGAAGTGTATGTGCTAACTTAAAGTGTGGTCCTATGATTATTTCTCAACTGGAAAAAATTATTAAAATGCGCACTCAATCACGCACGACTAGCGGTCCAGCCACCTTAAACTGCGCTATGTTCTCACATTCAGCACTCGCGCTCGATAATAATCGGCCTCGAGCGATAGAGTTGCAATCAAGCGCATGTACTCCTATCTGTGAACTAAATCACAAGGATTATCGGAGAAAGGAAGAGCAAATTGCTAGAAGGCACAAGCATTGGAGGTTATACTACTAAAAATGAGGCAAATATGAAATCCGAAAAATATTTGCAAACAGGGAGCTGTGATTATAAAGAAAAATTATTAATTCCCACCAAGGTTTTTCTTAGCAGACGAAATACTCACGCCACAAATATCGCAGAACTCCATGCATTCCGAATCCATCCGAAGTTCCCAGGAGATCGTTGTCCACAGGCATTTAGTGGCCCCAAAATGAGCCGTTTAGTTGCGCAACCATTAACCTAGAAACACTCTCCTCGCCATACCATTGTTCCCGTGGCGATAAAAGCGATATAATGTATGCTCGCAAGCCTCCCAGTAATTGTGCACCATTCTCAAAACGCCGACATATGTAGAACCACAAAGCATTCAAAAGAGCATGCAAGGTAATTTTTATCGAATCAAATCTCCTACCATATAGACATGAACAATCTTCAATCTACAATTTCTGACGGAATGATGTGGGCTCACAGAAGCACGCAAATTGCTTTTGAAAGTTTTTTTCTTTAAATAAGATGTAGCTAAAAGAATGCGACTCCGAAGCAATTGCGGCGTTGCGACGAACGAAATGAGGTTGCTTTAACTATTGGTGGAAACGTGGGTCATAAATTATACCTGCATTTATAACCATCCCACCCACAGTCAAGCTCCTGGACTCTACTGGTATGTATTAAATTTTGATGATGTTATTGGGCATCTTATACAAATATTCGTTTATAAAGAAGCCAAATTCCGTCGCAATTTGTTTTCTGTTGAAGAAAAATTGTGCCAATCGTTATTAAATCTATTTATATCTAATAAATTGACTAAAGACGGGTTTGAAAGGAATATAATATCCTGAGAGCATTTGAGAGGTTTTCACATATATTAACAAGTCATTAGGCCGAATCAACATGAAAAGTATGGGTTCTTCTCATGACGCGATGGCGTAATATTGCCAGTGAAGACATCGCTCAGTTGGCGAATTAGCTAGTCAGGAACTGCCATAAAAATTGTAAACATTAAAAATGATGCCTAGCACAATTGAAAATTTTGTTCTCACTTATTAGCTACAGCGAAGTATGTGAAAAATTTAGTAATAATCAACAATGTGTAGTTAAGCTTAAGTTAATGCTTAGCTCTTCATTAACATCAAATGTGAAAAACAAGAAAGTGTGTCGGAAATGAAAGATTTACCATACAAAACTAACTAATAAATATTACATTTGGCCATTAAATTCCTCTTGTGATTCGCTTATTTAATTATGTGATGTTTGCTGTTTTAGGGAACACTAAATAAATTATATTCCCAAAGAACTTTAAAATGACAGGAAAATTGATTCAGGACTTACAGTGGTAATATATGAGTTATTCTTTGAAAAAAATGCTTCAATTACATTTAATGTAGTTTATTGGAAATAGCAATGCCAAAGATGCAAATCGACAGTGTTTTACTGCGCATGCTTCCCAGTGAGGGGTGGAAAATGAAACCTCCAAGGGTAATCAGTTTATTGAAAATGTTCAGAGTATAATGAAACGATTGGAATAATGAATGAGAGCATATGAAATTATCATATGCCTGTGCAAGGAAGCCAAATACAATTATCGGTTTCCCAATTTTCAGCTTTCTTGACAAATCATCGCCGATCATCACTCATTACCGATGAAAACTAAAACAAGTTCTTTCATGATCTCTTCCTATAAATCATCACTTGTGACCTAAGTCTTCTACAACAATCACCTGGATAATGTTGTAACACGAAGTATTATAAACTGCGGACCTAGCTGCCAATGAGAGAAAATCTGAAACAAATCATTTTCTATTTTCGTAAATAACATAGAAATGTAGGACAGAGACACTGTGCAGAGCGTTCCGCTAATTTGCGACGAAAGAATAATGAGGTTAGAATGATGAGATATCAGAACTGCACGCTCTGCGTGGGAGGACACCATTAGGGAATAAAGATGGGAACACAGGTGAAACCGTGGGCCGGTTTGCGCCCGGAAGAAAAGACGATTTTCATGTGGGACCTCGCGGCAGGAAAAATGTGAGGTCAGAGTTTAAACGAAAGGCCATCCTTTTACTAGCCATGTTTTCATGCATTAGAACGGAGAGATCTAAATGGCAATTTGAGAGTGAATTTTCTGTTACGAACCTAGGCGCTGAGGGGGCTCTTTCCTCTTTAAGAATTCTTTTGTATTTCAGCTTCACAGCGTTGATAATACCGTATCATTAGCTTAAATATGCCCGGAAAATCTTGAATGTTCAAAGATTTAAAAAAATATTGATAATTCTTCAGATGTTTTCGACAAACAGAAATACTAAGATCGAAAGTATGATACAAAAAGCAAGTGACGACCAGTTGACTTTTCCACCCATTTCTTTCGCATCCTATATAACGTAAAATTTCGGTCAAGTAAGTGGCACAATATTTTTGGCAGCTCTGTACTATGGGGTTGTAAAGAATTATTGGCTCAAGGTTAAGCATAAGCCAAGTATCATAATCAAAGAATAAGTGTGATCATTTGCCTTTAAGGATTAAAGTTGTTTATATATGATTTCGATGGTTTCATGGCAAAAGTACGGCTTAAATCGGCGCCGATAAACGTAACAAATATTTATCAAACAGTGAATAAATAAAGCTACCACAGATTTTTCAGCACAATTTGAAGCGATAAACAAATACATTTTGTTTAGAAGCTCTCACTTTTCGTGATTTTCTCTACTAATAGCATCCCAGCATCTCCCCTTTCCGTACATAATGCAAGGAAACTCAAGCAACTATTAAACTCCCTTACCTACATTGTAGTCAGATGGAAAGGATTATATCCACTTCAGATTTTTCTGCATGATGGATGGAGCGTCAAAAGAGAGTCAAATCTGTGTCACGGAAACTGCATCATCCTTGAGAGTTAAAGGGACAATTACTTCCAAAGAGAGCTACTCCCACAACGAGCATTTAGGTCGTCAGTCGTGGCGAAATTGAATTCGTTCTGCTAAGGATATCTCCGAGTACTCGCGAAAATTGCGATGCGATGTCGCGCGCAGGAGTGGAGTGATGCACAGTCTTTGGAGAGAGGAGAGAACCCAAATGATCTCAGCGTGGATACCTCTAACGCCTCCGGGGTGACAAATCGGCCGACCAGACAAAAGCAGGCGCAGGTAATCACGCCGCGACCAAAGGAATTAGGGACGGAGCGGTCACGAGAACAAAAACCTCTCGCTTTATTTCGTCTTGCTCCAATTTCTTTACCCATCCCCGCTCTCATGTTGCCTTGCTCGCCACTACATGAGTTGCTGGTCCGCCACTTGTAATGAAATCTTCACCAACACAATGCGATCGTTAAAGTCTCCGAGGGTATCTGATACCTTCTTCAATCACGATTAACAAATGGAGCTTTCCATTCGTTCTAGTACGCTGCTCACTAAGCGAAATGACAAAGTACATTACTTGTTGATATCCATTTCAAAATGAAAATGAAAAACCTTGATAATGGCAATAGGTGCTGAAACCACGGTCGGCAGTCATTAAAAATTCTGTGCGGAAAGTTACCATTGTTTATCATTTTGCAATGGATATCAATATCTAGTCCTTCCACAAAGTTGAGCCTGATACGATTATATACATACACTACTTGCTTTCCATTTGTTTCACATCCTACGGTCTGGGTAGCGAAATTTAAAATAGATCGGAAGCTGAGAAATGTTCCCTTGACCATAATGGAACTCCGATAACTTCATCCGCGATTGTAACTTCGGTGTTAATTTTAGGTAAAGATATTAAACATATAAATTCAAAGTTTATAGTAATTCTACGGTAAAATTATTACGTTACACATTATTGTTTTGAACGCATTCGTATACTATATACAAAAGATTCGGATATGACAAAAGTGTTTCTACAGAATGATTCCCTCACGCATGGTACCGCACATTTCACCTCCGCATTTAGTTCCATTAATCATCGTTTGCGAGCCCTGAAGTGAGTTGATGTCCTCCTTCCGCAAAAACGGCAGTATCTTGCATAGAAAGCTTCCAAAATGCAATTACGCATAAAAAAAGAGAGGCCATAGTCGGTGCGTAATAGAACCTTAATAAGATGCATGATTTATACACAAATCCCTCGAATACTCAAGTATGAGGGATCGGGTAGCTGGGGATTCTAAATTCTGGCTTCCATTTCAGATTATCAGGGTTCCATTTCCCACATGGACGGAAATTGGTGAAATTACAGTATCAACATGATCCATGCCTTAATAAGTAAACATATTTTCGTTCATACTTCCAACCTCTTTATACGCTTCACCCCGACCGGTTTCAAGCCTTTCGCGTCATTTTCAAGGGAAACTTGGTAAAATGACGCGTGGGCGTGGAAACCGGTTGAGGTGGAACGTAATTAAAGTTTGAAATACCAAATTTTTTATTTGAGCATGTCAAAAAAATTTCAAAAAGGAAATTCCCAGACCATTTAAGTTTTCCTACACTGTTCGAAGCGTGGAAAACACTTGAAGCCCAGTCATACGTCCGTCGGATGGCATGCCAAGCTTAGGACCTCATTACACCTTCCAATACGGGCGGACTCTTACCAACGCGATGCTGCGTTCCTCTCCACCCTTACTCCAATTCCCTTGTCATCCCATCATTGCGAGCCTCCTAAAACTATTCTTAGAGGCGAAAATAATCACAGTTTTGGTTACCACCAAAACCAGGTACCTTTAGGTAAATACTTATGTCTTGAGCCCAAAGTTCGCTCATCTGATGAGCACAGAGTTCACTAAGTAAGACTCAAGAGCAAAAAGTGGTCGATACATAGGGACCATAGTTACTTTCCTAACAGGAATAAAAAGGCAAAACCGCTGGTACGAGGGTACACATACCAGCGTTTCAAATCGATATCCTTCATTACTAAGAATACACTTAAAATAATATATACGCTGCAATAGGAATATTTCTCTGGTTTACTGCGGATGAAAATAAAAAAAAAATTGAAGTTTTATAACTCTTTCATCTCTTAATAACCTTTGGTTTTTCAAACGTAAGAGTTATAGAACTGTGTGAGAGCGTTTGCTTTAAAATATTGATCAGATGTTCTTAAACACATAGACGTAATTTTACGTTCTGAATTGACATGCATGCATGCATGCATCTGCTTTGAAGTAGTAATTTTTCCGCGTATAAGTTCTATACACAGACCAAGATTTTCACTTAAATCTAAAACGCCGACAAAATAACGGAAAAACTGCTCGAGGAAAAGATCCGCCTCGACCGGGAGTGGAATTACAAACCTTTGTCTTGCCGGATCATTGCACAGACCTCCTCATTAATCTAAAAGTCTATTTTTGTTTCCTAGCTCAAGTGGATATTATCTCAGGCAATAATCTCACTTTCATTAACTGCTACAATTATACAGGGCGATTTAAGATTAAGTTGCAATACTAACCTGATACTCATGATTATGTACCTCGTATCTCATCGACGATTACACCGTATTATTTCCATGTTTTCCTCTGGTTCATTAGTATCTTCTCAGATCACATGTGCAAAAACATGCAAGCGCTGGAAAATGAGTCGGAGTTCTGAAGATCTGGAAGAATTGGAGTTTTCCCTTGCCGACTCGGAATTCTGTGCACGGAGAAAGACGCCACTTTTAGCGAGAGCAGGGGAGCCATTACCATCAATAAACCCTTACAATAAGGGGTAAACCTCATTATCATTATAATTTTTTGATTTTTTCTTTGTGGAGTGATTTATGATTTGATCATTGGAGGTAAGCCTCTCTATTACTATCACCATATTCGGCACTGTTAAAATCATTAGCTCTTGTAAATGTTTCACTGATACCCATCTTATATATACAAGCTCAAATACCAAAATTCGCGATAAATCTTGTCCCGATTTGAACTCTCACCTCCTGCATAGCATACTGTCGAGTTATTAATCCAACTGGTTGCCTAAGGCTGGCTGGAGAAATGAGTTCAATTAGCATCTTAAAAAAATTTCTGAAAGCAACTGACCGACAATCCGTGTTAAGAATCTTCTGTTGATCTGGTTTCCACTGGATTGCTTACTTTCATTAGCACACAATAAGACCTTCATCACGGTTTTAGCCTTTGATTCTCCTTTCCGAAACATTTAAAAGGAAATGCTTAAGACTATCGGTATTTTGTCTTTTCCTGAAAATAAATGCCAATTCCATGAAGTGGGGAAGACCTGTCAATCAATGAGCTCATGTAACAATATTTTAGTATCAGTATGAGATTGGAATATCTCTGCTAAAGACTAAGACTAAAAATTTGGTAATAAATAGGAAATGAAATTAATAGGTTCAAAATTGGTTGAACCTTAATTTTTTTTTCTTATTCCTGAAGTAATCTCTTCTATAAATTAATTTTTTGTGGTAGAAAAATTTTGCCGGTTTCGGTTATCTACTTATAAATTGGAACCTTTTAGAATAAATTATGGCTTTAAAGAAAGATACAGATCTCAAATACAATCTAGAATGGTTTTATTTCGTAAAAAGTCTTGCAACGCCCGGAATTTCGGTGCTTTTCCGGTAGCGGCAAAATGCCACTGATAAAATGCTTGCGTTGCCCACGCTCGGTAACGTAGAGGTTACGACCCAGTGTTGGCCGGACGAAAGTGCTTAATATCACCTGTCCACCACATCCCGTGGGCTCTTCATAAATAACACTAGATATACCGCCGTCTCTATAGTAGAACAAACTATTTTAAAACTTCCACAGCCCCATAAACCGCTAGATTCCCCGTCCTGTAAATGGAGAAAATCCTATTGGTCAATGTTATCCCAAAATTAGTGAAAATTTCGCAATAAAGATCCACGTAACATTAAGAATACAGACACGACGTTAAATGAGCTGAATAATTTGCTCGTGTGAATCAAGTTGGGAGGCTGTAAAAGTTCTAGCGAAAAAAGTCTATGGAGGATTTCTTCACTCGGTGCAAAGGTTGCCAAATCGTATGTCACTTGAAGCTGACGGCGACCACAGAAGATTTCCCTCGGCTCCCACGCTAAGTGCTAATCTCAAAGGAGTTCATTATATCCTGTAATTCACTTTGTGCGCTCTCTAAAAGAGTTCAAGAAAGTGGTGTCAGACTTTTGTGCAATTGTGCTTCTTTCTCAGAAAAAAATCTTTTCTGCGCTTCGAAATATCAAATAGAGTTGAGCGTTAAATTACGTAATATTTTTCTAAAAACATTAGTATCAGATAAGTAGAGGGGAATAATTAATGTTAAGTTCTCTCCATTTTGCATCGATACGTAGATTATTTTATTATTTATTTAAAAAACATTCTGACTTTTGCCGGCCCCGGTAAAGCTGCGGGGCAAAGTTCTCGCCTGCTAAACCAAGGGTCGCGGGTTCGAATCCCGCATGGGTTTTCGTGCTAATCTGTTATTATTGTTGTTCACCCGACGTAAATTGGCCAAATGCGCTATATTTGAGGTAGTTAAGATAAAATACAACTAAGTAAAAAAATCTGTTGCAACATAATTGCATGGTAAATAAAATTACCATGGGGATCTGATTAATTTTATTTGAGTCTCTACAAACCAAAAATATGCGGTCAGCGTCGCTAACATTAACGTACAGGTCGCAGTTGGCTTCCGATCAATGAGCCAACGTATTGCAGCAGGACTTATCTCAATTAGCTACCCTGAGAGATAACACTGATGCACAAGCTGGATTCGTAATGCACTTAATCGCAAAGATTCATGTAGGTCAGTGCAGGAGAAATCCCTTACATTTGAAAAGCGAATGAGCTTAAAGTGAGATCTGATAGAGGCAGTATCTCGTCTCCGGCAAGACGCACCAAGGTCGATTTAAATAATCCCCTTGATCCGCCGCGGAATTATTCATTGCGCAATCCGATGAGAGGAGAAATTGCATAAATATGTCAGTGAGCATGGAAACTCGTTTGTGAGAGAATTCTGCCGACAAAAACTCAATCGGTGTCAACCAAATGGATTTTATGTGAAAGTATTGTGGTCTCCAGATCGGCGTGTCTGACCTGACAACTCGACAACGTAAAATGGATCTACAACTCGCTATTTTGTTTCGATCCTTACAAAAACTCTGGGAAAATATTAATGCAACAACACATGTCACGTTATTTCCAAGCACGTTTTTTTTTTAAATGAGGGAGTACATTATTACAATTGGTATGCATACTAATGTGAATTTAATACAGCACAAATGGAAATAGATATTATAAAAAGTATAAGAGGCATACGAGACGTGCTGAGAGTAATGGGAAGTATGTCCATTGAAAAATGAACAAATTGCCATATAATATATGATTTTACATCGCGAGTAGCGCCTTCTTACAAGACCATATTCCCCTATGAACCCAATCCATGATAGACCATATGAACCAAATACCTGGAGCCATTACATGCTCCCAAGATTCTCTTAGCAACTACAAAAATTGATGGTATATGCGTATTGGTCCGGCAAGCCAAATTCTTCTTTTACCAGCCCAGGTGGATTCTTTCTCACGGCAATTGATTCGTTTTTCATAGTCGCTCTCGTCAGAGATGAAAAATTTCAGACATTACTAATCAAAGCTTAATTAATGCAGCGACATTTAACAAGGTTACCCGCCAAACAAACCCATTTTTCTTACTTGATTTCATACCACCATGAAAAATTCGCTGAAAATATGGCTTTTAAACCTGTTTTACTGTCCCCGCGGCCAACAAGTCACGAAATTTAGCGTTCGTAACCTAATAGGCCGTAGCATGTCAGGTTGCCAAAAACTTTTTAAGAGTTCAGAAAAGACAACGGTTTCGTACACTTTAAAGATTTATCCCGAATTTTAGCCAGTGATCTGTTGGGGATTCCCTTCCTTCAAGTTGTGGTAGAGTTTTTCCGCTCTAAATATGTGTTTTAGAAGGATCCCAAAAATTGGTGACGTATTCTCAACGAGGCACAGTTAGAGGGGTAGCAAACCGCAGCTCCTTTACTTTATCGGCTCACTTCCCCAGGATTATTTTGATGAATCCTACATTTACGATTACCTTGAAAAGTTTTTTCCTGAATGTGTTTACCTCGAAAAAGATTATTAGTTTGTCGCCACTTCAAGATGGATCCCGCGGTTTCTCATTCGCTTTGCGCCGTCCATTAACAATGATGGGGCAAAGCTTTATTTTCGAAACAGCCATAAGTTACCACTGCGCTTTATTTAAAATATTTATTACCAGTGCCATGTGTTGCATCATTTTTGGCTTGTTTCAATGTCCTCAAAGAAATGCTATTTTAGCGTATCATACATCTCCACGTTCACCTACTTCATCTTCGCACTAACGCTTTTTCCTAATGGCTTCTCTCATTCACATCACACTTAACGACTTCTCTAACTCTCCACCTGGGCGTCAATTCTCGAGTGGTGAGATAATTATCGCATGTTTTTTTATTTCGATTCAGAGTTGTTCACGAGTCATATTATGTCCGAACGTGATAATTATTGTATGAAATATATGAATTGGCGGTGTAATATGAGATACTTGACCGGAATAGTGCAACGACCAGTTATTTTCCCATAATTAACATGAAATTTAAGAATCGACTCTCACTCTGCGTAGGGGCCAAGCATTGCATTAATATCTACATGGTTATTTGCATTTAAAGAAAACATCTCGAGGATGTGATCAGGTATCATTTCACATGGGGAGGTTTGTAACGGCAGGTCTCCTTGCTTATTGGCCCGGAATTAGTTCTAATTGCGCATTAGAGTTTTGCACAAGAGCTAAACATTTTAATACTGAAGGTAATTTTATTAAACACCACAGATCGCACTTCAAAAAAACCACCCAGAAAAAATTGGACCAGTAGAAAACACTATAATCTGGACTGAAAAAAATCAGGCCAACAATAAGCTAGTGTAATAAGTGTGCGCGTATTATAGACCAACAGATACCCATGTAAGCTCAATATTAGGACTAGAAAGTCAACTCAGTAAATTAACCAATAAAAAAAAAAGGCTGTCATATTATAATCGGTGGGGATTTCAATATTCCGTCCATAGACTGGGACATGTACAGTTTTATCACTGGGGGAAAGACAAAGACCTTTGTGAGTCACTTCTGTATACATTCACATCTTACTCACTGCATAAATTAGTCACTGCTCCAACTAGAGGGAAAAATACACTTGATCTTTTAGCGACAAATATTCCACACATGGTTGCAAACATAGGTACTGATAAGGGAGTAAGCGACCACAAGACAGTTAAAGCTATTTTTTCTGTGAGCATGATCAAGAAACAAAACCCACAGAGAAAAATCTACTCGTGTGATAAGGCTGACTATGAAGGTATGAAACGAGAGTTGCAAAATTCGTTTACTAATTTAAAAAAATAAGTATCAACAGTAATACTGAGGTTTTGTGGAATACTTTCCTCAATGTTACACGATCAGTAGTTAGCAAATACATACAAAGTAAATGGAAAAGAGTCAATGCAGAGCCTAGGTGGTATAACGCGGAGGCTAGGAAAACATTAAAGCACCAGAGAACATGTCATGCTAGGTTAAAAAGGGCAAAAATAAACAAATCCTCCGAAGAAATATACATAATCACCGAAAATTACAAAAGATCTAAAGTCTTAGCAAAAAAAAGCGTGCCGAAGGGCGTTAGCTGATTTCAAAAGTAAATTACTGGGAGAACACTTGAACGATAATGCCAAGGCATTTTGGTCGTATGTTAGGGACACTCAAGGAAATAAATCAACAGTACACACGCTTAAGAACATCAAAGGGGAAAAGCTAACCAACAGTCTACAAAAAGCCAATTCGTTAAACTCATTCTTCCAAAGCTTTTTCACTACTTTCACACCACATCTTTTCGATCTGCAGCCAGTTCGTTCCCAAACATTTATGCCTGAAATTATTATAAATTGTCGCGGCATAGAACATCAGCTAAAAATATCAACCCCAACAAATCCCCCGGTCCAGATCAAATACCTGCTCGCGTATATAAAACATTGGCATCAGACATAGCGCCTTACTTAGAATTAATATTTAACAAATCATTAGTAGATCACGTAGTGCCTAAGGACTGGAGAGTAGCAAATGTCACACCTATACTCACAAGCGGCGACAGGGAAGACCCTAGTAACTATAGGCCTATTTCTCTCACATACATTTCCTGTGAGGCATTTGAACACATAATCGTAAGGTCCATTATGAGTCATGTAGATTGGGAGGAATTATTAATAAATAGCCACCACGGATTTCGAAAGGGTAGATCTTACGAAACCCAATTGGCCCTCTTCGTTCATGACATCTTACTCTCGGGTGAAAATAATGTTCAAGTTGACGTGATATTCCTAGATTTTAAGAAAGCTTTCGATAAGGTACCTCACGTTAAGTTACTCTCAAAGCTAGAAGCATATGGAATAGATAAAAACATTATTAGTTGGATTAATCAGTTCTTACATTGGCGGAAACAAATGGTTGTCATAGATGGTATCTTGTCAGACACAGGTAGCGTTCCTCAGATGATCGGATGCTCCTCAGGGAAGTGTCATTGGTCCACTTTTATTTCTCTTATACATAAATGATATTAGCAACGTCGTTAAAAGTAAGCTTAGACTCTTTGCAGACGACGCGGTTGTGTACAGGGATATTACCAGTTCCGAAGATAGCGACTCGTTAACAATTGACATACTTGCTATTCATGCTTGGTGCGAAAAGTGGCAGATGGAACTAAACATAAAAAAGTGCATAGCAGTCAGCTTTTGGAAAAAGAAAAATAGGTCAGGTAGGGCTTACAGAATTAATAATTAGGAAATTATTCACGCCGAGTCTGCTAAGAAGTTAGGGGTCACAATTACTCACGACATATCTTGGGGAAAACATATTCGGGAAATATGCTGTCAAGCATACAGGAAGCTAGGCTTCAAGAGAGTACTCGGAAAATGTGATGAGAAAGTGATAGAACGTTGTTATTTTTCAATCGTTAGGCCTCATCTGGAATATGCTGTTAGTGTATGGGATCCATACGAAACGGGTTGATATCAGAGTTAGATCGCGTGCAGTGAAGAGGCGCTAGGTTTGTGAAACGATGCTACGATGTTTGCTAGTGTGTCAGGACTGTTGGAAGAATTAGGATGGGTATCGCTATTACAGCGTAGATTAAATTATAGGCTTAACCTCCCAACTAAATTTCAGGAAAATATTTCTCTGACGACGTGAAAAACGTACTATTAACTACCTCGTACTACGGCAGATTAGCTCGCGCCAATAAAATTAGAGAGCTAGATAGTAGAACCGATAGGTATAAAATGTAATTTTTTCCGCGTACCATTCGGGACCATGACAGCTGTGATCGTCGTCATGAATAGTGTAAATAGTGACATTAGCTAGATTGTAGATCTCTTTCTTTATATATTTTACGTTCTTATTTATGCATGATGTAAATATTGATGCTCTTATTTATGCATGAGATTTTGAATCTGTAGTAGTAGTCCTCGTACCCCTTGCATGTTGGAACGATTGACGATAGAATATTTCTTGGTTAGTAGATTTTAATGTGCGCGTTGCATGTGTGGTACGCTGGTTCCAATGTAGCTTCGGTGTTCTGCCGTATTATTGATGCATGCCTGATGTGGAAGCACCCCCTACCACACACCCTCTGGGTGGCTTGCAGGGTATGACGTAGATGTAGATGTACGCTGGCTAAGAAATAAGCCACATAAATTTCCAAATCGTCGCTCTTTTCGCAAACTAAAATTTCAACTGTGATTTCCCCTTATAACATATATTTGGAGCGTAATACCACTCTTAAAACATAGTAAGGAATATAAGTAATGCATTAATATATTAGTATATTAAATAAATATATTAGTATATGTAATGCACATTAGAGTTCACAGTTTGCCCCATAAAATTTCTCAAGGCAATGCCAGTAATGTATGCACATTTTCTAAAAAGACCTGTTATATTAATTTTGTTAGGTCTAATTTTGAACACTCAGAGCCCAAGACGGAGCAATGCGGCAAATTTCATTGCTACGCGTTGAGTTGTCCCAGAGATATCGTGATCAGAGTGTAAGTGATATTTGACTTTCACACAAATAGATATATAATCATGCGGAAAAACGATATTTTTCAAATTGAAAATATTGGCACGCACTGCGCACCGCTCAAGTCGTGTCGTGCGTCCTTGAGAGGCGGCACTCGCGTGTGGGAGAAGAATGAGGGGGAATGAAAGAGGGGGAATGAAAGAGGGGGAATGAAAGAGGGGGAATGAAAGAGGGGAGAGGGGAGCGCTTTGGCAATCGTTTCTCCCACGGTTCTTAGGAATGGGAGGGGAGGGGCAAAAACGAACGGGCAAGATGGCATCCTGAACGTGAGTCAAAGCAGCGGGGCAGGGCGAGGCGCACACTCGCCGTTCCGGTCAAACATGGCACGACAAAATCTCATTTCCATGACAGCGGGGCTAACGACGGAGGGAAAGTGAAACCGTTTGAATTTTGATATTTCTGTCAGTACGACCACTCATATATTGCCGGATGATACCCTCCGTCCTCCTCCCGAGGCTAATCTTTCAAAGATTTAATTTCAGTCAGAAGTCCGATTAAATTGCATTAAAAAGAGAACGCCAACGCATTATATCAAAACAATTCTTGCATCAGCAATCTACAATTCGTTTAGAGCACTGCTCAGTAGCATTTAGCAGATGACCATAAAAAGTTTTTCAAAGGAAAGAAAAATAAGCCGTTGCAAAACATTGTTCATCGAACTGGTGTAGGGTCCCTACATCTCTTCGATTAATGGATAACCAATAATTAGTACACTATTCTTAAGTCGGAGCTTAAGGTTTTTATAAGACTATTAGGAGGTCGCCTTACTTAGGTTCTGTGCCGATGGTATCTCCCTCTAAATCATGAAATATTAAGTTTCGTTTTTTGCTGTGTTTAAACACTTTAAAGCAAATTTACACATTGTCACTGGTTCATAAGCAGGCTCTATATTAATGCTAGTGAATAGTCTTCCAGATCAGAAGAAATTTTTCATACTTCAATGTTACACGAAGGCATAGAAATGAGTAAAGAAATCAGAACCAAGTTTTACTGTTCACACACACAGCTTTTCACAATTGACTCTAAACATTTTTTAAGAAAAAACAATTTAGGAAGGAGAAAGAGAAAAGAGTCTGTCTGTTTATATCCCTTCATTATGCTCTCTGAAAGTAAACGATTGAAACTGTTTCAATAAGGATCAGTACAACCATAAATCAAGCTGTTACTGCTTAATGCAACTGATGATTTGCAGCATATTTTACAGCAATCAGGGAGTCGAAGAAATTCCTCCCGTCAAGTTTTAGACGCTGATCTTATTTTTTCAATAAATTAGTTCAATGGAAACAAGAGAATATGAAGTAACGTATTTTGATTCAAGATTGCGCAAGCCATATTACTTCGAAAATAAAATGTCACCCACAGTGAGTTAGATGGGCATGGACTTTACACTGAAGGACGATAATATTCATTTCCATTCAAACAGAATACAATAAGGAGGTGTCAATTAACGCGAAGTTCATCTGTACAAGAGTGTAGGGATAAAAATGGCAGCAAAGCAGCTGAAGCAAAAGGCAAACACTACGATAACTTAGAAGCTTCAATACTTGTCATAGGCTTACATGTCCACCTGAATGAAATAAGAATCGAGTCGCTCAGAGCAAAAGTGGTGTAAGTCAGTGTTTTCCCATATTTTAGTTATGCGCGAAGTTTCACCCCTCCACCGTTTTGTTCGAGTGATACCAGCCGAGCTTCAGTTTTTGAACACCAGCGCTTAAGGATTTTTTCTTTATTGTAGCTATTTGAAGACTCAATTTCCAAAAATTGACGCTTTTTACTCAACCCTTCTTATTCTCTCCGGCACATCCGTTCCCTGCCTTGTACTTTCAGTTCCTAGAACCTTTTAAGTAAATTCGAAACAGAGTTGTTCACAGATGACGTTAGATATATATTGAGAACCCCTGCGTATTATTCTAGGTTTGATCATATTAACAAGATTAGAGAGATAGATTGTCGTACCGATAGATTTAAAATGTCATTTTTCCCTCGTACCATAAGAGAGAACAATAGGCAGCGTAGCAAAGGGATAGGTAGGTGAAATATAGTTAGAGTAGTCTGTAGTGCATGATGCATGTAATAACAACCAATAATCCCTTCCTTATTATGTAGATACTAACCATCTAGCTGCATGTGACCCTGTTCTCTAGCATGTCTCCCGTAAATATCCTACTTGCATGGCAATGCAAACATGCATGTTTGGTGATCTTCACCCCCTGCCACACACCCTCGTGGTGGCTCGCAGGGTATCACGTAGATGTAGATGTAGAACTAACTACTAGAAGTCAAAGTGAAAAATTATGAAGGAATGAAGCAGCTTGCTGATGGTAGAGTGGAGAGCTGCTATACATCGGATTGGTGACTGTTGATGATGAAGAGAACCTGAGGACTAACTGTATAAAAGTACATTGATGCCCATCTTTCCATTCCATTTCGGGATAGGCAACTATTTATGCCTCGCGAAAATTCAAATCCAATATTCACTATAGGTTGCGATATATGATTCCATCACTGAAATCATCAGAATTAAGTCAAGTGTTTCATAATCCAGGAAATGTATGATAGAAGGAGCATTATTTTCCTGTCTTTAAGCGTGGGACTTAAAGTTAAGGTCTCTTTCAATGTGGGACTAACTATGGAAAGCTGAGGTGCGCTGAGTCGCAAATTCTTTTTTGGGACTCCCGAGGTCGAATTCCGAGTCATGACAACTTCTACTTCTCCGCCCTTCTCATATGAGCAAAAGAAAAAAAAACTGAACAAAGCAACACGCTGTGCCTGGCCAGTGCATGCCTTCAAATGTCGAAAGTCACGCCGTAAATTCTCCACTCCGGTGCAGTGGATTGAAGGTCAGGAAGAAAGGCTCGGGATTTCGTAGTACTTAACATTGTTTTGACCATTGGGAGAGGTCTCATTTCAAGGACGCCAAACTTAACGCCGCATGCCTTCTTTCGGGAAGCGAATTTTTAATGCTTTTATAGGTTTTTATTTTTCGTTCATAAAATGCCCGTGGCGCTCGGAAGGCGATCGGAGTCCTTCCCGCATCTCCTTTTGCGTTTCGTTTTGCGAGAGGAATCCAAAAGGCCCTTTCGAGATAAACATCTCGACAGGCGTTGTTCCAAGGATTTTCCCGGAATTAGAATGTGCTCGGCAGAATCCAATGCAAAGCCATTAGAGTACCAGAGCCTGGAAGAATAAGAACAGTCTTCTCGTGACCAAGGCTGGCACTTTTCGTGCTTTCATACCAGCGAACATTTCGTTTCTCACATTTTCCGTCACACAGAAACTGCGAGCATAAATCAGGTAAAGGATTGTCCAGTCACGTTCAGACAAAGGGACAAGAAGAAAATAGCACCAAGTTTCATTGATATTTGTACGGAGTATGCATATAGGGCAAGGCTGACGCGAATTAGTGCATTTAATATCGAAGAGATACAAGAGGTTCAAAATATCTGCCGTAATAGAGATGATATTAATTATCAGTTTGAAAAATAAAATGCAAAAAAACCTCGATAGAAGTAGATAACCTAAAAAGATTACGGAATCCATAAGGCTATATCGTCCAACCAAATATTATGTGTGGCATTGTAGAGGAAGTGTACATACATATTAAGGGATTAAGAGGAATGACAAAATAGCTACAAATGACCGCAAAAATAAGAAGCTGTTTCGAATAATGAATTACGAAGCTAGTTTTCTAAGGATACTCAATATATACTCTTTGCGAAGGGGAAGAAAACATCTAGACATATATAAACGCAGGTCACTGAACAGTCCTTAAATATATTATTATTATTATTATTAAGAAATTGCTACAAGTAGACCATATGGTCCGGTGGTAACATAGATACCGAGAAAATACCAATATACATACATGTAAAAATTAAAACAAAAACATTGCCAAAATACAAAAAAAGCAAAGTTATTACCTTAGAAAAATATGGGGGGAAAACCCTCACAGTACAACTCCCCTCAATCTCGTCATCAACGTCAGTGTCTTATTTGGGAAGGGCTCTAATGCTTCTTTGGATAACTCATTCCAATCCCTTATCCCCCGATGCAGGAAGGAATATTTCAATGTGTTTGAGAGCTGCCTTGGAGGCTCTATCTTATATTTGTGATCTCTTCTCGCCAGATAACTAGGTTTTTTTAATCTTTCGGATATGTCCCTCCACGCAGGATCGCCAATGTATGCCGTATGCATGCATTTGAGACGTGCTTTCCTCCTCCTCGATTCTAGTGATGTCCAGCCCAATACCCTCATCATCTCCGTTACACTAGCCTTCCTTTTAAAATTTCGCATCACAAATCTTGCGGCTAAACGCTGAACGTTTTCTACTTGCCTTATCTCCCCTCCCAAACAAGGCTCCCAGACTGACGCCCCTTACTCTAAAATGGGCCTAACAAATGTCGATTTTGATTTTGAGAACGCGGTGTCGAAACTAAAATGCATCCCCCAATACTATTTTAAAACTATTAAAATGACTGGATTAAATCAAATTTCTTGATAAAAGAACATTTATAGGATAGTTATCATATACATTCTCAAAACGCCTATGGTTGGAAATAATTTTTTTACACAATTTATTGTTTTGTCGCTGCAATTCTCAGTAAAGCACCATTTAACCTTACTCTTTCGACTTAGGTTTTGCATCGTATTGTCAACACCTAACAGTCTGACGCCAGTCTTACTCAAGGCTTACAGGCTTGTTTCATTTGGACATCATCGCACAGCCTTCTCAAACCTATCGAGCTAGATGGTCATTGACACTGTTTTTGGAAATGAATGGGACCCACTTTTGAATTTTTCAGGGATTAGATTCGGCGTATGATTTCACAGTGTTGACTTTTTTCGGACCCGTCACGCTTCACAAACGAAAATAAATCATTTCAATTCAGAAAATTGTCACCAATGGATCGAAAACACGCTTCCTGGGTTAAAAAAATGTAATTCTTTGAAAAACCTGAGAAAAATGCTACAGAGGAAAGGTAATGATCACAAGCACCAAATATACCATGCAGAGTGTTTGTATCCAGGCAGGAAGGTGGGAGAGTAGCTAGATCCGGAGAAAGCTATGGCACGAGACCGCATCTGATTTTTGGAAACAGAAGAAAACCGACTGCAGCGAGAAAGTCTCCGAAAATGTGCAAACTCCGCTGGAACTTCCTTCCTATTCCGTCCTCGCAGTTTTTCAAGGAATCGAACTAAATCCAGCCGACTGCCATGCGGCGAGGTATGGGAAACGACTTTCTCTCCACCCACCGGGCAAACGAAAGCAGGACCACTTCAACGAAGCGAGAAGTTGTCTCTCGTCTTCCCTCGAGTGGCAGTCGGAAACACCTCCGCCAAAGTGCTTGATACGATTTAGAAATAGAATGCTAATGTGTCTATTAATAAGGGATAATAGGAGGCAACGTAAATAGCTATCAATCGTCGCGAACGAAGGATAAACAAATTCCTTTCTCCGTTACGAAAATCGACCGAAATAGCCCGGAAGAAGGCGCCAGCGTTATTTGCGATATGAGCAGTCAAGGAAAAACATGCCAGCGACGAATCAAAAGGGTCTCCTCAAGTAAAATTGTTTCTTCCAAGAATAAAGAACTCCCAGACCGAAACAATACATTTTAGCCTCAAGGCGTGAGAGAGTAATTCCTGCGTAGCCGTACTCCGTGGTTCGGTATGGGGCTCTTCACGCTTAATCAACTCCGATCTTATCCAATGCGAATCCATGACAAAGAGAAGCTATCCATATTTTCAACACCTTTTGACGCTAATGATGACGACTCAGCTACTCGGTTGACTCATTTTGGGTCTATGCAATTTGTTTGTGACCCGAAATTCTCTACAAAAAAAGGATTTACTGGGACTCAAATTACTCCTCATCCCTCAGGTGATCCCGCAGTGAATGATCACACTTGCGCGGCATCTGACCCCTCCAGGGGGTACGATTGTCGCCCACGGCTAGAAAAGATCAGGGATAACAAAGCGAATTTTTAAAATCCAGGACACATAAATTCTAGAGGCTCTCGAGTGCCGTAGCGTCATATCGCCGCGATTCTCCTTCCCTGGCGTCAAGAGCAAAACAGATCATCTGAGATCCCTAGAGCGGCATTAATCACACACCCCCCATCAGCCGCGTGGCTTGGTTCCAGAGCCGCGTTGGTACATCGGACGCAAACAGCGAAATGGATGCTTGTCCGATTTATGAGCCGAGAAATCGATTTGGACGTTTTCCAGTGGAAGAGAAAAGGGTGTGACTGGGTTTTAGTCGAAAAAATCCTCGTTGTAGGTGGGCTATGAGTTAGGAGCGGGGACAGGGAGCGCGCGTGTATTCGGTGTAGAGGACAAGTGACATGCGAGGCGGACAGGACTGAACGGAGGAAAGCGAACTCCGCCACGACCCATTGAGGAATTGTCGTCATTGCGTTGCTATGTTCATTTGTCAAGTTCTCGGTCGGTCGGCCTACGCACGAAAAGGAGACAATCGTGCGGCGAGCAACCTTAATATTGAGTTTTTACTCCGGCCATCCACGCCGCGTTCTATTTCACGGCATCTCCCCGACAGCATTAATACGCGTACGATTTAACGTGTCTTAGACACGGCCAAAACAATAGAAATCTCGAGTTTTGTTCTTCAGATGTTCGGCTTCGGGACGTCGTCTATGCTAATACTGCGGTACTGGTGGGCGTCTTGGCCTTTGTGCTCTTCGGAAAAAACCTGTGGCAACCATTGTTTGACCCAGCAGTTGCATTGTTCTTATTCGTGTTCATATCAGTCAACTGTCAGATTCTCTTAATCTTAATGAAGTTCAATTAACAACCCCATAAATTTTACTTTTATTTTAATCCCGGATCTTATCCGAATTGAAGAAGTGTGAGTACACAATAGATGAATCCTTTCTACCTTGGAAAGACTCAATCGGCATAATAATATGGTGCAATGGAAATCCCCTGCAACATTTTTATATATTATGAGTGAGCAAAAATGAACAGGTAATATGAGAGTGATAACAATTATTTGATGCATAATACTGTTTAGAAACGGAACATTTTAGTTTTTGATGAGCACAGCGCCTTACCCGTATTTAATGAGAGAATATATTACATCACGCTCCCTCGTAAATCTCTCCTTAACTAAGCTGCTTCCTCCACCCAATTTTGACGTTAATGCTTTATGCTACGTTAATTATCCTTTAGCTGAAAATGAATTTTATAAACGATAAATTATGAAAAAGAGGGTTTAGAGTAAGAAAGTAGAGCTTACCTAGCACGCCAGTTCGCTTGAATCTCTCCAACTCCAAGGTGATATATTTGTCAAGTCTTCTAGGGCCTCCCAACTTTCGAGGGATATTTCGCAGGGGGTCATGTTGACCGACGTTCCATTGTTAAACATGGGAACCAAGGCTAATGTGTCCTTCCCCGATGGACGGCGTTACTAATATGATTGATTATCCGCCGGGAAAACATCACATGTTGTACACATAATTTAATGGGATATTTTTTGTACTTTACTTAAACAATTTTGATGGTGGCTCACTATATGCTCCCACTTGTGTCCAGACGTCCCTTACTTATACATCAAAAGGATGGTTAAATATGTTAATATAGGGATGTCAGAATGGGATTTTCACTGTAGATGTACACATTCTAAATATCCTTATCTATTCACCAATAAAAATTCCCTTTTTTACAGTTATTATAATCATATATCTCAAAACACGTTTCTCCGT
Source organism: Ceriagrion tenellum (assembly GCA_963169105.1). Taxonomy (NCBI): domain Eukaryota; kingdom Metazoa; phylum Arthropoda; class Insecta; order Odonata; family Coenagrionidae; genus Ceriagrion; species Ceriagrion tenellum. The sequence continues at coordinate 58,502,684 of OY720632.1, read as the reverse complement.
CAAGAAAACTCATGAATTCGAAAAAGTATTATTTTAATGAGTGAAGAAAAGATAATGGCCGAGGAAACAATTCGCGGAAAGGTATTACGGAGGATTTGAAATGCCCTGGGAGAGAATCAATCCAAAGTCTCGCCTCATACCACAAGTATTCCGGTGTTTTGTTTCCTCCCATCGAATTCTCGGCAAGGAAATAAAAGGTGCTGAACAAACAATGCATCGCGACTTCAAAACGTTATGAATGGCTTTCCGCATTAGAATGAATATTTATGAGTCCAAGGACATGCTCTACACATCGACATACCTCTCGACTTTCAACCTCGAGGAACTATCGGAATTTCTCGAAAGACACCAAAACTGAAGCGTTTGCTCGAAGCCCTTGGTCGTGGAAAGCTGTCTCTTCATGAATATTCTGCCTCGACACATGCCAAGATATTTTTACGGACCACGGAGTACACAGCATAAAAACAGCAAAAATTGTTAATGGGCTTTGGATTCGCGCCAAAGTAAAGTTCATGAGCACAAGACTTTTCAATACACAGTATCACAAGGTCAATACACGGGCATTGGCGAACCCTCGCAGGCACAGAAACACACCAAGTTCGCCGATGGTTACTCAATTTAAATGAGCTCTTTATGACAACAACTTCCGATGCTTTAGATGCCTAGACTTTTTACTATTTGTGAGAATCAAGACAAGAGCCAATATAAAATCTGGCTTCAACTCCTGAGATTTCTGAAGGATTCACAAATTTCCACTCTCATTAAAGCACAATATGTTCAAAATGAAGAAGGCGCGAGTATACTCAGGCAACTGAAGAGAAGTAACCACTTAGTTTGTTCATCACTTTGGAAAAATTAAGTGATCGGCCTCAAATGAGGGGAATCAAGGTTTAGAGATGTCTTGTTGGATGCTTACAATTTCCGTAGAGCGAAATGTTAACCATCCCCCCTTATTGTGTAAAAATTATTAAAAGAAAAATGACATAACGTAATACTGATAAAATTATTTATAGAATGGACCACGTGAAGTTACGGCACAAAGTTATATTTGAGAAAACGTCAGGCTGATTGGTAACTTTCGATAAACCGAACCTTGTAAATAATATCGCCTAGATTGGAATAGGATATTTGAATGAATGTATAAACATGCAAACAGCTTTGCAGCACCTAGCGGCGAAAATAATAGATTATAATGCCTTTATTTCAAAATTACTACAAAAAAGCGGACTATCACCAATAATTGTGTTTGATTCATTATATCTACATCTACATCTACGTGATACCCTGCGAGCCACCGCGAGGGTGTGTGGCAGGGGGTGAAGATCACCAAACATGCACTATTGACATGCAACTAGGATATTTAATGAAAGCATGCTAGATAATAGGGTCACATGGTTAGTATCTACATAATAAGGAAGGGATTATTGGTTGTTATTACATGCATCATGCACTACAGACTACTCTAACTATATTTCACCTACCTATCCCTTTGCTACGCTGCCTATTGTTCTCTCTTATGGTACGAGGGAAAAATGACATTTTAAATCTATCGGTACGACAATCTATCTCTCTAATCTTGTAAATATGATCAAACCTAGCATAATACGCAGGGGTTCTCAATATATCACGAACGTCATCTGTGAACAAATCGGTTTCGAATTTACTTAAAAGGTTTAACCTAAATTTTAACCTGCGTTCTGATCTGCGTCTTTCCCATCCTAGTTCTTCTATTAAACTCGTAACACTTTTACAATTATCATAACGGCCTTTAACAAACCTAGCAGATCTCCTTTGCACGCGCTCTAATTCTTTTATCATACCTTCCTCGTACGGATCCCATATACTAGCGGCATATTCTAAATGAGGCCTGACAAGTATATACTTGGCCCATCCTCGTGGATAATCCAAAATCGTAAACAGTCATTTCTCCAGTCGCTCAAAAATTTCAAAAGGATGCCCTTAGATATGCAAACGTTGAATTATTATGATATAACATGTTAGAGAGTTAAAATAATTTTAACCTACTGTTTAAAATTTAAAAACGTCGGTGGCTATATGCCTTGAAAGAACTAATAAAAGGAAACTTATCCACCCCCTCCCTTCAGGCAAGCATTATCGATAACTTGCAAATGCATGAATGCAAAATTTGGAAATGTAGTCTGATCATGAAAGCCGGTGTAACTTGATTACTATAAAGTGAAGTATCACCCCCATACACTAAAAAAAAGAAACGTGATTAGCTCATAAACTCCATACTAGGAATGCTAACTCATAGTTTAAGTAAACTCGTCTATATTCCATAGCCGACATCATAAGTAGTGTATAGAAAAGGAAGGACCTCGGATAAAAATGTCAAAGAGAGATGCTACTTCGCTCTGTTTAGGCCACATCTTGAATACGCCACGAGCATTTGGGACCCTGGTCATACTTTACTAAAAAAATTAATGAAATACGAGGAAAAGCTGCATGATTTTTCAAAAACTGCTACGAGCGAAAATTTAATGTTTCACAGGTTTTAGAGGGATTGAGGTGGGAGCCCTTAGAGACTCGGAGGCTACACGCTAGGCTTAGTTTGCTTCAGAAATTCATAACTGGAGTGTTTCAGAGCGAGAGAGAGAATATTATCATGACGCCTCATACGTAAATCTGCTAAATAAAAATTAACTGTTTCCGTAAATAGAGCACGTTATTACCGGTGTTATATGTGAGTTAATGGAAATTTAGACGAAATTATATTGAATTATTTATCTCAACTACCCCGAAAACATTATAGTTGGCCTTTAACAGCGGGTGTATTAACAATGGACGAACACAAACACCAATCTCAATATAATAACAACATAATAACAATAACAACCAATCATTCCTTCCTTATTATGTAGATACTAACCATCTAGCTCCATGTGACCCTATTATCTAGCATATCTCCCTTAAATATCCTACTTGCATGTCAATGGTTAATGTTTGGTGATCTTCACCCCCTGCCACACACCCTCGTGGTGGCTCACAGGGTATCACGTAGATGTAGATGTAGATGTACGTCTCTAGGTCTGACAGAGGTGTTAAATAAGTGAGATACATTTCCGAACAGATAGGTACAAAAACTCGTTTATTCCGCGCACAATAAGCGACCAAAACAATAACTGAGATCCAATAAATACACTTCCATAATACAAGGGACCTTTTCATCTGCTAAAACCTTATTCCTTACATCTTTACATGGCTATTGTCTTAACATTCCCTGCCACACGCCCATGCGGCGGCTCGCAGGATATTATGTAGATGTAGACAAGTGGAAATTAGTAACAAAATACTATTTTAGGAACGTGCTTGCTCTCTTTGACATGAGCTTTGCTACAAGGTGGATAGAACATCTTTCGCGCTGGTTTCAAATAGAGAAGACCGCACAGCCATTCCAAAACCCATCGTCATTGAACGACCACCGTCATCGTCATTACTAGGTTCTACTGAAAGCAAACTATTTCCGCGCCGATTATGAAATAAGCTAGATCAGCGAGTGCGATAGCGATCACGCTCGTTATCCAGCAAGCTTGTTCCGTATCACGTAGTACAGGAAAGCTATCATAATAGCGAGCATCTTCGGAACTTTTGCTTGATCAAGTATCATCAGTATGTATCAGGCGAGAAATACAAGGATTCATAAGAAAAGCGACTAAGGGCGACATTCACGTAGGATGAAATAGGTGAGGCTTTCTCTTTCTTGCTAAAACTTTTTTATACGCCCTCTAAATTTTCTGTACGGCGTGGCTACTTAATCTGACGCTCAATTACGTGCTATTTCAAGGAGTTTTATCTTTTTCTGATCGCCCTCGCGTAAGACTGAGCAAGGGGTAGGGTTCACAATCTCTTGAGCAAAGGATTGCTCAACTATTTAAGTAAAAAAATCGCTCATTCCATATGAAAAAATTGAACCTGAGTGTCCCGCACGAATGCTTCTGCTACGCATCGTCCACTACTGCATTCAACAGGTGCGACGTAGGAACGATATAAATTTCAATTTGTTGTATCTCACAATCTCTCGCAATGTGGGTAATTTCTCGGGCCATATTGCTCTCGGCAACTCATAAAGAATGTCGCGAGATGACTGCACCCGCATTCCAGCCTTCCCTCCTCCTTGTCCGTGATGAATCGTTACAAGCTCTCTCACCCTCAATTCGCTTACTTATCCTCCGGACTTTCAATCACCGACATCGTTAAACCTACACCGGTCCGAATATTTGATTGCGTGAGGTTGGCCCAAAACTTTAAGGAAATGAGAGATCGTTTATGACCAACATTAATCTTAAAGGAGTAATTGTGAAATGGATATCCATACGGATAAAACTTAAATTTGTCTACAACTTCAAATAAGATGGTCATGCGGAATTAACTGGAACAAGTCTCAACAATCAGGAACGTGAGATGGAGTAAAAAAGATGGGAAAGAAAAATAAACTTTTGGGAAAATTTAACGCAAAAAAAGTATTTCGGTCACCGATCGATCAAATTCAACGAGAAAATGGAGAAAAGGAAATACGGGGGAAGATATTTTCCCCTGTGCTCCCTAAGATTTTTTTAGATAAGTGTATAGATTTCTAGAGAGTAAAGTTTAGGTAATGTAAGTCGTAATAGCAAAAGGAAAATACCCAAAAATGAATGGTAATGATATATGGGGAATATCCACTTTGACTTTGGAATGAGTATGACGCATTTGATACTTTTCTCGTCATTACACCACATTTTAGAGACGAATCGTATAGTGAGAGCATAGAGTCGTGTTACATGCGAGTAAGGAAGCATTGGGTCACTATGGCGGAATGTAATATGAAACCACGACGGAAAATAAAAAGAATTACGCTGGAAGAGATTGAATGATGGGATGCATAATGCGACTGGAAGATAAGAAACTACGCTAGCAAGGAAGGAATAACAACAGAATTCTACTAGAAACCACCCACGTAAGAGTTGAAGAAGGGAGGCTCTTTTTTTAATACATATCAGGAGTATAGTATCTACTCTAGGTTCTCTTCATTAAAGAGGCATAGATGTTGATGGCCGTAGAAAATGAAAAATCTGGAGTGATGGAAAGACAGGATCCAGGAGATTGACTAAAATCAAATCCATTTGTTTAATGACTGACGACGACGTTCTGTAAACGGGGGAGAATAAAGTAGTAAAATAGAAACTTTGAAACGTAGAAAAAAAACCACTGAATTAATATTGGGTCAGTATGCCAATAAAGGCAGTTACTGAAAGAAACGGCACAGGAGGAGACGATATTCTAGGTGAGACGCACGAAGTGAATAATGAGAGGATCATAGCAGAGAAAAGTGTAAACGAGGTGAAGATGTATATTTCATCCACTCCTGAAGATGGCGAAAGTAGTTTTAAACACGAAGTACAACAAAATAAAGTAGGCCAGGTCAAGTAACGAACACAATTAAAACTAAAGATGGTTCAACAATTAATTCCGAAATGATTGAATGAATTTTAACACCCATGCTTGGCATGAGGGAGGTTAGAGAGCATTGATGTAATATCAAACCTAAAATTGTGACACGGAAAGGGCAATGCGGTAATGTCTAATTGCGAGTGCAAAAGACAATGAGGTATAAGCAACTGAAGTGAATATACTGATGACTGTTGAAAATTTAAAAAAATCCAAAATTCAGTTTGTTCCATCCGTTGAGCGCAAGGGTGAAAAGCATATTATCACGCCTCCGAATGTTCATGCACGGAAAATATTGAGAAGAAAATTTTTCACTTTTGAAATTTTCCACAGCCGCAGAGAAAAAAATCATCACCCATCCTCAGAATGGACGAGCTTTTGCCGCGTTTAATTTAAAGTGACTCAGAGAGTACGGATCACTGGCCTCAACTCCTACTCTCGCTCCTTATCCTTCCGTTAACCGCGAAATGCGTGCGTGGGCTAATATCTTAAAAGCAGAGTTCCACCACGGAGCTTCCTTTGCATAATCTCCATCCCCTTCCCAGACAGCCGTCAAGTGAATAAGGTCGAATCGCACCCATCATCCGCACTCGTCTTCCAGGTCTCGCCCGCGGACCGTCCCGTTAGCATACAGATGAGGGGGGGTCCGGCCCTAAACTCGCCGCGTCATCCCGACGCGGGTCGTATACGGTCCCTGCGGGGCGAAGGGGAGTTGGGGGGAGGGAGAATGGAAGGCGGAGGCAGCAACCGACTCATTCAGCTCCCAACCAAGTGGACCGCCGCCACGAGTGAATTCGCTAACCATCGAGGAGTGAATCGAGAGAGCTTACGGCAAACCCCAGTGCGCCCATTCTCTGTGACATAAGGAGTTAAACAGAGCTGCAAAATTTACACCGTCAATAATTTGCAAGCACTAATAAAAAAAAGTTTCAATACTATCCTAAAGAATCTCTTTCAAGAGTAAAAAATATTTCCACCGAAAGAAGAATAAGTTGATATGAAAAAAAGGCATATTCATTAAGTTAAAGCTTCTGCGGGGTTTTGAACGCGCGGATTTGATTTTCCAAGTTGCAAACGCAACTATCAATTTTAGTGCGATACTTCGACCGTGACGCTGGCAAAATACAATTTAAAACGCAGTACTTAACGAGGAAGATCAAAGTCTTGAAAAAGTTCTACCCCTACGTTTAACTAATTTAAATGAGATTTTTTATCCAGGGAGTCCATTATACAGCAAATAATTGGATATTAAACAGAATATTTTTCAGTATTCACCCACTTAGAAGTTAATCCTGTTTCAATCTATGAAAAACAGTATGAAGAGGAAAACTCTTCAATAATGAGAGTAAAAGGTTAGAGAGCAAAAAATATCATTACGACACTACTTGGAGAATTAAGTGCAGTTGTTTTTCATTAATTTTTTTGCTCTATCATCTCATGTGTGCAGGGAAGGTTTATGACAGCCAAGGACAAGCCTTCTCACTAAAGAGTCAGAGCATAAAACGTTTGCTCTCATTGTTTTCTGAAGCAATTAAAATCCACTCTGAGCCATTCAAAGCAGCCGTGATGCTTCAAACAGTCGGTAGGATATATAACAGCATATTGTAAATTCCTACCAGTTAATGTGTATAGTGGACAAAAAAAGCCGTGAAATACCGCACACCAAAATACTGCTAAGAAAAGTAAATGTTCTCATGAATGACCTCAAACGATATTTAGTTATTATCCGAAAGGTTTTTCATATTTTGACCATTTATTGTATGTCCCAAGAAAATTATTGCTGCACATGGTGTATCATGTGTTTTATTGGTAAATTAGGGATAAAATCATAATTTTGGCACTTGTGCAACAACTCACGTCAGATTATCAGACTTTTTATGTAGGGTATTACCATGCGCTGAAAAAGCGATTAATTACTCCATTTAATTATCTTTTGTAGGAAATACTAATGCACCAAAAAGAACCTTCAAAGTAAACTACAACTCTGACTTTTGAATAGATGTTTAATTATTAATCTTAGACCGAATCATAAACGGCACCATCACTCTATTTTAAGAAAAGAAAAGGGAACTTTCTCAAATCGAATTTCAGGTTATTTTACTTGGCGCATATTAGTGCAAATTCACAGGGGTAAAAATTATGAAGTTTTAGAAAGGTATTTCACTCTTCATTTTTATAAATAGAATGCTGGGATGACATGAGTTAGTGGTAGATATGCCCTTGTATCGAAATAAGTCAATGCTGACTACACTGATTACCAGGCTTCGGCATCATCCAGTAGAGGCGAGAATGATTGGGATTATGTTCCAAACACTGACGATGATTGAGGAATCAATGAATTAAAAAGGTGGCATATAATACAGGCTCTCTCAATACTTGGTTGCAAAATAGGCACCCCAAACAACTATAATATTCGATTAAGAAGCGATAATTTGTGAATAAACCATAGCTAAACTTAAAAATTGATAGGAGTACAACAATCTCAGGATTGACAATAAAGACGGTTCAAATATTGAAGCTGAAAAACAAAAATGAATATTAATGGGTAAAGATCAAAGTATTATAATAGTTGATCCCTTTCAACACTTATTTTGAACAGAATAATTGATGCAATTTAAGTGGAAACATCAAATACACTTCTCTGAAATTATATGACTCATAAGCCAATTCCGAATAACATTTGAGCCACATTTTATGCTTGAAAAGTTAACTATGGTGTCTAATAACTACTCTTCATATGAAATTAATGAGTCAGCACAATATGCAAACATCTATATCAATACTTACCATTTTTGCCTCGTCGAATTAGCCCTCAGCCTTGGTCACTATGACTGCCGCCTTTCTTGAGCAATTATACCGAGACAAGCAACGAAAATCACTCATGGGAGCAAGGAAAAATTACTGTCATCGCACTCCTTGTATAATTTAATAACTTATAGCTCACATCATATCAAAATCTTATTGCGTTACGTCATCTGTGAATTCTACCTCATAAAAAAGTCGTTTACCCAAAGATATTACAGGATTGATATTGCCGGATACAGACAAGTTCCTCATTTTGCAATATAATAAGATATATGTGATGCCTAATGGAGTTACAAAATTTACCACGGTTCAGCAGAATCCATTCACCAGAAGAGAAACTTGTTTCCTTTCTTGATTAGATATGGATGTGAGAGAGGCCGAACACAGGAGAAATGGACATCATTCCCGAAACCTTGTTTGCCTTTATTGGAGACCAGAAGGACTTTTCGTGCGACTCATTGGGTGTATTTTTTTGGAGAATTCATTAAGGATAGGAAGTGGCCCGCTCGTTTGCCGAGGAGCGGACGGCGCACAAAATCAAATGAGGGGGAGATATTTTCGGGAAAGGGGGTGGACGATGAGAGGGAAGCGGGGAAATTCGGTCAGAATAGTAGGAGAGGGAATGTAAACGCACAGAGTATAGGTATACATAGGAGTCCAAAGTGGTGGCTTTGTATGATATTTAACGTAATGAATGTTTCACGCGTCATCCACATTCTCCGCAGTTCCTTCCGCTTGAAATAATTGCCATACGCTTGGTGGATGTTGACGAATTAAATATTTGGTAGCGGCACGAAAGAAAAATTGTAAAAATCATTTATTCAGGCCTGGCTAAAAACAGTGATCTGCAGGAGAGTAAAGTAGGTAATTCCAATTGAAAGAGATGACTAGAAAGTCTGAAATTCCGACAATTTCCAAAGGTAACGCATAGCTTTTTGTCTAAACCTTGTTCAACTGATAGAAATATTATGGAGATGGCAAAAATTTTCACCTGTTTACACTAAAGCAATTGCAATTATTCGTGTATTTTTCCTCCAACTAGCTTGTGACGGAGTGTGTTATATTTTCCTAACGACGGGTGGAAATTACTATACTTTCGATATTGCCTTACAGATTTTAATTAGTACACAATGAACACCGGAGTAACTAAAACATTGAGGTAGATGGAGAGGGAATTTCGTCGTCAGACTGTAATCTGACAACCGAGATAACAACTATATTGATTATTCTTGCACTATCCGTAATTCCCTTTGGATAGTACGAGAGAATGGATAAATTAGCAGATGTAAAGCAAGAATATCTACCATCCGTATAAATTTAAGGCAAGTAACTCTTGAAACATATATGCGGACCCCAGAAGTCAATGGGTCTAAGTGACATTAAAAAAAAAGTTAGGTACAGGAATGGGATGTGAAATATAAATCTTTTAGGTGGTAAAGAGATCCAAGTGACTTTCTTGACAGGTGATGCTATCTAGGGAATTGCCTCTTAACTACTTAGTGGGTTGTACCAAATAGTTTCAACTTTGACTTAAGTTTTCTCAAAACAACGATTTTGTTACTTAGACCCCTTGACTTCTGGGGTCCTCATATTTGCTAGTTAGTGTGTTGAATTCAACCCGATTTTACCATAGTTTTCACATGAAGTACGTATTAATATTAGTTTAAACAAGTAAAACAATGTTTGCAAAGAGAAGGTATGTTAAATAAGTATATGCAGGCTAATTTCCAGTATGTTTTTGATGGAAAACATCGTAAAAACGCAAAATTAGTGCGTCAGCACGTAAGGAAAATCAGGGTTAAAAATAAAAGATAGCTGACAAGCCACGCCCACGTGACAGCATCTAGCATTGATCACCATAGCAAAGACCCTCTCCATCCACCTCAATGAACTAAAATGAAGTTTTCATCAAGGGTATGCATTTTCGATCGCGATTAAAATAAAGATCGAAATTCAAAATACGTATTCCACCACGCAGACAATAGACTAAATATACTATTCGCTATTTGTTTGGTTGAATTTTTTCTGATTTCCTCGTTTGTTTTTTTAATTTGCCGAAAATCTTTGCATTAATGAAGAAATAAATCGTTGGATCTATTAAAGCATATAAATTGAATTGCAGTGAATCATCTAAATGGGTTCAATATATTTAAAAGAAGTTTCTAAATTTAGAAATAGAAATTTCCAAGTCCATATGGTGTAACACAAGTGGTCATTCATTCATTCAAAGCACCGCGACAGAAATTAGCATCGCATAACTTGTTACATAGTTAATTCAACCACAGTTTTCATTGAATGAAAGTCGTTTGTGGCTTGTGCCTATACCATTCATATGCAATGGAAATACATTTTAAAATTTGATGTAAATAACAGACCTAGATAATGGAGGCCAAGGTTAAATTTCGTGGCGTTCCCTCATTTTAAAAAATTCTCATTAATCGATTAAATTAAGGTATTATCTGAGCCAATTCAAAAATTAAAAATATCATTCTATGCCACTAAGGGGGCGGGGTCGCACCCAGAAAGGAAGGAGCAAATACATCACTTGAATGCTCCCTCGCACAACACGGCCCGCGATAGCAAACTTTATTGGGATGATAAGCCGGAGTGATTGAGCGCCGTGCGATGAAGGCCGACAGCTATTGGCTAAATACGAACGTATTGCGGTGCGCCCCCTGAGGGTCATTTGCATACAATGGCGTCGGAGTACGTGGCTGGGAATCCGCGTGGGTGACGTCACGACCGCCCTGCCCCTTACACGTTTGTTTTCGGCACTTTCGTTTACGAATCCCGTTCAGTTTGGAATTCAAAGCCGCGAGAGATTAGCAACCGAGAATCGCATTGCTTAATTCGTCTGCCGCATGCGTAGAAAGGGTTTGAGCAATACATTTGGCAGCGTTCTGTACGAATATGAAACAAACGGACTTGACCAAAAACACTGCAGGTTTCAAGGATAGTTACGACGACCGATGCACACTCATTCTTCCTGGAATTGACGTGAGATGTGATTCATTTAGCAGAGAACAGAATTCAAAGAGGCTCGCACACTAATCGTGACGTTTCATTTCACCGAGCGGTCTAACAGAAAATTATTTTTTGTTATAACGCAGCGACTTAATCTATAGACATTTGCAATGAGCCTGCAATGCAAAGGATGTCAACTCACGTGTTGATGATATTTTCTTGGCTTACACAAAATTCCAAGATCACGTTAACAATAAACTGACAGAAAATGTATTTCAAATTTAAGCATCGGCCAACCCCGTATAATTTAAACTGAACACTTCTCAGTATAAATCATCATTTAATGGGAGAGACCACACACCATATGAAGAAATTTCAATGACATTTTGAACGATATTAAAAAATATTAATTCTAAAAAACCGATATCTCAAGATAATTTAAGATAGAATTTTCCTCAGCTGCAAGGTATTCATGAGAATTGAATGCACATTACATGTTATTTTCCATTAGAAAGTAGTGCTATATGCTTCACTACGACCGATATTGTAAATCCGAGGCTTAAACAGTGTGAAATGAGCATTAGCTACTTCCGTTACCATCAAAAAGGGGTAGACAAAGATTTTTACTTAAAAAATGAGTTTTGAATACTAAAAAGAATATCGTATACTGTATTATTAGTGTACATTTCTCGGGCTCGCCACCGGGTAAGATAGTCATAGGCAGCCGACGTTTCGGGTTCCGACTCGTTACTCAGTAGCCTTGTAGAATGAGTAACGAGTCGGAACCCGAAACGTCGGCTGCCTATGACTATCTTACCCGGTGGCGAGCCCGAGAAATGTACACTAATGTTATTCGCCGGGAAAGTGTTAAATCATACATCGTATACTGTCTTTAAACGGACTCCGTCACAAGACAATGAGGAAAAATTGAAAGCTGAACGACAGAGAAATACTTGGAAGGGTAACAATGAATACATTTTTCAAAAGAAAGGAGTAAGAAGGATACGACATTTATCAGCATAATATTTAAGCACTACAATAGAATACGGCAGGAATTGCTGGAAAAATATAGCACTCTTATTTATTGCCTAGAGCACAGCTATTTTCATAAAGGGGGTAAATTTAGACAGGAGCAAGCGCAATTGCGCTCGGTGCAAGCATCACGAAGCACGAACTACGATGGTGTAATGCCGTTCCCGCAGAGGGCGCTCATTTATCAAATAAATGCATCGAGGAGGCCTCGTTTCCTTCGGACCACACCTAAATAATTTACTGCTGCCACCCCCGGCAATCAACTCCCGTCACGAAAAACCCAGCGAAAAAAGGAATCACAAAGCATCCGTTAATTACGAGAGAGAGAGAGAGACCTCGGCTTTCGCGACGGAGGCAATATAACACGGTAACACGGAGTGGGAATTAAAGCGGCAACTGCGGGGCGCGCGCTCGTTCGTTCGTCCGTTCCCATCCTTGAGAAGGAAACTTCAATTCCCGCAATCTTCATTTGGCGAGCTTCTATCCCGGCTTGGAATCCGACGGGAGGGCGGGTTGGAGAGTGAGGGGGGGGGCAGCTGAGGGGGAGGAATACCGGATCACCCGAGCCCATCCCACGGCACAGACACATTCCCCCCCTCCCCGACCTCCGTCTTATAAAGTATCCTGTTATGAAACTGGAGGGGCGTATTTCCTCCTCCTTGCGCCTCCATCTCCCTTCTGGTCTCAAACGACGCCCAATTTTCCCGACGCGAATGCTCGAAAGTGGGTCGACATGGCAAGTTGGAACGCAAGGGGGGAGTACTTGATCCGGCGAGATGATCCTCCTCGACCTCCTCCGCCCCCCGAAACGCAGAATTCAAGTGTGGGCGAAGCTTAAGAAAGAGAGAGAGAGATGAATGTACGCGGTTAAGTTTTCTGTTCCCACTTTCCTCCTCCCCACGGGCACGCAATCCGTCACGGCACATAAAGGTGCACACGGAGAACGGTGGCGGCAGTAGATGAGGTTGAAAGGAATTTGTGAGGGACTTCAAAGGATTGTTTTTAGAGCGGGGGCGGCGAAACTGAAGGTGTTGAGGAGAACTCTCGCGTGCGAATCGCCACGAGGTGCGGTTGCGGCCATTTTGGCGCGACTGTTCGTGCGAGCTCAACTCCAAAGTTCTCTCCGATTGGGTGCATCGCAAAATGTCAAAGAGAGCATTAGGTTAACAACTACACCTAATAGTGTCCCAAATTCTAGGAATCGAGGAACTGCGATGAAGACATCGGCACGTGCGTGTGGGCAACCAAAGGCCCTTGAGCAAAGTTGGGCATGGCCGCGATTCGTTTTACGCCTTCGCTTTTCGAGATGAAAACAGCGCTAATAGAGACCTGCATTAGATCATTTGATCCAAAAATATAAGGTGCAAATGTTACCCTATTTGCGCATGATACGTGTCTGCCAGGGCCATGATTGTCACGCGTATTTCCATTATAAAAGCCGCATTTAAGTAAGAGCCATATTTGTTTCTTATCCTGATATAACTTGGACATTTTTGGTCAAAAGCAATAAACATATCCAACAAACAACTTCATTTTGAAGTGAAAACTTCTTATGTCGCGTTGAGCACTTTTGTAGATGGGTAAAAGACTGGGTAAAGAAAATTGGACTCGCGTCACCGTCACCGTCACCGCTACTACATATATGTATAATTATGTATATTCTGTATATACACAGTATACTCGCTATATACACAGTACTTGTGGATGGGTACAAACCATTGGACTCGCGTCACCGTCACCCATACCCATATGAGTGACTCGCGTCACTCATATGGGTAATGATGAAATAATTGACATTCCAAATTTTAACTTTGTTGCAAGTTTCAGAAGAAATAATCGTTCAGCAGGAGGAGTAGCTATTTATCAAAATATGAACACAGTTCATTATTGCTCAAATTATATGGATGTGCATGCAAAATTCACCAGCATGTTTAATACTACTGCTTCTGATATTGGAGATATGTGTATATGTCGTTGCCACTCTGAGAATAATCAGTTCATTATTATGGTTGCCATTTATATTTCTCCGGATAAGTCATTGAGGGCGATACGAGACTTCTTGTATGAAAATTTATTCATTTATTCTCATGATGCATCTGCATTGCTTGAACAAAAAATTGGGAAAATATTTGATGATTTGCCAATGATTTTGAGTGGAGATTTCAACATAAACTTTGCAGACGATAAAAATCTACCATTGATTGAATTTTTAAATAGTGAGTTTGGTTTAACGATGTCTAATGATCGCAATCTTGGCACAACGAAATATAAAACTACTATTGATGCAGTATTTACAAGACATTTAAGCAAATTCGAATCAAAATTATTCGTTTCTTACTTTAGTTACCATAAGCCTATTGTATCAGTTTTAGATATTGCCGATGATGATGGCGGTGATGATGAAAGAGTTGTTGAAATAATGGATGAAAGTTGATTATTCTGAAGTGTACAATTTTTATGTAAAATAATTGTGTACAATAGCGCAATAAATGAATATTTAATTTATTATATACATGAAACTACTTTCTACTGATTAATAAAACACTTCATTAGAAATTATTCCCTACATTCAAAAATGCTCACGTTATTTCAAGTTTTCACTTCTGTCGGCACTCCCGGAGTGCCTCTATTTTTTTTTTAAGTCACTAATACATGAGTAGGAGAAAAAAGTTAGCAAGGAGGCTTTCGTCAACACTCAGAATTATTAACGCAGACCTAATGTAAGAATGTAAAGAAAAGACTATAACGACGAGTCTAAGATGGAGTGTAGCGTGGAAAGGCGCATAAACTTGCAATCTGAGGAAGGATGCTGGGAAGAGGCTGCTAAAGTTTGAAAATGGCTGAGGAAATTATAAGATGCCGGAGTGGGTGGTTGGAGCAGGTAATGAGGGGGTGCTTAATGGGATGCTGAAGGTCGTGATAACGTGGAGGATTTTGGGCAAACTGGGGAGGAAACAAGAGAATAGGTTTCATGGACGGAATGACGAAATGCAGGGCGAACGCCGAACTGAAAAATGGGGGAAATGGGTCTAAGGAAATGGGTATGGAGAGAAGGATCCTTAGGTTTTAAAGATACGTTTAGGTAACCTCACTTCCTTTTAAACCAAGGGCTCCCCACCAGTCGGGAATTCTCCTCCTGAATAAGTAAATTTAAGAGGCTTAAAGGTAAAATTGGAACCACATTCGAGAAAAATTTCATATTCTATAATTATGTAAAATGTTGAAATCAATGGTTTGTTTTTATTTAAGGTAGCGTTCAGTTGTATTTATTGAATGCCACAGATAAAAATATACTCTTACTACTAGCATTTTCAATTATATATTTTTAGAGTTAGACGATCTTTGGGAAGAGGGAATGACATTCAGGACCACGGTGAAAAGGGGGAACTGAGCATATATGGATGTGAAACCACTGACCTAATTCTACCATTACCGGTTGATCATATCTATCTAATAATAATAATTACATAAATCGACAAGCATGCGGTGCGTTTAGCGAGAGTCAAGGGAATCTTTCACTGCTTGCCCTGATGCTTTGAGTGGAGCAAGTCCCTCCCAGGATCCAAAACTGGCTTTGCGCTCCCCTCCCTCCAGGGGAAGTGTCTCTCCCCCCCTCACTTTACACTTCCCATATTCGCCATTCTCTTCCACGGTTTCGAGTTTCGCCGAGACTCGCGAGCGCTCCGCTGTCACACATTCGGAATACATAACCCCCGCGGGCGGCGGCCTTTTCACGCATCTCCTCCTCCCCCCCCCCCCCCACTTCCCCGCTCGCTCCATCCACTTGGCCCGCCACAACCGCTCGCGGAGTTGCCTTGGCCCTCCCCGAGAACGATTTCGGTTCCTGACCCCGCCTTCATGCAGGCCGACCCCGGAAAAGGTTCCCGCCCGTGATTGAGTGCGTATTTGCCGGGCGAGAATGAAAATTGGAAGCAAGAGAGAGAAGCGAGGTTCTTCGACGAGCTTTCCTCTACGAGTCAGCCAATCCATAACACAATGAGAGAGCCTATCCGTCATGGCGTAAAGGCTGAATAACCCTAAGCCGCTGCTCCCTTACCATAGATAATCAAAGGCATGGCATTTTTTGTTAATCACCATACTACCTTCATATTAAACCAAAAACCCATCAGTCACTAAGCGTGTATCATGATTTCACCGAAAAACAGGACAAAGAACAATTTTGTTTCCACAGAAACGTTTTCTTTGGTGATAAATAGACCAAATATTGTCCCTAATGACATTTCACGCCGCAAATTACTTTATACCTGATTGGGAGACTCGAATTTCAGAATAGAAACCATTGAATCGGTGGTTACTCATCGAAAGATGGTTAAGGAGCATGTACTAAATATATATGATCTCGATTTTTTCATCAGAAAACGACGTCACCCAGTCTTAGAAGAATTTAGAGGGAGCAACTATAGTTTTCGAGTAAAAAAATCCTCATGCAAGCCTTGGCATAATTTGATGAACTTTGAGGTGAAACCTACGAATTCATGTCTAAATATTACGTATGCCATTCAAAATGAACATGAGTACTTTTAAGCAAAGAATATGTTAATTTCGCTTACAAATTACCACAGAGGTCTGAATAATAAGGCACAGTAGCAACTTCTTATGCAGACTAAAGGAAAACAGACGCGACCTCTGAGCCTAGCTTACCCAGCCCACTCAATTTCAGGTCACTTTAACTTTGTTACTGTTCATTTCTATCCGTTCGGCGTTGAGAAAAGCTGTGGAGAAGGAGAGTCAGACTCAGGATAGAGTACATACAACATGACTAAAACTGCTATTTTCAGTGCTTACTTGGAGTTTAAAATGAACAGCCAATATGAAGAATGGTTTGAAGTTCCAATCGATCAAACACCAATGACTGAGCATGAGTCGGGTCAGTTGGTTGGTTGGTTATTTGGGGGAACGTATGAAAACTGACGTCATTTGCATCATTTAGGATGGGAGAGTAGATTATTAACGGAAGGTTTACCGAGAGAGAATTTGAAGGGTAAAGAGAAATCCCGCATCGGCATTTCCCTTCTTTTTGCAAAAGGTGACATGGGGTCCACAGCTGTGGTCCCTGCGACGGACGGAGTAGTCCAATAGGAGAGCCCCTCACTTGACGCCCAAGTTGGAATCGGGCTTCCGCTGAGAAATCTCTCCCAGTACCAGAACTCGAACTCAAGTCCTTGGGATGGGAAGCGAATGGCCAACACACCAACTTTCTCACAAGATCTTTTATTACCAGTTAAACAAGGAAAGTATTTTTAAAAGTTATGTTCATTTGTCTAGGTAAGTGAAAATCGCCGAGTGAAAAAGTGTTCTCCTACCAGCGTGATTGTCCGTAAGCAAAACT
Source organism: Ceriagrion tenellum (assembly GCA_963169105.1). Taxonomy (NCBI): domain Eukaryota; kingdom Metazoa; phylum Arthropoda; class Insecta; order Odonata; family Coenagrionidae; genus Ceriagrion; species Ceriagrion tenellum. The sequence goes on along the minus strand of OY720632.1, from coordinate 58,485,085 downwards.
TGGGTATGTCAGTTTAAGTATAGGCTAAAAGCTGGGGAAATGCTGCGGAAGCGTTTGCGGGAAAAGTAGGAATAAGTGGGTGATGGTAGAATGTGGGTTAGATGCTCCAGTAATGGACATACATGAAAGGAGATTGCCTCGTTGGTTTTGATCATTTCGATAGAATCGATGAAAGTCGAATAACTAAACAGATGTATGGTACAGGCTGCGGGAGCATAATTTGCTGATTTAAATTTGTCGCCAGGAAGGGAGGTTTGACCGTTAATTGGGGCGAATGGTCTCATTCGAACGGGTGTGTAGGGAAGCTTTTTCTCCCTTCCACTTTAGTACCGAGAATGGGTTAGACGAAGCAACAGCGCGCGTTTGCTATAGAGCAGCGGTTCTCGATTGAGGGTCGAACGACACTTTCACAGGGGTCGCCTATACCATCGGAAAACATATTTTCGGCCACTGCTGTAGGGGCTTACTTTCCTAACGTAAATTTTGCTGCCGCACCTTTTAGTTGAGTGAATGCTGTAAGAAGAAGTAGACAGCAAAGACAATGGACGAAAGCGGTATAAGAGACACTAATGAGGAGGAATAAGGAAGAGGAATGAGAAGGGGGAATGAGGAGGAGGAATAGTGTCTTAAGAATAAACGAGTGCGTATCAATAAAGTGCATGAGTGCAGGAGAAGCGAAGAAGTGGTTTGTAAGGATAGGGTATAATAAGGAAATCATTAAAAGTGAGCCAGTTTTTCAGGCTAACGGCAATAGCTAAATCAGTTATCACAATCAACTTATGAGAAAGCAACGACATGAAGGAAAGAAAATCATGTAGTTACGCAGTAGGAAAAATTTAGATGACATCAAGGGATGGATGGTCCGTACCGCATAATAAAATTGCCTGGCCTGGGTGAATTAATAGGAATACATAAGAGATCTAAATGTGGAGAGAGATAGATGGAAAGAGGCGAGTTTCTCCCGGCGGTGAGGGAAGAGCAATAAAACACGGAGGGACGGGTTGCCAGGATGTGGGAAGATGAGCGGGAGTGACAAGCGAGGGAAAGAAAGAGGAAAGGAGAGAGTGAGCTCAAGGCGCAGTAATAGTAACGCGAGAGACAAATGGAGATTGTCGCGGGCACCACGGCAAAAAAAAGGGGGAGTCCCGGGGGAGGTGATCCGAGACGAGAGAGAGGCGGGGGAGTAAACATGCCCGTCTGTGGAGCAATGCCCTCTCGCACGTTCCCAACGCCCCCTTCTCGTCCGATACGCCGCACATTCTATTTATTCCACGATTTCGATCGCTAATCCGTTAACTCCCATCATCGAACCTTACCGCATTTATTCATTCAATATTATATCACCGCGTGGGATGAGGTCACGTGATTACTGGATTCTTCAATATTCTCATTTCTGCATGAAATAGTAATTTTATTATACGAGTCATACATCTGTAATTTTGCAACAATATTTCAACGCTCTATTTTTGTTTGTTTTGCTTGCAAATGTCTTTAACTAACGGTCCCCATCATGTATTAGAGCAATGTCCTCCCCGCAAGAATAGTAAAGTTAAATTTTCTTCTTTGTAAGTCACCTCGAATTTTTAGGAAAAAAGTTAGGATCAGTTTTAGAATGTGTTTGATGGTTGAGCACGTTAAGTAGATGCCTGGAGTGGAGTCACACTCTTGAGGTGGCTGGAAGGGAACCGCGTAGATGCACACGTATATATTCTCCAAGAGAGTGAAAACTAATGAACTACACAAAAGGCCAAGAAAAAATAAAATTGGTGAGAATGAACAAAGAAGGGGAAAATTACATAATACGTGTTGAGAGGAAGAAAACCCGTCCAGATTTCGGAGGGTTTTTTAATTACACGGCCCACAGCTCCTGTCAATAAATGACAACTTTTGAGATATTTAGATTTTATTGCACGTGAAGAAAACCAATTTCAAGCGGGCTGTCCATATGTGACGCAATAGACGCCAGCCCTTAGGACCATTTGTTTCAATTTGCTCAACGGAATCACCCCTCAATAAATTACGATATACGCGTTATATTGATACTGTTTAAATTATACGCTGTTTCTGTCATGAAACCAATATAAAATTGCGGCGCAAAGGCCTCTATAAAACAGTAATGAAATGAGATACGAATACGCGGAATTAACGATGCATATCAGGGACAGAAATCACCGGACAAGTTATAAGAGAGGTTATGAAGGGTTGTTATAGTATAAAATGGTTAGCCGAGAGCGGATGGATATGGAGCAATCTTTGGATACAAATCTTTGGATTGATGATTGCTTACGATGATTAAGTCATCCTACGTAACAGCACAAATGCCGACGTACAGATTTGCACCCGAGAATTCCATCAATATATTCACGCTCTACCTACCCTGAAAATAATTTTGGTAAGCATAAAAACCCAGATGCTGAGATTAATTTTTTACAAGGATCCGAATGAATATAATCCATAGCATCAATGTACTAGTACAAAAGTAATTTGCCGTTTACCACTTAGTCAGCCTCTGAGGCTGGAAAACGGCAAATTACTTTTGGACGAGCGCGAAATGTGACACTCGTTGGATGAACAAGTTCAGGAGTTATTATCACAACTCAACTCCCTTCAAAGGAACAACTCTGTCTTCACAAACTGCTTCCCTTAATGAGATTTTCATTACTATTCACCTAACCAATCAATTTTTACTCTTAACCGTTTCCTCAACCAGAAATGAGTGCACTTTTTTGTGCCAGAAAAATAATACTCCTTGAAAAAAATTAGCCTTCAATCGGTGTAAAACAACATTTAAAATTCTTCCGTATGCAAGCGATGCGAAGATTGCACCGCAATCGGCATTTCTGGAAGCCGTTACACAATAATAATGAGGCAATTGGTTCACAGAGTGAAAGTATAAAAAAATTAAACCACCGAAACAACATGCGGCTGTAATCAAATGCACGGACTACATTGCGAAATCATGGTGCGTCCCGCTACAACCGCCTTTCGTAAAATTACAGCTTTTAACGGAACGCAGTTGTACATTAGAAAACATATAGGTGCCCATTAAAACTAATATCAAGGTAATGCCAACGCATCGTGACCCTTGCTTTCACCATCGCATCAATCGTGGTAGGAGTGCGCCAATACGCGACGTTCCCCTCATAATGCTTTCCGTTTAATAAGAGTACAACTCTAAAGGGAAAAAATCGACATCAGGAGGAAGCCCTTAACGAGAGGAGAGGACACCGAAAAAGGAACGCGTCTATCCTTTAGCGTTGCATAATAATGCCAGACAAGGCAGATTGTTATAAACTCCGCGGTCAAGAAGGCTACTTTCGAGTTGGTGCTTTCTTTTTCTGATTATCAGCGGATCCGTCCGAAGATCTGGACACGAGAAGGGCGTTTGCTGTTAACAAGGGATTGTGGATCACGGGCGGGGTACCTCGTTCCTCACCTAGAGTCACGACGAATCGGAAATCGGCCGTTCGGAGAAAATGACGCATAACTCATGTAAGTGGGCTGGATGAGGGAGGTAGAGGGGTGGAAGGAAGGAAAGGGTGGGTGGTTGGGCCAAACAACGAGAGGGGATTTGTAGAAACGGAAAATGCCCAACGGATAAGGGATCTGAAATTTTATTTTTTTCTCTCTCTCTCTCGAACACTGCTATCAAAACTTCTCTCCGTTCCCGAATGAATTTTGAAGGGGCTGGCGTGGGAAATTCGAGTCGGTAATTATTCGACGCCGTCCCTCCCTCCTCCCTTATATTTCCCTGGTGGAAAAACGGGGAGTGAGTGAGAAAAAGAGAGAGAAAGTGAGAAAAATTGCGATTGTTCGGCCGCATCGATTTGCATCTGAGCATTGTTAGTCGGGCGAGAAAAGATCCCATCTCTCACACACACAAGAGTTTCCGCGCCATTTCTTCCCTTTTATAGCGGCCGAATGAAATCGAAATTGTTCGATTTCTCTCCCTCGGAGCAGAGGCTCGAGGTTTCATGGAATTATAAGAAATTTTTACGCAACGTCCCGATATGGACGAGAGTCAAAATGATGGATCCGATAACAAAGCGACATGGTAATTTAACCCGATATATCATAAATACATTGACACCGACAAAGGAAAAGCACTAGTAGACATGAAACCCCGCCGTTCTAAATTTGTACATATCATTAAAATCGCCGAAAATGTTGCAGTGGTATGGTTTTAAAGGAGATGGTCGATAATAATGCGCCCTAGCTTTTTCTTTTGGTCGATAGAATCAATCATAACAAAATTCCGTGATAAAAAATAAAATATGATTAAACATTTTTGTGTTATCTCAATCATAGAACCCAATTCCATTTCAGCCCATCGATTTGAGACAAACATTTGAAGTTGAACCTTTTATATAACATGAAAAATCTCTTTAAAACGATAAAGCGCGATCATCAGCGCGAAGTTTTGACATGCATGGATCAATGAACTAAGAGGTTCAAAATAAGCAGCAGTCTTGGCCAAAAGAACGTTTTTCCTCATTTTTAGAATTTTTAATGTGATATATCCTTTCAATGTTAGGAGTTTCACCACACTATGTTTATTGATTTTAAGAGATAAAATTTTGCCGAGGAGAAACAGAACTAATGATGTTATAAGATACTTCGCCCATTTTTACTTCATAAGACTCTTGTACTTTAGCGTACTAATTGTACTCACGAAAGACGTAAATGGAACATTTTTATAGAAAAATGCAAACACTACTCTTGTGGAGGACTCGGAGGACTGGATTCGAAGGAATTCCTTTCGACGGCGTTCACATTGGCGCAGACCGATCTGCTTGACTTCAATCATTTCGAAAGTGGGAATGGACAGGAAATAGGCGGAGAATCATCTGGCAGCCACGGAATCTTCGAGAAAATTGTCCGTGGGTGGTTGATCCTTGTGAAGACCGTTCGATTACAGAGCTGCGCAGTTGTGAGAATGTGCACCACACCTCCCACCGATGTCCGATAGCATCTTCCTACTGCCTAGCCTCTCCTTCATCCCAGCCGCCATCTGAATTTACCAACCGGAATGAATATCCATCTCTTGTCCAGCGCTGCGCTCACCACTGTCCATTTTACATGGTATTTTCATGTTGACACCCAACCATACCTAAGCTTCAATATAGGATTTTTATTCATAGAGAGTGACGAAATGACTGAGCTCTTTTAAGGCACTTCTTCCCTCCATTGTACGTGTACGATAAATCATAGGTACTCAGCTGGTTAATACTAGAAGAACCGAGATTCTATACTACCAAGAAGGACTAAAAACGCCAATTTGGCTCATTGTGTTGTAAATCAATTTTTTGTGATTCATGCTTTATAATTAAACAATTCATGATGAAATGTTTATTTTACATATTATAAACATAATAAATGCAACGCGTCTCTAAAACATTCAAGTGTTAGGAATGTTTTCGAATACTCATTTTTTCAGAAGCGGGTGCAAGGCACTTATAAAGAAGATAAAATTTATCATTTGTAAAACTAGATCAACGGTTTTCAGCTAACATTTTTGAATAAATCATAAATTTTTGCTGCTTTGAAGAATTTGAAAAAATACTCTTGCAGTAATGGCGAATTTATTCCGACTGAAAATTAGGGTTTAAAAATTTCAGCTTCTCCTAAATACACGAATTAAGGACATCCACTAAGATGTTCCCGTGTGGAAATGAAGCCTCCGCAAATAAAAAACAGGGAGACTGGCATCAAAATCACTGAGACCGCAAGTCAGCGGAATGTAATATTTTCTATTAATGGGTGTCCAAAACAAAACAAAAATGTATGTGTCCGAGGTGTTCGAAACCGCGCTAAAATACCACATTTGAGTATACACCATGGAGATTTTAAAAGTTCAACGAAACTCTTAAACACCGGACGATTTTCAAATAAATCTAGTCTTTTCTCTCGGTGTAGAGCTTATGAAATCTTATTTTTATCTTTGCGAAACTTAGGCATGCGGTTGAGATTCAAAGGTTTATAGTTTTATACTTTCTGATTCCCGGAAAATAAGCTTAAAAACTTTGTGTATATAGGGGCTAAAAGTTCATGTCTAACAAACAAGTTATCAAGCACCTCGGAGTTTGGGGCGGGAGGGAAGTCCACCACGGGAGGACTCATGCACGTGATACCAGGATTAGCCAACAGGGATTTTATGAGACACCAATCCGGTGTTGTTCAATGTATCATAAACCAGTCAGTGATCTCGATGAATTTTAATGCAACAATTTTTTGGAAATCCACAAAACTCTATTGCAGGAAACATTTGAAAAAATGTCTTAACGAAAGTTGAAATCATAAGTGATAGCAATTTTATGAAAATACACGTATAACTACGGATTTTGAGATTCGGTGCACAAAAAATCGAGCCGCGATCAAAAACAGAGAAACTACTTCTCGGTTAATTGGCGAACGCGTGTCTAACGAAGCCAAAACTTTCGAGAACGGACGGAAATCCGTCCCTCTCCACTCCTTTGCCGCCCGGAAGGGTTTTGTAACCGACGGGCGATCCGCACGTGGCTCATCGATACATACCGGCCGATTTTCCAGTTCTCTGAGGAGACCGTGCAACGAGAAGGTTGAAAGACATACATAGAATAAAGATGACGTACAGGGAATAAAGAGAGAGAGAGAGAGAGAGGGAGAGTGAGAGAACTACCTGCAAACAGTCTTTAAGATAGGTTTGTCCATAAGCAGTGTAGCTAGTTAATGTCCTCCAAAATACATAGTTATGTAGTTATATTAACTTGAATGGCATATAACGTAATGCATATTGGTGATAACTCACCCCCTGCCTCATCCTTATCTGTAACCTAGTGCTAACAGGAGACCGTGCATGTTTGCAGTGTAATTCTCGCATCTCTATGCATTTGTGTGTATTTTAAAAACATTAATACAAACAATCTTACATAGGTAGAAAACCCGTAGCGAAGCGCATATTTTTGAAATTTCGACTCCTGACCATTTTTAGCAGGTTTTCACTAATACACCAGTAGTTTTAGTTATATAAACTTTAATAGGGAATAATGTAACGCATGTTGGTGATAGCCTCATCCCCATCCACACATCCATGAGGTGGCTCGCAGGGTGTCATATAAATGTAGATATATAAAAAAGGTCGCTAGATATGGCACGTATAATTAGAGTACACAAAAAAGAAACTCTAAGACGTATAAATTCGATCAGCAAAGGTCAGCCCTCCGCAAGACAAAACAAGTGGGAAAGGTCGATAAGAAATTCAGATCTGGGAATTGTGTGGATAGGCGATAGGGTTGGAATCCCCTAACCTATCAATCTCAGATAGATCATTAAAAGGTTCATGAAGAGAAGATCCTCGACCACTCGCGGCTCATCATAGAGCCAATGTAGATGTATATAGAAGGAGAGTAATAGCAAAACGCACACATCGCCGCCATGCACGCCAAAAAGGCGGCGGATTCACTTGCTCTCGCATTCACGCGGCCGAATCGATCTCTTTGAGCGGCGTCCCGTTGTTGCGGCTTCATTCCTTCTTTTTTTCTTCTGCTTCTTCTCCTCATGTTCGCTCCGCGTAATGAGCTTGTGACCCGGATTCCGGACGAATACACGGGGTGATCCCCTCCCCTTTTTTCCTGCCCGTCCTCTTGGAGTGCGAAGGGAGGCAGGGGTGTTGTCGGTGGTGGTTTGGGGGAGGGGAGTATGGGTGGTGAGAGTGGATGGGGGAGGAAAGGGGTTGCAACCACCTTCCGATCTCCTCGCGGCAGGTGGTTAGGTAGGCAATACGCTCTGAGGTGGTTTGTGCGAGATTTTTTCTATTGTCAGAGTAGAGACTACATTCGAACTATTTTTTTTAAGTTCAGCAGCTGTTGGATGCACAGTGTAAATACTGTAACACACTAATGGCTAGTGCTGTGCGAATCAGGTATTTTCATTTCGAATCGAACGGGATCGAATCTCCCAAAAAATTTCGAATTGAATCGAAACGATTTTTAAAAATTTTGGTAGCGAATCAAATCACCCTTAAAATTTCGCTTGCGAATCGAATTCGAATATAAATAAAGTGCAAAAGCTTATGCAGAGTTAAAGTAATAAAGATTTTCACAATATTTCAGGGCCTTAAATTAGCTTATACATCTATATTGGCACATAGAATAGCACAGAATGACATGTGGTCGTTTAAATTTTCGTTTCGCGTGAGGAAAACATCCTCAAAACGGATGGCGTACCACTTGGGAATGAGCGCCATGTTTGAATGCATGTAATGATTCTAAGATGAGTCTATCATATTCGAATATATCGAATCATTCAGTTTCGAAGCATCCCGATTCAGAGGCAAAACGATTCGAATTAAGCCTGATTCGAGTCGATTCGAATCGATTTCGGAGCATTCGCACAGCTCTACCTATGGCGCATATACATTGTTATAAATGACCGAAATTCTCAGTCATAAACCTATTATGGATACATATATCTTTCACTTGACTAATTTTTTCACTCCTTGCTGTGAAATCCCTTTACACTGAAGATGTTTTTGTGATTCTGTATAAATCACTGCGGTAGGTGATTGATTTGTTCAATAGTTAACAATTTATACAAATTAGGCGTGGGTACATTTTGAATGAGTTCTATGAGTCAGAAATTCCCCATTTTATAAATGAAATCTATCTGGAGCGCATACCCTCACCTTTTTCTAGTAAAAGGGTTGTAATTGTTTTGCAGATAACTCGGAAGCTTTAGTGGTAAGATGCTGACATCTTAATGTCGGTGGGAGGGTGATATTTTCTTTTCAATAATGCCAGATTCATTGACTTTTGTTTTAAATAAAATCTTGCTCTAACTATCTTTTGACCATTTTACGTGATTCTTATTTCAGTGCTGGTAATTGGCTCTAATTAAGCATACTAGAAATTGTCTCATGTGAAAGGCATAATCAGTGAGTGCGTCAAATAAGATTTCTATAGAGAAAAAAGGAGAAATTAAGATATCTATCTTTCATTCGAAACTCGCATCCAACTTCCAATCGCAGATGAATATAGCATTTCATGTAAACACTGGAAGTGTAGCCTGAATCGACTAAACATTCGTAGAGGACTGTTCCGCCTTTAGGATTACCCGCTTCTAGAGTTAAATTCCTACGTTCCTTCCTATTTGCTCACAACCGCCTCACGGATGATGTCTACTTCCGGGATGGGATCTCCGGGAAAGGAGAAGAAGCGTTAAAATTTATAATCCAGATGTGGGTGATCCCAAAAGACTATTTTTTTCCGGACATATAACACATTCTGCTTGAGCCAAATGGTAGAAATGATCACTGGCATAAAATCAAGCAAATAAACTGTAGAGCCAATAGATTTTGAATGTTATTTTTTGCACGTACAATGAGGGACCATAATAGTTGCAACAGACAAGTTCTGGGAAACTTTGACCCTCAATAGTAAGTTTTGCACTTGTGCTAAATGTCTACATATATTTGCTACAAACCCCGCATGAAATAATCGGCAAGATATAGCTCCTGCATGACTTAGTACCTAGTATTACTATTATTTAGTCACATTAATAATTCTAACCAGTAGTTGCAAATAGTATACTACATGTATATGGTTTCATGTCCATATAAGAAGCACTATCCCAGTTTATGGTCTTACCACGTATTGCCATCCTGACTGCTTTTGGCCTGCGCCTGGCATCCGGGCGAGCGGGCGTGGCTCTGATTTCTGCTAGGATGAGTGTTGCATACCTGGTGTGGATTCATCCCGTGCCACACACTCTAGTGGTAGCTTGCACGGTATTTCGTTGATGTAGAGATGGAAAAGTTCTTTCTGAAAATGGCTGCGCGAAAGTATTGATAATCTGTCCGCTAAATATTGTTTGCACCACAAAACTGTGTGATGACGTTGAGTTTTTCAGTATAACGAGCTCCTGGGCCAGAGAAGTGCCTACAAATTGATGGAATGCTCAGAAATGGGAAGTTTTTTCATAATACGCCGGCCCCGGTGGCGGCGGGGTAAAGTCCTCGACTGCCTAACCGAGGGTCGCCGGTTCGAGTCCCGCCTGGGTGGGTTTTTCACCACCCAGGGCATGGATGTATGTCAAGTTCTGTTGGTCCGGTCCCTGGAAAACCTGATGACAGACTCAGCAGCCTATCGGGATTCTGGGGACATACGGGCAAACAGAATCGTCCGGTAGCAAAAAAAATACAAAAAGCGCTAATTATGTATTTATGAACAATGTAAATAAACACAATAGCCTGCGCATGCCTCAGTCAGGAATCTAAATGGAGAGTAGGACGGTGTGAAAAGGTATATCCGAGCATTTCAAGCGTCCAATTCCGAGTGCGAGGAATTGTGTCCGATTCCCAGTATTGAAATGAGCACTGAGTAAAACGGCCTCTCAACTCTCCGGCAATTCGAAGCGGACTCCCATAAGAGGAGCTCTACACGAGACGTAATCGATGGCACGATTACTATCGTTACGATCGCGATTGCGCCTAATCCCTGTCTCGCGAGAGAGAGATGGAGAAAACAAGGACGCGAAAGAAATAGACTCGTTCGTCTTCGATTTCGGGGTCTTTTGATGCCAGGGAGTGAGATTAGGAATGTTGAATGATTATTGAGAGGGGTAAAGAAGGCCCTCTCGAAAATAAAGGTCTGTACAAGTGCATGATAGAGCACAATGATTCTGACTCCAAGTGAATTACTCGTCGCTCTCTAGGAAAGTGTTACACCACCCCTGCAATCATCATCAATGCATCAAATTATTCACATATTGGTTGGTTCGACGGAGCGATTTTAACACTTCCTGTACCGTCCGCCAAATAGTTTCAAAAGTTTAAAAACGCCCTCGCTTTCCTAGGGAAATACAGACTTTCAATTGTTCGCATTCATAGCACGCTAAACTCGATATAAAATGGATAGTCCACATTTTATGAGACACATCAAGCTTTTCGCGAACATAAAGGAATGGGGAAAAATTCCTAGAGCTAGATACTTGGAGCTACACGCTAGGGTTAGGTTGCTTGAGAAATGCAGAACTAGTGTGTTTCAGAGCGACACACAGAATATTATCATGACGCCTCACTACATCTCGAGGTCTGACAGGAGCAAAAAATAAGAGACATGCATTACCGAACAGATAGGTACAAAAACTCGTTCTTTCCGCGCACAATAAGCGATCATAATACAAACTGAGCTTCACTAAATACTCCCATAATACATGTCACCATTTCACCTCCCAAAACCTTGCATCTTTACTCGGCTGGTGACCTAGCACCCCCTGCCCCACGCCCATGCGGAGACTCGCAGGGTTGTAGGTAGATGTAGATGGTTAGCAGCGTTTCGCATACTGTGCTCTGCGACTGCGCAATATGCATAACCGCATTAACTACTGCGGAGTAGTTATCGTTAAACAAGCTATTGTGCGAAAGTTAATGTGACAAGTCATTGTTATTTCTTTTGTGGCGTACTTTCCTCCAGTAACATGCAAAGGCAAAGGCATTCTAAGATAACATCTGCTGATCATACTGCAAAATGTCTTGCAGAACCGATGACGTATAAATTGCAGGTCAAGAGCCAACTTTTTTGCAGAATGGTAATGCTGGTAGAGAAGAAAAAAGATGAGACTGTATTTCCTCCCGTATTCGGGAGAGTCATCCTTAAGGACTCCCCAAGAGAGTTTTAATTAAAATGGACGAGCAATTAACAGACTGGTCCTATCTTGAGAGTAAATGGACCAGCCTCGTCACACCGATTTCGTCGACACTAGCGATTTTTCAATCTTTATGATAAGAAAAACTTCACAATTTAGCGAAACTTTATGAAGTAGATTAGGGTTAAATTTTTATTATTAATGGGTGTATTCAAATGGAAGTAGATACTACTGCCCTCGTTTCACAACTTCAGCAATAAAGAAAATAACTGCTCCTTGTGCACAAACAGAACGCATCCGTTAATGGCAGATAATTTTTTTCTTCAACTCATTTCGACTACATGACGAGAAAGGATGAGGAAGGGAAAGGATGGGTATTTTGGACGCTTCGCATGACTCTAAAAAAATCAGATACCATCATGTAGAGTTTCACACAGACTTGAAGAAACACATGACAAGTGCTCCAAAAATCTTGATTGATCTGATTTGTTGAAATGCGTACGGCGTACCTCGTTTGTTTTGTTAGCACGAATTCTGTCCATTAAAGGCTCTTAAATGCTTTCACGCACTCACTCTTTCTTAAAATGACACGTTCTTCGTCAGAATTATCGCGGAATTTCAATCAAATATTCGATCTCTAATCGAATCCCTTACCACTTTCAATCAATCACTCGAATTATCAATTTTATGCGGGTGACCTACAAACCTACCTTGACTGTCATCCAACACAGATCGATAATGCCATTGAAAATTAAATCAAGACGTTAGCTTTATTTGCGTTTGGGCTCTAAGACTAATTGACTAAAAATAAACCCTCAAAAAACTAAAGCTATTACAATTGGGACTACTGAATTTGTCAATAAACTATATTATGATAGATTGCCAAAAATTAAAGTTGAAGACACTGAAATTGACTTCTCAGACAGAGTAATAAATTTAGGGGTAAATATAAATAATACGCTAACGCGGAATGAACATGTATCTTCTCTTTCAAACAAGGTACATTAATAGTTACAATTCAAACGCTTAATTCCAATAGAGGTATGGAAAAACTGATTAATTCTCTAATATTTCCACATATTGATTATTATTCCCTCATGTTCATTGACCTAACTGGTGAATTAAATAAGAAATTGCAAACCCTGTAAAATTCTGCTATAAGGAATATATATATCCTCCTATATTACTACTTGCTATATTATTTATATTACTCCTTGCTATATTAAGTTACATTGGTTGAAATCTGAGCATAAAATAATATTTCAGTGAGCTACATTTGTGTACAAAATATTATCATGCAAAGCACCGGATTATCTTTATGAAATGTCAATGCTTAACTTAAGAGATGGTAATAGACCAGTGAGAGCCAGAAGACGATTCTAAATCCCCAAATGTAGAAAATCAGAGTTTCAGTTGTCTACGCTCAATCCTGCCATGAGGGTATGGAATGATATTCCTGATGATATAATAATTTCTAACAGTGTTGAACAATTCCAATTAAAAAATGTTCACTAATTTGTTTGAAAAACATTATTGGAATTCTGATTGAAGATGGTTTATCTAAATATTATAAATATTTGTAATAATGCTAAAAGTCTTCAATCCACAAATTTCATCTTGTTTTTGTTTAATCCTTTTTTTACTGCATTTGGACAATATGTACGTGTTAAAAGTCAAATGTCTATTTTTTATTGCACTAAAGGTGCGATTCTCGCCAAATTATTTTGTGTAACATCTGATTGTATTTAGTTTGGCAAGCTTTTCTTTTGTTAATTTCTTTCACATAAGAGTCTCACTGTTTGAAATTGTATGTGTTCCATAGGACAAGGTACTAAAACAGCAATAAATTTATTTATTTATTTATCCTCGGATATGATGGCCATCCATGTAATTTTAAATACTTCCGACCGGCAGAGCTCAAAAAAGAGGTTCACTTGCTCCTCGGCTGGACTGCGTTCTTCTTCAGCGCACATCTTTTCCCACCATCCAATTCTGCGCCCGAGGCAGACACCTATGCGGTCCTCGTCCGCCGAGGTGTCTTCCTGAGGCCAGCCTTAGAGCTCCGCAGGCATGAAGAGGATAATGAGAAGTAGTTTGTCTGCAGCCAACGTCGAGTCGGTAGTCAAGTTGGTAGGTGTAACTCGTTGGCCTGGAAACCCAAAAGTTACGTCGATCATGTTCCACTTCGGGCGTGGATTATGTGTCTTCATTGACACTGAAATCTTAGTTCATACAATGCAACACATCCTTCGGAGGTTCCGTGAAACAAATGATGAATTACACTTTTCCGTTTGAGTTGTTGGAAAAATATTACTTTTATTGATGCCATACCTTAACTATCATAGGAATTAGATACATAATATTAGTATTATAAGACAATTACACTTTTAAGTAAAACTTTTTTCCTTTAAGGTAGTTTGAGCGAAATATAATACCACCAGGAAATCAATGAACCTGGTCTCATTTTAAAGACAAATATATCACCCTTCGAAAATACCAAAATATCCGCCCCTTACCGAACTACTTTTCGAGATTTTTGACGAAACATACACTCACTCATGATACTCTATGCACTATAGAGACCCCTCATTTAAAAAAAGAGTATTTTATAACACCTAGATCTAGTCAAAAAATTAACAGTGTGTAGTTTGTAAGTTTTCTCGACTATTTTAAAAAAATAATTATATTGTCGCCGTAGTAATTCTTTAAGGATCACAAAGAAACTTCCGTTGTGAAGATAATTTGACCGTACCGCGCGAAAACAATGAGTCAAGTTAAAGACTTATACATATATTTTTATCCAATTACTTAGAATTTTAGTCATATTAATAATGCTATAGTTTATTATGGCACCATTAATGGTGAAACATTTAATTCATGCCCCCTAAGGTTGCTGACATTAAATGTATTATTTGAAGATGGCCTTGATTATGACGACGGAACTATCTCGCTCAAACTACCTTAAGAGCCGTCTTCAGCTCCTTTTCTATTGAACTAACGCATTTTGACCTGTAATCTTTACCTGTAAGCTCCTGTAATTCCAGTCAAAGTCAACGGATATGTCTAGTAATTGAAAATATCTCCGATGCTCTGACTTCTTTCGTCAGCAACGAACGAAAATTTGATTGGGGTAGATCACTCTTCTTCATAATTTACAAGGAGGAAGCAGAAAGAGGTTAAAGTTAAGTCAAAACCCATAAATGAGAAATGCTTCGGGGGCTTTCCATCTGCTTTAGTACGCTGCTCGCTGCTTCGCAACATAATTTATATGTTTCACACCCTGTGAAATAGGCATGGAGCATTTCGAAAACGGATTGGGAAAACTGCTTTTGTCATCTGAAGTATGCTTAAGAGGAAAAGACCATCGATAATTGCTTCCGCGATGTTTGGTCAGGGGCTGATATTCGGTAACGGCGCCGAACATGAATAATTTAATATTTTCAACTGTTTTGTGAAACAATATTTCCATCCTCAGCCTGAGTTCATGAGTACTTGTTCACCTGATACAAGAAAAAATCGGCCGTGATTTTTGTGTGTAAAAAGATGCTACTTATCAGCAGGTTTCCGAATGTTTCACCAGCGTGTATTGTTCTATTCATCGTCTCTCGCGGACGCTAAAGAGCAATCCTGCGGTCCGAACACAGCTAAATTCAACGCCTTGAAAAGGAAGCTCCTGTCAAATTATTTATAAAGAATCATTAAAATGGGTCAGGATTCCGTTCCCGGCGAATAAAGCGTTCACTGAAGATTTCGCACATTCGTGGCTACTCCGTTTAAGCCGAGGAGGTTTTGAATTCGATATCAATTTCAAACCCAGTAGAACCAGTGATGTTTTACAAAAGAAAATTTCGCAGAAACTATCAGCGGCAGAAGGTAATTCTCGACCTGAAGACTACACGACGAAAGTTAACAGTAATGGCCAATCAATGTCTCATCAAATGTTCGCGAAAACGAGAAGTGGAACGCTTTGGGAAGAGCCCGCCTGTTTCCGAGTGTCCGTCGCTTTTGGGACGAAAACGTGCGTATGACTACTTATAACGGGCGCCTCACTACCTCGTCCTCCTCTTTCCCATTAACACGCGCCTACGCCCCCGGTCACGTCCCCGTTCGGACCCAACCGTTTATTAAAAATCCGAAAGAGATGGAGGCCCGCAAATTGACGGCCCGCCCGTCTCGGGATGAGCGGCGGCCGATGCGCGGACCAGCGGCCCACTTTTCGCCCCACCGGAACATATCGATTCATTTTTTTGCGAAGGGTGGAAGAGAGGCGTTTTTCTCGAGAACTTTTGAGAAGGCAAACACAACTCGTGATGGCTTTATAACATTCAATCGACCTTTGAAAAAAAGGCTAATCGATTCAGCATTGGTGGAGAAAATCGACTGTTTTTTTGTTAGGGAGGGCACTTCTCTACTTGGGTCTTACTCGAAATTACAGATTTCGCGGGCATTCCCAGCTTCGCAGTGGCAGACAGGTGGGTAAATGGAAACTTGCTGCACATCAGACACTTTCTCGGAGAAATGAAATATAAAACACTTTTGCCAGTATTTTTGACACCTGACTAACAAATTTAAAGTAATTTATAAGTTGTAAAACCACTAATGAATGCAAAAATAGCATGATTGGTGCGCAGCCACACGTTGGGGTGTAAATATATACACCAAAGAGGATGAAATTCACCATGAATAAATACTTGACTAGACCGGGATTCGAATTTATAGTCTTCGGTTAGGTGTGTTAGCCAATTACACCACTAAGCTATCTGATTGATAGGCGAAATTTCAACTGTTTGATGGCCGGTTGTAGAAAGAATACGTATTAAAATGAGTTCACCATAGATCATTCAAATCCGTTGACAGCAGACCTCCACTCTCCCTTATCTAACGTAGAATAAATAACGCAACGTAAATGTACAACATATGTATAACATAACGTAAATATCTAACGTAGAATCTATTAAATACTTAGGCGTCACCATCACTGAAGACATGTCATGGGGGAAACACATCAGGGAAATAACTAGTGTAGCAAACCGTAGATTAGGGTTCGTAAAAAGGGTTCTAGGCAAATGCGATGAAAGAGTAAGAGAAAGAAGCTATTTTACACTTGTCAGGCCTCATTTAGAATATGCCGCTAGTACAGTGGCGGAAGAAATTAACGCAAAATTTTTCGCGCGCCAGAATGCGGCATTTTTGGGAACTTCTAGGAGCAGTACACACTCGAAAGACTGGCAACACTGAGGAAAACATCGTCTACCGCAAATATTTGAAATCCGCAATGGAACTCACATTTGTCGGAGCCTAGAACTTGGTCATCAATCTCCTCATTTTTGAGCTTTCGTCTCATACTATTTGCACATTCAGTCGCAGCGCATCGCTGTTTGTTTCAACGTGGTTCTTAGGTCGAATGGTATCATTTATACAGAAAGACTGATGATAAAAAATATTCACTATCCCCCCCAATTCAGTATACTATATGCTAAAATATTCATCTTCTACCACCAAGGGATATTTATTGTGGTCGACTTTCCGAAGATCTTTTAGAATGATGCGTACTGTGTCTGTTTCACCGAAATAATATAAATCGAGATTTATCCTCACCAAATGTCGATAAAAAAAAGATTTAATTAAAATAAGTATTGTCTATGTAATGTAATTTTTCATGATTTTCCATTTGTTAATTGGCGAAGTTCCTTAAACGGATATTGATTAAATTGAAAACTGATATTTATTAATGAATCATTCTTGACCCAATATAAATCCATCTTTAGTTCGTCAGAATGGGATTGAACTATGAAAACATACGTAAACATATATGATTTCACGAAATAAAAATAAATGTGCTCGCATCGATACCGAATAATCTAGGCATATTTTCCCGATATTTCTTTCATCCAATCACAGGAAGCTTGGTGACGAGCTGTCCACTGTTAAGTTTTATCTTGTATATATAGGATATACGAATAAGCATTCAGAAAAGTTTACCCAAATTAGGTGTAGTTATGGATAAACAACTCTATTACGTCTGATTGCAAACTATCTTATATGCTTAGCTATAAATTCGCCGCACATATAAAATTAACAAAAAGCCTTTTAAATGACTTCAGTTTGGAGTAAAATATCATTAATGAGATAAATTAATAGGTAACGGTTAATGTTGTAGCTGTCAAATGTATTTGGCTAGCTAAAGAGTGGTCCGTGTTCGATTTGTAATGAACGCAAATGAGTGTTTATATAAATTTCCTCATATTGGCGATATGAATGAATGTAGTGTGTAGCTGCAATGAATGGCTGATAATATGAAATTTTTTAAATATAAAAGAGATAAAATTTGCCGAATAAAAATAATTTTGCTCGACCAGAAATAGAACGAGAAACCCAAAAATGTCTCGACCAGGGGTGGGATTTCGGTTCTTTTCTTCTTATGGTCGTTATTGTCATCCAAAAGGCAAGCCGCATTGGTAGGGCAATGCACAAGGTCCTGGAAGCGCACTCCATTGCTATGTAGCACCCGATCTTTCTTAATGACGATCACGTTTTCGAAATCATGAGCGTACTCGAACAATGTTATTATGAAGAACCATGATTGCGATTCAGTTTTGCTACCCAATAACAACTACTAGACTTTCTCATGACAAGTCGAATTTATGATGATGTTTCGTATCCTTTCGGTGAATTTATTTGCGTCCGAATGCGTTAATGTGAACTAAGTTACTTTTAAAATGAGTGGTGGTATTGTCTACGAACGTTTAAAATAACCAAAGGATAGGAAAACGCATACTACTCACCCGGGAATACAAACAGAAAGAAGTAGTTCTCGATTTTACCTCATCAGCGCAGACCATTCCAATCAAACGCCATAAGTTCCCCTCATGCATGGGTTTGGAGGCCAGCTCCTTAAGTCTGAGTTAAAGCAACGAGCAATCGTGGAGGACTCTTGAGGATCCCTAGAGGTTTCCCCGTGTCGATACAAAGCTCCACCAATACTAATCCATAAAAAATCGGAATGTATGAAGGGCGCATTATATTGATTTGGAAAATAGTATGCCTTTAATAAGAGCTTACTTTCCCCTTGTGTTGCGGGGGATACCTTTTCTGCCATAGATAATGTCTTGAACGCCAGGCGTTTAGCTCACAGGAAAGAAGTGGTATTTGACTTCTCTTACGCCCTTAAAAGTATTCGACGGGGGCTTCCAATTTTTTCGAAGAGCGACGAGCCTTTTCTTTCTGGTGCAGCAAGTATTTGAAATCTGTGCGTTATTCACAACAACAAACCACCCCGACCATCACCACCCGGAACTTGGCCAAGGTTTACTGATGACTACTTCATTGAGACGAGCGTCGATAGACGAACAAGCAGAGCGGACATGGCAAGCAGACATACAGTTCAAAGTTTTAGCGGCCTCTCCCACAATTCTTGGAGGAAAAAAAGATCTTATTAGCCTTTGAGTATGCCTCATTTTTCTCCCAGGCGGAGGAATCGGATAGTAGGTTTGTAAAAGGCAAAAACATCTGTCGAAAAATTACCCGAAGAGGTGTTCCGCCTTTGACTTTCACCCACTTAACTTTTATTTGGTGTTTAAAAGTTAAAAAAAAAAACAATTTCTTACTACTATCAAACGAAATTAATTAAATTCATGTCCGCTATAATAAGAACTATGTTTATTCAAATTTTTATCAATATTAATTTTTCGTCCGCAACTAGGAATACTTACGAGTTCACAAATGTCAAAATTCTAGGCGATGGTTCAAAATCAATCATGAAACATAGATGGAGCGGGCTGTACGGAGCGCAGCGTTCATTATGAGAAAGATGCAAGAAACAAACGCTTTTCTACCCCCTCAAACGAAACAACCCCAAATTAAGATGCATTGAGGAAAATCGTGGGGGAAGAATGGGAAATGAACCCAGTAAAATGATACCGAAATGAGGGCAACTCCATGTCACAAATACTTGTTCAGGAAATCGAAAATGGAGGGGGATTGATTGATTATAAGGCTAATAAACATCCACATTCTTTATGTAAATACCAGCATATTTCTCGATGATCCTTTGCTGTGATTATGAGCACACATAGCTCAAATTGAGAGAATTACGCATTCATTTTAACCTTTTCCACTCGTTCTAAATAAAGCATTATAGTGTCCCTTTTCAACATCCGTTAAAATACATTACCACTAAGAGATGAAATTTATGACCCTGTAAAAAGTCTGCAAATATCTTCATGTGGGGGCACTCACAACTTTAACTTCCATTGAAGCAATAATATTACGACGCATTTGAAGTGGTCTTTAGGAACGTATCAATCGTATAATCTTTGATGGTGCACATTCCTAATTTGCACTCCATTGACTACTCTGCGGATTTATGAGGAGTATACAAATGACCATAGGAAGAATATCTAATCACTGCTTAGTCGCTACATGGAAAAGATGATTTTGAGTATTTTATCACTTTCACAGGGGAAGATAGGCGATGCATTTTTGTCGGAGTATTACTAACGCGTGGGTATAAAAATGCTCCTCATAAAATTTAACTGCGTAATTTTAGCCAAACATTTTTCACTGCGAATATGTCAAAAGGTAGAGTCAAAAGTGATTCATTAATTTACCTTCTCCTCTAAGTATTATCCTCCATCTTCTAAGTTGAACTGTTGAACTACACGGTTAATGTATTGCTCATAGCAAACCTAGAAAACAATGCTGGGAAAGCTTCAAATACCGTTTTAAAGATATTTTGAAGAAAATTCCACACTTGTTTGGTCTCTCACTCAGATAAGTAATCGGTATTTACAAGTTCGGCAGATAGAACCAAATTCTAATTCCTAATAAAAATAATTGCCCTCTTTACTAAATCATTTCAAAGTAATTTAAAGGTGAATGTAGCATCAGGTAAGGTCACTAAATCGAGTAACTGACTCAATCAGAGATCCGGTCTATTCCCGCCTTCATGAATAGCTTTTCATTGAGTGGTAAATTGGCGAATGAGTAGGTATGAGCATCACACGACAGACAGGACGTAGAAATCAAGTGGGGCCGAGTACCCTAGAATGGGAAGTACACGTCTCATTCGACGACCAAGGAGACCGCTCTGATTCTTTTACTAAGCCCGAATATGCGTAAAACTCACACGCTCATGGTTGAGGTCAATATCCATTCCCTGGGCCTTCCGCGGATTCCTGCGAAGTTTTGGCTGCAATAAAGTCACATCGCGTAGATTAATTATAAAGGCACTAAAAGAGGCCACGCCAGGATTTGAACCCCAGGCATTCTTCGTCGCAGACGAACACTCTCCCTCTAGGCCACTTCATCGATCAAGCGAAATCCGCGTCCAGTGGTTCTTACTATGCAACGAAAAAAGGGAATTTTAATGTTTCCTTTAAAAACTGGACCAAATAAAATGTTCTGGATTTTTGAAAGTAGTTTTCAGAGAGTAAATAATATTACGTTAGGAGTAATTAAGAAATGTGTTTGAGACGACCTGTATGCACGAGGGCGGAAACTTACGTAGGGTTTCAAGGTATTGGAAATTCTCGTAAATAAAACTATTCTCCACATGGAAACCATTCTATTCAACCAGATTTCCCATACTTTTACTTGAAATTCACAGGATATTACGCCAAAATGTTAATTGTAATGCATCATATTTCTCGGAAGTAGTTTGAGGCCTATAAAAACGATGTTCATACACAGCTATTCCCTGCACGAGGAAATACGTTTTATTGTCAGTGAATTTGATCTGGAGAATAAAAAATTTTTATATCCCAACAAATAATGCTTTCATCGTATTGTTTCTTAAGTTTCCATCAAGAAATTTTTTTTAAACGGTCCAAAGCTTAAAAAAAATATGGTAAGCATCTCTACATAATCAACTACGACTTCGGAACCTCAACTGGGTGAGGGTCGAAGCAAGCGCATCACGTTTATAACTCCTAGACGATCTCGCGAACATAAACCTTATTAGTATGACTATTTACATGACGCGTAAAATCGATATCCATTAATAGAGAGTTTGAATATTCCCGGTTTCCATATGCTGTCTCATTCTTGTCAAGTTGTCGAAGCAAAAGCGATTTCAATTAGTTCCCGTTTACGCCGCATTCAAACGCCAATGTGTTTTGCGTTAATTTTTTCCGCCACTGTACATGGGATCCGTACGAGGAAGGTATGATAAAAGAATTGGAGCGTGAGCAAAGGAGATCTGCTAGGTTTGTTAAAGGCCGTTATGATAATTGTATAAGTGTTACGAGATTAATAGAAGAACTAGGATGGGAATTACTATCAGAACGCAGGTTAAAATATAGGTTAAACCTTTTAAGTTAATTCGAAACCGATTTGTTCACAGATGACGTTAGATATATATTGAGAACCCCTGCGTATTAAGCTAGGTTTGATCATATTAACAAGATTAGAGAGATAGATTGTCGTACCGATAGATTTAAAATGTCATTTTTCCCGCGTACTATAAGAACATTAGGCAGCGTAGCAAAGGGATAGGTAGGTGAAATATAGTTAGAGTAGTCTGTACTGCATGATGCATGTAATAACAACCAATAATCCCTTTCTTATTATATAGGTACTAACCATGTGACCCTCTTATCTAGCATGCCTTCATTAAATATCCTAGTTGCATGTCAATAGTGCATGTTTGGTGATCTTCACCCCCTGCCACACACCCTCGTGGTGGCTCGCAGGGTAGTACGTAGATGTAGATGTTATCTAATGTTAGTCCCCTTACTCCCTGGTAGTTCTTATGCACTTCCCTTTTATTTGGTCTCTGTGTTTATCCCTTGTCCTCTCTCTTGTGGCTTTTCCAGTATTTTTTACTTTCAATTACATTCCTCGCATACCCATTGTGCCTCAGGGTGTGCCCATTCCATGAGGTTGTTCTTTTCGGTACAGTGTTCCTTATGGTCCTTTGCGCTACTACTCTTCCACATTCTTCATCATTTCCTATTTAATTTGTCCATTTGATCTACAGCATTCTCCTCCGGTTCCAGGTTTCTAGCTTCGCTGCTAGTCCTCCCTGGTCTACATTTCCAATTATTCATGCTTCCGCTCCACAAGAATGTGTTCAAACACTGTTCCCTAGTTTGTAGTCTTATCTTTTTTTAACACAGCAGTTAACATTTTACTGTAAACGCTTTCTTAGATTTAGCTCTTCTTCGCTTGATATCCGCCATACTTCTTCCATCCCACGCGATGGCTCTTCCGAGTTAGGTGAAGGAATTAACTTGCTTCAATTTCTCTCCTTTAAGAGCGACTTCTGCATTCAACATCTTCCTTGCATACACTGGGACTCTGTTCTTCTTACTATTTCCATGTTCTATTTTTAAAGAAGTTGGTTCAGTGTGTTTGGTGATCTTTGAAGGTAAACCTTTTTCTGCCACGACTAAGATGTTACCTGCGAAGCGGAGCATGTTTATTTCATTTTCGTTCAGTTCAATCCCATCTCTTGTGCTTCTCTCATTGCCATCGCCGAGTTCACGTTGAACATTGCTGGATATAGGTTGAATCTTTGTCTCGGTCATTTGTTGATTTCGGTTTATATTTTTCTTCCGCCCCTAGTTCGCAAAATTACGACTATCTTCTTCGGTAGTAGATAGCGAAGAAGTGTTCACTTTCACTTCTCACAATTGTCAAACCATTAACTGCAAAAAAACAGATTTAAATGCTAATGTAGTATATTGTTTTACCATTGTGGAATTTAAAAGAAAATATTTCTGTGTGATAAAATGGAACACAACAAAAAAAACCAATCTTATTGCAATTATTTCATTTACTTGGAAGACACTTCTTCACCCATAGTATTCCATGTGAAGTTTCTTCAAAGCTTCTTCACATGAATCGTCCTCCACCATTTCACCCAGGCAGATAATGGCCTCCCGGTTTCCTCTGTTCTTCCCAAATCTGACTTGGTTTTTCCAAGAAGTTGTCTTCAATTGTCTTTATATATTATTCCAAAATACTATTTGCATAAGTATTTTTCGACGCTTTTGACACAAAACTCAAGGTTTTGTGCTTCTCACATTTCTCATTCCTTGTGTTCCTCGGTATCGTAATGATTCATATGAGTTAAGAAGCGCATGTGAGAAGGAATTAGTTCAATATGCGTGGTAGAAACTTTCAATAACTATATTGTCTCCAAAATGGTCTCATTACTTAAAAGGCCTGATGAATTGAGTTTCATATTTATAACTTCCATAATGAAGCAAGACAAATGTACAGAGAACTAGTTGGAGGCATACTTACTTATGTCAGTATCTTTAAACGAGGAATAAAAGGTTTCTCAACTCCCGCTTACTACTAAAAATATGTAACAGTAGCTTTTTACACCAGATAAATATGCATAAAATATATCCAGTAGAAGGATAAATGACCATTTAATAGAGCTATAACACTAAAATAACTCCTGCGGGATAATTGGTGAACAATATAGATCTTAAAAAGCCGAAATTGGAAGCAATTTCCATCAATTAGGGATCTCTGAACGGGAATTCTTTTAGCAAAATGTTTGGGCAACAACTACCCACTGATTTTTAAAGAATAAAAAAATCTAATTTCTTGGGATTATATGACTCTATTTATCTCATTCTCAATATTAATGTCGAATTTAAGTAAGCGAGCAAGAGATTGATCCTCATCAAAGATGTCATGACGCGTATCCTCTCTGGTGTTAAGCAAATCGCTCATTTGCTTTTTTCCAGACACGGCTGATCAGGTAGGAGAATTATTTCATGAACTCCCTTCATTCCTCGGGAGGAAATAATTACTCGAAACAAGTTGCTTCGCATTTCATCCGGCTTCAAATGTGATTAATGTCATAAAAAATATATGGGGAACTTTTGAGGCATTATTATACTTAATTTTTAATTAAATGGAAAAAAATAACACACACCTCCAAGATTTTTGATAGTTTTTCTAATAGGAAGAAAACACGTCACGTTTAATCCATGGAGGAATGGCCACGCATAAACATATGTTTTGTTCGTTATATTTAACGTGAAAAAACGTATTTAAGAACGGTTCACTGAATCATGTCAAGAAAGGAAGTATATTTTATAATAAAGCGGGAGAGAGCATGCCAGTGAGCGAACACATTGGCTAAATGAGCACATTATTCATAAAAAGAAATTTTAATGGGCATTCCAGGCTGGATGCGGGAAACCAACAACGACACAATTTGTTCTCGAAATTTCCTAATAAACTCGAGCAAAAAGTTTCACTTCTTGTTACTCACGTTTTTTCTTTCTTGCTTTAAGCTTGAAAGGCAACTCTATTCTGCCAATAAATATTCATTTGAATTTCAAGTGTCCCCTCTTCTCCACCATTCATACTTAGCCTTTATATCTCTGTCTTAAGGAGCCAAACAAGGAAATTAGATTTATGGCTATATCCAACCCGCTCTCAACCTGACGAGCTTGGTATTAATGGGAATATAGAATAAAAATAGCTTCTTGGTGTAAAAATTGCAGTATATTTTAAAAAGTAATCAACAATTCATGCCTATTGCTTACGATTCGCCCATAAATTTGATGAATGCGGTCCTTTTTGGGTTTTATTTCCAATGTGTATTTTTACAAACAAATAATCATAGGACAATGACTATAGCGATTTACTTATCTATATTTTAAAAGCATCAGTTAATGCGCATTTTAATGGCTCCAATGTCCTCGCATATCATAATGCCGTAGCGTTATGGTTCCATTTACTCTCCAATAAATGACCTACTTATGCTTGATAACTCACTAATTATGAGGATTATATAACGGCTAAAAAGGTGGCTTTTGCAGACTTAAACCTAATTTCTAAAGTATTACTCCACCCTAACGATACCTCGGATACCTTTCAAGACAGCGCAAGAGGATTTCTCAACCGCTATTGTGGAAGGAAACACGGGTCCCCTCACAATGTGCCCAGGGGTCATTGAATTTCACGGAAGGGAGACTCCAATGCACGTGGGCCAACGCTCCTTTTAAGACTAGATGTGTCCCATTGTTGACCGGCCTCCTCTCAATGCCACGCCCCCTCTTCCCTGACGATGCCGGCTGACTTCCCGACGAGAGCGAAAAGACCAATACGAAAATGAGCGGAGTGATTTATTATCTCACTCCCTCTCTCACACACCTCTGGTTCCACTTCCTTGGTCGAATGATTAATTGAGTCCCAGAATTAAAAAAAACCGCAGAGGCTGCTCCTGAGGTAGAGCAACCAAACGGAAAATACAGTCCAGAATATCCGTGGGTTCTATCGGCCTCGCATTTGGATTTTAAGGGACGAAGTTAGTTTAAAACACACAACGCTCATAGTCGCCCGACTACTGTCAAAGAAAGTCAAACTAGTGTATGAGAGCCACTACACGTGTGGGTGCGTTCATTTAAACAGCAATACAAACGCGGCAAATGCCAAAAGTGAACGGAAAATTAATAGAAAAAGGGATCAGAGATACGAGGCATGTTTTGTTTAAGTTGACACAGTTTTGAAATAAAAAGAGCAACAAGTATAAATTTCTTAACAATTTTATTGATACAAGAACACCTGTACTATAATCTACCTTTCTACATAATTTTCACTAATATTAAGCGACCTACCATAGAACCATCATTTTCATCGCTTTTGAATCCCATCCTCATTGAAGTCTGCCACCTGATTTGATAACCACTGCAACACGGTCGTTTTGACCTCAACATTGTCGTCATGTCGTTGACCACCCAGATGCACCTTCAAAGGCAAAAACAGACGGTAGTCACTGGGCGCTAGATCGGAACTGTACGGAGGGTGATCAAGTTGTTTGCAGCCAAAAGATCCGATGAGATCTTGAGTTTGCTAACCGTGTGTGGATGGGCACTGTTATGGAGCAAAACGATCTCCTTACTCAGCATGCCAGGCCTTTTGTTTTAGATCCTCTAAAAGATCTTACCCATTTCCGTACCACTCCATCGCTCATAATGTTTAATTATCTAACGATGAATTTCAGTCACTTTCACGCCATTAGCACTAAGAAAACGAATCACAGAGCGTATTTCACAGTCGGCGGGATTCACAATCGGTGGAGTCAATTAAAATACTCACAAACAAATGTAAGCACGGTCAAATGTTTCCGTAAGGGTGTCTGTGGCTTCCTAATAGATGCAGGTACACAGCTCGTATGCCCCAAACAAGGTCCCTATACCCCAGGTATACCCTGTATAAACCCTATATATAGGTATACCCTGGGTATAGGGACCTTGTTTGGCCCCAAATGCCAACCGCAGCACTGTAGTGGCCGAATTTCTAAACGGTACTAACTTAAAAAACACGCCTCGTACGTTAAATGATGAATGATCACTCGCTGAATGATGGAATATTAGAAAATATTTGGGGCTTTCTCACATTTTTAGTTTCGTGGACGCGAAGAAATGGAGTCAATGCTGAGATAAGTCGGGGGGTACAGGTAAATTTGAAATCGGTATCCTAAAATGCGCTTCAAGTCTGAAACACAAAATTAGGTATTCGTATTAAACACTTACAGCCTGGCAATATTACTGCAGAAAAATATTGCCTTTGATAAAAAATAAAATCATATTAAAAATGATTTCCTTACGGTACACATTTTGCATTTTGCGGATGCATATTATTTCAAGACAGGTTGGAGGAATCGACGGAAACCTAGAATCACCTGGCAGTCAGCGTATTACTATTTTAGCTGTTGGAATGAATGTGAATCCCAATAACCCTCTCCCACTTCCAGTAACTTCTCTTATACCAACTACTCACAAGTCTTCCTCACCTCAAGTGTCATTCGACATTCATAAGGTCATCAAAGGCATCGATAAATTAATCGTATAGCGACGTTTTCCAACCTCTAATCTGAAGTTATTACTCTATAATTATCACGGAAAACACGCAACGACAAATTCATTAACGCTGAAATTTATCTTTCGGCTCATTTGTCCAATGTTTTCATGCTATTAGTTCATCCTAGTTGTGAAGTGAACTTTGGTAATATCTCACAACAAATAAGTAGTATATTGACATTAAAAAAGGTATTTAGCGATTTGAAAAGATCCATGCCTGACCCTCAGCGCAAAAACCTAAAATATGTTCAATAGTCAAGCAATGGGCAGTCAGTAATAATGGTGAAGCTAGAACTGTCATAAGATGGAAAAGAAAAAATATGGACCACATTGTAATCACCCACAAAAATGGTTTCAACAGAAAATAGGGTATGAAAAAATAAAATGGCTTTGTTAACTCCATTTGAGATTTATTAACACAACCCGGGTTTGTCGATGTCAATTTATTTTTTCGTTAAGGATAACTTTCACTAAGTAAATCCTGCAACCATTTCCCATGAGAAAATAGAGTCCTCCATTTTCTCTGAGAGCTGTTCCAAATGACCATTATGCATTTTACTGTCACTTTATCAACACCATAGTGGCTTGAGCAGTTTCATGGGTTGGATACCTTATTAACTGGATTTGACACTCATTTAAAATTGACCAAATCGTTTCAACATCCACGACTTTGACTCACCCAAAAATTTTCCTCGTGTGAATTTTAAAAGTGGTAATTAGGAATGAGATCAAGGCAAATCATGTTTCGGAGGATTTAAAAACACTGAGTGCGGTAAGGGCCGTAAAAAGCCATCGGCAATTGCGAAACACGCAAGCATTCCAGTTCGCCCACGAGATTCCATTGCACGGCGCACGGGCCCTTTAAATCATGAATTTCGATTTCTCTCATCTGATGTGCATTCCTCTCAGATTTAACGCGGCTGACAATTTGTGGGGGCGGTGGGAAGGGGGGATGGGATGGCGGGGGGGGGGGGTGATTATTCTTACGAAGAATTATGGGCGAGAACCAGCGGGTGGGGTGGTGCGAGTGAAGGAGAGATGAGATTAGATGGGGATTCAAAGGAAGGGAAGGAGGAGGAGAAGTGCCACCGCTGTCTGATCTGTCTAGTCCATAATTCAAGTTAGAGAGAAAATGGCGAGTTGATGCACGAAAGTATAAGTCTGTTTTAGTTTTTGCGAAAAAGCATCCACCAAACATGGCTCTTAAGTGCAATTTCCTCATGAATTTTACGAATATTGCATTATATATTTTTGAAAACTATTTCTGCTTCACATGTTTCGAAATAAAACATTTCAGTGTCATTAGAAATCCGCAACTTATGTACCGATGAAATAAAAGACAGAAAATCTCCAAAAGCCGTAAACAATTTAATTGTTTACGGCTTTTGGAGATTTTCTGTCTTTTATTTCATTGTCTAGCCGTAAGAAGCTCATCCTATCTTTGTGATGGCTTTCCTTATGTATCGATGTTTATGGATTGTAGACTGTACAACTGATCCATTCAATCTGGACGATGGCGCATTTTAATCGCTACAATATTCCCATGTGCCGTCGAACCGTACCTACGTTTCTACGACCTTTCTTCTTTAATATTTTGCCTATTGGTACATTATGCCACGTCGATACTACAATGATTAAGTAAAATATGTAGCCGTAACTGTCTCATAACCACATCGGACCCCCACTTCTAACCCTCAAAGATATTATGATCTGATTATTGGTAAAGGAAGAGCAGATGAATTGTGTCCGTTTAAATAGCCGGCATTGTATTTTTACATCCCTCGATAGCGCATATCTCTAGAGTGTCTGGTCTCTCCTATGCATATTACTTTCAATAATTTACCATCTCCATTTTCAAATATACTATCTGCTTCATTTTCATTTCAACTGATACCAGCGTGATAGCTAACCAGCAATATTGGTTCCATACTCGTTGAGATATTTGATTGCATAATTAATTTCAAATCGGTTGCTCTGTTCCAGTAGGATCAAGTACCAGTCAACTTATAAGGTTCGCTTTTATAGTCGCTGTGCGATCTCCACTATTTTCAATCAGTGCCTCTGAGGCAAGCAGTAGTTATCCTGCCGTGAAATCGGGTGTAGATAAATATTTTCCAACAAATTTTTTCAATCTCTTTCTGCATTAGGTTACTTCATTAAACATTTTATTCAGCGATACGCTACGATATGAACATAAATACCTCCTCCGCGCAAGCACAAGCACAGTGATGGATGAAATAATTTCTCGCTTTGTATATTCCACACTTTTTAATTTTTACTAACCACGGTTTCGACATACAATGTCATTTTCAAGGTAAAAATGAAAACCTTGCAAATGACGTAGTATGTTGAAACCATTATCGGTAAAAATAAAAAAGTGTGGAATGTAAAAAGTGAGAAATTATTTCATGTGTCGCGTTTCCACAAAGTTAAGCCTGAAATAGTAACGTATATTCAGTGGTAAAGTAAAACTTTTTTTGAACGGCTCAAACCAACTAGACTCCGCACTCACAATCAGCATCAAGAACCGAATATATTAAGTACTGAGTGATTCTCGCCTAAACTTAAACATACACCTAAACTTTAAGTTCACACTCAACATAGATTTCAGTAAGCACGGCCAAAGTCTGTGACTTGATCGCTGCTATCAGAAGTAGCCTTTTTAACAACATGCATCCACACGTAACACGTTCCGCGGCAATACGACTGGTGCTACTTTCTCATAGAATTACGAGCAAAAATAGCAGAGGAGTGAAAGGAAAACTGAGAGACTATTCGCAGAGGCGCACAGCGCTGAGCGCAATAATAATGATGCAAAATTTTCGCCTCGCCGTGTAACGCAGAGGAATGAAGAGCTGGCGTTCAAGAGGATAAAGGGGGAGGATGAACCTTTCACAAAAGGGCAAGAGTTCTCGGGGGAATGAGAGAATATTGGCGAGGGTACGACTCGGGAAATGGGTGGAGGAAATCTCAGACGAACAATCGAAAGGCGACTTGCGTAACTTGACCGCGTGACGCGGCCGCTGGAATCTCGACCCGACCTCGCATCGCTCGCTCTCCCTCTCTCCATCCCTCCCGGCCTCATCCTTCCTCCGAACCACGGCGATGAACACCTCCCTCATTCCTCTCCCACAAAGCCTCTCTCTCACTCTCTCGCTCCCTTCTCTCTCTCTCTCTACACCTGTTTCTTTCCGCCTAGCCGCCTAAGGCTCTCTTGGGACTCCGAAAAAAAACAGGTTTACCTCTTTCGGATTCTACGCGGGGTCGTGATTCGCCCCCCTCTCTCCTTCCTCTTCTTCTCCGCAGTGTTTTGTACGTATAAATATATTAAAACGTAGATGCCACACTCAACGTAGATGCGTCAGTGTGGGCAAGAGCGTCTGTCAGTAGAAGGCAAATTTGGACGACGATGAGGTATGGGCGTGATGTTCAGCTGGAGGATGGATAGGAGAAAGGATTGAGCACTCCCATCAGTGGATTTGAAAGAACACATCTCCAATCGATTCACCGTCAAAGACCTTGTCGAACCATTTGTATTGGATTGCGAGAAAAAGGTTGCCCCCAGAGGGCAAGGCCGCTCTCGAGGAGTTAGAGGAGGGAGAGTTAGTTCAGCTCTGGAGTTCTAGTTTGAATCATGTGAACGGAAAATCATGGAATACTACAAGAATCAAGATTAAATAATTTGAAAATGCAGAGATTTTATGAGAAATGATAATTTAAAGTATCACCCAGTGTGGACAAGAGGCACAGGGCTGATGGAGATACTTAGACTCGAAACAAATGGTCACCCAAATAACCAATCACATGCACAAACGATAACCCGTAAATATATCCTACAATTACTTCCACGTTAAGTCCTTCGAGTCGCATAAATAGAGTCAACAAACAAAAATCTCGACAAAACTCAACAAAATTGTCATGAAAGTCTAGCAAATATATTTTTAACTCGTGACTAATCATAGTGGGCAAAAATCTTCCAATTTCGTCGATTAATAGAATAGATTTGAGATTTAAGAACTTCTGAATGGAGAAATTAAGTATCTGATCAATTTCATTTTATCGAATTATTTCGAAATTTTTTGACAACTTTTTCCGTTAAGACTAGACGTTGGCCAGAGCCTCAATCGAAAAACAGCTAATTCAGTCGTTAATATTAGAGAACAAGTTCTCTTTTTCACTACCTTTAGATCCACTACCTGTCTTACGGATTTCTATCAACCACCGAAACAAAAACCTCAGCGTACCAATTAAGCAAAATACCGAGAAAAACTGTTTCCTAAGTTCGGAAAAATAGATAAAATTCAATTCCTTTCGCAGGACATTGGAAAATAGACTTCAAAATGAAATCAAGGAAAAAATATTCGGCATGGAGATATATAATGCCTAATAACAGAGAGAAAGAACTGAAATCAACTAAAAGCAAATCAATTCCTCGGATAAAAATACCAATTTTCTTCCTCCTCAGGTTCTTTGACAAACTGGCATATTTACTCTTACATACTCATACCAAACCAGTCCAGAAGAGGTCTAGGAATACCGAGTTTGAAATATAGGTACAGCAAATATGAACTTAACTGATTAAAAAACCGTTTGATATTTCGACCCCCACCTCTGAACTGAAAAAAAGAACATCTCTTTTCTGCTGGCGGTGGTGTAAAATGAAACAACAAAATGGCCTTGGTGTACATTCAATCATTTCCTTCACCGGCGATTGCAAGGAATACGGATGACATTTAGCGGTATTCGCAGTCAGTCACGCGGGGAGATGAGATTTCGCAATGTTTTCAAGAGGAGAGATGTGGTGAAGCGATTTGCTTCGTATTTACGCCGCAGCTATGCGCCGAGGTCATTAAATCTTCGATAATACGCCGTGAAATGAATTCCTAACATGACTTCTTCCGATTTGCGAGAGCAATGGAAGCAAGAAAAGTAATCTGGCCGCAAATGGCATATTCGTAAAATATAACGCATTAAAAGAGTTGAAAATATTCGGGTACCGTTGCATTTAAACTGAAAGGACAAAATATCATGTGTAGGAAGAAAGATGGATTCTCGGTAAGGACACAATCAAGAAGGTAGATAGTTAACTCTAAAATTTAAATAGGCTTGGAAATTCGACAACTAAAATCAGCTTCCAAAGTTTTGGCAAATTAATTACTTATAATTGATCTAAGAGCCGTTCTATCTAATTGATCTATTAGATACTTAGGCATCACCATCACTGAAGACAGATCATGGGGGAAACACATCTGGGAAATAAATAGTGTAGCAAACCGTAGATTAGGATTCGTAAAAAGGGTTCTAGGCAAATGCGATGAGAGAGTACGAGAAAGAAACTATTTTACACTTGTCAGGCCTCATTTAGAATATGCCGCTAGTATATGGGATCCGTACGAGGAAGGTTTGATAAAGAATTAGAGCGCGTGCAAAGGAGATCCGCAAGGTTTGTTTAAGGCCGTTATGATAATTGTATAAGTGCTACGAGTTGTTATAGAAGAACTAGGATGGAAATTACTATCAGAATGCAGGTTAAAATTTAGGTTAAACCTTTTAATTATATTCGAAACCGATTTGTTCACAGATGACGTTTGATATATATTGAGAACCCCTGCGAATTATACTAGGTTTGATCATATTAACAAGATTAGGGAGATAGATTGTCGTACCGATAGATTTAAAATGTCATTTTTCCCGCGTACTATAAGAGAGAACAATAGGCAGCGTAGCAAAGAGATATGTAGGTGAAATATAGTTAGGGTAGTCTGTAGTGCATGATGCAAGTAATAACAACCATTAATCCCTTTCTTATTATGTAGATACTAACCATGTGATCCTATTATCTAGCATGCCTTCATTAAATATCCTAGTTGCAGGTCAATAGTGCATGTTTGGTGATCTTCACCCCCTGCCACACACCCTCGTGGTGGCTCGCAGGGTATTACGTAGATGTAGATGTAAGAAACGAATACTTCAGATATGGTATATTGAGGAGATAAATAATAGAGAAGTAGGTTATATAAGTGTAACAGAAGCTTTATAGTGTTCGAGATTACCAAGTAAGATGCAACATACGATGGTTTCGACAATACATACCAGCGGCCAATACTAAGGAAATGCTTCCCCAACCATTTCTTCCGAATAAACGAGAAAGAGTTATGAAGACAGCTGGCATCCCTGCCTTACTGCCCATCCTATCAACAAAAATTCCGATTTTCCATGGAATTCCCTCATCTGTGCCGTCTTGTTCATTTAGAGATTCCGAATGAGATGGTTCTCTCATCATATCACCCACTTATTTATTCAGCTCTTTATTAATTTTTCCCAGTCTGCTCTATCAAACGCCTTATCGAAATCTACGAAGAAAGCAAAAATATCCTGCTACATTGTTGGGGTTTTTATCATAGCGTCCTCATCACTCCAGTATCCTTTACTCTCATATATCCAAGGCAACTGATGTCCAAGCAATAGTATCAGTAGTTCATTCCTGTGATCCCGCGATCGATAAGAGACCATAAGGGCTGCATTAAGACTATGAAGTAGGTTAGTCGACGGGTAGTGTATCTGATTAATTCATATGCACACTAATGCATGTTTCTAAATCTGCCAAGTGGGGCTAACACCATATTTTGCACGTTCTCTGCATTCCCCTAATGTCACGTTTTCATAGTTACATTATAGATTATTTTTGTAGTTTCTGAAGCAGATGTAGCATACCGATAGTGTGGTACTTGTTGGTGAAAATAAATTTCGTGATAAGTCACCCCTTGCCAAACACCATTTTGGTGGCTTGTAGGGTAGTAAGTAGATGTCCATAAAAACTTACTACATCTACATCTAGGTAATACCCTGCGAGCCACCACGAGGGTGTGTGGCAGGGGGTGAAGATCACCAAACATGCACTATTGACATGCAACCTGGATATTTAAGGGAGACATGCTAGAGAACAGCTTCACATGCAGCTAGATGGTTAGTATCTACATAATAAGAAAGAAATATTGGTTGTTATTACATGCATCATGCAGTACAGACTACTCTAACTATATTTCACCTACCTATCCCTTTGCTACGCTGCCTAATGTTCTCTCTCATGGTACGCGGGAGAAATGACATTTTAAATCTATCGGTACGACAATCTATCTCTCTAATCTTGTTAATATGATCAAACCTAGCATAATACGCAGGGGTTCTCAATATATATCTAACGTCATCTGTGAACAACTCTGTTTCGAATTTACTTAAAAGATTTAACCTAAATTTTAACCTGCATTCTGATAGCAGTACATATATCGTCAGCCTTACACTCTAGTCTGCCATTTATGACTTTTAAGTATTACTTTGATGCGAACGATATGAAACTCATAAAGTCTTCAAATTCTTGCGCTCTACTCATCATCCGTATATGAATTACTGTTGTCCTCACTAAATCTTCCGGCTACACTCTTTTCTCATAGTTTTACGATGAATTCCAAATAGTTTTCCTCCTCTAATACTCTCCAAACTCGTGAGACATTTTTTGGCATTATCCATTCCTGTAGCCTGGTTCCTCCCAGCCAAACACCCTTGAGGTGGCTTTCAGAGTATTATGTAGATGTAAAAGTTCCTTCTCGTTTCCCTCGTTCCTTCTTTCAATCTCATAGTCGAGGAAGTTCGATAGTACCCTTGTCGATTTCCCATTTTATTGCTTGTATACTGGAGCGTATATCATAACCATGAACCTCTTCAACATACTCCGTTCACCTCTTCTGATTTTATTTGGGATCTGAGTGCATCTTTCCGGATTATCTGACACCAATGGGATACCCCTTCCACGATGGTTTCAGGCGTAGCTTTGTGATATAACTTGATGATTAGAAATTGCAACACTTTGTAATTTCCACATGAGATTTTTATTTTAACGACCTTGGTTTCGTCACTATGCGACATCATCCACATCTACATAATACCCTGCGAGCCGCCGCATGGGCATGTAGCAGGGGGTGTTAGGTCACCAGCCGTGTAAAGGCGTAAGTTTTTTGGAGATGAAATGGTGACATGTATTATAGGAGTGTATTTAGTGGAGCTCAATTTTTGTGGTCGCTTATTGTTCTCGGAAAGAACGAGATTTTGTACCTATCTGTTCGCCATTGTATCTCTCTTATTTTATCGCATCTGTCAGACCATCAGGTAATTTACAAGTTTGTCCACAAAAATATACACTCTCTGAGGCAAGGGGGGTGGAAAAGGCAGTAAGGGGAGAGAAGGTAGGATAGGGAGGGGGGCAGGTACTATGTAGATGGAAACTATGTAGTGGGAAACACATCAGGGAAATAACTAGTGTAGCAAACCGTAGATTAGGGTTCGTAAAAAGGGTTCTAGGCAAATGCGATGAGAGAGTACGAGAATGAAGCTATTTTACACTTGTCAGGCCTCATTTAGAATATGCCGCTAGTATATGGGATCCGTACGAGGAAGGTATGATAAAAGAATTAGAGCGCGTGCAAAGGAGATCTGCTAGGTTTGTTAAAGGCCGTTATGATGATTGTATAAGTGTTACGAGCTTAAGAGAAGAAGTAGGATGGGAATCACTATCAGAACGCAGGTTAAAATTTAGGTTAAACCTTTTAAGTAAATTTGAAACAGAGTTGTTCACAGATGATGTTAGATATATATTGAGAACCCCTGCGTATTATGCTAGGTTTGATCATATTAACAAGATTAGAGAGATAGATTGTCGTACCGATAGATTTAAAATGTCATTTTTCCCGCGTACTATAATAGAGAACAATAGACAGCGTAGCAAAGGGATAGGTAGGTGAAATATAGTAAGAGTGGTCTGTAGTGCATGATGCATGTAATAACAACCAATAATCCCTTCCTTATTATGTAGATACTAACCATCTAGCTCCATGTGACCCTATCATCTAGCATATCTCCCTTAAATATCCTAGTTGCATGTCAATAGTGCATGTTTGGTGATCTTCACCCCCTGCCACACACCCTCGTGGTGGTTCGCAGGGTATCACGTAGATATAGATGTAGATGTGGATGAGAAAGGTGGGCTAAGCCACAGAAGATTCCACTTCGAAGAGCAAGGCAAGAGTGGCAGTTGCTTAGCGGCGTAGCCCAGAGGCCAGCCGTCTCATTGGGAAGAAAATAATGATGGTCCGTGGTTTCCCTCGCATCGTTTGACCCGCGAAACAACGAATTTTTTTTCCCCTAAGCGACCGCACGCGAAAAAGCGTGTCCAGTGGGATTCCCCCTCGGCTCCCTCTCAGCCAGCGGAAAATCGTGAGCGGCGGCGACTGGGCTCTCGAAAACGGGGATTAATAAGCGGAATTACTGCGTCTCCGGCATGGATTGAGTGCGCACAATGAGCTTTCCCCCAAAACTTTCACTGCTTAATTCACGACTTCATTCCCAAATAGCCCTCCTTTAATAAAAAGTGAAAAGCGCTGCATTAAATCCCTAACAATGCACGAGTTTATTGCCACGAATGGATGATAGGAGGGGAAACATTTTCCACATTACACATAACAAAGGCAGGAGACTAATTTTTTTCCACGGCCGTTTTCTCCTCGAGAGCTCTCAATGCACGCACCAATTGCCTCGAACAAGGGCTCTCGATCCCCGCGTTTATCCTCCCTCTCACCAGATTGGCCCAACCCAACGGCCGCTGTCCATTCCCCGCGTCACAAACTCACTCAGTCACGTACTCAGCAGTATTTATACATCTACATCTACTCATTGCTCTGCAAGCCACCACAAGGGTGTTTGGCAGGGGATGACTTCTCATCAACATGGACTATAGCGAAGAAATTAACTTTCACCAACATGCACCACTATATGGGTATGCTACAAATGCTACAAAAACTACTAAAATAAGCTATACTGTAACTATGTAACCGTGAAACAAGAGTCATGCAGGGAACATGCAAAACATTTAGCTGGCACTACTTGGCAGACTTATAAACGTGCATTAGGGGGCATATGAAGAAATCTGCTGTTTTACCTGTCAACTAACCTACTTCAAATTCTAAACGCAGGCATTATGGTCTCTTATCGATTGCGGGAAAAACGACATTTTAAACCCTTCTGTTCTACAATCTATTTCCCTTAATTTATTCCTATGGTCTGATTAACCGTAGTATGTTGGAGTTCGTAAGATACATAGATTTCTTCGTAATGTTCGTAAGTTTGTAAGATACAATGATTCGTTCGTAAGACATTTCGTTCTACATGTATGTATTATGCGCCCTTTTTTTAGTTGTTAAATGCATGAATGCTCAATAGTTTAAGTATAATTATAGGCGTATACGTTCAATCTAATACTTATCTAAACTCGGACTATCTGAGGGTTTTGAAGCAAGGTGACTGAAAGGTGGACTGAAAGTATCGATATTCAACTATTCCACTGGTCAGAGTTATTGTTGAAATTTTTCGCTACTTCCAACCGTCAATATTGCACGCACCCCTCTCTCTCTTTCTTTCAAAAAACCGAATACGCCGTAGATAGAATCGATGATGTTTTGTTTCACGCCGGTAACCAAAAGAAGAACGTAGACCGCCTCAGTCTCAGACTGTCTTTCGGATCGATCAGTAATCTCAGACTGGCTGTAAAAGCGGACTGACTAGGTTCACTCCTCGGATCGACTTGACCAGTTTGTTTTGTTCACCACGCGAGCAAAGCGAGACCGGTCATATCGTAATAAAATAGAATGGTGAACGAAATGATAGCGTGGGTAACAATTCACGCCTTGCCTCATATTATAATGTCCTTATTGATATAATGTGAGACTCGCAGTCACGTTTGATTTTCGTACGTCCTTAATTAAATAGGCTATCAGGGTACTAAGTAGATGAAGACACCGTAATCGGCTATTCTTGGAGATAATCCGCGATCGTAAAAACACGAACATTGGTAGACAAAGGCTGTATCAATAAACCAGCATTGAAATTGTCGCGCTCAATTCATGGTGGTTATGTGGAAGATATCACATAGCTTGCTCTCAAAGCGTCTCAGTAACGGTTAATCCATAACTCCTTCACACTTTGAGTTCCGCTGAAAGGCGTCTGAGTCACGTCCCTCCGCCTAACTGAGACGAAGAGAAAGCCTCCCAGAAATGCATTTTCTCTCCCTTCGCTTTATTTGCCAAAGTTTTCCTCCACCGATTGTTGACCTTACTCTCGCAGGCGTCGGGTTGGTCGGTTAGCTATTTGGAGAGGCTATCGACAGCTGATGTCATTAACACCATTAAGTGCGGCTGTGCTGATTTTTAAAACAAGGAGGAAAATTTGGTGACGGAGAAAGGGTGAAAGCATCAGTTACTGATTGGTTTTAATCTAAGCTTTTCTCTAATATTTAATAATCTTTTGAATTATTTGGCCTTAATCCGATCAATTGTTTAGGTCTGCAAAAGTAGAGATTTTTGCGTCCCATTGAAAGTTACGCAGGATCATAATGATTATGTCGCAGAAATCATTTCTATGGCATATATTTAATCGGTTGGTTTCATAGTCATAATTTCCCCAAAGAATACACTCATGAAGGTGACAGTCTCCAGTTTTACTTAGTGGAATGCCTTCATGATTAAGGGAGGTAAAACACTGCATCCCAACAATATTATATATTTAAACGATCATAGTTTCGATATAGTGAATTACTCAAATATGCTCCGAATGGAAATAATCTAAAATCACAACTTGCAGCTTGACTTATTAGCAATAACAAAAATATATAACCTGAAGGATTATCCAATTTTTATATTGCGGTATAATCCTAAATTTTATAAATAAATCGACGATTCCCAGTTATTGCCGTGAACTTAGAGATAACGGAATAGTATTTAATATTTTCTAATGCTCGGAATACCAACTTCTTCCACGGCTGAATACGAAAACTCAAATGATAAAGTACAAATGTTTGATTCTACAAATCTCTACCGTAGAGATTTCGCGTGGATTTCCCCAACATTTGAGCATCATAGAAGAGCTATCTTGTTCAACAATTCTCACAGTTTTCTTCTACATTAAT
This sequence comes from Ceriagrion tenellum, assembly GCA_963169105.1. Taxonomy (NCBI): domain Eukaryota; kingdom Metazoa; phylum Arthropoda; class Insecta; order Odonata; family Coenagrionidae; genus Ceriagrion; species Ceriagrion tenellum. The sequence continues at coordinate 58,445,620 of OY720632.1, read as the reverse complement.
ATTCAGTCAACTATGGAACCTGCAGCATCCGCTATCCCCCAAAGCAGCCCCATCTACAGATGAATATAATTATACCCATGGCTGAGAACTCCAAACGAATCACCTATGGTGTGGTTGCTACGCAAGCTGTGTTCATAACGGTAATCGAAGCATGAAGATTACAGTGCAGCGTGAATGAAAACAAGGCGTTTTGGCAGCCTGCATGACGGGCGCGCAAATAGGAATGCATATATCCAAGTGGCGCGGGTCGAACGCATACGGGAGAAGGGGAATGGGAAAGAGGAGCGCAGAAAGAGGGGGATGGGGTGTGGATGGAAATGATGGGTTTGCATTGCTGCAGGGAGCAATTCGGATTTCCGATCTCCCTACAAGCATCTCCTGTCTCCGGCGGGAGAACCGCATTAAAAGAAAACAGTAATGGAATTTCTACGCTCATTTTTTCCGCAGCCCACCTCAGGAAAGCAGTTTCAAGTGAAAATCATCAGTGCGAAAATTCAATAGACAGAAAATCATTCGTTTACACCGGGACTCGAACGCGTATCCTTCGATATTGCACCGAATGGTTTAGCATTCTGAGCAGGAATAGCAGGAATGGGTGTCTGTCTAAGGAAGCGAAAATCGCCGTGTACAAAAGTGTACTTCTCCTCACTTTCTTGTATGGTAGTGAAACGTGGGTATGTCACGATAGACGTAAGAGTAGACTAAAAGCCGTGGGTATGAGTTATTATCTGAGGAGTGTTTGCAGCAAAAGTAGGATGGATAGGGTCAGGAATGAGTGGGTAATAAATGACTGTGGGTTAGATGCTCCAGTAATGGACGTGTATGAAAGGAGTGTGCTTCGTTGGTTTGGCCATGTTGAGAGAATGGATGAGAGTCGAATAACGAAACAGATATATGAGAGTAGAATGAATGGCGTGAGAGGTAGAGGTAGGCCGAGAAAGTTGTGGTTGAATGTGGTTGAGGAAATTCTTAGGAGGAGGAATATTAGGAGTCTTCTACACAGGAGGGCGTGTATGAAGCAGTGTATGGGAGTAAATGAGGCAAAAGAGGTTTGCAAGGATATGAAGGAAATTATTGAAGCAGAGCAAGGTGTACAAATATGTATTTATGAGATAATCTATGTGACTGGGCCTACCCCGGAAGGGAACGGCGTGTTTGGTATGTATGTATGCTTTAGCAAGTCAGGCAACTGAAATTTCCTTGTCCCCTGTTCACCATGTTGAGAGATGCTTGTTCGAGTCCCGGTCGAGGCCAATTGTTTTTGTTAATGGAATTGTCGCAGTTTTATGATCTAGCGGGTGACTCAATGAAAGGAAATACCTAGGGTAGTGCTGATATTCTAAAACATTTCCTATGAATTTTTCCTCTGTACGGCATTAGTGTAAGTTCCTCACGTAAATGAACTCCTGAACCGAATCAGATACCGCGTTTCATGTCTGTATTAGATGCGGTGACCATCGAAGTGTTTGGCTTGAGTACTTAATGAGGGAAATGACGTTGTGCAGTAGGCACTCTCAGCATAATAACGTGCGTAAGTAATTCATGAGCGAAGCGAAACGGGGATGAAACGGGCGTTTAAGTACCAATCACCGAAGGAACGCTGGTAGGTACGCATAAAAATTAATGCACGCATACGGCATTCCTCCTACTGATTCCCTCCCCGTAAATTGAGGGTTCATTGCAAAGGCTTCCGTTAGGATGGTAGTATCCGATAAAACGGATCGCGGATAAAAAGTGCACCTGACCGAAAAGGTCGAGAGCCTTCGGCAGATACCAAAGCATCTTCATGCTCCTCATCAAATAATCGGCAGCCATACTCTAGTTTCTTCAAGAAATTATATGGTGTTTAGGTTGGACACAGAGTGGATTTAAACGTAAGAAATCGCAGAGCAGAGTCTTTAGCAGTTCTTCTCCTTCAGGCAGGCCTTCCTCTCCTTCCCACTCACAGCAACAGGTCAAGTGAGCCGCAGACTGGGATGGTCTTGAGTGATTCAAATCGCCATTAAATCCCGTTTGAATGCCTTGGGGCAATCCGCATAGATACTCCACTTTCACGGAAACGAGATAAATTAGAAAATAATCTTTAAAACGCCAAGCCATTACCATAAATTTAGTGAATATTAATTCCAATGACAAAAACATCCGAGATTTCATTAGGCACGCTGAATAGAATTAACGAGATTCATGTACCGGTTACACAGCTAATCAGTCAACAGAATGTTTTTTCTCTCAAATATCAACAATTGAATCAAATTTTTTATGAAGGGGGTTTTTTAATCTAGATTTCCGGTAAATAATGATAAAGCATTATATGTTGTTTCAAAATACCTCATTAGAATGTGTAAATAAGTATTTATTTCCACAAAAATTAAATCACAGAACTTCGTGTATGGAGCTTTAAAAATGATTAAACAGGACTAGAATTAATACGTCGTAGAAGCAATGCTAAATAGGCATCATAATAGCTCAAGTCATATGGGAAGGTGAAATATATCATTTATTACACACGATATATCTTCATTTATCAAATGAAAATTCATGAAAACTGAAATATGACATACCACCCGAGAGAGGTAGCGAATGGTAGAGCCTACTTAATTCGTAACCTTAGTTCAAATCCATTTTTTAGTATAAGTAAAACAGTTTCTTCGAAAATCCTACGTTTGAGGTCTGCAGAACATCAAAGATCTCCGAAGAACAAACACTGCATGCAGTCAGGGGCTGCGGAGAATTCCTTCTCTAACCAGGACATCAAACTATGGTTAGTGGAGCACGAGTCTGCGCCAAACGAAAATATAATTTCCCTCTCTTTATTCGGGAAACAATTCACATGGAAGAAATTTCAACGGATGTGCAAACTTATATCCGTCAACATAAAAATGTGCCAAAATCAGGTCCCTCTACACTGATTGGCTGTGCTACCGGGAAGCAACCCTGAAGACGAAATACACGCGGGTCGATTTCCATTCACTAATACAACTATAATTTTTACTTTCTTCCTCTCACAAAAACCACACACACGCGACGCTTTCACTTTCACCCGACATTGTTAGCAAATTAATGTGAATAGATCGATTTACCGGAACGGTGTATTCTGCGCGCATTCGGCGCGACCATCATGTGTGCGCACCTGTCAGCATTTGATCTAAAGATATGTCCCGTAATGGACTCGAAACGTCATCGATATCAAGAAAGAAGGACACAGCGGAACACGGAAGCCATCCAAATATTTGTGCTACACCGCTATGAAATCCTCCAACAGAAATTCTGTCGTTAATCATTCAAGTTGGAAAATAATAATTGTATAATTTGCCATTCAACGGTGCATTCTCCCGCAATAATATCGGTACTTCCGCACAGTAGCTTTGACGAGCTTGTTCATTTCGAAACCACTTCCCGTCACTTTCAGTCTGGAGCACCAGCTTTCGGGACGAATCGGTTGATAGACCATCCATATTCGATCTGATTCTAGCTTAGCTGAGAATGCTTTGGGGATGGAGCGGGGGCCGGAGCATCCACCGAGGCAAGTCGCAGCCACAAGAATTGCCTCCAACGTAATGGATCTCGCAAACATCCTCCTTGTTCAAAGCCATTAGATGCAGCAGAATCACCCAATTATCCGCACCGGAGTGAATATAGAGAATATATATATACACAATCGCGATGGGACTTCCTCAAAAGGAGATGACTGATTTTCAATGAAATGCGATCGAGTGCAACGAACACTCGCTCGTCGGATCTCGCCTCTCCGATCTAAGGCGAGCGATAACGCCGCAACACAATTTGGAAGTGCACTGGCGCGAATGTGTGTAATCAATGAGCGCGCGCGGTGCTTTTCAAGTATTCGCGCGTGTGTGTGTGTGTGCTCGGCTGCCGCGGCGGACCGGAGAAAAATCCACTCGGACAGCAGATGGACAGAGAGATAGACGGAGTGACGGGGTCCAGAGCGAGGAGAAAAACCCGCTCCCCTTCCCTATGGCCATTACACCTCGACCAATCTGCCTCCTTCGAGAAATAAAAAGGCGCCAGAGAAATTGGGCACGAACGAACGGCGCCGCGGAGAAGGGCAGGGCAGTCACTTGGGGGGGTCATAACATAAACGAAGCTTACGCGAAGAATTAGGAGCGGAAGGGCGTAAAATAGAAGGGGAAGATTATCAGGAGAGAACGTGGCACTCTTCGACTTTCGAACGGTATTGCGATAACGAGAAAATTGCCACCGAAACAAAAGGAAACACGGGAGAAAGTTGGCCAGGGGTCTTCAGATACAGCAATCGGGTTCAGCAGCGGCTTTATTGGTAGATCTCAAGCCATAAGTACCAATGCAGACAGTACGTCCAGGAATAATGTAAAACTTATTCCTGAAGATTCTGCCTGCAATGGTGGCGAAAGTCATAGAACTACGATGCCGCTGCAGAACCCGAAGGCGATGTCTGTAGACTTAAAAAGCGGCGAAAGTCTTGGATAAAAATTAGTCAGGGGTCGTGTTAATGTCCTACCATGTTGATAATAACCATGTGGGCAATAAACAAACTCGATGAATAATAATAATAATAAAATTCTGTGAGATGTTTTCTGCAGCAGACAATCTTTTTCTATTGCTAGAGGTATGATGCACCCTACACGAGTGTGATGGTTTTTAAGTTGCAGTTGTAGTAGAGAAATGATTAAAACTTGGATAATTGAGAAACTACTGAACAAAACGTTAACATGTACAAATATTTACATTAATCATAAAAACTGCTTCATAATAATGAAATAATTGAATTTTTGATTGGTCAGTCATGCTTTTGGATACTCACCTGTTGATCGTGCGAGTAAAGGGAGAAATTAAGGAATATTCGTCATCACGGCGTAGGATTAAAAATTGTCGTTCCGTGTGCGAGTGGTTGCAGAGAAACAAACTCAGATTCATTGATCAACACCGGGTTCTTAACAAATAGAGGAATAGTGCTCGTTAGTAAAAAAGTAACTTTGCTTACTTCCACAGATTTATTTCCCTGGTACAACATAATTTTTCATTTGTGAAATTCAACTTCCACATAGTTGAGCCTCAAACTCTGGAACATAGTGTTCGTTATGTGGCCACTTGGAGTTGTACTGGAAGGCATTAATATATGTTCTGGCTTGGAAGCCCTGTGCCAAGTATTATTAAAAGCTATGTATCATGGCATAGTAAGGCATGTGTCCTCGGCGATAGTTTTATTGTTGGACATCTTGAAACCGAAAGCAGGAGAGGAGGAGAATTGTAACATGTAGTCGTAAGCATGCATTCATTCGTGAATTCCAGTCGTCTTATAAGTACGCTAAGAGGGAGTGTATTGTTCAAACAGGAGAGATACGATATTCTGTACACGACGTTGTTGACATTCAGTGAAAAATATGGTTGCGGTGATTGTGGGATTCTGTGATATTGACATTGAGTTACTCTCTCTCTCTGTGGGAAAAATAATGGATCAGGCGGAGGCTGCATTGATTGTTGCAGAGCTAGCAGTAGTGGGAATTATGATCGGGGCCGCAGAGCTCATAGAAAGGCGTAACCGCAGGAGATGATAACTTTGGATGCGGGAGTGGATCCGTAGGCGAGAGGAGGGAACGGGCATTCTTAATGTGGTCAAACAGGTGCTGGCTGTAGAAGACAGGAATGCCTACGACAATTAAATGAGAATGACAGAGGCACAATTTAACGAGCTATTAAATATCTATCTAAATAAATAACAATATAAGTAACAGTAAATAACCTCCCACACAAAGAATAACTGCAAACACCCATCGCTCAAGTTCATGGGCGATCCCAGGAATTTAAGGGGGTGGGGGGGGAGACTACTTCAGTGATCGGAGTGTTCAATATTGTATTTGATAACTACATTTAGATGTTAAAATTGTTCTGTAAAACCCTAAATATTCGGCGAGGATGCATCCCCATATCCTCCCCTGGGATTGCCCCTGCTCAGGTTATCGAACCTTTTCGTCAGTCAACTTCCCGTGAACTTAGATGTCGATAATTCTGCGACCGCTAGATGGAGTGCTATTCGTACAAATTGCAAGAATGCGATCGCCGAATTAGAGCAGGAACTATTCTGACGTCTCGGATTCATTCATTCGTGCATGTGTTCTTGAATTTCGCCACTTTACACGGTGCATTTTGAAATTAACGATTGCACATACATTAGCTTGTGCAATTACGTGCCCCGTGTAAGACGGCCTGAAGAAACGCCACTTCACCTCACCGTGTGCTATATTAATGCCCATTTGGCCTTACAACGGCAAATTTATTGACCTTATAATGAAAAAATGGCACTACTAACTATGCAATACTATGGAGAAAAAAGGGACCGACTACGAAGAGAAAATTGTAGCAGAACAACCACGCAAAATATAAGTGAATATTCTTCATAATGATGGAGGTGACTTTTTCTGATTCCACAATTTATTTCACCAACCGACCTGGGTTACAGCATATTATGCCATTTTCAAGGCCTTCAATTAAAGATCTACTGCAAGCCACCACTAAAGTGTGTGGCACGGGGTGATTCCACACCTGCCATGCAACACTCATCCTAGCAGAAATCAGAACCGCGCACGGTCGCCCGGATGCCAGGTGCAGGCCAAAAGTAGTCAGGATGACAATACGCGGACAGACCATAAACTAGAAGAGTGCAACGTACACGAACACGCTACCATACAGTACTATACTATTTACAACTACTGGTGGGTATTATGGACGCAACTGATGGGTATTAATACAAAGTACTAAATCATGAAGGAGCTATATCTTTCCGGATATTTCATGTGGGATTAGTACCTAATAATGATGTTCAGACATTTAGCACAAGGGCAAAACCTCCTACACCGAGTGAGGGTCAAAGTATCCCAGAACTGATCTACCGCAAATATTATGGTCCCTGCGTGGAAAAAAAGACATTTTACACTTATTGGTTCTTCAATCTATTTCCCTGATTTTATGCCAGTGATCATTACTACCATAATAATTTGGCTCAACCAGCAAAATATTCTGAGCGTTCGGCAAAAAATAGTCTACATCAAACTTTTGTATAAGCTTTAAAATTCATATTTTTCCCTTCGATCAGATGGAGGTTTCCATCTTAAATCCCTCAACAATTCATTAACAGTACTATGCTTATCGTTACCATTTCACAAATCTCACTGCTCTCCGCTATATTTGATCTATATTTGAAAAAGGGATGAGTCGATTCCACTTTTATTCGATTCCGATTGCGATTCTTTCAAATCGATTCCCGATTCCGATTCCATCGATTCTTATTCCTAATAACAGGTGGGATACTAATACACCAGTAGCGTACGACTATTATTTAAACTCAAGTATTGGCTGAAATAAAATTACAAAGACAATTAAGTCGCTCAAAAAGTATATTTATTAACAAATAGCAAATATATCCTCAGCTTATTGAGGAAGATAAAAAGTACAAATTGATAGCCTACACCCAAAATTACAGAGACAAACATGATGTAATGAATGAAATTTGATTTGAATATTTATCTATCTGGAATCGATGGAATCGGAATCGACTTTAAGCGACCGATTCTCGATACCGATTCTAATCCAGAGAATCGGTGAACTCGAGAATTGACATTTGGATTTGACTCATCCTTAATCTGAAACTAGACCTACTTTGTAAGGGTCCCATATACTTAAGGCGTACTCCAAGTGAGGTCACACGAGAGAAAAATAACATTGCTCCTTTACTTTCTCGTCACATTTTCCTAGCATTCTTTTAATAAAACCCAATTTTCGATTTTTCTGTCCGCAAATTTCCCATATGTGCTTCCACCAGGGCAGGTCATGAGTACGCCGAAGTACTTAAGTGACACCACGTTTGATAGTTCGGCTTGATTAATCGTATACACTTCGTTGGGCAAGTTTTTCTTTCTGCACAACTTCATAACAACGCTTTTTTTAGTCTAATTATAACTGCCAAGTATTGCACCATTCGTTTATAGCATCTAGGTCTTTTTTCAACGCAATTCTGTCAGAGTTCATATCCCTGTACGTCGTCGGCGAAAAGGCGAATTTTGCTCGATACGACAGTGATGATATCATTAATATAGAAAAGGAATAATAAGGAACCAATGGCACTTTCCTGGGGTACACCCAATGTTACTTTTACTATATATGAACTAACGCGCTGTCTAGAACTACCCTCTATTTTCGGCTATCTAAGAAATCTTTAATCCAATATGTTATATCGTGATGCATTCCATAGGCTTTACATTATCCGTGTTTTTACATTATAAATGCAGTTGATGAAACAACAATTTTGGTCGCGATTATCGACAATTTAATTTGCAAACGCTCTCCAGTGCTCACTAGGAATTCTTGCGATCTGTTTTGTGGTGCGCTACCAATGTTCACGGTGTGAAACGAATATGAGAGTAACTCTACGGTTTATGTTGTGAAGTGAGCACGCTTTGAGAGCAAAAAGTAAACTACCATTATCAGTATTTTGAAGAATGGTAGTCTTTTCTGGACCTTTCATTTGAGAAAATTTTTAAATTTCGCGCATAGTTTTCGAATTTCGAGCGATTTTCCCGAATTCTCTGCTCTGATCCGATGTTTCTTTTCACTGTATAACGTACGCACCGGTGTTCCTACGCACGCATGTCGAAAAAGCTCGAAAATGCAATGGTTTTGAAGTATAATATTAGTCGGAATGCGAGTCCACTCTGTACCAATTAGTTCTTAAATGAAGCCAACTAACGGTGATTGGCAGGCGGAGAGAGGCGGGGAACAGGAAATATTTAGCATGATACTACGTATACAAGGCAAACAAAATGGAGACGAGAGTAATGTTACGTTGTTTCGTAAACGAAGAGGTGTGCCATTTGCATTTGAAACCATTCGAAATGTCACAAAAGGCCTAAGGGATTTATTATTATGTTCAATGTGAAAAGCTAGCTTCAATGCCTGGAGAGGGCAGCACGGAGTGATACCAAATTAGAATTCCATCTTCCCTATTCTATCCATTCCATATTAGCATAAGCATTCCATGGCCAGGAGACGTAAATAAAAGCGTGAGTAAATCCCCCTTCCTATAATCCCACTCCCCTTCCCCATCTAAGCAAAAGACTCTTGGACAATGCTCTGCTGGGCAAAGGCGAAGTAAGAAAGACTCGGCTTTGCGCGTAATTATGTCCCATTTTCCCCCGGAAAAAGAAAACGTATTAATCCTCGTCATTATTACAATTGAGGTAGACTATACTCGCCCAGTCTCCAATGATGGGAATGATGTAGCGCTGGATAAGTAATGGGGCAGAAGCTACCGAGCCTATTTAAACGCGCAATTTTCCCCTGGAGGCAGATGGATGGTGCCTTTAGAAACGGCTCATACCGTAAGACGGTCCGAACACAACGTCTTTATTCTTCGTGAGACTGTAGTTTTTGTCTCCCTACCGCATAATCTGACTAGAAAAATGGTCTTTTACAATCTCGTTTACAGCTGCCGAATCACTCCTCCGCGAAGACAATGTAACTTCACCGCGTCCGCCGACACTTAAAACAAAATGTTTCCCCTCGAGGTGGTCGGCGAGCACTCTAAGGGAAAATAAAGAGTGAAATCACAAAGAGCACTCGGTTATAAAACCCAGCCTTTCTTTTCATTTTCAAGGAAGACATTTATCCTCTCCAGTTATTAGATTTTATCGACGTAGACTTTCATAGAGCTGGAGGAAGACAATTTTGAAAGTTAAAAGGAAGAGGGGGATTAACAGAAGGCCTTAGTAGACACGCCGTGAGTGAATCGAGTAACAGAAGTCATGAAAGCAGGAAAATATTATTTCATAAATGCTGGATGATATCAGAGTCAAGTGAGGAGAATCGCCTAACCATTCCTGGAATACAAAACTATGGGAAATGATTAGAATTCTATAGAAACACATATCAAACTCTGGCGCACAGGCAACGACCCGAACCTAACCGTATACCAAATTTCGCGGAAGTGAAAGTAAAGAGTTTAAATAACGTAAAAAATAAGAGCAAAATAATACGAATTTGCCTCCGTAGGGTAAAGGAGGAATGAAAAAAATTGAATCGATACTGCAGATTACTAAAAATTGCTGATTATTTAACATATGTCCGTTTGGCGCAGAGAACAGAGGTCCAAAGGTCGTGGGTTCGATCCCCACAACGGATGAATAATTTTAATCTATAAATATATTGACGAAATGAGATGGAGTTAAGTGTCCAGCTCAGAATCAAGTGATAAAAGACTAATTCCACGCACCACTATTGTCCTCAACAAAAACACGACTTTTGTATAATACTCCCTAAACGCCCAATTCTTTACCTTCAACCTCTACTGATTCCATAAACCCTTTTCCCTCCCTTTCTGTACTTCTTTCCACTTGCATCTGCAAATGAATGTCTGCGATCGAAGAGAAGTTGCCTCAGCATAAACAGACCCGTGTTTTCGTTCTTGGCGACTCATTTAACAGTCAAAGATCTATACATTCTCCACAGTTTATCCTTGGAGAGTACATGGCAGTACAAAGACATGGGAAAGTATATGATTTCCTTTGTACGTAAAATGCGTCTTTCAATGTTAATTGTTAACTTTGAGAATTTAACGGTATGATTCAGCAGGTTTGAATATGTTTTATTTCCAAGCTACTAATGAAATGACGAATAAGAGTTTTGTATTTATTCCGTGCAAAAAACTATCGACCTGTCCTATAAATACGGCTTATATTGTATTAATTAACCTTCATCGAATCAACTCATTTCTCTCTCCAAAATCGGGGCATTTTAGAGCTTATTAACTAACAGTAACAGACATAAGGTGCCAATACTACTGTGCAGCAAGTCACCTTCGCAATAAAGTGCAGATTCCTAATGTTGTCATTTTGCCGTATTTATTATCCTTAATTAATGAGAGATGAAAGAAATAGAAGTATTCGGGCCCGAACCTGGTGATGCCGATTGATATTCCAGCGAAACGGTCGTCCACTAAAACGCTGCAACGCGGGAAGAACCCGAAATCTTATAAATAGGAAGAAAGCCCCGGAAGTCTTCGTGGCAATGCTACTAATGATAATATGATTAAAATACTTCATTGGTCATATATGCAAAACCAAGGACTTTCATTCATATAAAACAAATAGCCGGTAAATGATTATTCTCGGTCCCCATGGCATGCAGGCAAAAGAAAATATCAGGCGAAAGGATCGGTCCCCTTAATGTCCCCCGAACGTATGACCCTAATTCACGGATCATTTTCTTCTTAGGTGTATCTTTCCTCAGACTGGTTTCAATTGAACTGCTCCCTCCATGCTCGTCTATCCTGTGCTGCCTCCCTCAGCTCTTCTCAACTCCTTCCATTCATGATATCTGTCAACATACTATTCCTTCGTCTTCCTCTTTCTCTCTTTACCTCGATCTTTCCATCTAATATTATTTTCAGCAGGTAATCTTTCCTCAGGACATGCTCCACCCAGTTTGCCTTCTTCTTTCTTATTGATCTTAAAATTTTTATTTTCTCATACATTCTTGCTAGCACTTCCTCGTTTCTCATTTTACACTCCATTTTAATCTTTCCATTCTTCTCCATAGTCACATTTCAAAACCCTCTAGATATTCCTCCTCTTTAATAGATATCTCTGAAAAGAGATATCTTTTAAAATAGCCTTACCCATTAAATACCTCTAATAAATTAATAACTCTTAAAATAGCGTTAAATCGCCAAAAAAATATTCTGGCCACATGCAAATTTGTCGTCCATATATCTATTGATGTTACTGCTAGGAACACATGCACATACTTCCACAAAAATGTGTTCAAAATCAACAAATTTCCTAAAGTCCCAGTATGCGTGAGTCATTTTACGTCGGAACTAACGTAAGAACGTGGGGGGTGGAACTTGTTTCTGATTGCGCCACCCACTTCCTCGGGCGGGAAAGAATGCTCGGCTTCAGCGGCGGCCTCCGGCGTCGCCACGGGTCGAGGGAACGGCTCAAGTGCCCCTCCGGCTTTGGCGTATTAATTGCACCGCCCGTGGGAATGTCATTCATCTCTTGAATCATCCATCGGGAGAGGCGTTTTGTAATCCCTTCCACAACCTCTCACTCAATGGCTCACTCTCGGGAGAGAGGGAAACGAGTGAGAAAAAGGAGAGCGAGAGAAAGACGGATATCGCGTGCGTGGATTTGAAAATAAACTATAGCCCGGATTGAAATAAAAAATAAATAAGACGCACAAGACTGAAGGGAAAAACTCTCCTTGGTGGATAGAGAGGGAAAGAGAGTCGTAGTCTCAACTTCCGTATTTGGAGGTGGTCTCTCTCAGGGAGAGAGAGAGAGAGGAATAGAGGGAGGGATAGCTAGGTATTAAATTACCAGCAGCGATTTAATTGAGGCTGCGCTCTCTCAGTGGCCTCGCGGATAGAAAGAGCAAGTCCATCTTGGTTTCATTTGTGGGGCTTAAGGTGATTTCATTAGGTGGCGGTGAACTGTTTCCCGAATCATAATGGAGATTATATTCGATTTTTCTCTTATTAATTTCAGCTGCTGTAAGAAGCATGAAGTAAATATTGTTATAATTATGGTTCACAAATATAGTTTTATAAGACTAAATTCTCAGCAGTTATCAAAAATTGCATACACAAGTCTTTGACTTGACTCATTTGTTCATGCCAGAGGGTGAAAACGCCTTCAAAATGATATTTTGTTCCATATTCGAATTCGTAATTTTTATTTTAGTATTTTCATTTTTTAATTCAGGCATGAAGTAAAAATTGTAAGGCTAGTGGCACAAAATCGTCGTCTTATATGACTGAAGTTCTCAATAATCAACTAATTATGCATACATGAGTCTATCACTATTTATTTTTTCACGACGTACGCTGAAATCGACTTTACTTTGAAAAAAAATCTAGAATACATACAAAATACACACGGTTAAATTTCTTACGACATCTAGGCATCTGAAATACCTTTTGTAGAATATAATATTTCTAGCGTGCTTATACGTGCTGTATCTAATGCAACTCGTAACTTAGTGATTCCAAATATCTTAATTTGGAACGACACGGGTTTCGACGTTCGACGACAACTATCGAGTCTTTACCTAATCTACTACACGCAACGAAATTTATTATGGCATTAATAATGGTAGATTGCTTTCAAGCCTTTTACAGTCTTTACCTTAGGATGACGCTAAACGTCGAAACCCGCGTCGTTCCAAATAAAGATAAGTGGAATCACGAAGTTACGAGTTATCATTACAATTTTAACAAATTCCACCATTACGCCTGAAACTACCAACTATATCTGATGGAAAACGGCCTGTATTTTTGGCCAATACCTCAAAAAGTATAGCAATAGTGGCTGATAGTTTTGTATGTTTGGAAATGTCAGGTGTATTTCTATAAAATGTGACTGAATTCATTCATCCGAATGAATGATATCACACTTAAACTACCTCAAGAAAAAGGAGAGTCGTAAGGGTATCAAGCCCGGATAAAGGAATTGGGAAATCTGTGACCTTCGTACTCACTTGCACGTATGCCCGACAACGATTAATTCGGCGCCGTTGAGATGAATCATCCTTGAATGGTCGTATTGGGGGTTCGTGCCTCAGTCGTACTTATTTCTTCCCACGGATAGAACAATACTACTTCATTCGCGGAGGAAGTATCGGTTCGCACCAATAACAGGTATTGATGTGGTGTTGGTGGGATAAACGCTCCTGCTGGCAGCTCATAAATAACTCACGCCAGATATGTAGAATATTCTTGAGGCAAGTTGGTTGCATACAAGCAAGAGTGATAACTTTGACAAGGCTGTTACTAGAGAGCGTTCCTCATTAAGACGGTTTCAACGAGAAATTACTTCGCTGAAAAATGGATGAATTTGTCTTCATCATAAAGAAAAATGCTTCATATTTCCAGTCTTAGCAAAACATTAGCCACTTAACATCATCACTTTTCACGGTATTTGTCAAAAAAGTATCAGCCATTGTGAATGGTAAACGGCATGGGCATTCACTTCCTATAGACTTTATTTGAAAAGTGCAGTGTTTCTAACGCAAAGATCTCGTCATGAATTAAACACAGGGCCATTTATATTCTTCCTCGACTACTTTAACAAATATTTTCTCATCGCAGCCATTTTTATATAATATAAAACCATCTTTGGTTATGAAGGGATTTTCAGCGTGCGAGACAAATGAGTAAACTTAAAGCCTTATAGATGCGAATTTAGATAATTGATGGTAATTTCTGTATTTAAACCAAAGTTTATGTGTCGTTTATGATACGATATTCGCTATAGTTCCTTGCTGCTGCCTAGCTTTAATAAACAAATTTAAATACGGTCTCTATTATGACTGGTGAAAAATCTTGGTCGATCACTGGGTATAGGCGTCTCTGAAACTTTCCCATCGTCACAAATAAAATGACGTTTTCCTCGCACATGAACACATTTCACATGAGTCCTTTCACCGTTGAGATAGCTTTCGTCGCGCAGGTGACTGCTACCAAGATTCGCCGCAGTTATACCACTATATTCCAATGAGCGCCCGACCCCCATTACGGACTCGACCTGTGCATTCAAGTTAATGTGAGTCCAAGCCCTCTCTTGAGCGGGAGGAAGGACTAGATCAGGGGTGGTAAACCTTTGGCAAGCCTCAGACTTGCCTCTGGAATGAGAACAAATTCCTTTTCAAATTTATTTTCAATTTGTACTGGATATCTTTCAGTGGCAGGGCAGTCCAGGCGAATGCAAACCAACCTACCTCTGAAAAAATAACGAAGTCAATTTATCATTAGGATATATAATCGGCTGCACGCACCTGGAGGGGTCAGTCGGTTAGTCTTGAGTCAGTTTTATCACTAACCCTCTATCACGCTGAGTGACCTAGAGGTAACATTGAGAAGAATACTATTCTGTCTCTGATTAGGTTTCTTTACGTCTATTTGCCTTTGTGACATTAATTGTACACCTTGGCAACGAAATTATATCTATCTTTCGGAACTTTTAGTTTCTGATTCTCCCGCGAGTGGGGTAAAATGAGAAATTACTGCACATGGTTGAAGAAAAAATCGGTGTATAGAGGGTTAATTCAGTTTTACATGATTTACATAATCACAAATACAATATAAATATTTTACATGATATGTTCTCAACAAATTATGGCTGGCTAGGGGAAATACCTAATTTGGGTCAGAAATATGGCCGATATTGGCAATTATTTACATAAAGGTTGAGCACCACATTCGAGTTAAAAGGCGCAGGGCAGTGTGACTTGCGCGGGCCGGCTGGAGGATGGACACGGGAGCCGACTTAAAAGGACGGGTGATGGGGATCCACGCCGCGCCATACCGCGCCGCCTCCTCCGCCTGCCACCGCCCGGCTCGGCGAAAACTCCCCAGAAAAAAAATGAAATAGCCAGATCTCTCAAGGCTCATTGATTCTTCTCGAGGCTTTTTTTCTCGACAATAAATGGAGCTCACTAAAAAAATAAAGAGCGCTCAAACCACCCATCAAATAGGTTCCCTAGGGATTGGATTTTCCCAGCGACTGTTACAGGCGGAAGCAAAATGATCTCCACAGAGTGGATAATCGCGGGCGTATCGGTTCCCACACCTTTTCCAATGAGCATTTTGCGGAAGAGATCGCGATAAACACAGATTTTCAGCCCAGCGGAATTTATCAGACCGACAAACTCGATAATAAGCGGTGAAACTAGCTTACTTTTATTCTCATCGATGCAAAGATACTAGCCACACTCCAACACCAGCGCACGTAAGAACCAGAGGGCGATTTTAGTGAGCGCGACGATTCTCTCGATCAGGGATTCAGATTATCGACACACCACGTTATAGATCAAAATTGATTTTAGTTTTGACGCAAGGGATTTAACGGAAGAGCACACCAAAATACGTATTTATCCAGACCAATACCACACACCAATTAATCACACTCATTTCAATCGAAAAATAGACACTTCAAAAAACACTTTTAAAAACAATAGAAACAACAACAAAAAAACAATAGAAACTTCAGCTGACTGAAATTTATGACGCTACAATACACAGTTTCGTCATTGCCTATGGCGTAGTTAAGGATTTGAAACGCGGGATATAATATGCGACAAATGCGATGAGGTTTCCATTGAATTATACCTCTATTCTTTATTAAATCGCAATATTAGAATGCTAAAAATTACGACAAACCACAAGTCCGACCGACAAGCCACAATTTTTGCTCAGAGGGAGATAAGGTGGTGATGAGGATAGTGATAGTAAAACCACAAACAAGAGCAAAAACTAAAAAAATAAGTGGACGATAAGTTATAAATATAGCTTATACAATTAGTTGGAAAATGAAAGATCAAATGAAACAAAATCTTATTCTTTTCCATAATAAAGCAGAATTATATTCAAATAAAAATGCGGTCAAGAATGCGGACGAGCGTACGCAGAAAACTTTTGCAGCTTGGTCTTTTTATTCCTCTGCAGTGTTGAAATTTAACGTCCATTAATATACGCCTAATGCAAACAGCACGAAAGAGTATTAACGAGAAGAGAAAATAAAATAGGTGTCCCTTACTTGAAAGTATTTCACGCTATGAAATGAGAGTCAAAAGCAAACAAACTCAGTTATAAGCTTTTGTAGATCCTAGTAGATGGCGGGAAAAATCGAATCGAGTCGTACCAATATAAAGGTAGGGGCCAGGTAAGACTGGGGAGACTGGCTTTAGAACAGGCGTCATTAGAAATGGAATCTATATAAAGAAGCGCTCATTACAACACAGGAGAGAATACAAAAATATGCGGTCAAATGTGCATTACGGAATTATAGGACGAAAAACGGCGAGAAAGAAGTCAAACATACCTGACTGGGAGGCTTGACAAAGTCGGAGAAAAAGGAGTAAGCTCGTTGGAACTTTCCTCAAATTAAAGGAAGGAAAAAACATAAGTCAACAAAGGAGGCGAATGAAAGAAAGCTAATTTCATTGAGAGGAATGGTCATCAATTCAAGGTGAAATGCCGGATACATGAGACTGATAAAACATAATGTTCACGTATCTCTCAAAAAGACTCTAAATGAGCTGAGGTCAAACATATTAACAAAAGATTCAAGATTACGGCAACTCAGTCGTAATCGGCTTGAAAAATTGGAAGTTATCAGTGACACTTACCAATCATGTTTACCCAGGCAATAATATTCTCTGATCATGGTGTCATTACACGGGATGCTAAAACAAGGTGTATCAAGGCTAACTTAAAATTATACATACCTACTGGCATTATCTACAAGTAATAGCCATAGACGTGGGGAGTGACACAACAAAAAGTTTGCGCTACCCACCTCACACAGGTAAGAAACCAGGTTACAATACGAGGGTAGCCTTTTAAGTGTCGGGAATAGAACGTTCCTTATCACCTAGCAACTACAAATGGTGTTTATAAACAACTTTTTGAGTTGGTTAATTCCCATGCAAAGTTTCATTAAGATCGGCCTGATAGTTTTAAAACGGTGACGTGTCAAAGTTCCCAAGTCGCTGTACGAGATGGAATTAAGTCATGAACAGTACCGCACGATAATTTTCTATAACTTTCAACGAAGCCTCACCCAGCAAGAATGCGTCGCAGAACTTTTTGTTGTTTTTGGCGAAGAAGAACCATCAAAGACAACCGTTTATCGCTGGTATTCAGAGTTTCAGCGAGGACGCTCTAGCCTCAGTGACGAACCGCGTGAAGGGCGACCAAAAACCGCCGTCACTCAAGAAAACGTGGATACTGTACGTAACATGGTTCTGGAAGATCGTCATGTTACATACCGTGATATTCAGGTATCATTGGACATCACAGTGGCCTCAGTTCAAAAGATCTTACACGAAGAGTTAGGTGTTAAAAAATTGGTTTCCCGCTGAATACCGCACCTCCTCACAGAAGAACAGAAAGCAGCTCGAGTCAAATGGTGTCGAAATACTCTGCAATGATTCAACTCAGGAGCATCAAAGCACGTTCACAACATTTTAAGTGGTGATGAATTATGGATCTATAGCTACGAGCCTGAATCAAAACGCCAATCTTCAGTATGGGTCTTCCAAAGTGAACTCAAACCGACAAAAGTTGTTCGCTCTCGCAGCGTTGCCAAGAAATTGGTCGCATCGTTCGTAGCCAAATCAGGGCATGTAGCGACGATTGCTCTAGAAAATCAAAGAACAGTTAATGCTCAATGGTATACGACCATTTGCTTGCCAGAAGTGATAGCCGAGCTTCGGAAAGATAACCCAAATCGACGCATTACGCTCCATCACGACAATGCAAGCTCACACACCGCTCGAGTCACAAAGTCGTTTTTGGAACAGCAAAACGTCGAAGTTCTTGATCATCCTCCATACAGCCCGGACTTAAGCCCCAATGATTTTTTCACATTCCCCAGAATCAAGAATATGCTACGAGGAAAGCGCTTCCAGACGTCTGAAGAAGCGGTCGATGCCTACAAAACAGACATTTTGACTACCCCTACTTCGGAAAGGAATAAATGCTATAACGACTGGTTCCATCGAATGCAAAAGTGCATTGACTATCGCGGAGAGTACTTTGAAAAACAATTTTAAAAATTGCGTTATTGTACCTCTTATAGTTTTCTTCATTCCCGACACTTAAAAGGCTACCCTCGTATTTTATAGTATATACCCTCGTAGTAATTTTATAATGAATCGATATAGCGTGAGTTACAGAGGGCTTGCTACTGAATAAAGATTGGGTTCAAAATAAGACCTGAGGATGACACGCGGTGTCGAAACCATGGTCGAGTTGAATTACATTATATAGTGTGGAATAAAATAAAGTACATATCTTTTATTATGAGTGAAATCATTAATTTCCACCAGGTGAAGCCGGAAACTATGTCTTATATTCAAAATAAGAGTTTCAAATTATGCCACGGCCTCTTTGTGGAATATTATTCAGTGTCGTAAGACAAGTGATCACATTGCTTAAATCAAAATGGCTGAGAGAGATACTTCATTAATTTTGGTCAGCTGGTTTGGTTTATCCAATGATGTCAGCGTTTGGCAAGTTTACTCGACCACCTAACTTTCACTATCAAATTTCACTATATACACCAAGAATCGCATCGCTAAGCGCAATGTTACACTTCCCAAATTAAAACACAGCTCGCGCCATCTGCGATTTTTCAGATCTGTTGTTTACACGATGACAAATCTTTTTCTCACTTCTTAGAGCAAAAAAAATATTTGAGCGGCGCATAACATTTTATGACCGCGTAATTAACAAGGACCTTCAAAACATGGCCATTATAACTCATCTCTCGTTCAACCTTTTAAGTTTGCCCAAGTTAAAAAAAAATAGTACATATTTAATTGAACAACACGGACGCTATCCTCCTGCGCTGACAGAGTACTTGTCACGACCGAGTTTTTTTTTCGAAAACTCCACCACAGTTCCCTCTCCAACACCCCATCCACCGAACGATCTCCCGTCCTCCTTCCTGCCCTCCTGCCCAGTTCCCACTCCACCTCTCCCCATTCCGAGCGCTCTTTTCGAAGGCAGCTTGACCGTCGAAATGGGCAAATTTATGAACGGATACCCCGCACTACGCCATTACTTCTCACGGGAATCCGAAGTCTCAGACGAAGTTTTTCGGTAGCCGGAGCGTTTTTCGCCGATCCGAGTCGGCGATTCGTTTCTCTCTAACGCACGTGGGAGGTCGTCGCCCTCATGAGAAGCAAAAGCTCAGCCTTCAAACTATATCGCCCGTTGACTGTAACGTGTGGCTCTCTCGGCAACACTTATTTCAGATGGAATTTCACTAAATTTTCCAAGGCCTAGAATTAAACTACCTGCTTGGGTTTTTCTTTCATTCCTTTCGCGTTGTCGAGTTTAAATTTATTCGTGCTTTTGACGCAGAGCGGTGATCAGAAGGTGCTACCACGAGGGAAAATGTTCACACACGAAATGACAGGACTGGATTTATAATATTTGATACACATTTTCTAGGCATCACATTCGTTTTAAATGAAGTTGCTCAGCTAATAATTAATAAAACATCAGAATAATATTGATTTAGATAAAAAAACGCCAGATCCACGAAAGCAATTCATTGATAGCACACTGCCTCTTCGGCTAGTTTGTTAATCCAACGCCGATTTCACAGAGTTAAACCGTTAGGTAAATGAAAAAATTCCAACATTCTAACTATCCTCCTCTCTTGCAAATGCTATCAATAAAGGCCTCCCGGCCACACTCGTCTCCGAATAGTTGAAATGGTCAATACCACAAAACGCTATCCGAATAACTGCCGAGGAATTCCGTAAAATTCCAAGATTGAAATAGCGCACCATAGCCTCGTTTTCTACATTTTACTTTCGCTTGTAGCTAATGATGAAAATATCAACTATAACATAAAATTCGCTTCGTCTAGTCACCCTCGGCACCAAAGATCCTTAACACCTAAAAATGTTACGTAAAGTTTTATAAATTCTTCCAATAACCAAATGATATAATTCATCAAAGAGACGACTGCCTGATTCGCACACCCATTATCGGAAAAATATTGACGAAGAGTGGGCACTCGGACGAGATATTCACTAATAATCCATCTATAGCAGAACAAGGGGTTAGCCAGCATGCCGATAGGAAAATTGCGTTATTTTTACAACAATGGCGGGTAAAAATGAGCGCCCACCGAAAGAGTATACAGTCGAAAACAAAAGTAGATACTTGAGGACGCGTTTCATGGAAATTCCTGAATTGTATCTCACTAAAAATAATTTGCCTGATAATCAATTTTCCACGACGTTATTTACATTAACTCCCCCTTCTATTTTCAATTTAACAAAAAATTATCCAGTTTAACTACTTCTAAATGTCTGCCTCTGAAGCTTTGAATAAAAGAATATTCGGCGGGTGAATTTCTATTTTGCACCTCTAAGCGGTATTCTGGACACCTCCGGAATTCACCAAGTGAGAAACTTGCCTTTTAAGTAAAGTTCCATCGCCATCTGCCCTTCACATGCACCATGACCTCCAGTTGATTCTGAAAATAAAGCTATAACATCTGTACCCTCAGCCATCAGGTATCGCTTCATCACTCGGCGTCTGAAGTCTCTGCAGTAAATCGTTGTCAAAGGCCACTGAAACTAAATGTCTTCCCATCACCGCATTATGATACAAAATGCACTTAAGCAATTAACACGTCGGGTACATATCTGCACCAACAGTCGGCACCAAAATGAAATGAATCTTGTCGAAAGAAATACGCCACAGTTCATCGGAAACTCGCACTCAACAGCTCAGCATAATCACTTCCACTGCGACGAGGAACTGACTATCCCGCAAACTTTCAAGAGAACCAAACCCTTAGAAACATTTTGATTCTCGGGCCTTTTTTTGTAGGCTCATTTTACTCCGAGAACGATCACATAAGGACACAGAGCTGTATGCTTTTTGACGAGGAGTCAATGCTCAATTCGTATTGATTCACTTCGGGCAAAAACACTTCCTCCGTCTCTTAAATCCACACTGATATAAATCATTATTACAAATAATTACCTAACTCAGCTCCACGTCAATCTACGTCAGGCGAACATGCAGGGTGGCATAGAGGTACATGGTCGTTGTAGGACTGCACAGGCGTCAAACCTATCCTGCTCGTGAGGGATTTCAATTAAAGAATATAGGCTGCGCAGAAATGTTTTTATGATTTTATTTATGTGCGTTTCATTCAACGCATAGACTCTAAAGTCATTAAAGGTAGTAGCTGTTCAATATCAGATCTCTGATACCGATTTCACGTGGGTAGATATCTTAACAACGGAGTCTTAGAAAGGCAACTGTAAACCCTTATGCACAAAGAATAATAAAAAATAATTACGAAGCATATAGTCTTGGGGAATGCTGATAACGCATAAGTGAGAATGGAACATTCAGTAGAACAATTATATGACGCCAAAAGTAAGGAAAAATAATATGGGTTTGTCACACTTTGGTATCAGTCGTAGCTGGATTGCACCATTGACCGCCGTTGTTATCGGCACCAAATAATTTCGAATCAGATACATGCAAGCAACTACTATGGTATTAATATGTTCAGCGATTTGATCATGGGAATTTTTCCTCCACTAAAATCGCTAATTCACTAGATCCCGTAGGATCAAAATTATTTCCAATTAAATAACCATATCAAAATAGTTCAGCCCTCTTCGCACCATACAACTCTCAATGCAACTATTACTACCCACTTAATAACGCTTGGACTTTGTTCACCAAAATAATCTCCGTGAACAAGTTCAATTTTTCAGTTTCACTGGATATAAAGTTTGGGAAAATACCGAAAAATGTCTTAGGATTGAATGGATAAGACGGCAGAATTTTCCAGCCCAATCACGCAGGTATCAGGAAATCAAACGAACAATCGGGAACATCTCCTATTTTAAGATTCTCTTAATCAAAGATTCGTAGATAAGGACAATGATTGGCTTGTAGAGTACAAAAAAGTCTAAAAACTTGCCTAATGGAGTCACGCAAAGTTTTTACGGGCATCTATCAGTAGGATACATTTTATATTTACGTTGAATATTTCAGTTAAGGAGTCTAGCAACCGGAAACTTATCGGGCTCCCGGAAACTATGGGGCCTTGCGCACTAACTACTCCAGAGGGAGATAAAGAGGGTTCGTCTCAACGCCGCAAATCCCCAAAATTAATATATGTCATGTTTATTATACGTTGTATGACATAAAGTAGCACATCCATTAGCGGCGATGGAATGGTGAGTTCAGAAAACTATGTTTTAAAAAGCGTCACATCCAAGTTATCAAAGACGCAAAGCAGAAATGTCAAAGTTAAAAATCAATGAAGACAAATTCCTTATTTCGTCAAAATTTCTAACTAAATTTTCAAATCGATGAGAAAAGTTTCAACATAAAATATGACCTAACCAGCCAAAATTTTCGTTCATTCACAAACGACATTGAAGTCAGTTTTGTTAAAGTAGTGATGTTCTGCCTCTTCAACAGATTCCACTCCTCACAGATAATTCTGATTAAAATATCTTACATGCCCCAAACATCCGTCTCAAACCAACAGGATTCAACCAAACTTTAAAAAAAAATTATTTTTATAATGATGGGTACAACAACGCGAGGGAAAGAAATGTGACAACACGAGTAACCCCAAACTTAAATGCACTGTACATGCTCGAGCCATTATGAAATTCTCTTGCGTACATCACTTTCTAGTTAACATCACGCAAGCAACGTCCTTTGCTGGCGAATCCACTCGCTCATCTCATGCCGACCTTATCTCCCGCGAACGCGTTCTTCCTTACAACACGCTCGCATGCCGCTGAATCGCACAAATCGACGACGGTTCCTGACTCGTCGACATGCGAGATTGAAGCTCATCGCCGGCATCATCTTGCGGGACCAAGTCGGGCGAGGAGTGACCACAAAGGGAAGAGGGAGGAGAAGGGACACGGCAACACAAGGTCTCCTTTTATCTGTCTCGGGAGAGATGTTTCTGATTTCGCCCGCTGACAGGCGTCGCGTCGCCGCCAGCGAGCGAACTCCCGTTGTGCAAGGAACTCGCCGAGAGATGCTCGCGATAGCAGCCCAAACAAGAGGTTGAAGGACTCGAGCAACGGTTCGGACGCTCATTCCAGAGCATAAGGCTCAAGTAATGATCCTAAGTACAACTTCAATTTCTTTAGATTAAAATGATATCCAACCACAGTTACCACAATAAGTTACGTGCAATTACTATTAATGGCTGGGTAGAACCAGCCGTATCCGTTATCGCTCTAAATAAACACCCAATCGACGATCAGGAATTGTACTCACTATATCAATTTTGCTCTGATTTTTCAAGCAGTAATGACTTAACCTGAAATAGTAGAACAAAACTTTAAAAACAATGGAATTGGAAAGATCTAAATTGTAAAAACATTTACAGCGATTTTTTTCCAAATAATCTTCAAAGGAAAACGTCATGTCAGAGCACCAAATGTTATACACACGCTCTACTCGCATAACACTTTTTTCAAAAGGTTTCACTTCGGAAATTAGTTTGCAAGCTTGACTTCAATTTCAAGGGCATAAAATAAGACTATTCTCCTCCCTATGCTTCACATAGCCAAAGCTCGTTCGAGTCGCTGGTAATGAATTACCAATTGGTAAACTATATCAAAACAGTGGCTTACTGACTCGATAGAATTCTCGAGTTTCTTGCCATCGACGTTCATAACTGTGGGTCATCCACCGTATTTCCCTATGATACGCAAGTAAAACAGAAAAAAAATGCTCAATAACGGCAAAGAAGTAACCGAGTCCGCATTCTCATCATTCCGAAACCTATCGGTAAGTAACAAAAAATCATGAGAGACATCACGGCCTTCATTTTTCATTCGCGAAAAATAACGGCGAGAATGCCTTCTACTCCCGCATGCCTTCTCCTGACCCCCCGTGGCGCCGACGACAACATACCCTTCCGCTTCATCTTCACATCCGCCGACGCCGTCAGCTGACCGCGCTACCCCGCAATATTTCAATTTCGCGACATATTTCAATCCCGTCGCAACTGCACTTTCAAGGATGGAATCTAAATTCCTCCGAACCGGAAAAAGAAAAGAACGTCCTTCTTACCCTTGTTCCTCCAGATTTGTCTTTAGGGGAGGGGATGGACAGCTGAGGTCATTCGCTCCAAAGTGGAGAGTTGTGGGGGTTGAAATACATAAATGAATGTAGTTGGCGGTTTCCGGCGATACTTTGTGGAATTTGCTAAACATTTTAAATGAATAGGTTAAACTTTGCTTTTCCACAATGAATTTGATGACTTACTATAATGATTTCGACGATTAACATCGTCTGATGACGTTTATCGTCGAAACCATGGTCGTAAGTCATTAAATTCATTGTGAAAAAACAAAGTTTACTCCATCAATTCAAAAAATAAATAAATGTATTTATACGTGGATTATCGAAATTAAATCCACCGTCTGAGATTAGTATTTAAAAGCTCATCTTCCGCTCTACACCCTCATTACTATTTCAATACATCACTAAAAGTGGCTGAACAAATATACGACTTTTCAACTAAGTATATACAATATGATGAGCTGTCAAAGTGAATGTACGTCGTATTAATGCTATTTTCAATGCTGTTTGCCAGCTTCGGTGGCGACGGGGTAAAGTCCTCGCCTACTACAATTCCCACTTGGGTGAAAATATAACCACTCAGGGCATGGGTGTTTGTGTTTCGCCGGATATTATTGCTATTCGCCTGGTATAAATTGGCCAAATGGGCTGTATTCGGGGTTGTGATTATAAAATGCAATCAAATAAGCAACACGTCTTATTTAGACAAATGTATCGATTCTCGTGGGTATAAGTAAGGATATTGGTACGCATCTGTGCAAAAAAACCCATATCGGCAAAACGTCCGCACATCGCAAATGGTATGGGATGGACGGTGGGAAGAGAGGCATCTGACGTCTCATAACTATGAATGAACGGCGTCAAGAGTTTCAATATTTTTAAATGGGACATCCAATTCGACGCACGGATCACTCGAAGTGTACTTCGGAGCACCCAAGTAAGGGGTCACTACGTACAATGATTTAGGACTCTTTTCTCTTCTTTAGGACTTTTTTTCACTTCACCTCTCAACTAACAGAACGTATGACTGCATGATAACCCATCCCCTCCACATTCCCTCCTATTGCTTCGTATTTTACCATGGATATCGGGAAGAATGCCATAATTATTTCTCCAATGCATGGTACTTAAGAAAATATTTGCTATCGACTGAAATTGTGAAATACAGAAGACACACGAGACAGAGGGTCTTTGCTGGAGCACCGGCCATGGAACCGAAGTCTGCCATCTTAGGAAAAACCGGCAGTCGGGAGAGCACATATTAATTCATCCTGCTGGCGGGCGGCTTTTCAAAATGGGCTGGTAACTATTAAAAGTTATTCATTGGCATCACGAGCTATTATTGAAATAATGCGAAATCACAGCAGGCCAAAAAAATTCAGTAAATATTACTGTATATTAATCGTGCTCGGCTTACAAAATATAGGATAGAATTTTCTTACTGTTGCAGGACGGATTACGTTTTCTGTCCGCTGTCGGTACGCCAGTATTTATACTTTATGTGAGCCATGACCCACCAACGACCGGTGTTTTACTTTACATTGCTTGAGCAGAAAATATACTTTTTTCGTTCAACGATTCGAAAAAGTGATACAAATATGATTTCACAAGTTAAGAGATCTCATGGATCAAGATAAAATCTACGAATGATAATCTTGGGCTCACAAAACTCCCCATGAAGGACTATGGGAAAAGAATTCCACCTCTCCCCTCCCCAAAAAGTTTTGTATAGTACTCGAATGGCCCAAATGGCTCGAGATTCCATTTTAAAACCTGCGCCCCACGCGGAATTCGGACCTCGAAACCCAGGTCCTCGAAATACGAAGCCATAACTTAAGTTGCCACACCATCTCAACCCTCCTCTCGTCCCCTTCCCCATTCCTGCCTAGCGATACTAATGTCTTCGCTTTTGAATAATATTTCACGCGCCATAATATGTTGGCCCCAACAGAGGTCGACCTTTTAGCTCATGAGGAGAGTGAAGAGGACCATTTGGCCGAAATTCTCCTCAACCATTTCCCTTCGATACGAGAAAACGCAAAACAGCGAAATGATTTTTGGCCCCGAGAAATTTTCAAGCGAAAAGCCTCCGCAATAACACGTAACAAAACAACAGCATTAACATTAAATCATCATGACAAACATTTTCCCGCGAGGAGAAGTCAAAAATAACATCTTCAAGGACTGTATCGAAGGATAGCACAACAGAAACGAGCGCTGAAGGAGGAGGGAGCGGAATCGGCGAGCACCACGATCGAATCGGATAGAGCTTATCGGATCGTGAACGGATGATTAATCGCTCGTCTTTGGATTAACAATAAAAAAAGAAAACTTTCCCTTCGATTTGGGCACCGTCCCCGCCTCAGCTGGTCTCCAATCCTCATCCACTACGAATAGAGAAGAAGAGGAGGATTGAATGGATGTCTCGGGAAACCGCAGCGGGTGGTTCGATGGATACATTGTGCGGGCCGACGAACGCGTAGCGTATTATACATGTGGAGACAACCGCGGGAATGATGCAGAATAATTTATTATCCCACATCTCATCGGGCAAATACGAAAATCGTGCCGGATCTCTTTTTCTCCCTCTCTCTCTCTCACGCACGCGCAGGCAGTGTGCACTCCTGGCCGGGATGAGGTCGTAAGCCAGACAAACTTTCTCCACGGTACCGGTGCCAATTATGTTTTGGGGGTGGCGCGCCCCGCTAACCTCACGCCCAATTCCTTCCCTCGGGGGAAGTCAAGAGGGCGCAAAAGTTACTCGAGGATTGTTGTATATACGCGAGGGAGATCACTCCACATCCACAAATTCATTTCAAAACCAGCCGAAAGGGAGCGCGAGGTCAAATGCCACTCCCTGACTGCGAGGAGTTGCAAACAATGGTGGTTACGGTTGTTTTAGCGAGACTTTTCCCCATTAATAATGGAAACTGTATTTAAATTTTATTTTTTAAATTTAATCTACTGTAAAACTTAAGAAAAAAATATTGTAACATTAAGGATACAATTTTTTTTGGACAAAAAAGGACTTTGTTTTAAATTACTAAAATTCTCCGTCATTAACTAGATACACATATATAATGGTTCAACTTGACGCTTTTTCGCGCTGTAAACGCTTTCACAACCGATAATTTATCAGCGATTTTGTAAAAATTACTGCGGAGATTATTGTTGATAAATCATTTAAAATGGTTGAGATATTATATAAACTATCCACTGCTTAAGTAATGGCGATATTTATGCCTAAAAAACCCAGAACTTTTAAATGAAGTCTCCCTGAAGTGCATACCCGTACTTAGACTGCTCGTACCATTCACCCCATCTGATTTGTCAGGTATTTTTTCGGTAAATAACTCGAAAAGTATGACAGTAATGGCTGATATTTTTATATTGGAAAGATGAGATTTTTAAAATCTCCAATGAGGTCAAATCCCCCAATCTTATGAGAAGTGATATCTCTTTCGAACCTCCACAAAAGGAAATGTAGAAGACACCTCATGAGTGCAAGCACAGAGGTTCCTGGGAAGGATTTAAAACTGACGAGGAGTAACGTAACAGGCACAAAACATACGGTGCTTACTAAAAATGCATCAAATATAACGATTATAATCTGTTAACTGCTGTATGGGTTCCAATCACAACTGTGCCATAAGCGATGCGCAGATTGAAATACATCATGACAGTTCGTCTAGGATAGCATGAGCGAATGCAGACGAAACATGAGAGGGAATACGTTGCAGTGCACACAGGAGAGCTACTACGTCTGATATTTTCGAGGTGATTACTTTAAAAAACATAATGATTCGGAGTTTCATCTTTCGAGAGACGAGTATAGCTAGTTCTTTATATGAGTTGAATAACATTCCGCCACTTTATTTCCACCACAGCGCAGTGAGTCCCGTTCGTCGACTTGAATATGCGCTCGCGTGTTTCCATCCTATAACCATGCCTATAACGATGACCACTAATTCGCGTAAGGTGTCGGTAAAGCAGAGCCGAATTTTTATTTGTACGGAGATGAAATTAAATCTAACTATGGAAAATCGAGTCAAAGTAAGAGTTATACCGTGCAGACTATAATACTGGAATTGGCTACAAGAATCTATAGAAATGTCACAGGAACTGAAGTCGTTGGTTCAATGGAAATTCATTGCAATTTCTCTACATTGCAAGTTCAAAGAAAATTTGTTAATTTTACAACATTCGGCTTTGATGTATTTCAATTTAGTGTTTTTGTCAGCTAAGTCACATAATCAGTGGAAGCAATAATTTTTAAATATAAACAAACGAGACGGTGGAATTCAGCATTTGTAGTGAATCGCAGTCGCGTGCAAACCACCTTGATGATAGGTTTTTTTGTCTAAAAACATTTCGCAAAGACTTCAAGAACCAATATGGGAGGAGCTTAACGGAGTACAGCAATTTTATACATGATGAGGTATTTTTCCTACGGTTCTTGCAAATCACCGTTCAAAAGAAAGATCCTAAGCGTGGA
This sequence comes from Ceriagrion tenellum, assembly GCA_963169105.1. Classification (NCBI taxonomy): domain Eukaryota; kingdom Metazoa; phylum Arthropoda; class Insecta; order Odonata; family Coenagrionidae; genus Ceriagrion; species Ceriagrion tenellum. The sequence goes on along the minus strand of OY720632.1, from coordinate 58,416,464 downwards.
CTGTGCCGCGATGCCAACAAATATAAGGACTAAATGGCGCATTATACGGCACGCTACCTCCTGAGAACAATAAGATTCTTTATAACAAGCCACTATAGAGTTTGCAGAGGAAAAGATTATCTGGGTAGCCAAAAAGGTTAAACGCACTCATTGAGCATCCGGGTTTTTCCCCGGACCAGGACGAATAATTTCTGCCCTCTGAATTTTTAATACTCGTGTACCCCCTCAGTAAACGGGGTCCAATAAAGTTTAACTGCAGTAAAATACTTTATTAAATTATTTATCTTCTAGGCATTCTTCCAAACATCCTTTTCCTATAAATTCTTCAGCGACGAATGACGACGAAAAGCCAGCACGTTACTTCAAGTTCCGCATTGCAATCCCATGAAAATTTAATACAAATGCCGGCGAAAAGGAAGGTCGGCGCCTTTTCCATTAATGTGGAAAAGGGGTTTGATGAAATGAAAGAGACCGCGATAGTACCGCGGCCGGGAAATATATCGGGAACGCCAGCCGGAGAAGTAGAAGTGAAAGTTCGCGGCGGGAAGAGAAAAAAAGTAACTTTGAATTGAGAGACAGGCTGAGGTTTCGATAAGGATTCCATGGGAAAGCCTTTCACCCTTTAACCCCGCCGCAGTCTGACGTGAGGGCGTGGAGTGGAAGATTACCTACGGAACCTCCCACAGGGCCTCAAAACCAATGGGATCTCAATCGCCCCAAGCATCAGTTCACTTCCGCCTCTCATTCCCAAACTAAACTGCCTTCAGGGCGTGAATGTGTTACGAATTTCCCTCGAAAGATCAAAATTTAAAAGAAAAAAAGCTCAACGCGTATTCTAAGATATTATTACCGCCAAGCGGTAGTGATGGGTTAACGGTGAACCCATCGAAGAAGTATTTAAGAAGCCTAGCTAGGTCAGCGGCGGTGGCCCTATGGCACTAATAGGACCTATGTCTGATTCAGCTTTGAATATCAAAAACTGACTAAATTTCGCCATGGCGAGAAAAAAGTCACTGCATTGCAATTTCGTCCAAATCATTTGGTTCAGGGCATGGATTAACATCGCGGTTCATTTTTCGGGTCTCCAGATGAGTGGCATAAAAAAACGTAATTGCTGTAACTACGGCAGAAAAAGTACATTCTTTAAGTCCTTTTTGTAAGAAGGCGGAAATTTTGAATTCTGAGTGGCTCCGAAAATTTACTCACCCATGATAAATAATTATACGAATGTCAGCCGAAAAACTCAGAAGCACAGAGCGAAAACCGACTGGTATGGTTCAACAATCCGATAAATCAAGTCATCACCAATTCACCTGAAAAATGACTGCTCTTCCTTGATGTGGCTCAATATTTAGACGTCGGAAAAATTCAGCGCATGGTATGGCCTTAATGAATACTTTAATTCTCCTCTGACAGAATGGCATTTCACGAAAACGTAAACAAGCTTACTTGTGTGAATATTCAAAATTATTCCCTCCAAGCTTATTGAAAATTTTAAAAATAGGTTTATCCATAGAATCTTTATCCGGCCTTCGACTACATTATAAGAGGGTCAAGTTTTCGAGAAGACTTTTCCAGAGAAAATTTCGTTTACGCTCTTCCGTCCCATGGGCCCAATCCTCTCTTCATCGTCAGAAGGATTCGATCAATATATTGTCCACACCTTGTTGCTGCTGTGTGCGACTGGACTTGACGCATGGCAAAAGATTGATCGTCACTAAATCGAGAGCGATGATAGAATTGATTCAGACGATGGCTTAACCCCTCAATGCCAAGCGTAACTCCATCAGATATTCAAGAAAACGTACTATCTTGAAATTCATCGACACCGAGGGGGTCGATACTCAGTCAGAACAGGCGCTTCCACATCACTGGGGATCTATACGGGTTTATACCAGGAGATAAATACCAATTTTTACCATTCAGCGCCACAAAAAGTGGAGCAATGAAGAAAACATTTCTTTGCTAAGCTGTAACCAACCACAAAAGCTGAAAATCCGAAATTTTCGCTACAAAAAATAGACCATTTTCAACTGACGAGTACTCGAAAATGGGCAGTGTCACAAAAAATAATCCACATCTTCATCATTCAATGGTTCTTCAAATTTAAATTCGGTAATTTCTTGATAATGCAGATCTAATTTCTGTGATCGTGATAACTGTGGAAGACGCCTTTCTGGGCCGGCTGCCGTGCAGGCAATGGCGGTTTTCCCTCAGGGGCGCCGCCGCACCGTCCGCCCGATTGTTTCTCCTCCACCACCTCTTAAGATCCATTGCGGAATTCTTTTGCACATTGGCGAATTAAGATTTGGGAAAGTATCTGCCCTTACGGAGAAGAGATGATATGATTCCGCGGAAATTATTCTACAAGTGAACTGACACCTTATACTAAGGAGTGGATTAATGCACAGTAAATACTATTTTTTGTCATTACTGCACATTCGGAACGAAAATTATTCATTGTCAACGTATTTATATCATTGAACAAACTGGTATAGGCAACTGACCTTTGCTCTAGTAATTACCTAAAAGTATTAACCCCAAAATGCGATAGATTAACCTTTTTCTGACCTATTTTGCTACTGTTTCATTGGTTTACATGGTTTTTACCATGAAGATTCGCGAAAATGATTACTCATAATAAATGTAATTTGACAAATTATATTGGCACAACCCAACTTTTGCACATCATTTTTGTATACTGCTCACTTTGGAGTTTGAACAGCATTAAACTAAATGGTCAGGCGTAAAATAAGAAAGATTCGGCTTTTTTTTCATATGACGCTCTGCTACATCCATCTACTGGTAATACCGTTGTAGTTACCACTTGCTCGCGGCTAAATTTCATACCATGGGAGGCGGCCAGATATGCACACATTGCCCAGCTAGAAGCTTATTTCGAATCCTCATTTGATCCCAATCTACCCCATCTGACAATGAATATACCCTCTTTGAAGATTTTGTTTCAATTTTGGACTTCTTTTAGGACTCCTGCATCTAAGTGCGGCGCACGAGAGAAAGAACGAGGGGCGGGACCCGGAATGGATGGTCCACGGGATCTCCCCTTGGGCATGGGAGGCGTCGCATCTACACGCAGTAATTAAGTAAAACCAGACCCAGAGTTAAATACGACCGCGAAGGAGATGAACCAATAGTTAAACCATATTCAAACATGAGAAAGGCCTAGTGATAAACTGTATGCAATATAAAGGATAATGATCGATAAATCCACGAAATACAAGGCCAGACAGCAAGAGGTGTTTCTCCACCGAAATTTTTATTATAATTGGAAGCACTAAAAAAAAAGTCCTCGTGAAGAAAAATTTTGATCGAACGATTCCTTGAGGACTTAACATACTTCCATTCCGCGGAATGGAACACTTCCTACACGGAAGTTTTGGTTTTGTAGAGTTGAAAACGTACCTACAAACAATTTCAAATGCGGTAAGTACAAAGGTGGTAAACTTAATTATTATTTTTACCTTTTATGGTGCTTTCCCGTCCCATAGGAAATATCTAGGGACTCCGGAACACCTTCCCTTCTCTAATTTTTTTATCAATTCCAAACCCTTTTCTATCGTCAGTAGTTAATTCAGGTCTTCAGTTTTCCTTAACTTTCAGCGATAAATTCAAAATTTGAACATCTTACTCGTAGGAGGATCGACATGGTAAGAATACGACATTTGTAACTTCGACGTTATATAATAGAATGTACATACAACCGGTTTCAGCAGTTACACCATCTTTGTTTACCTATCGGTGAAGTAACTTCTGGAACCGGATGTGCATTCTATAATAAACTGTCGAAGTTACCAGGTTCGCTTTATCGCCAATTTTTTTTGAACTGCCATTAGTTAAATGTTTTGTTAGGTGTCGTTTTCAAACTGTTCATTACTTATGCGAAGTAACAATGTAGTGCCGCACTGACCCACATTAAATGAATTCTACAACCCATTATGCAGCAATGTCTTGTCTTAGTTTCCTAAATATCAGAACCAACCTTCTTAAAGGAGTTCACAGCACATCGTTCTCTCTCCTCAAACCCCAAACAATTACCCTTGTTTCCTCATCAACGAACTAGCCAGCCAAATAAAACAATTGCAACAGTTAGCAAAACAAAACCTCCCGAAAAGTGATGAGATCACCATAAAATAATACGCACAAGTTCAAAAAATATGCCCAAGGATCAAACATAACACTAAACGAGGCAAAGACTACGTACTTGAGATGGGAAAAGCAGTTGCTACTCCACGTAGAAGACGCTGCCCCTTCTCCGTGGAGGAAATTTATGTTCTCCGAGGCGAGCGAGTGGGAAGAGAACGGACTCAAAAACAATTTGGGGCGGGACTGGACCGGCGAGGTTGCTACAGGTGGAGTAAGGTGGGATTGGGGGAAGACGGAAGGTCGACCCGAGTGGGAGGAGGGAAGGACGGCAAAGGGCCTTGGAAAGGGGAGGGCGGACACCCCTCTCAATCTCTCCAGAGACCCTACCCCGAAAATTCAACCGCCTCTGGCCCAGGAAGATTCTTCGACGGAGAAGGAGAGATTTCGATTTAAAAGGTTGGACCGAGAGAGAATTCTTGGCGGCTGAGGAACGGCCGACCTCCCCGGCAGGATTCATTCCGTCGAGGGTGACACCACCGTTAAAAGTGGCGAGTGGACGGATTCGCATTTCTTACGTTTTTTCGTTCATTTCCAAGCGCCGTGAAGCATCTTTCTACGTCTCCGCGTTCCTCCGTGAGTTTATAATGATGCACCGCTATTGCACCGCTTACTGTCGTCTCGGAAGAATGTAGCGTCCAGAGCATGTCTCGGTAGTGACGGTCTTGCGGAAGGACAATTCTCCGAGGAAAGTACCTATTATTCGCCACGAATATCATGAGTGGTTCAGCTGCGTGCATTTTCACGACAGTCTGAGTGTCTCCGTTCACTTAATCATAACACGTGTTAAGAAATCAACGCTTCCGAGGTGACTGACAAGAAAATATCACGCGATCCCAGAGCAGCAGCACGTTACAACGATAACTTGTAATTCATTATTCCGATTACTTTTGGGGGGAAAAGACGTCTAAATAACCCTCTAAAGGTCAGTCGTTCGGCCACAGACCAAAGGGAGGCGATCGAATAGTCTGGAAGTCTCTTCAGACATTTCCCGTAGACAAAACCTCGTTATTTGTTTGGTGCCATGGGAGGTATTCACTAAGGTCTCTTCCGATTCCGAGGAAAGGACATTCGACGCCCGGCAATGCTATTCACGAAGAAATTCAAAGCTGGAGATCTAATATCCACATCAGTCTTCCATGTTTACGAAGACGGAAACGAGGAAGGAGCGCGGCGGAGAAAAAATTGAGTACCGCCATCGTATGGCCTACATCGATGCGTGGGCCATCGAGGTCTCGGATTATTGCATTATTGGACGTCCCAGACGAGAATCGGAACGACCCTTTCCTATCGGTGCATACTCACAGAGGAACAACATAAGAGGGCCCTTCGGAGAAATAGAGATTTTTCCGATATTCAGCTCCCATTCCAATTTCCGATAGCATATTGCGCATAGCCCTCCAGATCATTCCAAGAAACCATAAGCGGCACAGTTTCCCACCAACCTTCCCGATGTAAGAATTTCACTCAACGTTAGGCTTCGTTCTTGCGGAGAATCACCCTTCAACCAATTAAGGTGGTAGGGGCCAATTTATCTTTATGTACATGTTTCCATTTTGCTTCGCGTACTTAGCTTTATTAGAAACATTTCTAGGTAAAAGTGACATACATTGTAAATGCAACCGTATCAGGCTGGCCTTGTTGGAAGTTGGCGGTATTCATGATGAATAAAAAATACTTAGCAAGCTTCCACAGACTTATTAAAATCGTACGAGTTTCACGTGACATAAGACATTTCATATAATTATAATGCATTAAATGACACTGATAACCATACATATTCATAAAGTTGAAACAAGCCATCGTTCTGATTAACGGTCAGAATAAAATACGACGGTGCCATTAAGAACCAATTCAATGTTCCGCATCTCAAATTTATTAAAACGCAAAACAAGAAAAAACAACAGCTCGGTAACTTTATGTCAACATAATTTGTGGAAACAGAGGTCAGTGGCGCTAGAAAATACTGCCACAGAACTAAGCTCCGCTTTACTGATGTTAAAAAAGTAAAATTAAGTCCCATAAACTAAGCTTGATAATAATGTCACAAAACTGAGTATAAGGGCAGCGATGAAAGGTCCCAAAGAGCCTTAATCAGACCTTCATTTTTCAGGTACAGCTTAGTCTTAAATCAGCGTAAATCAGGTACAGACCTTCATTTTTCAAATTACAGCGTAAGTCGTCATTCACTCAATCACATGATGATTTTTTCTGTATCTGCGACAAGAATTTCCGTAATCTTCACAGTTGTTCTATAATTTAAACTTAAAGTGGTGTCACATTCGATCCTCGCTCCCGTGCGCTCTGATGGGCTGCATAAAAATTAACGCACAAGTACAGGGACGGAAAACAGGACGACCTCAAATGATGAAAAAAAGAGATGGGTACCCCTAATTATCAGCGCCGCAATCCCGGAATAATGAACATGAACGTGAAAAATTACCGCGTGATTCTGGCTTTGGAATAAAAAAGTATCCTCTGCTGTTTGACCTAAGGAACTGTGAAACTCTATTAAGGGGACATGAAGCGTTAGCCAGCTGGAGTCTCTCGCATTCCACAACCGAGCATAATAAGACAGCTACACAAGAGCGTACAGTCATGTTGGCATTGTTCGGTGGATGTGCGCGCACTACAGAAAGGAGTGACAAAACGAACCTTTGGCAAGGTCAACACTCCGGTTGAAAGTGACGAAGAAGGACAGGAAAGAATGTGGCTGGGATGATAATCCGGCTGGCGCGGGGGGACAGGATCAGTACCATGAACTCGCGAGGAGACTGCCCGCACCGTGCTGCGAGTAGGGTTTGGTACAAGGTCGGAATCTAGAGGAGGAGCACAAGGGCCTGGGAAGTACTAAGGGTGAACCTCCCAGCATCAAATGCCCTTTCGTTCAGAACGAGAAAAAACACCTACCGCTGCAGTGCTATCGACGGAACGCTAAGGGAAGAGAAGAGAGGGAATGTTTAAGTCTCATCGTTGTAACGAATACGGTCTTGAATAGGTAGAAAGCGGTAATGGACGAAATCTCAAACAAATAGTTTGATTTCTACGAAGACACTTGATGCATCGAAGTGAAACCGCAGAGTGGAAGTTAATCAGAGAGCAAGCATTAACAGCGACCTACAATGAGGACTAGTTGCGGTGACAATGGCTCCTCCCGAAAACCTAGATGGCATCGATCTTGTTCTTTGAATAAGAGTGAATCTATTTTACAGCTCGCACCCCTCCTTGTGAAACTGGGTGACTTTCCGGGTCTCCTTGGGCATATACTTTGAAAGCAGGACAAATAATCAATGTCATACAGCTAAGTAATATCTCCAAGCAAGCGCTCCACAACCCACCCATCTTCAGCAAAACAGACCATGATTGACAACATGTGCTCTACCCTGATTTCGATCCAATATGTCCAAGTGCCTTGGGTTGGTGAATTACCCTTAAAGAGATAGAATGTTAACAGAGTATACTATTAATTAAACATATTTGGTTTTGATTCAAATTCCACCAATCACAGTCAGTCAAGATTATTTGGGTCACCGAGGGCTGTTTCAGCAAGCTAAATATATTTCAGAGAACATTATGAACGAATGTACACAGAGTCAAACCCAAGTTTTTAATTTAAAGTCTTCATTCAAAAGTCCAGGTAGTAAGCACAGTGGCATTATCTCTCCTCACTTTATCTAACGGGCAAGATGCATCTGATGAGCAAACACCTCCTCCCAACGACAATACAGCACTGCTACCTGTGAGCTAAAACAGACTTAACAGTGACTCCACGTACAACAACACTTGAGATTAAGCTTTCTGTCACCAACAGTTCATCTACATTAATGCAGATGTAACAATCCTTGCGATTTCGCTTACTTATGCAACCAATTCATATAATACTGCAAACCACTGCAATGGCTTTCAGCAGGTAGTGTAGGGTAAGCAGAAAAAAATGGAAGATAAAGAATAAGGGACTTGTCCACTAATCGATTAAGTCTGGCCTACCTCCGGCACAGCCAATAAAACAAATTATGGAAAGTCCCGCTGCACTTGCTGAACTCACCTGTTTGAGTTCAGCAAAGGCAGCTGCAGCATCACTGAAACCACTCCAGAAGACACTGCCCAAGGACAATGATCCAATCCTCGAGCCCATCACAGTAGAGGATATAGAAAAAGCAATACTATGGAAAAACAAGGCCCCAGGCGATGACAGCACCACCACCATTGAAGATTGTTGTCTTCATGCATGCCACTCCTAATGGCGATCTTTAACGCTGTGCTCAATACCATCTGGACTCATGGCTATGGATAGCAATGGTAATGTTACCCATGCCGGGCAAGGATAACATGAAAGCAGAAAACTACAGGCCCATCAGCCTCAACAGCACTATAGGAAAGAGGTTTTTAAAGAATACTGACCAGAAGAACGAGTACAAAGTTTGAAGCCCAGCACCAAAACATATGCTTTCGGACAAACATATGCACCATAGACCCCCTCACACTTCTGACCAGCACTGCAACTGAGGCTATTAAAAGTAACAGGATCGCTGCAGAACTGTTCTTAGACATAGAAAGGGCCTTTGAAAGCATAAGGCATGATGGACTGATGCATAAACTAGCACCTTTACCAGGAGTCAAAAACCCATAATACATCATATACTTCTTCATTAGGGGCAGACATGGGAGGGTAAAAGTGGTTTCACATCACTCCACAACCTTCTCAATAATGCCCATTGTTCCACAGGGCACCGCACTGTTTCGTCTTATGTTCACCCTCTACTGCTATGATATGCCAGGGGATTAGAGAAATAAGACTACGCAGTCACACTATGCCAATATGCAAATGATACTATGCCATGATGTGCGATAAATTCCACCAGAGCAGAAAAAAAATCAGCAGACCATGTCCAAAAATGGAGAAATGGTCGCAACAATGAAGGTTGCAACCAAACGCCAGCAAATCACAATTCCTTATCACCAAACCACTCCAACAATCTCTGAATATTGTCTCATTAACCTCTGGGATCAAAGGATCAAGGGGTCTACCACTGCCACATACATTGGAGCATTAATTGTCAGACATTTTACTTTCAGGAGACACACTGTAAACATGATCGGTTGTAGACGTAAGTGATCTCATTATAGCCATTCTACCATTGTGGCAGACATTGAAATTGTACGCCACCAGGAAACGGTGGGTACTACAACATATCTTTGATCTGCACTCGCGGACCTGTTCCTCCACCATCTATAAAATCTCCAATGTCAGACCTCTACCTAACAGCCTATGCTGAATACACAGCAATGCCATCGGGCAGATGATACACTCGGCAGATTGACCTGTACTGAAGGTCAGCAGCACCTCCACACCGATTCATCACAGATCATCCACATCTCTACTATCCAGACACCGCAGTACGACATCGGAGCCACATTTCCTGCTCCCGCACAGCTAACAATCATCCCAGGACTCCCACTGCACCCCACGAAAGTTAAAAATAAGAAATAGAAAAAGAAAGATAAGCCTGTGCTAGGGAATAGCCTAGTTACTCACTCTATTACACCATTGACTTTATAATATCAATCCAGTAATGTATATAAATATACCGGTGAAGTCTATATTTACAGAATATACTGCTATTCATACATGGAATAAATAAACTGTTACTATTATGTAGTCAGCAATTTGTAATCCTGTTACAAATTTTATCTATTTACTTATTTTCTAATTGTATTGTTAAGTTTGGTGACTTGACTGTGGTTTTGCGTGTTTTCCAAGGTCCTTGGTCTAATGCCGGGCCAAGGCCACTCCCACAATTGTTATCAATATTCCAGTAACATTTGTTCCAGTCCTTGGAGAGGCAACAAATAGAGCAGGGTCCACACTTTATGTTTTTGTTATGTATTCAAAGTTCGAGTGCGGAAAAAAGTTTGTAAAACGTAAACTAAAATAACCAGTCGAAAAGATGACTGGAACATAAAGAAACTGTTATGTTCTGTTTTTGTCGTACTCATGGATATTACTCTGGTACCTATTAGCTCAAGACTCATTTTGTTTTAGTTCCGTTATGATTAACCAAACTCATGCTGAATAAAAAACACTTACTAATCTCCCACAGATTTAATTGCAGGCATAACGTGTTTCACCACACTGTGGCATAATCATGTAGCATTCTTTGGTTAGGGTTGTAGATATATAGCCCTGGACCGAAGCGTAGGGAAGGGTGGGGTGGGGGAAAAGGGAGGGAAGGTGAGTGGAGTGGGAAGGGATGGGGGCATGGGATTAAAAATTCTTTGAGTGGACCAAGGAAGAAAAACATAAGAACTGCGGTTGTAGCTTGAGACAGTTTGGTGATGGGAGAGGGGGGAGAGGAAATGGGGAAGAAGGGAGCAGTGTGGCTTTAAATGGCAACTTCACTATCCCGTACCAGACCCTGGAGGAGGAAGGGTAAGAGCAGGGGTGTTTAAGTCATTGGGACATATGGGGTAGGGTCAGCGACGGTTACGGATGGAAGGGGAGCCGGAGGTTTGTCAAAGGGCTGATCTCTTCATCAAAATATAATGCTAGGTCTTTACAGAAGAAAAAAAAATGTTCAATCACAAATTCACCCATAATCTTTGGATCACAGAATCTAATGCTAGAAAGTAATGCTTGGAGAAACTGTAATAATGACGGGTGAAGATATGTTAACCATGAAAACAAATACACAAACAGAACAGGGCCTTTAAGACATATTTCACCAAATCTTTTTCCTTAATAGAATTTTTTTAAATTTCATGTATTCAGATAACTTGAGTTTCTGTTTTTGTAATTATCAGTAAAACTTGAAGAAAGAAAGAGAGAAAAAGAAACTTCACCTAGCTACCAACCACTGGCATAGCCAAGTTTATGTTAGGGGGCAGGTTACCCACCTGTTGATTTAGATTTATGTTGGAGGAGGGGGGACAAGACACTACCCTATTTGGCTCTGTATAGCAGATTTGGAATGAAATGCCTCATTCAGGGAAGGGGGTAGCTGCACCCCTCTCACCCCACTACACCCATTCTGCCAACCCAATGAGACTTTGTATGAGGTGTATAACATTATATATTCAAATGAAGAATCAAATGATTTGTTGAAACAAGCACTGTTTACTTAACCTTCACCAGACAATTGAGACATGAATAAGTGAATCAAATGATGGTTAGAATTAGGACGAAACTGACAAACATGTACATAGCAGTAAAAGTTCCTTTTCAAGAAATAAAAACAATACAGACCAATGATTATATTTCAGAAGCACAACTGCACACTTCTCACATGATTGGTAGAAAGGGTCTTGGTTCCATTTCAAGTGATATAAAGCACTATCTACCTCTCATAACGTTGAGAGTCAAACAGCTCATGAACTAATCCAATTACAACGCAATTACAATCCAAAGTGAGATTTGACTGGCTCAAGATCAATCATATCAAAACACCAAAAACTAGCAAGCAGACAAACATTTTAAAAGACCATTTGAGCCTATTCACCATTGTTGCATCAATGCCAGCGATAATAAAAAGAGGAATAGACTTAAATTATACCAATGACCAAAATTTTTTAAAGCTATTTCATGTGCTGTCAACTCACGACTTGCTTTGCCTTGAATCAATATAGGACAATGAAAGAGGACCAATCTTACCTGCATTGTTCGATTCAACCAATGAAACCCATACATTCCTGCAGAGTTGGACTAAACATACTCTCACAACAAAAAATTAAAAGGCAGCAAAGATTACTTCTAACTGGAAATATTAATAAGGGTTTCACAGTGTTTGGTTGAAAGTTATTGGGTGATGCACAGATGCTTTCAAACTAAGAGCCTCTCTTATGCAGAGATGCACTCATTAAAAGCAAGGCACATAAAACCAATCTTTTGAAGATTAATTTTGGACCTTGGGGATGAAATTTTAAAAAAATGTAAACTGTTGGGTAACATGCAAATTGTCATCTAAAAAAAGAACATGAAAATTTTTTTATTGCACTAAATGCAATAATTTGCTTTAGCACTCAATAACCTCCCTTATTGGTGCAGAAAAGTAGATCTACTCCAAGGACAAAGCAGTTATAAGTATAGTCACATAGGTCAATACTGAATAGATATTAGCATAGGAAGAAAGAAACATGAGCTCTAAATAATATGGAATAAAAAAAGGAGGGTATTTAAATCTACTCTTAAGTTTCCAAACTCAATTTAAGATCAACAGAGGCACTATCAAAGGCTTATAAGACTAAAAGCTCTTGACAGTGCTTACATTATATCTAAACTGTTTACGGCCCAATAGACACACACACAACGTCACTGAAGGGAATGATAATTCAGCCTGACAACTACTGACACATTCATTTCATGATGATACAAAGCTGAAATTGAAGTATGACTGGAATGAAATAATGGTCATGAATGCCAACATTTTCTATTGCAACTATGATTAGCCACTGCCAAATGCAATTATTAAAAGCATGAAATGACATTCATCCCATAGCAGGAGCAGAGCCCAATATACCACAAGAGGAATGAACACACTAAAGAAAAGTTGCCCAAAAATTGTTTTGGATTAAAAGCATACAGCCCTGTGACATTATACCATTGAAGGAATCACCCCCATATTTCCGATCAATCCAGTATTAATGACTAATACTCCACTGAGTTTACACATTCATTTTCATGTAATTAACTGATGCCTAGAAAGTGCAATTATTCAAAACAAAACATATGAGTAATCATTGAAAGGCAGACAAAATTTCAATCTAACTCAATCTTATGCAGCAGAATTCTTACTCCATAAGCAAGTAATCCTATGAATGTTGACTGATAGAACAGAGAGTTAGAAAACAATGAAATTAACATTCAATTGAGAAAAATGTTGATATATTTTACTGATTCAGAAATTAAAATGGAGTAACACAATTGGTCAAATAACATATACAGGCCTCTTTGGACTAGGTGACTTCCTACCAATATGGTAAAAATACTAACACAGGTGAATTTCATTTCATATGCTTCATCTTGTAGCAATCACAAGATTGCATAATATAATATGACACAACTTCCTGAGAATGGCAAAAATAGCATCAGCATTTAATAATATATGCATACTGATGCAATTATGTAAGCACTCGTGTACTGACTTTATTAACCTGAACATACATCTATCCAAGGGCAAGTTTCAATTCATCAATTATGAGAAATCCAAATCACTGAGAAATATTCTGCAATAAATGCCTCTTATTATTGCAATACAACATAGTGCAACGCACTTAACATACAATATTTCCACACATGATGACGAGCCTGTTGAATTGATAGATAAAAACAATAATTCTCAAAAATATGTATATTTATAAATCTGTAAAATAAATTTCTTTAAAAAGCATTTCACTGGCAAAAACTGGTTTAATTGGACAAACATACTTGAATTGTCAAATTTTTAGTCTCAGCCCAACATTTGTAGTCCTTTAAGTGATGACTGAATTTCATTTGAAGTTCATAAATCATCTCATTGTAAAAGTATCCATGATCAAACAACAATAATGAAAAACCAGTACTTCTACTTTACACAAAAAAATATATACACTATGAAACATTTTGCAAGAAGTGTGTGCAGAAACATTGTTACGTTTCACATTCATTTCAAGTGAGATGCCATGAGAACACAATAATCCACGAACCTATCGGCTAGCTATACCATGCTTGACTTGTTTTCATTAATGGTCCAGTATCCTCAAATTACCAGATACAATTTTATTTTCCAACAATGCCCCAGCCGGAATGTCAATACGATCTCCGTGGTTTGCTATAATGATCACAGTTCCCTGAAAAATATAAAAAAAAATTCAGATGAGCTAGTATTCCCTATATGTAATAGCTTCATCCACATTCAGGAGGATGACTCAGTCTGGGTCTTCAAGAGGTTCAGAAAAGTGTGAATTTTGCATAAAATTTTAATGATAAAAAAACTAACTCAATTTAAAAGGCTCAAGGCTCAATTCACAGTGGAATATGCAACACTGGTTATAAAAAGAAAAGCAATAAATTAAATAAAGCAAAAAATTTTGCAAATGAAAACATAAACATTAGCAGAGAGGAAAGATCTGATAAATGGATAATTGCATAAGAAAGAAAGATTATAAACGTAGGAAATTAATGTGACTGAAATAAATGTGAAAGCAAATAGGACTTTAATTCAAGACGTGAGTGTATGCCCTGATACCACCATGAAGAAGTCACTAATACTTGGACAGAAAAGTACAGGAAAAAGGAGAACTATATGATTTTGAGAGCAGGGTTACCAAAGGTGCAAGAAGCAAGAAAGACATAGGGAGCAAAGAAGCCCTGCCAAATAAGGCACCCTCCCTAAGGGATTCTAAGAATCAACAGTTTGATTAGTAAGGAGGTATTTTACCAAAACACATGCATGGAGAAGCATACTCTTTCTAATAAGGCAGTGAAGCTTGGACAATAATATTATTAGAACAGCTGGGATTGGAAGCAATGGTAACATGATTAAACCTGTGAAGAACAGGAAATAAACTTACTAAACACACAATGAGTCATAGGAACTTCCTGAAAACAATAGCAGAGGGAATAATGAAAGAAAAAATAATCAAGGAAGATCAAGTATAAGAAACATAAGAGTATATAATAAGCATTGCCAAAATAAAGAATTAAGATGAAATAAACCCTTAACAGAAAAATAATGCTGAGAAAAATAAATGAAACCAATCTCCACATCACTGACGATGATGATTAATAAAAGAAGTTTTCCACAAGACAGGATTAGAGCCAAAGAATTATAAAACTGATGATGATACTGTCACTCAGGAAATGGAAGAAGATCAAAGTATATCTAAGAAACAAACAGAATTCCAGTCCTCAGAAAAATATCATCACGATAAACCAATGATAAATTATTTGAGTATCCATGAAATTATATTCTTTGCCTACGCTATAGTAGGTTTGTCATTTATTATCCACATCATTAACTGCATCCTACTGCAATAGAATTTGTTTTAATACGATATTCCATGCCTAAAAAGAGTTAACTTATGAACCAAGCATGAAGAAAAGTCAGCATAAATTAGAATCTTAGGTGCCCTTCAACGTAACAGAGTGAGCGAATGAAGCTGTGAATGATAAATTGAAATAAGCAAACATGCTGGAAAAACTGGAAATAAGAAAACACAAATGTATTCTAGTCTATTGCCTTACACATACACAAGTCATAAACAAGAGCTCAACAAAGTAGACAAAAAATAAGGAATTATGTTCAAATACAAGACCAGCATGCCAAAGCAGAAGATTAAAAGAAGATGTAATAAGACAGGAGAAAATGATTAAGGTATATGATGCATAAAGAGAGTTTCAAGAGGGGCCAGTTAACATTTTATCAACAATGAACATGTTGGACATCGTGAATGGCAAATGTACAGGTAAAGAATCTCATAAAATAATCAAGCAAACTGTCCAACTAAAGGCCTGATTACACAACCCATAAACCCATATGCCTTAATGTGTGAATGCATGTATACGCGAATGAACATGAAAATTCATAGTGTAACCACACCAACCTGTACAAATGCATGAACATGTGAACATGAAAACAGAACCTGCTCTATTCAGTTCATGAATTCATACATTTGTACATGAACACGTACGGGTTAAAGTGTTGTGTAACCAGGCCATAAAACAATGAATATACAAGAAATAAAATGCTTATAGTATCAATCAAGTACTTCACTGTGAGCATTTTGGGAGCTAATATCTTGAAACCTGGTCACAAAAAAGGTACATGGGTAAGTAAGCCACATTAGGTATCAATTAGGCAAAAATATCTTCCAAAACGAGTATATAAATTCTTTCCCCTCCACACCCTCATCTCATCCATTTCAAGACAATCACAAATGATGGGTAAATCATTTAGAACAACAAGTGATTCAACCCTTTAAAACCCACAAGCAAATTAAGTTTCATTGTGAATAAAAATTTCCAGTTCCGTCCAGAGAGTTCATAAAATTGTCACAATAAGGTATGTAAAACTAAAGCTAATTCCTTCATCTAGCTATTTATTATTATGGTAAGCATTATACAAAGCAATTTGTAAAATGCAAACCTATAGGGTCAGGTACAAAATATAGTGTCGGGAAAAATCAAAAGACCAAATAAGTCACTTGGTGCCCCATGGCAGACAGTGCTCAAGAACCCCAAATTCACTATGCAGATCTTAGGCAATGATACATTTTATTATTGTGTATTGTTGGCTTACGATGTGAGTAGGAGGGACGGGGTACACCAAGTTAACATTGAGTCACATATAATGCTTATGGAATAACAGAAAAGTACAACAAAAAGTCACGTGTACGACTGCATAAGTAAATGAGAGTGGTTGACTAGTTACTTGCTGGAACGACTATGCAGTTTTGACCACAATAACAAATTTTATAAGGGGAAGAATACAGGTAGGCAGTCAACCAGTAGACCATGAAAGAAAAATCAGACTGCACCCATTCCTTTGCCTATTGAAGAATTTAACAAATTCACCAGAGGTGTAGATCTATGTGATAAATTTTTGGTGAAATACAGGATGAACATCAGAACATCGCTCACTTTCGTCAGTCTCACTTGGTGGTATTCCATCATTAAAAATTTTAAGAAGTCAACTTTTACTAAAACCACTTGATTTATTAAACAACGACCCAGGTTTTGATGTGCATTCACATCATCTTCAGGTCTAACAAGATGACCTGAAGTTGATGTGAATGCACATTGAAACCGGGGTCGTCGTTTAATAAATCAAGTGGTTTTAGTAAAAGTTGACTTCTTAAAATTTTTAACATCAGAACAAATCAGTAGCAGTAGTCACTTTTTGCTAGGACAGATAGGATATCCTGTGGTCAGCATAGGTTACTAAATGATCATTCAATGTGCAATTGATTATTAGCAGTTTCAAAGAGAATGTGGTCCATTGTAGATGAAAACTTAGGGATCTTGATCTGCTGGTTGTGGTTACGAACTCTCAAAAGCAGCAATTACATATTTTAAAAATAAAAAGTCACAATTGCTGTTTAATAATAAAAGGATTGTCACAATATGAAGTTTGCCTTCTATGTGTCTCATTGTGCAAAAAATATTATTCCATAACACCCAGAATGTTTTATTGAATTTCACAAGAATTTGTCAGCATATTTTTGAGCATGTGCAAGTGCCCAGTGAACATTCTAAAAACATAACTTATTGGTGGTATACATATGTATTAGCTCTATTGTAAGTGGAAACCCCTAGTTAGTACCCCCAAGTGCCCAAAAGCAACTTAAGCTGCATGCAAATATTTCCTCATTAAAAATTGAAAAAATTAAAAATTTTGTTGTGGGCTAAATACGTTCAAACAGCATAAATGAAGCAAAAGAAAAGGCAGTTTGAGAAAAAAATCCTTTAGGCACTAATGGGTAAAATACAAAATACTTACTTTGAGAGAAACACCCCTCCCAAAGGTTACATCTCCTGATACTGTTAAGTGGTCTAATTCCATCATATCTGGGATAGCTGCAAAGCGGCTATTGAACTCCTTTACCTAAAGCCAAAGATTTAAAAAATTAAAATATTTTACCACAGCTAAATTAATAGCTATTTTCAAAATCTCTCTCTTATACATACACACAGGAGACCAATAAGAATAATTCATAAAAGAAGTAATAGAATCCAAAAACACTAATTTCGGAAGGCATTCGACTACCTTCAAATTCGACTACCTTTGGTTCACCAAAGACGTGCTGTGAAAGGGGTACTCAGTGACTGAAAGGTAAGTTGAATCAAAAAAAATAAAATGGCACTCATGTTTTATTTCCTTTGATAGTGATGTATTCTTCCTTGCAATCCTCGTCTTCATCAAACCATTTCTATGTGCCTCTGTAATTCATGCTGTCTAAGATACTGCTATAGTTCAGAGAAGGAGGAATAAATTGCATGACATTACGCAAGGCTGAGAAAAAGGACCATTATGCAGCATTTTTCTGTCAAATTTTTCCCAACACAGAAGTTTTGCAAAGCTTAGTCAATGGGAAATCAATTCATTTCTTAAATTTTCAAAGAAACAAATGCATTCTCCAGGTGATTCAACCTCCTCACTATTATAAGGGTATCCACTGTGCACAAATCCAATTCCAAGTATACTACACAGTGAGAATACATGCTCAAGTTTCCACTTTCTAAACTTATTTCAGCCACCAAAGATATGAACCTTGTAATCACTAGATTACAAGCATCTTATCCTTGTAATCAAGGACCTGGCTATAGTCCTCTTTTATTATATCTCATCCATGAAAGAAAATTTGGCAAGATGGCATGCAAAATATAAAAACAATATATTATCTTACCTTAGCGAAATGATTGTCGCCTAGCTTAACTAATGGTGTCGTAGGAAACATCCTCTGGGGAGACATAACAAGAGACCCATTTGTCAAGCTATACAAGTTGCTCATTACAAGCATTAAATCTGATGTTTTTTTAACAGGTAAAAAGCGGCTACGAGGAACATTTATTCCTGAAATAGAATATTGAAATCATAGATTCATTGGTCAGGTGACCACCAGACATGGAAAAGGGGAGGGAATGGGAAAAACGAATTTGAAGATGGATAGGATGAAAAAAAGATACATATTTAGTAATTTAAGGCAGTGCATCAGTCTCTCACTTGATTTGCAGTAGCTGCGATCATTACTGGAAAATTTGTTATGAACTGCACTAGGCTTTACATATATGCATATCATCATGATAAATTTATTGCTATCTAAGATCAATACACACATCGAATGTCATGTGATTTCCATAGGAGACTTTGAAATACTATGTCTTTAACTAGGAAAATCAGACCAAAAACATCTCACAGGGCATGGCATATCATTCTGACATGGACAAGTACACATACTAACATATATGCCAAATATTGTATTTCATAGTTTGGAAATGCCACAAATGAAAATTTAGCCCAGTGAAGCAGGCTTTTAAAATCGAGTATCCTAGTCCCACTATCATCAACTGCCATTTTTACAGTGCCTTGCTTTCATGTGGACTCAAAAATTTTTCCCTAAATAAGACCTTGAAAATGAGGGAGCATTTTGTTTACCAGTATGTCTTAGATGTAGTCAAATATGGTATTTCAACTAAGGTTGAGTGTCTAGACAAGCCAGTCAAAATCATGGAAAATATAAAATTACTCACCAAGACCACCATCAAAACACTTCATAGCTGCACCAACTGCTGTCTCCAATTGTATGACATTTAATCCATTTGGAACAGTTTTTTTGTTCACAATAATTTCCATATTGAGAGTACCATGCCTTAGAACACGTTCAATAGCTGCAATAAACAGCATTGATAAAGATTTAAATGGCAACCAAAATTCCCACAAAAATTAATTGTAATCATAACAGAACAAAACAAAAATGAATTTCTACCCACATTTAAAAGCATTTATTCCACAAGAAACTGTATTTTATGAAAGGAAACTTACAATCTAGCCTCACCCAGAGATTGTTCGTATTGAAGAACTTGAAGGTTTTCACAGATTTAAAGTCATCTATGTGTTCCTTGGGAACTTGAGCAATTTCAAGCAGCCTCAGTTTATTCTCGTAATTAATCAAGGTACCACCCTAAAAGGTAACAGATACATTATTACTAAGAGAGAGTAATGATAAAAACCAGTAGCAAGGCTAGAGAAACATTTTAGTGAGATAAAAATTAATTATAACTTAATTAATAAATATATCATCATGGCAGGCATTATATAACATTTAAGTATTACACTACTCCACATGGGAGGACAAAAATGGATTGACTTGCCAGCAGAGAGCCTATCAAGTCAGTTGACTCTAGTCAGCAGTCTCTCTGTCAAATATCACAATAAGTAGAGACACGTTATGTATTGTTTTAGAACTTGTAACTGGTATGTCAAATTACAGGTGGTAAGTTCAAATTCCAAGTTCACCATTATGTATGAGACATCAAAACATTTAAGCAAAGTCATCACAACAGTAGAAATTATACACTAATATTTTTAAACCTATAATTCAATGAAATATACTACCACAAAGATATAAATACAAAGCAAACAATGTTTTCACATCATTTGATGTGAACAAAGACCTTTTAGATTAATTGGTCATACGATTCACTTCCCTTGACAGTATGAGAAGTGCTCACTGACGAGCTGCATTTCTACTGGACGAGTGTACTACTATTGTGCACAGGATCTAACTCATAATATTCACTAGGTATCCACAGCTGCAATATAAATGCAGCCCTAAAATGCCTAGTTAATTTATACATTGAGCGGCAGAAGTGGCACGTCATTCCTCTAGGGATTATGACCACATTAAAACTAATTTCCTTTATTAAATCGCATGTAACATGGCCCTAAAAGGGATCTCCAAAGCCCCCATAAGCTTTAAGTTGACACAATTTATTAATATAAAATGATTAATGTTTAAAATGCAAAATTTGTGCAACAGACAGAGGCCGATTTTCTTTAGACATGATCTTTTATGGCACTGTTCTCATTAATATTCTAGTCGGGTGCACCCACAACTGATGCTAAAAAGTTAATATGACCTTTAAATGAATAATTTGAAAATATGATCACTGATTCATACTTGTCAACTGGGTCTACTAATTTCCTTTGGTATACATTGTTTTAAAAAATTATTAATAATGCACATTTCTTTTCCATTCCTACTTCATTGCTCATATTTTTATAAAATATTGTACCAACACATTTTAAGAGCGGGTAGTGTAAGACCTCTATCACTGCATTGTAGGGCTATATAAAGATTGTCATGGAAAAAATTTAAGCTTAATCCTCAGTCCATTAGGCACAGGCAGAGTTTAGCATGCAATAATAAGTTTCAAAAAGTGTTTATTACAGAAAAGGAAGCATGATTTAAATAGAATATAGTGATAATATGCACATGAATTGTTTATATGTCGCGTGATTGCTAAATTGAAAAGGACTAGGTCTCTTTTTTCGGTAGAAGATACAATATAAATATGTTAATCTATTACTTTACCATTCTATATTAACAGTCATAGAGATGAAAGTACTGCACTCTTATTATATTTAGAAGCGAAGCAATTTTAGCGTTTGGCATGGATTACAAAACAAAAGAAACATAGATTCCCCAAAATTACGCGACATACATACCATGAAAAATGTGATCTATAAAATTAGAATTTCATGGCCCTCTGAGCTTCATGCCACATTCCTAATTCATGAAAAAGTTGAAAGAAAAACATGAAATGCACATATTTATATATGATTTTGGAATGATTCAAACACAAATTCCAGTCATCATATTGAAACACACAGTTGTAGTCTGATGGATGAAATAATTATTTCAAATCTGTACACAAATGTTTCATCTCTTCTCACCTTGACATCAGCCCTCGTCTTATCAGTAACCTCCATGAGAAATTCAGATCCTGGTTTGTGACCATTTTCAGAGGGGTTCATCAACAGATTCAGTATGCTTAAATCCACAGTAGCTCCCAAGTTATCAATGTTAGAGATGAAACAATATTTACGGCCCTGAAATAAAAAAACTGTCATTTTTGCAATACATTATGATAGGATATTTCACAATAATACTTCACAATTATGAAATACACTATTAAAATACAAGTAGGAAAAAGAATTGAACTATGCTAAAGAGGGAATAAATGCTGTTGTGCTCTCCCATTTAACTAGAAGAATAAGTAAATTTTCCTTACCACTGCAACAAAGAAAATAAAAATGCCCTGTATTGAGACAAAGCATTTCAACGATCTTTCATACAATAGGGCACTGGGGCATCTAAATCACTCTCTTTTCAGCTGAATGATAACCAGAGCATAAAGGCACAAAAAATCCACCACCACTATATCATAAAAACATTATATCTTGTACAGAAATAATACAACAAATTGCAAGCACCCAAGCTCTTAGTAAGGGAGAGAACAGCATGAGCCATTATCGGCGAAAAAATAAATTAACTTATTTCACAAGTAATAAATGAGATACAAATTACTTAATCATAGGTAATTTTTCTAACAAAACACAAGCCACAAAATAAAAGATGATGCATACCTTAAATAAAATGTACTTTTATCCCAAACATGCATTTTTAAATAAAAATGAATGGATTTTCAAATGGCTATTAGTTTCATAGCTCACACAGTGAAATGTCCATATAAAAAAGGATTAATAGCAGAGGAAAATTTAATACGGTTCAACTTCTCCAAGTGAACTGAACAAAGCATTGAAGGTAACACGACATGATTTCTTCTTTCACTGAGCTCAGTACTTTTTTTCTTAAAGAAAATTCTAAGAAAAACATGCCCTTAGCCCTACAGGCTAAATATTTGGCTGCTTGTTGACTTGACTAACGAATGGACGTGGTGGATGATTCGTGAGATTTCAAGAAATGATTTTAATCAGGCTTTTTCACTTAATTTCACCATTAAATTTTCATTCAACCTTTTGGAGTACTACTAGCATATTATTTGAATTCAGAAGACAACACAAAAAATGCCATAGCTATGCATAGAAAACTTAGAGAAAATGCATACAATGTTAGATCAAAGGGGGAAGCTGCCCCTCCCCCCACTGGTACCCTGCTCCTCCCAGGGTATATCCATGAGAGAGCTCCATTGAAACTTATTGAACATCTACCTGTGCATGCTGTGAGGCTAAGCAGAAACGGTACTTTAAATGACACACAAACATTATGAAAAAAGACAAGGATGGCACAAATGCTGAATTTCCCCTCATTAAGAGCTTAAGAATACGTAAATAGGTTGCAAATGTATGCACTGACTATGATTTGTCAATATGATACTGATTAGGTCCTATTTTCCAGCAATCTCTAAAGCCAGCTTTTTCAGCTGCAAGGCATTAGCTATTCCCCAAAAGATTAATGGAAGTCTTTTAATAAGGAAAAATGTATGTCTTCAGATAGATCCTTACAGAAATACAATCTGCATGATTACACCAGGGATCATGAAGTTTGATTTTGCAACAGTGGTGGTGCCCCGTCACAACCTAGTAGCAGGAAAAATGGCTAATCCTGATTATTGATGGAGTTTCAGTCACAAGGGTATTAGAAAATGATAAAACACAAGACACGGATGTACAACACTAGACTCAACATTATAAACGGTTCATTACGCATCAATTCAAATGATTTAACATCTTTTCACAACCAATCAATAGAGGAATTACAGAGAAGACTAAGTCTAATGATCCCCTGCTCTCTGTCTTCCACTTATAGTTATCATTTCAGTAACATTAAGGAGGTACAAGCCACAACATATTTACTATATACATGGTCAATCACAAAAAACAGATCGATGAACCAAATAGAAAATACAATGTAAATATTTAATGGTGCTATATTAAAATAAACGTAGGATTTGGCTAAGCAATGCATGAAAAGTAAAAATTAATACAGGAATGAAATGCTGTACAAGCAAAGTAAAATGTACAAATATATTAAACAAATAAAAAGCTAAAAAAGCAATACTACCAAAAAATAACAAAGCATTTATATACTACTTGTTAATTGCAAGTACTGAAAATAATCTTGCCTGATCAATGAACTTCCTTAAAAGACCAGAATTCTGAAAACTTTCATAAAAGTCACCATGACCGGGTGGATACCACCTGGAGGTTAAGCAAACATATAACCGAAATATTAAACAAAATTAAAATGTCATTACAAAATAGAAAATCTTAGGAATCTATCAACAAATAACAAAATTCAGTAACTGTTTCACAGCAAAAAAATTAAATGAAAGATGTATCTTTAAGATGTCCCTTTCTCAAGTTTACGTCACCGAGTCAAAAATGAAGTGATGCTAATTTAAGGATGAACCATAATGCATGCAAGCAAAGTTTAAGACAAAGACAATTTTTAAAGTAGTAATTAAAATAACTGACCACTTTCATTGATTTTATCCTCTTAAGGAATAAATGTTAATTTGCCATAAAACAAAATTGGCATTGAGAAATCATTCAATCCTTTAAATATCTTTAGAGTGGTATTGACTTCTGCCAAGCAATTTTAAGGTACAGGATAGTACTCAAAAAATAATTTCAAATGTTCCATGAACAGCTTGAGAGAGTTTTATATTCTAGACAAGGCAACATATTGGAAAAATATTTACACTGGGTTTGGTTGCACCCATGTACACGAGTCACTATCTTTAGCAACTATAAAAAATTCCATAATTATTTGCATACTAATACACCTAAAAATTTGGCATAATATTGCAGGGAAAATCATTAATTGAACAGTGAATGATATAGTTACATGAAAATTAAGGAAAATACAGCATCAAGTAAATAAGTTTGTAGGGTAAAAAGTTACACAGCACTGTCCATCAGACCAAAATAATTGCCCACACATGACTAAGTTCATAAAATAACTATAAATAAACAATTCTGAAGCTTTATTTTAAAAAATATGCAGCATTCTAATCCTCAAACTTTGATGTGTCCAATCATGTCAATTGGCCACTTAAAAATGGCACGGGAAAGCCATGATGAGGGATGATAGTTGTAGAAAAATCTGAATAAACACAAGCTCAGATTAAATGAAGTTATTTAAAGAGACAAGCTGCTACTACATTACTTTCTCCTTCATAGACTGATGAGTAACTTCAGGGAAGAAAGGACTTCAGAATACAGAGGGAGAGTAAGGACGGACTTCATTTAAACATTTTTTCAGTATTTCATCCACTGGTTTGAATACTACCACATATGGCCGAGCATGGCATAAGTACTGGTTTTGAATACAGTCACTAGGGTGTGGATTCTTTGAAGCCATCTTCTCCCTTGTATTGTCCTTTTCATGGACTGCAAGGGCTTAAGATCAAGTTCCCTTGTATCTACCAAAATTGCCAAAAAAATTATAAATCCATGGTGATCTGCATACTGTTCTGGCAAACCAAAGGCCAGTGGTTCCATTTCTGGTCCAGGCCCATTTTTTCTCATGGCAATTTCAGCGTATTTTAAGCATTAAAAAGTTTTAAACACAATTAAGCATACCATCTAATACATAGAAGAAAGTACGTTCATGAAAATTATCTACTAGGTATACTTTTATACATTTGAAAATCGATAAAAAAGCAACTATCTGCACAGCTTCCAATCCAATCCTAAATGTAGGAAGCCACTGTGGAAGACATCACAAAAACTTAATCTCCCATTTGACCCATTAACCCCATATGCCTAACTTGTAAGGCATTCAACTGCAAATTATTGGATGTAGCCATTAAGTGTGATAAAAATATCGAGAATGGTCCTATCACAAAAACCTACAAACCATAGATTTAGATATTTTACACCTACAAACAATATGTATCCTGAATCCACTTTCTTTATCCATTTCCATTGCTGGAATCATAACTGTCATGTTGCCACTCTTTGAACTAATGGAATTCTGGCTTCTCAGAAAAAATAATATCCTTCACTGTCACAGTGCTTAATGGCACATTATCCATATACTTCATTGATGTAATTGTGGAAGCCATAAATTTCTTCAAACATACACTCTACTTTGCTGTTCAGCCAGTAGTCAATGAAAACAGTCAAGAGAATCATCAAAGAGCCTCTTGATTCTATTAAAATTTCTCAGATCTAGCAGGAGTTGGGGTTTTCAGTTGCAAAAATGGAGATTTTTATTTTGAGGTCATACCATTTGACCAACAACCATTCACCCACAATGAAATTTATCAATACTCTTCATAGTTTTCGTGCATTCAAGGAGAGTTTTGGCAGTTGAAGCCCAGTTTTCAATTTGACCAGCAAAAAGCAGAGTCAGCTTCGACATGGTAGACAAGTCTCATTCACAAAAAATCTTAAATAAGACTGCACTAGACTGAAATGAAACGAATTCCAATGCCTTAGATAGCTTAGAGATGATGAATTGATAATTAACCTGAGCTTGTAAATTTTCCATGTTTTTCTCAGTTTCACCAGATGCAATCTAAAAGGGCATTCACATGACAGCCATCTTGAAAAAGTTTAAATCAGCCATAAACACTTGCACTGCTCGAGGTCTACTCATACACATTCTATAACTTTCTAAAAGCATGGTCATACTTATCACCAAACTTACCCGCTTAACAGTCTTTGCCATGATGAATAAAATGACCAATGATGCATACGTTAGCTAAAATTACTATTTTAATCTTGCAAGGTAAGCCAGGATATTTGGAGTAACACTTGGGGTGAATGTATGGTGAGATCAGCTGCAAGTGGCTCAGTGTGTTCGCTCTCCAAGATTATAGCACCAGCCCTGATACTTTTTGATCACACCACAAACACACACTTAAAAGAATCTCATGTCCAGGAATGACATTTTTAAATGGATCGATTAATCTCAAACAAAATGAACAGGAGTGATAAGAGCAGCATTATCTACTATACAAAAGACCACTTTAGAGTCGTAATGTAGTGTGTAGGACAACACATGGAGATGCTTTATATGTGCAAAGTGCACCAAAGATATTAGCATTTGTGAAACACATACTTGGAAAAATATGAGAGACAGAGAAATTCATTTCCAATGAAGGCATAATTCACTTCAAATACACTATTTTACTCGAGACCTATCTCAGAAAAATCTAGTCAGCGACTATGAAATAACACATGCAGCTACTTGAAACTCATCAATATGAAAATAAAAATTTAACAAAAAGATAGTCAACAACAAACATAGGAAATACAACAAGATAACAATATATCCATAGAGAGTAACATTAAAATGAAATAATTTCAAATTTATAAAACAAAAATCAAGAAAACAGGAAATTAAAGTCAAAATTGAATAAATAATTAAATAAGGATAAAATTAGTACACAGAAAGTTTGCTGAAACAAAATATGTTACGGTATGTGATAATGAATTTAAGTACTCCAGAGAAATTAATTTTTTAAAACTTGTAGAGCAACATGCAAAGACGTTCTATGGAAAAAAGAGTCACTTGAACTATTTTATGAATTAAGAATGGAAACTATTACCAAAGCAAAAGTTTCAGAAAAAATGCATTTATTTCAGAAAAGACATGACAATTACAGGAAATTGTTGATTTTGAATACTTAATAACCAATAACTAATTATTATTGCTAATAACTAAATTGCTACCATGAAGAAGAGTATAATTGTTAGGCTTAAAACTTACGCTTCCATGTCAGCTTCAACATTACAGTCTTTAGTGATGGGTAGTAGTGTGTCACGATTCAAGCGAGGGAAACAGCTTTGATTAAATGTATGAATCTCCACTTGAAGACCACTGTATTTGCGTACTATACGAGCTGTGTCTTCATCGGTGTTGAATGAGTTCATCAACACCAATGGAACATTGGTGTCATAAGTCTTGTTCAAGTGCTGAAAAAAGTTGTAATACAATATTTAACATCAATGGACTGCATCAATAAGAAATAAGGTTCATCATAAGTCACAAGTCGGTTGCTTACTTCAATTTGCTGAACTGTTAGATCCAGAAAGGTAAGATCCGAGCGGACAGGAATAACAGACTTAGGTCCTCTACAACCCATTGAAGTCCCAAGACCACCATTTAGTTTGACCACCACCAGGCCACTGAGCATTTCCTTCACCAATTCAGATGGTGGTTTTGGTAGGGTACCATACTCTCTAACCTAATTAATAGGAGATTTTCAAGACACAACTTTAATGATTTAGCATTCTTTCATGAATATGATTGACACAAGCACGTAGTAGGCCTCTTACTGCATCTTCAGGAAGCTTTTCCAGACGTTCCCAATCTACTGATGGACCCTCTTCCAAAAGAAATCGTCCAAATAGATCTGTGAACCGGTCAAATTCACTCTTGACTGTCTGCAAAAGAACACATTTGAAAACTTCTTAATTAAAAAAATATGTGAGGGAGAGGTCTTTAAGAAAATACGGTCATTTTAAAAATGTCTTTCAGTTGGTAGTTCACCAATTATTGCTTTAGGTAATGGCTTCCATGACTTTTATTAGAATCATAAATTCACACTAAAAATTGCAAATGAAATCTTCTCATACCAAGTACCAATTTCCAATCATCAGCATTTGCTGAATAGTCAGAGTAAAAAAAAAATAAACGGATAGAATACATGAAAAGGGAGTTAGTGAATACAAATGAAAAAACATGAATGAAAATTGAGTATTTGAAGGAACTAAAGCTTGACTGGAATGATGAAGTAGAGACTACAGATCGTTTGTTATTATGATAAGGAGGCCACTACAGCAAATACGGCAGGTTTTTTCATGAAGGAGAGACATGAGATAAAACTGAGGAGCTTCAAGCTTTTCTTTCATAAATTGCTCTGGTTCATTTGAAATTTAGAATTTGCAGTCCTGGGAAAACTATTTATGGCAAATATCTAGGTATGACACACAAATGAAAGATGAGCTCTGAAGAAAACTATGAACAGATTTGAATGATAAACATCCAGATGACAGAAATAATTATATAGCCTCCAACAAACAGCAGAATAGATAACAGAAGGGAGAGTTCTGACAAATGTTCTGTTCATAAATTTTGAGAGAAAGGTAACAGTAAAACAATAGTAAATTGATTGCACATACATAAAAGCAGTGTTGGCAGTATTAAATAAACCTATTGTCCCCACCAGCAACCACCAATGAACAGATTTCTTTGCTGTAGCTTTCCCTCCCCTCTTCTCTCAGCAAATCATGTTATTCCTTCACAATTCTATACATGGTTTAAACATGTTGATTTGAATGCATAGATAATATCATTACTGATTTGGAAACCCATGTCCACAAAGACTAAAGGAGTCAAGGACACAAGGTTATGGACAGGAACCAAATGTGGAACAGGCCACAACTTTTTCTTGACAATGATCATCCACAAAAACCACAGTGACACTGATATTGACTTAACTGATTAAGTGGATGATCATTTTCAAAAATAAAGAAGGAAGCGGAGAAATGGACGTTAAAAAGGCAGGTTTAATTGTAGGAGATATATATGACTGTAGTCTTCTAAACCCAGATGCAGTGATACCAACAGAGCATGAACATAATATTAACATGGCCCTGAAACCCCTCATTTGAATTTTTGTGAAAGAAGAGAGATTCAGAGGATACCAATGCTTGTATATGGGTCATAGGCATCTGGTAGATACAAAAATATGCTCATCCACTGAATTAGGATGGCTGGTTTCCTATCCAGAGGGCTCAGGTTTGTAACCTGGCAGTGAAGGAGATTGTTCAGCACCAAACTGACCCCTACTTGGGAGCTAATTAAAGAACAATTAGACTACATCACTGTATTAAATTCTTAAAAATTTACTGCTCAGAATGGAACTCAGTCATACCAAGATGACAGGATCAGGTTATGTAATGATTAGAGCATTCCTTTCCGAGAGCTCAAGTTTGAAACCTAATACTGGAAGACATTTTACAGCAGAAATAAGATCCCTACTTGGGTGCCACTTCAAGAACACTTCAGCTCTAACACTGCATCCATTGGATGGGATAGTAAACTTGGGTCCCCAAGCACCTTTTGTCAAGAGTATGTTTAATGCTAATAACCTACCTACTCATCCTTCATAACAATGACAGTTTTCAATGGCCTCTCAAATAAGCAATCAACCAATATAAAGACAAATGTCTCAAATGTCACGAGTATCAAGTCACATATACAGCACAAGTGGTTCCTTATCTAAATACAATTCATAGAATGAGGGGAAGGGTTAACTGAGAAATTCATGGGTGATAAAAGATAATGTTTCACATAATGTAAAAGATGCAAAAAAATCAAACAGCACAGTGAATGGTAATTGAACAGAGCTAGTTTTTAAAGGCTGACAAATAATTAGACTTCATGATAGCCTCCACTTATGGGGTGAGGGCATGAAGAGTGTAGGAGTTAAATACATAGGATTTTATAGCTCAAATAACATCAATGGTACATGGATGGAAGATGAAAGCAGGCAACAAAAATTACCTTATAAAATACAAGCTAAAAGCATGACAGTTGTACTGTAATAGTACTTACAGATTTTCTTTCCTCAGGGACTGTTTCGAGTAACTTGTCCAGTTCATTGATGAGCTGAGCCTGAGCATCTCGTTTCGTTAACTCCTTGAATTCCCTTGACCCAGAGGGAACTCTCTGATGACCCCGGAGCTGAAAATGAAAATTAGGTAAGTACCAATCAAGCCATTTCCAACTCAAATCATGCAAAGCAACATGAAATTGGCAAGGTTATCACAAAAAATTCTTGAAAGAAATATATGATAGAGCTACAGGGTAAGTTTAATAATCTGTAAGTTTTGTTCCTATACATTAATTTTTCATTATAGCATTAGCTATAATTTTGCAAACCTAAAATAGTCATTTTTGGGCAAGAAGGAAGAATTTCATTGCGGTTTTCTAAATATTTAACATTGGGGAAATCATTTGTTTTGAAATGCTTCTCAAGAGCATGTTGTCTAAGGCATTATTCAAGTAATACTCAAAGAGGAAAATGAATATAAATTTCTGAATATTTAAAAAATAGTGATATTGAGTCAAATACAACAATTTATTCTACTAATTATAATTTTAAATACTAATAATATGCACATTTAAATATAATCATTCACAATCTTTTTTTAAGGGCATCAATATCTAAGAAAAAACATTTTTTTAAATGTATTAAAATTGACTACAATGTATCTGCATTAATTAGTATGAAACCAATGCAAATAAGGAAGGCAATACTTTTGTTACAAATAATTTAGGATTTTTTTAAACATTGCACACTACATATAATGGTCCAGTTCGTTCTAGACATTCGTGCAGTCATATATGATATTTTCCACAAGTGAGAGAAGACAAAATGCTATAGGAAGTCACCTATATGGGATGTTAAGTTGAATTTATTATTCCTCCATTTCTTTAAAAATGACACTCAAAGAAAAATTTTATGGGTTTAAGAAACCACCAGCAAAAGACCACCAGTGAAACCACCCGCGAAAGAACAACCTTCAAATAGGTCTCTTAAGGTCGATGCAGAAAATTTCACTTGAACTACATGGTCCAGCAAATTTCCATTTTATGAACGCCGGTGATGATTAAACAAATCAGATGAAAAATCGGCCATTGATATAAAGTTCTAATCTACTGAAAATAAAAAAAGTCATCCATTTACACCATGACGGCCACCAAAAGGTCTTCGGTTCGACGTGACAATATCAGCGAACTCCTTCTTCCTTAAGAGCAGCGGTTCTCAACCAGTGGGTCGCCTAAGACCATCCGAAAACATACTTCCTATGGTCTTATGAAGAAGCAAAGAAAATAATTTTATGGTAGGGGATCGCCATAACATGAGGAATTGTGCGTAAGGGTCGCGGCATTACAAAGGTTGTGAACCACTGCTATAGAGAATGAAACTCTATTCTGATCCAAGCTGAACATAAATTGGTATATGTCACTCTACGGTAAAATACGTTCATGTACACAAAGGCGATATTTACTGACTTCTGACTAAAAAAATTTCACTGACGAGGAGGATGATTTTTTATAAATGTATTTTTCAAAATATAGCCCAATGTTAATTTATTTAAACACTGCACTCATGGTTTTATCTGTAATGGTGCTTAGTATTCGTTTTCCTCATTAAATTTTCTCTCAACCACGATTCACACCACCTTCGGCAACAACTTTCTTAAGTGCAATTATATACCGATAACCGTATTGATAAATTACGCGCAATTGACCTCCAAGCAATAGATTAGCAGATAAAAGGTAAATAGGATCAGTAGGACCAGTCAAAGCAGTGGTAAATTCGCACAATATGAAAACAGGCCTACGGAATTCATGACAGCATGAACGAAAATCCAGTATCTCATCGGCTGACACACAATACAAACATTTTCGGAAAACCAAATACCTATTAACGATGGACGTCCTTGATCGCGGTGACTCAATGAACTCGGAGAAAAGCTTTGCGTGACGTCTTATGTCGGCAAATGATAATCTGCGGTCACCTACGCAAGCTTAGAGGCTACTCTGTCATTTGCCGGGAGAAGATCATTCGATATAAAAATATTATCTCCTCCAACAAGGTCAAAGGTGACAAGACGACCAGTCGTGATCCGAATTCGAAATTCGTCCTTTGAAAGTATAAGAAAAATGAGCATCGCACGACATTTTTTTCCCGCGAAAAGTTTTTTTTACAAAAGCTTCCTAAAAACCAACACAACTACTTCACGTAGCGGGCAACGAGATTTATTATGGCTAATCCTGAAATTACTATGTTTAAAATACGAAGTACTTGGTCATGAGAAAACACAAGCTTCGGTAAAGAAGCAACGCAAAATCACAACACTCAAACTAGTCATGCACTCGAGATAAAAGATGAAAAATTATGGCGAAACTCGAAAACCTATAGCAATCAGTGGCATGAAGCACCAATACACGACAGCCTATAGTAATCAGATGATCCGCAAAGAGCCCAGGAACAAATGAGAAAACTCACTTCCCCGATAAAAACAATCACTCGAATTCCTTAAAGACACTTGCATAAATGGGCGGTACGTGGAAGTAATGACATATACGACGAGAGAAAAACAATAAGGGAAGACTTCCACGGCTAACCATCCAGTTGATACGGTTTCAAATAAATCACTTAGACTGAGGCTATCCTCGATGCAACCGATCACCAACAGCATTGGAAAACAATAATGAACTTACCGAATCAAAAAGAGAAAGCATATCCATAAGCAGGAGTACACTGAAAGATGGTCAACTGATGAGCACGAAATAAGAAAATCCGGCGGTGATTTTCGCATTCATCACTTAAAACAGACCGTCTTCACGCAGCTACGACATCATATATATGCCGCTTTATCGCTGCCCGACAGCGTTGCCGAATCTCTTAAGAACGTACCACAGATACTGAGAGGTGACTTGGAAAATCTTCCGGGCATTTAAAGATGCAAAAGCGATGGGTGGGGAAGACGAAAAAAAACCTCGAACGGTCGTAAGGCTTGCATGAGGTAACTAAAACAGACCGAGAATTTACAATGAAAAATAATGACGTAACAAAGCTTCAACGTAAATCAATATGAAAGAGTCATTTGTACACTGATGTACACTCAAGTAAATCTCCATCAGATAACTTCTCATCCGTAGTTTTCTCAATACCTGATACCGTCTGCATTATGTGCCGCAATCGCACCGAGATCAATGAGAACTTAACGTTTACAAATAGATTCAAATACACGAAGTCATTACGCAGTGAACATCAATTCATAATATTCATCTCATCGACCATCACAAACAAGACGACCAAAGAAAGCGCTACTTGAAGGAATAAAAGTAGGAATGTTCGAAAGGCGAAAGCACTTCCTTAAAGATTGTAACATAAAGTGAGACTTCCAAGTAAACTAACGAGTCATGTGACGACGAAGCAAGCCTAAGATCAACTAATCACAACCAAGCAGAATGTAAAGAAAAAGGAGTAAAGAAGGGAGAGAATGAAAAATACAATAAAAAGCAGACAGACACCAGTACCGCGAGGTAAAATGTTCAAATCAATTATTTAGAAAGACGACCAGAGATTACGAGCCAAATTTAATTCTAGAGTACACAATGAAAATATTATCAATACAAACTGCGGTGGAGTTGACAAAATATAGTCATTAACACCATTAATGTAGATAGAACAGCACGACAGAACAATTATCTCATGAGAGCATCGATGTTTACAATGAATTGTTTTTCTGAAATTCATGCAAACACACGAAGTTAATTTTCCTATAAATGCTTCGCAGGTATTCCGCGCACGAGAATTGGCATTTATGCATTAAGATTCACACAACATCGTCGTCGCATGTGAACCGTGTACGATCATTCCGGGCTTGTTGGCGTTATGTAAACGAAATGCAAGAGAAAGAGGAGCGTGAATATTGAGAAGATTGCTAAAATCAACTTCTCCGCTCCAGCGATATCTTTTAAGGTCATTACTTCGAGTACATACATATACTGAAATACACTTCAAATTCAGTAATGACGGAAGTCTGCAACACCAATTTATATTTCATGTAATTCACCGATCCCATATTTAACAAAGTGAAGTGACCGTGGACGGGTATTACGTTTACGTCTTCATATGAAGTCGAAAGTTTCTGCGTGTGTGAGTAGGATGGGGACATATGCGGATAAAATTCCAGAAACTGGTGATTTCTACCACATCATATTTATCATTTCAACGCGCAGATACTCCCAGCTTTTCCTCGGTTTTACAAGAGAGATGTACTTAAAGAGTTTTCTCTAAGAACATTCAAGGTAAAAACAATAACCACAACAACATATGGACATTCTGCCGGCGCTAGTAGTAATTAGCCCAAAGCTATTTTACAGGCCTATCTGGTGGCGGATTAAAGGCCTTTCCTCATGATCTCAAGGTTCGAATCCAGCCCAGCTGTGTTCTTGTCCTAACAGGAATTGGATTTATCGGCTCGTTGATGAAGCAGTCAAAATAGGATTAGTTAATCGGTGCATTGTACAGATAAAAAAGCTACTCCCAGCGCAACCAGATAGAAGCAAATGCGTAAGATAGGGGTAAAACCGTAGAAACAGTAATTAATTACATGACAAAACTGCCAATTATCTGGACTACATAACAGTCCTTACTAACTTGTTCCACTCCTTAAGGGCGGCAACGGCCATGAGAAAGGAAGAGGATAGACTTGCGTCGAGTACTCTCGTTACGCTACAGATAAGTTTCTGACACGACTACCAATACCACTCAGAGTTTCACTTCTAAACTTATGTATTTGACAAAGGCCGCAGAAATAATGAGTAAGCGAGGACATGTCTCTCAACAACCAACTGTTTTTCAAGGAAAAAAGCGAAAAACCAGTCAGTAGTTGGGCTCGGAAAGCCCGATGGCTTAGTCCATGTAAAGCAGAAAGGCCCAGGTGAATTCTTTCCCAGTACTATTCTAAGCATTCATGCAGCGCAGCGCAGGTACCTTGAATGTAATGGAAATAAACACGGACCGACGACGGTGGCAGTAAAAGAGGATTTGAATTCCGCCGCTAACTCGTATACCACATGGAAATAAATTACTCGCAACACACGAACACTTCGCAGAGTACCAAAATCACAAGTGACTAATGAATAACTCTCTTTTCGTGACACTTAGGAAATCGGAAAAAGAAAAAAAATCTTGTGACTAAGGCACGATTTTAAAGGGTTCCAGAATGAAAAATGAACGAGTTGTGAGATTCAAAAAGATTTAAAAAAACTCATCTACGGCTGTCAACCCAATGAGTCATCGTCAGATGAAAACTGAAATAGTGTTTTTCACGAGCAATTCCTGAGGAAACGTGACGAGGAAAAGGGTGAGTGAATGGAATGAAAGAGTATGTGAATGGACAGACATGAAAATACGATACAGAAACAAAACATTGACGAGGGGTCCGAAATCATGAGCACCTGCAGCTGTAAAATTAGTCGTAGATATAGGAAATAATGTGAAAACATACACATACAAGGCTAAACTGGCATTCGATTATAAGCCCACAATAGAATAATGCTATTTTATGAGAAGAATGCTAAGTAATGATGATAAGTGGAATAGACAAGTAAAAGTGGCACTGGTAATCTCTGGTCTTCAATAAAGGAGCGAGATCGATAAACCACGTAAAAAAGCGTTAGAGAGATAAGACAACGGTTGACGCTCACAAATGAGCACGAGAGCATCCGTTATCGGTGGGCCCCGACGAGGATTATCGAGAATAAAAGTAACAGAGAAGAAAATACTCCAGTATGATCTCATTTCTTATTTGTAGCATCTTGCGATTCATTCTATTCTCCACAAACATGCCAACAGGTAACAGGACGTGGCACTGCAGATGTGGAGGCAAGTAAACAGCGATGAGGAATAAGTGAATTGAACAATAGTTTTAACAACTTAAGTAAAACGAATCCTTGTATTCTTCTCAGATTAGGTAGAATATAGAAGAAAATGCCAACGAGAACTTCCTTCATGAAAAAGCCTTTTATATCAACTGACTACCTGCAATTAAAGTTCAGTAAGTCAAAGTATTCATCGGTGAACTAAATAGGAAAAGACATTTTCTTTACTTCTCGCGCGAAACACTATTAGATATTCAATGAATTTAATTAATGAATAAGAAATGAGGCTTCAAAAACAATTTAAAAGCAAGCCGTGATGAGAAAAGAGAACGAATTATTACGGGGTCTAATTTTAAGCGTTATAGTGGGAGCCAAATACGATACATATTACCATTAACACATAATTATTTGACAAACTTAAAGGATAAGAGTTGAATTGTTTACAATGGTTTTTACGGAGCTCATGTTGCATAAAATTCTGCTGTTATACTGCTGTTAAAAAAGGATTATCAGATCAGGTATATTTTATAATTTTTCCTAACCCATCCCCCGACCAATACCATGGCCATTATAGATTAATGTAATTGTTAAAAACCCTCAACATTAAAGGCACGGATGAACACAACATTTTTCACGTCGCAAGTTTGAAGCAAACCACATATTTAAACAGTTTACTTAATTATTTTTTAAGTCAACGAGACAAAATACATCTTTGCGCCATGTCTGAACATCCTATACCATATAAACGTTTGATATTCGGACGCCTTGAGATAACAAACTTAGGGGACCCTGAACTAATAGTCAACGGCAGACCAAGGATGAAGGAACCCTGAAGTTGTACGATAGAGGGTGAGGAAAAGGGGGAAAAGGGAAAAGAGAATATGCTGTCTCGATGAATTGAGGTGAGATAGGAAGCATACCGAGGTGAATAAGTACGCAGAGAGAATAGTGAAGTAGCGGACTTCTTTAAGTGTAGCACATGAGCATAGCAATGATTAGGCATCCATCCAAACCTACCTTCATCAGTAGAGTACCTTGAAAAAAAGTAATAAAAGGAGAAAAACGAGCACTTCAACACGAGTCAGATATACTTTACCACTCGAGCTTTTTCCAAAC
Source organism: Ceriagrion tenellum (assembly GCA_963169105.1). NCBI lineage: Eukaryota > Metazoa > Arthropoda > Insecta > Odonata > Coenagrionidae > Ceriagrion > Ceriagrion tenellum. The sequence goes on along the minus strand of OY720632.1, from coordinate 58,379,261 downwards.
GGTTACCAATAAAACTGCTTTATCAGTGTCTTCTATTTTATTTAAAACTACGACGAGGTTGTTGGGTAATAAGGAGAATGATCTATGAAGAACTAATCACAACCATGAGAAGCGCCATCTAAAACAATGACGTCATCCTGGAACTTCCGCAATCAGCATGACACTAATGTCGAAATTTTCAATTAGAAAATATTTCCCATATTTAGTTGGGAATTTCACAAACTTTAACAGCCTCATATGACACGCAACTAATTTCGATGAAATGCTCACACCCTGGGAAGCTGAGACACGAAGGAAACAATACATAGTGGAGGAAACAAAACAAGCTATAAAGGAGACTGCAAACCTACTACATGAACAAATATTTCAAGTGAAAGAAAAATAGCGAACGATACTTAGCTTTCCGAGATGGAATAGTGTTCATCAAATATACATGATTCAACAGTTTTTATTATATCATAGTGACAGGTTTTCAAGGAAATATTTCCTTCTGTGAAAAATTTTATGTGGATGTAATCTGCTGATGATTATATTTCGCGTATGAATGAATTTAGTCGTTATTAACATATCCATACCGTTTATTTCCCATTGATGAAATAATTCCATTTCTCCTTGTCCATCTCTTTCCTTCCTCATGCTCGATTGCTTCGCACTATAACATCAATAATAAGACAAAATCGCTAATTATCGTAAGTTTTCAGACAAAATATAACCTGGTTGATCCCTTAAAGCAGTGCCTATATAATATAGATAACAATGCGTACACTCAATTCGAAACAATGGAGTACGAAATTTTTCATTTCCCTTTACAAAATCTCTAAATTATTGCAACGCTTTTCTGGGGATAACAACATAATCTAGTAATTTCAAGAACAAAGGGGAGAAAAGTTTTAGAAATCGTGAGCATTTGAGGAGTATTACACTCATAGGCACCACTAATTAGACACGTTTTTCTCGGACAGGGGGATCGAAAGCAAGAAATCCATTTTTCTCATCCCAAGCGGGCTTCAAAGTCCTCTTCTCCAGACATCCAAAGTGCATTTCCTCCTCCTCCATAAGATTTTCATTTGTGAACAGAATCAGTACTAACACCCTATCAGCTATAATATAATCAGTTTTTATAGACCCTTCACGAATACAGCCCAGTTTCAAACACGATTCAATTTTTTTACAGAAAAAGAACGCTTGTGCGAAAAAGAGCCGGCAATGATACTATTTTACGCTGATCATAACCAAATTCTGCCCGTTACGGGGAAAGAGAAGTCTGAGGGACACTGTTGAATTAAAATCCTAGATATTTTGGTGTGATTGGTCGGTTAGCCGGGGAGTCGACAACAACTGTTGTGCGTGCAATTAAAGGCAGATGGATCGGATGGCAAGCGATAAAACTCGGGAATGGAGGAATGGTTAAAATCAATCTGGTGTCGTCATAGGATTCGAGTGAGTAGGTATCGTCATAGGAGTGAGTAGGTATCGTGAGTTCACTGAAAAATCTACACAATCAGCTGGCATTCAAACCACGGCTATCGGTATGGGAAGCCAGTACTCAAGCCATCTCACCAACACAATCCCCGACGATTTCTTTCTAAGATGGAACTATTTTAGGCATGCCCGATAACCTGCATTGACTTTAAAATTTATTTGAAAGTAAAACATCCACTAGCAAATTATGTAAAAATATCACCTAATCGTCGGTCATTTTTACGAAGATATATTGGTTTTTAAAAAATATATGAATTTTAACGCTGAAATACAATGCCTTAATTGCAGAGCGATGGCCTCTCTTCACACAACTTTTATCTCATTGTCTGCCCCAATAGTATTGTCCAAATACTCGTATAACATGCACTACATACTTAGGCACCTAATAGATTTATTCGGCTTAGGTCATCGATAATATACTTAGGTTTAAATAACAGACTTCAAGTTTTCATCGGAGCACATAGCCGACGTACTCTGACGAATGTGGCAGCGTTGCTATGGAAAATTTCTGCCGTTAATCTTGTCAACCAAATCTATTTTTCAATTAATATACAAATTAGGAATTAAATATAAATTACTTATTGCATCGCGCTTGAACATAATTATATATATATACTTCCTTCGCTTCCTAAAAAATCATGACATCAAATCCTGCCGGAATAGCGATGGAGGCTGAAGTCAGTGCACTTACTGGTTATCGTTACGTGATAAAAGCGTCAGTTGAACGCTTTGTGCCATAAGATTTTACCCAAGCGAGTATTTACATGAAATTTAAATAATACAACAAGTAGCAGTAATCCAAAATTTGCTCATTATTGCAAATTTTGTGTATCTTTAGAAACCAGTACATCGAAGCAGAGGTTCTTCTTTAACAGTAGCAGAAATTTTATCCCACAATAAAGAATTTCTCACGAAACGATCTCCATTGCCATTGCTTCAAAGCTGGTTATTCTTTCCACAACTTTTTTTTAAATAACACGTAAAATAAAACTATCAATTTATCGAAATAAACAAGCTATGGAACTCAACTTCGTGGTACAAGAATCACACTAAACATGGTGTATATTTGTGCACGTATGCATATGATACAACTGCGATTTATCCCAATAATAAAAATTTTTTTTTCAGATTTTTCAAGGGCAATTTCAAATATTTCTTCCATAAAAATTCATACAGAAAAGGACTTTCTCCGGAAATGAAAAGGCGGAGATAGGAATTAGGAATGACTGGTTTTACTGTCTCTCTTCAACAGTTAATTTCCGATTTACAGTTAATAACCGATATGAGACACTAAATGCCAAGAATTAATCAATGAAGATTGTCTTCTAGCGATATCTCTGAGATCGGGAATAAAACTAGAAAAGCCGACCGCTACAACTAAAAACATCATTAAAACGTCGGTTGAGTCCACAATCGGTTTCGGTTGAGTCCAGAGTCGGTTGAGTTCGCGAATAAAAACATAACCCACGGCACACAAAAAAGATTACACGGAACATTAAATTACATAAGCTAATGTTAATTTAAGCTGAACATTACAGATAGCTTTTGACAAAATTAAAAAAAAATAATTACCTTAATTTAATTAAGAAATATTACTTCGAGCGGAAAAATTAGAGATAACTTACTAATTCCCAAACCGACTAAATCAGCATCGCAAGAGCTTATTTCTGAAATATAACGTCTAAGTAACTCATTTAAATTTATAAATTACGTAATACCATGATGAAAAATGAAAAAATACGGCGAAGTAAGGAATAACATAGACATTTAAGACCCGTCAAGAATAAAGCGCACTCAACTCTCATGTTCGCATACTTTTAACCCTACATCGTTCAACAGATTCAGCATGAAAAACATCAACATCAAGAAAACGGCCGAGATGTGGCAACAATGGTTGTTGATGCTGAGCGAAATGAATTACAAAATCCTGGGAATGAAAGACTGCTGCGAGTACTCCCTCAAGTTGAAGGAGGGAAGTAACGAGCATTTTATTCCGGCGGGAATGCTACTGAAAATGACCAATGTTATCTTTTGGTGAGGTTTAGTAGCGCTATCTTTCCAAATATAAATTAGAAGTTCCGAGTGAAGTCTTTGTTACACATATAAATGGAGAGTTATTCTACCAAAACTCCCAGTTCGATTAATACCTGCTTAATACTGTAAATTGTAAAACGTTGGTAAGCTCGACCCGCATCCGGCCAGTCTTCAACTATCACGGCACAACAGGTATCTACTGCCATAAACGAGAATCTTAATATTTGCTCATCACCTTCCGGTCATAAGACGATGAAAACGATTAACAACATGACCACTGTCATTGACGTGCATTGGGATGGAAGAAAACAACTATTGTAGAAGGATAATCGTGGTAGATTTTCCAGGATGTAACAAGTTGCCAGTATCGCGCTCCAAACTTACGTCCTATTGTAAGATATAAAAACAACGAAAGTTTAATAGAGGAGATTTTAACGTCAGATCCAAACTTACATTTTCCAGCATTGTGCGGTCGCGCTGCGGAGCACGGAGTCGTTCCGACAGATCTCGAAGGCAACCGTGTTATGGACGAGGAAAACGAGCCAGGACGGATACTGCCGTCATGAGGCCACGTAGAAATATGAGAGTGCGTCATTCATACCACGAATTCGAACATCTGTTACAAGCCAACGTTCTTCGTATTCCTTGCATCGACTCGGCGAGGATGTTACCATGACACTGCGATGGAATCGACTGCGTAAGAGCGAAGATAAGGAAGCCCAAAAATGAGTATCCGTTAGCGACGGTTTTCCGTCATGTATTCACCTCGTACTCGACAGCATACACAATACCACGCTTCCTCACAGTGACCTAAACAACTATACCTAAAAAAAAATTAACTAACAAAGATGGATTCTAAATCTAAAAAAATACCTAGTTAAATAGGAGGAATAATATTGGAATTTCTATTGATAAACAGACGCATATTTAAATATATCCCTAACTCCAAATCCGTAAATATAATGAGCTTAACCCAACAAGAGCCATGTTGTAAATTCTGGACCTTTAATACACTTATGTCATTATAATGAAAACTACAGATGTCATATATCACGAACAAGTAGGAAATACTTTAATTCGTAAAATAAGTGATGCAGCGATGAACTAGTGATTTCCCAACAATCTGTTGTCTCACTTTTACGGAAAATTAGGAGTAGTTTACCTGAGGGGACGGAAGAATATTACGGACGACTAAGTTTAACTAAATGACATTCAAAGGGAATATAGTTCTAGTTAATTAATAGCTAATAAACCTGCTGTAAGTTAGCACTGTTTAAACGACAAACTAAAACAACATGAAATTATAGTGGACTCGTAAGAGATCAAACCTACCCAATGATGTTATTCTCAGTCATATGGATGTTTGATAACCCTAAATTGTGCACGATAAAAATCTAGAATAAATGAAAGAAAATAGCAATAACTCCGGTTTAACCAGACGAATTGAGGTCTACATGTAGAGCTCTATCAATAATTCGCGAAATTCATGCCATCCCTCAATTTTTTGCGACGTAAACCCTAAACATAGGGGCGATAATCAAAGGCGCAATCGAGGGCGAACCATAAGAGAGCGACTTTCTCACCACGATAAATTGACCCGAGTATGTTAGAATTAGTTCCTTAGAGTTTTTATTAATATTCCGGAACTTTAAAGGTCTCCGTTTTTAAAAATCCTACCGTGGAATTGCCCCAACCGTTAATGAACCTAAACATCCGATAACAACCATCATTTACCTACCATTAACGAATTTTTACTACAAAAATAACGCTAACATCCTGAGGGGATCCGAAGCGCGACGGACCATCAACCCGAAGAAATGGGTGCTGCATATCAAGATAACGCGTAAATACGAGGTACTTCTTTCAAGGATAGTGTCTGCGACAAAATATAGAAAAATAAAAATTACGTTCGACCAGAAAACCTCCGGCTCATGGTAAAAATACTTTTTCCAACTCTTTTAATTGCTAACTAGCGCAGAGCGGCCTAGACAGACAAACCCCTATAAGCTCTCAATGACCACCTGGAATAATGCAACCCTACCTGTGCGATTTGACTTAATTTACGAACGGGCATGCGATGTATTTTCCGATTCGAGTTAATTAAATTTGACAAAACCTACTGCATGCCTCTCAAAACACAATACATATAATCCCTGAATTTTGGCTGTATTTGTGACTTATGCAGAGGAAAATATTCGGGAAACCTTGCGACAGGAATGCAAGCAAATAACAGCAAACAAACAAAACAGAAAGTGCTAATGAACACGTCTCAGCCGAAGCTAACGCGAGATACGATAACGCAAAAAATAAACGACTACGAAAAGGTACTTACGTCGCGAGAGGAAGGGAGTGCTTGCCCTCATTTGCACCGCCGATATGCCTTCGAGCGCTCAAAGTGAAAATACAAAATACGTCACCAAAGGGATAACATTACCAGAAATTCTGATCGTATAAAACTTAACATACAGGTTCAATTAACAGCCGATAGCCTAGCAAGTCCTCGTCCGTGATCAAGTCGTCCCTGAGGCTTCAACATGCCCGGCCAGTGCATGTACGCCACGCAGCCAAACAGTACGTGCCAGTTTGACCCTCCATTTACGATTCGCAGGACACAGAACCGACATCACGAAAAAAATTGCTTCCCCTCTTGCAACTAATATCTCCCTCTCTCTCATTCGTTTCCCCTTAATTTCCCCGAACACCTCCAGGAACCCGCTCTCATTTCAGAAATACTGAAACCCAGCGAAAGGTAAAAGTAGCTAATATAACATAACTGACAAATCGCAACACAAGCAAATTCCGCAAGTGCAAATGTATTACGACCTAGGCTTCGCCTTTCACAGCATCATCAGGTGATGATCATCAGATTTTACAGCATCTTCTTGATGATGCTGTAAAAAGCGAAACCTAGGTCATAATAAATTCGTACTTTTGGAATTAGATCGTTTTGTTATTTTTCAGTTATGCTTCGGTTCCACAGAAAATCGTTGGAATCTTCAATATTTGTAGCTAATACAACAGAAAAATCGACGCATCACCAACATAAAACAGAATACTTTCCCTTCCGCGGTCGAAGAGAATCGTAGTAATGCAACCATGCACTGGAGCTCAAGCGCACGTACCAATCAAATGTACTTGCGGAATTGTACTTACTGCAGACCTTGGGTTGAGCCCAGGTTGGCCAACGCGTTACGACGGTACTGTCGAATGCACTAATTTTCGACATATATGAACATTAGCAGCCATGAGGTAACTAATACTGGAGAATCATACAATAGGAAAAAATAAACAATACTATGGGAATTCTTTAATGAGAAAGAGCGAAATATACAACAAATTCCAACATAAACGCGATTGCAACTCTCACTAGAGTTTCTCTCGCTCTCCTTCAGGCAATATGTTGTTTTACCAAGTAAGAGCCGCGTCACCACGCTCCTCTTCAAATATTTTAAAGTTCAAAGGCTCACATCAATCGCCAATGATTATATTGCGGGTAATTTGTTAGCACTGCAGACGATAATTTGTACACATTTTATTATTGACAAACAGTAGACTATTTGAGATAAATTACAAAAATACAAAACAGGAAAAATCGTACACTGAGACACTTGTAATCAGCGCTCTTAGCCGACATGAACGCTTAAGCTGCCCGTGCTGTATTTCGAATTCTGTTTTAATATGCCCGTGTTGTATTTCATATTCCGCATTCCACTCTTGCAATTCGGGAATAGGAGAGTGGGTTCCCGAGCAATGCCAACGCAGCATCCTAATCGGTGCCAAGAGTCTACATGGCACATCATCCACATGAGATTACTAAACCAATATCCGACGCATGAAGCGGAAAAAATAATCGCGAAAAAGTCTGGCGAAAGTTTTTATCGGCCAAGGACGAACGCAGGGAGGAGTCGATAGGAGACAACCGCCCAACTCCCATTCCCTTGGCGCTCTAGGAAAAATGAGGAAAGGAGAAGTTGAAAGCACGGCATTGTTGTCACAATTCACTCTATGTTTTAAAAAATAGCATAACTTCAACAATGTTAACCGCTGAGGAGCTACATACCTAGACACGAGAGAGTAACGACCATCCTCGTTCATGAGATTCGGGTTCGAATCTCCTTGCATGCGAATGATTTTTTGCACATTAGTGCATTCAAGGCGAAACCAAAAGGAGCAGTCATCAAAATGCATTATACATACATATTGAACTACGGGGTTATATCTCCGGGTCGCCTGTGGCGACTCCAAAACTGCCATCGCAACGCTACCACTCACGCTAAGGAAGAAGAATATAATTCTAACATAATACTAAAAACTACTTCATTCAAATAACTGTTTCCCAAAAATTAGTAAAATTGTAAAAGTATAATAATATAAATGATTACAGAAGACTTTTCGTCTTATAAATTGGAACCTGCATTTAAAATTCTTTTTTTTGGAAATCGTCGTTTTCGTTGGACCATTATTTCTCATTGATATTTGGAAGAGAAATTAAACTTTCAGGCGATATAATAGATTTCTCCTATGGACTCCCATTGTGTGATTTCCCCAATATTTGAATATTTGAAGTTTTGGCCATTTCTTACCAAATACAAAATTCAATGATGAAAGTTAGCCTAAGTAGTCAAAAGTAACTAAGTTGTACTTACTATAGAATTTGAAGTGAATATTCTCGAGCATAGCCTGAGACTTTGGCTGTGAAAATAGTATCCTATTACCGGCGTTGCTAGGACATTAAATGATGTGCGAGGTTTAAAAGTTGCTCAATTTCCGGTTCTTAAAAAATACGTGCCCTACACAAATACATTGAATAAAACTGCTTCAACCCATTGACCGTAGGATTTGCGAACGGCAGTCGACTCGCAGCATACGCAATTTCAATGGTTAACTATAAATATTAATAAACTTTGAAGAGGGTCGTAATTTTGATAAATTTGAGGGGCAGAGGTAAAACATCCCACAAGCGAGTAGATATATTGTACGAAATCCCCCTCTTTAACAAAAATCCGCACCGCGATATCGTCTCCTGCGCTCAAGAGCGCCAAATTATTTTGCCAAGCCACGAAGGGCAATCCTCTTTAAAGGGAGGAAGAAGTGGGAACGAAGGTGAAATCAAAATGAACATCTGCGACGTCCGCTCGTTCGGAGCCAGCGACAGCGGAAGGGTCCTTGACACAAATGACAATATTTACAGACTTCACTTTCGTTAAAATTGGGCGCCCATGGTTCTTGGATCATCACATCTATCCCCATCACCAAGGCAGTCAAAACATCGTAAAGTCGAGCAGTGCCCACCATTAACTCCCATCCACATTCAATCATGAAATAGATAACGTGTCCCAATATCAGTAGTTCCATATCACTTTCATTTTGATTTGAACGAATACTAACAAAAGTTTCCATAAATTAAAGCTCCAAAAAGGCGGCTACAAAGGCGATACTTCATTTTCCAAGTAAAAATGCCTAGGACGCTGAGGCCACAGAGATAAAATTCAGCCGAGGGAAGTGCAGTAGCCCTAATTTCTTATAAGTATCGACAAATACCGAAAATATATTCAAACCATTAGCATATGCATTTGATGGCTGTTTCCGAATAAAATATTTGATTTTTGCCATCCAGCTACCGTCAAGAATCAAAGTCATGTTAATCATCGAATCAATCAAGGAATCAGTTATATAAATCACGGGTCGGACCACTGAAATTAGCCCGACGATAACCGTACCCACAGTCATCCACTAGGATAGTGGATTAGCGGAATTCCCCGGAGGGAACAGGCGTGGAGGAGATAGGCAGAACTCACGTCCTTCCCGTGAAATCGAGCCACCGAAAAAGACGAGGCGGGGGATACATATTCTTCGACAAAAAAATGTGACTGCTTGGAGTCAGATATAATGAAAAAAATGTTTTTAAGGAAAAGGAATGCAAGCTACTAAATTGGAAGCGATGTGACAAAATTAGTTGTGAGGGCGCGAAATAAAAGTTAATACATCATCGGCAATCTCAGCTGCGCCCGAGAATGGAATCCCGAAATAGACCTAAGAGGAGGGAGGAATCACGCGGTCAGGTGGAAGTAATGCCAACCCGAACTTGCGGACCCGCTCAGTCCCAAGGTTCACCACTGTTTAGGGCGACCCGCCAAGGAAAGCGGAGCCGACTTCTTGGAAAGCCTGGAAAAGTCAATTGCACATGGGTGACGGCAGCGACTGCGGGCAGTAGTATTCGGCGACATTGAGAATTCAAAATACAAAACGATACTGAATGAACTCTTCGATATGGAGAAGGGGTAGAGACTTCGTGTTCCCCCGAGAAGTTCCATCTAATGATGAACCGCCAACAGGAGCCGGGAGTCACTTCCCACAGTTCCGCAATGCGCCATCCAGGGGGGTGCGAACATATAGTTATGGGTTTACCGTTTATATTTTGCCCGTCTAAAATTTATTAAAACTATTTTTTACACATGCACACGAAAAATCACCCAATGGTCGCGGCTAGACACCACTCGTGTAGCACCTCTCAAAATATCCACTCGTCAGTTTTTTCCACTGAATAATGACAATACAAAATTCAAGTAGCACACCAGGAATTTGAAATGATATCAAATACGAAAATATTTTAAACATTCACCTTGTACACACAACTTTGTCAAAAACCCAATTTTAGGCTTGAAAAAGTTATTAATGTAAAAACATAAATAACGCCGACATGGTCAAGGACGAAAAAATATATTTTGTGCAAATTAAGATATGCATTAATTCTTCGAGGAATAAAAGAAAAATCTCTGCCCAATCAAGAAAAGAAGAAGAGAAATTATTATAGAAGGCGAATTCAGCAGATGATTTGTATCTGAAACAATATTGTCCCGGTAAAGAAATGCCTTTCAAACATTCATGATTAATAAACAGTAGTGAAGACAAGAAAACAGCTAAATGAAGGAGTAAAAGATGGAAGACGGCTGATTTAAGCCTAATTGATTTGCTACTGACCAGCAAGCTAAACAAGAGTTATTGGCAAGTATAGGAACAGCAAAACTTGCTGGTAGTCTCCAGTGGAGTAATTAAGGTTATTGAGTTTAAATCAAGCATTGATGAACAGGCAAAGCTACCGAAGGACTCCCAAAAGTATCTCAGCATCTCGATCCCATCTCTTCTGTATTATTTCCTTCCCTTGCATCACGCTTTTCACAAGTAAATATCACCAGGATATGTTACTCTTAAAGATTATAAAATCAAATCGTATACAGAATGAACATTAGTCAATAAAAAACCAAATTAATAAGAGTAGTATAATATAGAAAACAAGGTAAATCATTACTGTAGGAGGGCAAAAACTAGAGTTGAAAAAAAACATTCCTAGGATTAAACTGGAGGGTTGGCAGGAGAACTGGCTTTCCATCCCAGGTTTGACACCGGGAGATTTTTTATTAAATTTCAAGTCCTTGTTGGGAGCCATGTAGAGAACATTTCAATCATAGAACTTCATGAGTCGGATGGTATATACATTAAACTCTGATCCCCTAAGCACCTTTCACTAAGAGAAGGTTAGTGCTAATACCAGGTTTCTCTCTACCCTTCCATCGCCAATGCAATTCATTCCATAGCAGCCAACCAACTGGTCTACAACAGTGCTAATGATGCCCGTTGCCAGTCACCTCTCGCAAATAACAAACCAAGAATTAGTTAAATGCCTAACGGAAAATTGGCTGAGGTAAGGAGGTTTAGAGGAGAACTGGGAAAAAAGCTTTAATTAAAATTAAATAACTGGTCTCTCACATGAGGGGATGAGAGTTAATTGGAGACATTAAGAATGTGGATGCAGAGGAGATTGTCAAAAGGATAGAGAGGAGGACGAACAATAAAATACTTGGAATGCTGGATGAGGAGAAAAGGCTTCAGGAGGAAATTAGGAAAGGGTGGAGGAGATGAGAAGAGACCTTATAAGAGGGAAGAGATTATGAGGACCATGGTAGATGAGAGGACGTTGAACCAGCACTCAAGAGAAAGAAAGAGAATATGCTTTAAGGATGAGAATCAGAGAGGTACTACATACCACACAATGAAGAGAGAAATTGCACTCTTACGTAGGTGAATACAGTGGTAAAAGATGAGCAAAGCTATAGCTCAGATGAAAGTTTCTGAAGCCCAATCACATACGAATAAGAAGGAAAAGCAGAGAGGTTGATAGTGATCGCATGTACTCTTTGTGAAGTTGCAAAAGATAATGTCCACTTTCATTTACACCTTCTAGAAGCTACAAATAAGAAAGGATCTGGAGAAGAGAGTTATTACCCCATATCAATAGGCTAATTATAATAGAGCAAGCAGTAGATAATTGACCAATGTCAGATGATTTCACGTTGATGATAAATGCAATTTTCAAGTTTGTGGAAAGAAAAGCAAAATCTGACTGATAAAGGTTCATAAGGCTAAGAAAGCAGATGAAACAGAACAATTGCTTATTATAAGAATAAAATGTAAGAGAAGAGCAACCAACATAATTTGTTCATTACATGCCAATGAAAAGTTTGACAACTTATCTTATAAGCTTATGAAAATACCTATGAAGTGTGATGATAAAAGATTGATAAATGTTCAAAGCAGAGGTGAGTTGGAAGTCAGGACATCTCCTAGTTGACAGTGATCGAATGGGCTTGGAAAAGAGGACAGGGGTGATTACCATGGTTTCTGATGAATTATGAATACATCAGAGGAGCATTTATGAAGATGAGTTGGGCTAAAAGAGGAGAGACATGAGAGCCTGAAGGTGTCACAGATTGTTTTGTACAAGAATAAGAAATGACCACACTAACATTGAAGGAAAGAGTAGTTAATATAATGAATTCTGCTTAGGGAATTATAACTTTAAAATATAGTGTAGAAGGACGCACTAAGACAAGTAAAATACAGTTGCTATACATGCTCCATTTGAGGTCCCTCTTAGAGACTTTTACAACCAATAGGTACTCTTCACATAGTAAGACATTTTCCACTCTGGAGACCATACACTCATTTGAAGAGACGAAAAAAAGAAGAATCGTAGTCCACTTAAAACATGTTTTCATGAGAAGGCCTTGACGTACTCGAGCATCGGTAGTTTCCAACTTATCAGAGCCATTAACGATGGTCAACTACAACTCTGACCTTAAATAGACCTTGATCATTACACCGGTCACCATACATTTGCATTCAATCCCTGTACTTCGCTTGTAATCCTCCTTATTTTGCAAAAAAAAGACTCACAATTCCAATTGGGTAACAAACTGGGAAAAAAATGTAAAACACCGTTAATGAGCTAATGAAAGAAAAGTAAACCGTAAATGTCAGTCTTGAGGTAACTGGTCTAAATATTGTTTTGTAAAAAGCCAGTACCGTAACTTCCCAGTCTCACGTACGCAACTATTAAGAATACTATGACGTGCGGAAAACTGATAAATATGTTCATATACTGAAACCTAACACAGTCGCATATCAAGGAAGTTCTACGGCGCATATCATGGAAGTTCTACAGCGCAGAATCAGAGGAAGGAATAATATTCCGATGAAAGTTACACCGAAATCGAAAGTGGGAGAGGGGTGGTAACATGCTACTGGCGTACGTGAGGAACGAACGAAGGTGTCTCAAAAGAAGGGAAGCAGCACGAAAAACGAACGTTTAAACTCTTAACTGGAGTACACTCACGTCCCATTCGTACACTACAAAGCTTACATAATCTTATTTCGAAATTAATCAAGAAAACCATGAAAATTGATGGAAATATTGAGTTGCTGACGTTTTAGGTACAACACAGATGAGTTGATGCTTCGTTGAACACCGCTAAAAACAAAATAACGAATAAATCAGATGTTATTTAAGGTCATTTGAAAGCTGACAGGCAGAAAAAATACATACAGGCTATTTACCCCGAGCCTAAAAACTTAGAAAGGCACCGTGACGTAAACCTTTAAATCTCCTCAAACTTATAAATTTCTTCGTACCCCAATCCAAGCTTCACGCACATGGAGCGGATTAAAAACCACTACAGATGTGTTCTTCGAATTAAGACTCGACAAATAACTCAAACAGTAGCTGGCATACACTATAGCAACATTAAACGAGTTCAAACTTAAGACACCTTTCCATGTCATAAAATACATTGCAATTATCGGTAATTCATAAGATGTAGCTGTTATCCTCCAAATCACAATTACTCCAAGACAATTTCATTAAATTGAAATCATAAATTCATAGACCGAAAGCAGTCTCCAATTCTACTTTTTACTCAAAGAAATTCCGTGTAAAGACACTCCTAACCGCTTCAACATCGCGTCGACGATCTGGTTCCGACAATTTACTATCAAAGATAACACTCACCGGCTTTTTTTCTTCCACTTGCAGCATTTCCACACAATATTTATGAATATTCCAGCAACGTCTGACCTTTGGATATCTGAAACGTCCTTCACAATTTGCCTTCTACCGTAGTTGTTCACCAATCACGCACTCGCGGCAGCATGGGTTCTGCTCAGCATAGCGCCGTATCAGACGGTCTTAAATGCAACTACCAACTCGAACCCGGTTAATATGGATAGTCATTATGTCAGACCAATAGCATAAGGTATGAATGTTTTGTTATTTACCAATTGTTTGTAAACTTGCTAACTTAAAAAATACCTTAAATTATAATTTTTCACCAACAAGATGATAAAATAGCCCCAATTTTCTACAAAAGAATCTCTTTAAAAACTACTAAGCCTTGAAATAAATATTCTCTCGCTTAATAAAATTATTTTTTCCTTCCAAACATTCCGATTCATAGATATGGATAACTTCAGAAAACAGAAAATCGCAGTGCTTCTATCATTGAATCTAATTTTGTTTCCACGCTTTAAGTTTATGAAACTTACCATCGAGATTACAAATGGAACCAACTGAATAATTTAATTTTCATTTATTCTCCTTCCCATTCAAAGTAAGAAAATAACCATTCCCCAGTCTGAAAATAGGTTGGACATGAGAGGTTAGACGGCAACAGGTTACAACGGTGAGAGGAATCCGCACCCCTAGCTCAGGAGCGAATTACTTTTATATTGCCAACAACAGTTTTACAGGAAGTCACATTCTGTCCTCCCGGGCGTGTTAGCAAGTAACAAACATATTCGGTCAGGGGAGCCTCCGTTCAATACTACGATAATTTTACTTTCTAGAAAAACTAGAGATATCTCGCATGCTCTATACTTCATAAATCCCACGGCATTATCTGGGTTACTGCGCGTGAATTTATGGGGATTATTTCGCAGATTTTTATCAGTGCTAACGAAAAACAAAAATCACCTAATAAATCGCATTATGTACCATCACGTGTATGCTGAAACAAACTGAAAAGCAATCATTCAGTCGAAAAACGATTTGCTATTCCTCCGCGATAGTTCCACGATTGATAAAGGAGCTTACGAATACTTTGTATGAATTATATTCTTGTACTAGCACATCTAGAACTTGAGCGCATCGTGCAAAACATGTATCACACTCTACTTTCAGTGATTTGGGATTAAAACGAAAGAGTTCCAAGAGGTATATTAGGACGAGAAGGCTAAATAAAGAAAGCGCTTTCTCAGAACCTCCCTGCACTTTTCTACCGAGGAATTTTCAATAATAGCCACGTCACCTGTACTCTCCAATTATCAACTCATCGTTTCATGTATACTATACCTGTTCTAGCATCTTCTCTTCCATCCATTTCATACCGCACTTTTTTCTTCTTTTTTAAACTTTTACCTGTCTCCGTCCAACCCTCATTTCAGAAGTTTCCAATTTCTTCTCATCCAGTAAGGGCTACTACTCTAAATAGTCGCAATTAATTAATTGCTCGAGCTCTTTCACACTCGGAAATAGGGCGTTAATCAATTATGAACGGAAGGCGAGTAATAATTACCTACAACCGTATTTTTTTTCTTTCAATTGAACTTCATGTAGCCTCCTCGTCACCCTTGTTCCAGACGTCCCGTTTCCTAAATACATTTGGCAAATCACAATCCATCAGCTCGTCGACACTTAAAGGTAGAAAAAGTAAAAACGATCCATCAAAATACACCCTGACAACCGGAATACTGCTGCGAATTATAACCCACGCGCATGTGCATTTCAATTAATTATGCGGCTTGGTACTTACAATGCCAGTGTGGAAGAGGGTTCTACCATCCGTCGGCGGACGCTAAAGATTCAAGGAATTCCTGTGCGCTGTCACAATTGTTATAGGGATTCGTGGAATTGATCGGATGCGCTAGGGACACGCAGAAATCGGATTTTTCTTCGCGCTTCTCTCCGTAAGAGACTCGTAACCAATGGAGCTGCAAAGCGTCATCGTTTGACGAACGGTAAGTATTTCGGAGCAGCGATAAGCAAAAGGTGATTTCATTCGGCCTAGTGAACGGTACCGACTGGCCAGTGCTTGGGACTACGTGCACGCACCGAAATACGTGCTTTTCCTCGAATTTCACGATTTGAGCAGAATCAAAGACAATGCCTCCAACGGAATCCCCTGCCAACGGGAAATGTCATGACGGGATACACAGTTACAGGTCTTACAAAATGAGAAAATCATTCGGTGAGTACAATGAGCCTTTTGACTTGCAGTTGTACGAATCAGCTGGTGGAAAAATAAGCGCAATGCTGAATTACTTGCTTATTTTCTTGCGCGAGATTTAAAATTCTTGCTGCTTTGCATTCATTGATATCCTGCTTGTGAAGATAACTTTGGGTTTAGAAAATATTAATAATTACCTCACACAATGAGTGACGTGACTAGACTAACGATTACAATCAATTTTTCAATCCAGCGACGCGTAAGGAAGAAGTCAATGCCATCAGGAAAAAGTTCCCGACCAAAATCCCCGTAAGTACTCCACAGAAAAGACGATGTGTCTGTCGAGCAAGACATGGGAACATTTGCTTTTGGGCTTTTCCTCATGCCCTATAATAACTTTTTTGTAATATTCCATGTCGCATGACCTGCATACTTTCCCCTCCAAAACTTATCAAAATCCAGCCGCGTTAATAACCTCGCGACCTAAAACTGTCCCAACTTTTGAGTGGAGATAAAATCTTAATGACTTCGGTGGAAACGTTTTCTACAAAATATTTTTCAACCTTTCATTTAAATAAATCCTGAGCTCAGCTATGTTTCACAGCCGTGGACAAATTCCAATCTTGCACCTAGGTAACTAATTTACGATTTCCTCACGGTAAGACAGAAGACTAATTCACTGCAGTTCCATCTGATTATCAGGTAATTTTTTACTACGAGTGACTTACCTCTGTGACTGCCCGATGAGACTATCGTGTCCATATAAGCTGACTCCAAGTCCAAGGAAGCCCTTTGGGAGCAAAAATTGTGCCTTAAAAGTATTACAAGGCACATACAGTAGCAGTCTAGTTAAATTGCATGGCATGTACTCTGATGATTAAAATGCAGTATTTCTCCACTTAATTTTAAAATTTGACAAAATATATTGGTATAACCATGATTTATTAATTACATGGAAAATTGAAAATACCGGCAATATTTTTACCCTGACCTACGAAATAATACAATTTTTTTTGCAGGTAATAGTTGAGAGATATGAAAAGGAGAAAACACTCCCTATGCTCGACAAAACAAAATTTCTAGTACCAAAAGAGATAACCATGTCACAATTTGTTTCAATAATCAGGTAAATAGTGATACATAGTTGCCTATAATTTATGATTACAATGAATATATAATGCTGTGTGTAAATTTGCAGAAATAGAGGTGAACTGAAGAGCCATCAAGCATTTTATCTTTTAATTAACAACAGAAGCATAACATCCATGTCCAAGACTGTAGCACAAATATACAATGAATATAAAGAAGAGGATGGCTTTCTATATATCACATACGCTTCACAAGAAGCATTTGGAGGAGAATGATGCTGGAAAACTTTCTCTACGCCTTGTAAAAGGTAATGATTATTGTAGTGTTTACATTTACAAAAATCCTCAAGTTTTATCCTCATTACTAATGAGACAATCTTAGTCAAAAAGCCAAAATTAATTCATAATGTCATTCACTGGAAGTTGAGTTTACCAAAATACATATGATGACTCAATAATGTACGGCTCAAGATTGCAGATGTGCCCGTAGGTGGTGTGATGCCACTGTCAAACTCATTGATGGAAACTTTAAGACAAAGTGTACAGTTTAGGGAAATGGGAATATACCATTTTATTTATGTTTATGTTATGTTTAGATGTTGATCCGAGTAAAATATATTTAAATGAAGGCGAATCATTTTAAAAGAGAACTTCTTCCAGGCTAATACTATTTACAGCTCTACCATTCAATATCTTACTTCAATGACATTTAAATGTAATAAACACCCATAATCATTGAAATACTGTAGTTTAGAGGATAGGAGATGATTGCTAAAAAAAAAAGAGTATGGAAGAATGAATATCACATTTTGAAGGAGAGAAATGCTGAGAATCTTAGGACACCCTGGTATTGAGGAATGGGACCACTCAACATGACTGAGAATGAGTGAGGGATAACAGGAAATCAAATTACCTTCGAACATGAGATTTAATTTCAACCAGTTTAATCCCCAAGGATGGAATTTAAAGTTCATATCCAATACAAAAGAAGATCCTAAACAACTTCTAATATTTTGCTTGGATGTTATCTAATCACTTTAGAGGACTTTCTGCTAGTCCTTTAGTTCATATCAAAGAAAGGATTATCAACACTGAAACAAAGAAATAAAAATTTTAACTCTGAATTGAAGGTGTGCTTGAGCATGTAAACGCTTATAAAAATGGAATTTAATCTTTATAACATACCTTCCCAACTAATTCTATTCTATATCCAGCAGTATTTGAGGTACAAAAACTCATCCTTTCCGCACACAATAAGAGACCACAATAGAAACTGAGCTCTTCCAAATTCACTCTCATAGGACATGTCCCCATTTCACCTCCAAAACTTTTACATCTTTACACGGCTGGTGACCTACCACCCCCCGCCACACGCCCAAGCTGCAGCTTGCAGGGTAGTATGTAGATGTAGAATATAATACATTTGCTAAATGACATTTAAGTGGAATGGACACACTTATATACTCCTCAACATAGAGTAGTTTTGACTACAGGTAAAATTTTTAAGTCCTTTCTTTTTCAGAATGAATTTTTTGGCACTGAGGTCAAACTGCTATTTGGAGCCAAGGAAAAGAAGACTAGGTGATGTCTGGACCATTCACATTCTTGGTGCTCTAACAGCATTCTCCAATTTTAACCATGTAACGTAAATGGTGAAACAATTTTTAACTACCAGTGATGGTGATGCAATTCTAATTTATTTGAGGAGTATAAAGACATTATCAGTGAAATTAAGTCATGTATAAATTTTAATAAAAATATTTGATATTTACAGTGCTGCTCATTCTTAGCTAGACCATTCTAAAAGGCATTGGATACATTTTAAATGAGAGGGACTGCCTTTATTAGAATCTCAACAAGTAAAATGCAATCAAAGAAAAATTATTTTTAAGAGTGTTTAATTTAAGAGTTTGAGATAATCTTTTTACTAATTACACCTGAGCTAAAACGTCAAATTAAATTTATCAGAATAAAAGCAAATAAAAAGGACCTAATGGAACCACATTATGATTAAAAATATTTCACTTTTTAAAACTACCGTTTTTTATTAAAACGGACCTAAGTTTACAATTTACACAGCCGTTGTCAAGGTAACGACGGGACATTGCAAGACCCTAACATACAAAAATTTCAGGGGGCAGGAGGAGGGAAAAATTGAGGGGAATCATGAAAGGATATTAGAGGTGGGGGGTGTAATGTTATTCAAGAGGAATTAAGTCACAGAGGGGATGGAAGAAATGTAGGGTCATAAAAGAAGAGGGGAACACTTCATTCAAAACAGTATGAATATTGATTCTTGAATGAAAGATAATTTTCAATAGCTCTAGACATTCCAGTTTGTGTCCTATGCCCGGAGTGTGGAGGACTTAATGCATGAAATCACTGGTGAGGTCTTCTTCTAATAGTTTTTCACAAATTGAGAGGTTAAATATTTTAGTTAAACAATTTTTGTTTATCTGCATATGGAACATTAATAGGGCCAACAAATGCACTGAACATTAAGAATTATCACAAATAAGAATATAAACACCACTTTCCAAGTACACGAAGTTTGTGCAGTAAGTGCTTGATTGTATACCTCCATGTTATATACCAGTATATCACCATGACTTTTTTCATTATTATTCAGATCATTCATATAGAATGGATACTTGAACCAACACCCAGGGACTAAAGTAGCATGAATAGTAAATAGCACCAAAGAGATTAGAGGTAGTTTCACAAAAATTATAGTAAAAAAATTATTAAGGCATGCAATGAAGGTGAATCATTTTAAGACTCACTATTTCCTTGCATGTTAGCATGAGCAGTTCTCTAAAATAACCAAGGAGTTTTATTAAGTACTTAACCATTAAAAAACCTAAGAGCCAACAAATACCTTGAATGCAGAACAAATAGGAAGCCACACCCACCTCAACAGGCACCAGTTAATGTCAGTCGCCAAACTTTTGTCAAGACATAAGACAAGATTGACAAATTTTAGAAATAAGAGACTTGTATTATTCTACAGTTTAATTCACTGAACAGTCTTGGCATCATCACCAGAAGAAACGTAACTGTTTCAGGTTGAACCTGTGGAAGTTATCGATATTCTTGACAAATAAAAATAAAACTTCCACAGATTTATGCTTATGGCAGGTATTGTTCCTCCTTAACTTAAAATGTCCCAGTACATTCAATGGAAAATAGGCAAGCTCCTTGGAAACAGGACATTCAAGAAAGTGCACTGGCAATCTGGCATATAAAGGCTAATGTGTATGCTGCTAGAATGCAATACTGTGTACAACAGCCAGACTGGCTGAGCAGCTGAGCCTTAAATGAAGAGCAAGGGAGTTCAAGGATACTCCCAAATGGAGGACACACCCTTCAATTTTACAAAGCAACAGCTCAATAGTTCAAGGATACTCCCAAATGGAAGATACACTCTTCAATTTTAGAAAGCAACTGCTCAATAGTGGTTGCACCAGTAATTTCATCCTGAAGTTATTATACCAGGTGGAAAAAGGGGAATAAATGGGACACGCTGAAGATAATAGAAATTGTTAAACACACAATGATCACCAATCCAAGGTTATATAATGATTTCCTGATCAACCACCCATCCCTTTTACAGGTCACCACCTACTTCCCTACAAAGCAAACCTCCTCCCTAAACCCATGTTTTACTTTCCTCATGTGCCCTAATGCCTTTAACAGTCTTCTCCCTCCTCCAGGGCCTGGCCGTTGAGCAATATATATACTTGCTACTTGAAGACCCCTCTCTATAGCACTTTGGTTTTGGGGCTGCACATATACGAACTGAAGAACCTTGCACACAACTGTGACAAGGAGTGATGAAACAAACTGTTCCACATAAATTAATCTGAGTAAGATTACTAAGTGTTTCTATCATCACAAAACAACAGACTATATTTACCACTTCTTAGAGCTAAACACAACTACTTGAGTACCTTAAGTATTGTTTCAATTAAAACATTAATGCACCCCATGAATCTATTTTTTTCTCCTCTCTCTCATACTCCATCCTGCACATAATGCAGAGGTAACTGCTAAGCGCTATCACCACACAACAGATTATGCAGCATACCACTAATATAGCAGCCAAAAGAAGTAGAAATGAGAACTTATAAAAATAAAGTAAAAGCAGTAAAGGAGATACAAGAGACAAGGTCAGTAGGCACTCATATTTCAATGGTACAGGGGTTCAAATGCAGAAGGAACCCCACCGCACATCCTAGAGGACACAAGCTGTACTTTTATGGGCACAAAACTCTTCTATGGAGCCAAAGTGGCACAAGAAAGGGAACCACCCATCACATTGATGTAGAACTCCACGCAATGCCTTGAGTCGTAGGATCATTACCTTAGTGATCAAAACAACCTCTGTGCAGGATTTTTTTATGGATGACACACTAAGGTTGGACCACTAAAACGGGTGAATTTTCCTCTATAAATAAATTGAAGATGAATTCGATTTTCACGAAATTTCATGTGATGATGAAGTTTAGCAGACTAAGTAGATATCAACAGATAGGAATCTGGTCTATAACCTACCGCAGACATTATCACAAATAGTATAGGTCATGGGAGAGAATAAAAGAAAAATATTTCATTTCCATGCTAGTAGTTACTCACTCTTATTGTAATGATAAAGTATGCACTTGGCAAGTCTTTTCATAGCAAAGAACAATGGGATTCCACTACTTCATAAATTACACATTTACCATTAATATCACTTTATATACATAATCACAATCTCAGCATAATCTGGATTGATTAACAGATTCTCAATGCTAATTGAAAACCATAGAGTCTTTTGCAAAAGCATAGAAGTAATGAAATTCCGGTTCATTGGTGACGATCCCCTAATAACAAAAAGATCAGTCACCAGATGTCACATTTTGGGCAGCAGCCACTAACTCGTGATGAATTTCTCTAGCATATGATACCTGAGCCCTGACAGTGGCAAGAAACTGAGAATACGTAAGCACTGGTGATCCTCCACTGGATGGATCACCTCCTTGATTGCCTCCTGCAGCAGCCACCTGAGCTGCTGTTTGTGTTGGATTGACAACTGATGGTGAGGCTTCAGTTCGAGTGAGTGCCACAGGCAGTGGGAGATATCTTTGGCTGCTTCCTCCCTGAGAAACGCATGCTATAGAAGTTTTCTGAAAAATAAAAGAATAGTTTCGCGTGGCTTCGTGAAAATATCCTATGACCATCAATACAAACTATTGGCCACCAAAATTATCAACACGTTCACACAAAATTGGTGTCTTACGAAAACAAGTCTCAGGAGAGAAAACATGGCTACTTAATAGTGATTAATGAAAAGCCAATTACAATCCATGTTAGATGCAACGACAGAGCCAACTTTATAATAAAGCTAGAGATCAAATAGACTTGACTTATCCGTAAAATATTAACGCATATTCCACTGGTTCTCTCTCTTGACAAATTGAGATATTACGATAAATCTAATTAATGTAGTTTAGTTTATTGATAACTTACTAAATGGAGCTCAATCTGGTCACAAATGGAATAAAACTCTTCAATGTTTTTGTCGAATCTCGGTAATGGAACATCCACTCCTTTTCTGAAATTAATTCGAAACGAAATCAGTAAAAAAAATAATGCGAGAGTTCGATAACCTTAACTGTTGATTGTTCACTCACAGTGAGCCGATGTCAACAAGACTGTTTTGGTGAAAAGTTTGCGCTGCTGTCTTGAACACGGCCTAAACAAAATAAATCAATTATGTGTCACACACGGAAGTAAATCACCATCATTTAAGAGAGAATTAACATTCTTACCATTAGGGACTCTTTCAGAGCAGGCATCAATGACTTCACTTTGGATATGTTGTCCAGTCTTTCTTGCTGCTGAGGTATTTGCTGCTGGGGCGGAGGGCCTTGTTGTTGGGGCGTACCTGGTTGCTGTTGCTGAGCTTGGATATTCATCTTTAACCATCAACGAAGAAAAACTCTTTCTTCAGCGAGTAGAAATCGACTGCCTCTCTCTCCAAAGATAGGAGTGAATAAAGGCTCCTTAGTCAAATAAGTATTATATGTTCAGGAAGGTTAAGACTTTCA
This sequence comes from Ceriagrion tenellum, assembly GCA_963169105.1. NCBI lineage: Eukaryota > Metazoa > Arthropoda > Insecta > Odonata > Coenagrionidae > Ceriagrion > Ceriagrion tenellum. The sequence continues at coordinate 58,356,008 of OY720632.1, read as the reverse complement.
TCTTCAGGGCAAGAAACAACCAAATACCAACGAATCTGGACTAACAAAAACAAAGTAAACTAGAGCTTCTAACGTAAACAACATCAACACGCCATCGCCAACATTGCGGAAGCTGCCTCAGCGCCCAAGATCCCGAGTCTGAACAAGTGAATAACGATATGAGGGTTATAGAGGAGCGAAGGTTATTTGCAACAACTCATACAACCAAAATCATCCAAATACTGTGCATAGAGAACTCTTATCACTATAAGCTCCTCGATGCCAAAATCATAAGAGGCTCCGCCAAAGACAAGGTGATTTTATCTTTGTTTTGCTCGTTAGGTACACGAAAGTTTTGTCATGAGTTCATACCGATGTTATCATCATATTGAGGATTTGAGTATAGCCAATGTTAATGGTGTACAAGGGCCTTCTTTTTGCTCTTGCTGGCTTCACACCGGCAAATCCATAACTGGGACGAAGTAAAGAATATATGTCGCGCGCAAATGCCTATTAATATTACGGCTAAACTGCGGCTTTCGTTGACCGAATTTATTCTTATTATACCTCCTTTTCAGCAGGATTTAAGCTCATACCATAAATAAATGAAATCATTCTTATATTTCCTCTCAATAACTTAGTGAGGAAAATGGTAGAGAGAATGAAAGAAATAAATGGAAGGTATAAGATGTGACATAGGAGATTCGAATACCCTCTTGGAAGGATACACATACTGCATATATGGAAGACTGGTGAAGCAACTTTTTTTCAGTGCTGTGAGTAGTTGTAGCTGTTCGGTCAGTCAAGGATGATGACTCCGGTACTTCAGAGCATATGGTAAATTGTGAAAAAGAGCTAAAGAATAAGACTGATTTTGAGTAGCCACATGTCAAGAGGCGCAATAAAGGAGTGTAAGAGCATGGTTGTGATTATTTCAAGATGATTGCACACCATTGCGCAGGTTCATCGGAATTGCATGGGTCCAAATGATACAACCTAACGGCCCTAGGAAACCCATTCTTATGAACCCTAGAGAGGTTTCTTTCTCCTCACCAACATGCCGAACACTTCCTTATTTTCCTCCCCATCCACCTCCCTTTCACCACCGTCTTCGGTTTCACCCAAATGCCTGCATTTTATACTTGCCCTCTGATCTCAAATGAGTCCACATTTCTGCTCTGCACAGGGCTACATTCTATGCTCAACTCTTTGCCTACCTTTTCCTTAATTTTCTACGCCTCTTCTCCACTATTCATCTGGCCTCCCATTACTGACTGCATCATTCGCCAATCTTTGTATTTACTACTCATGTAATAAAATTGCTCTCCTCACTCCAGTTACACCGTCCTTCTTATATGGTCAGCCTTGCTTCAAAGCCTTGTCCTATCAAATCTCATTACTCTCGTTTCATTTTAATATTTTCTCATAATTCTGCACCGTACTATAGGGTAACTTTGATCACAAAGACGTTTTTTTGAAAGAATCAGAAATTTTAATTTGAAAGAAAAATTTACACTTATTTTAGAATAGTACCTGTAAAGGTGGAAGTACTTGAAGGTATAAGTTGGTAAAAAAAAAGTTTTATTCCAAACAATAATTTCATGGACAAAGTCACCCCATTATATGGAACCTACTCCACTGATTGTCTAATGCAGCTATCAACCCTTGCAATCTTTTGAATGATCTAATAACCAAAGCTGGGTCATGCTTCCTTTACCAGCTGTCATCATACTTTTATTCTACATCTAGCTCTACACATTCCTATTTATCTAGTATATCCTCAGCATAAATGTTATAAAGCTAGTATGACAAATGTCAGCCTGTGACTGATGTCTGCCTCCCTGACTCTCTGCAGCCTTTCTTACCATGTAAAAGTTTCCCTTGAGCTTCCTCTCTCACACATCTATGTACTCTTATTTTTATATGTTCCTCAGTTTTTCTCATGATATGATTTTCATAAATCAATGAAACAATCAAAAATATGTTAACATCACTCTAGGTTCCTATCTGTATGGTTTCACAAAGCCACTATAGCATCCCAGCCTGACTTCCACTGCCTAATGTCACTCATTAACGACCTTCTCTATAATACTACACATATAATTCGTTGAATGAGAAATTATTATAACCATATGGTATACATATGCATTTTGATTCTTCCGTCTTCACAAGGATAGAGATCCAAACTTTACACTCCGTCCTCTGGCCATACTACTTCAATGTAGATATTAAAAGATACATGCAGCTGTCTCTTCCCAGTGAGATTGGTGAGACCTGGAATATCTCAATTTCATTGAAATGGACATGGATGAAGTCAAGGGGGGCAGTTGTCTCCCCAAATCAAGTTCCTAAATAAATGACAAAAAGTAGAAATAAGATGTACGCAGGGAAAGGATGGACTTGTTCATAATTGGTTTTAAAATTTTTTTACATAGATTAACACGTGCCACAGCAGCATGACTTTATTTAGCTCCTCCTTTAGGTTGATCAACCTTATTATTGAATCAAAATTTCTGAAACATTTTGGTGTAAGGTGGGGGTCCTGCCCCAACCTATCCAAAATTCCTTTAATGCCAGCTATTTATCCTTTTTTATCTATACCAAACACTCACTGTCCATGCCTTAATGGAACAATTAACTTTCAACTAGTTACAATATGAAAATATCATCAATTCGTATTTCCTTCATACCACAAAATTCCTATGTATCAATCAGTTTTTAATATAGTAATAAAGCATTAGACATCTTTTCTCTAAGCATTTTTTAAACCAATTGGTGGAAAATATATTCACCATGTACTTGTGCTGTAAGTTGTATTAGGTCTTTTCAGCATCATTGTATGGCTCTAATAACAATGCATTGGGTTTCTAATTTTTGAGTTTTTGATTATACCAGTTATTAGTCAAAACCATGGCTGGAATAAATAAGGGTGGAATAAGCAAAGTTTAATTCCTTATGAGTACATGTTCCAAAAGTTACACCAGAAACCATCCTAATGTATGCTCAATGGCATTAAGGGTACCACAAACTGTGCAAAAGATGACAAGAGAGATGCGAGGAAAGAAAATAGAATAATACATATGCATACCTACATAAAAGGACATATGAACATACATGGAGCTGAATTACAGGCAGAGATGAGAAACCCAGAAGGTAAAGGAAATGAGGAGGGAAAAAATGGCAGTGAGAGATATTCAAGAACGATTGAACAGCAAGAAGGGTTGGGCCTGTACCTTAAATGTAAAATATGGACATGGCACCAATATAAATGCAATAGGCCCAAAAATAAAGGATAAAAAACAAATCATAATCTAAGACGAAAATAAATAAGGCCATAAGAATACTTGATAACCCTCTGAATAACTCAACTGCTTAAAAGATGGTCGGAGTCAGTGGCGTAACTATGGCGGGGATGAGGGGGATAGAACCCTTAAAAAATATATATATATATTCATATCACGGCAATCCTACTAGTTTGAAATCTAGTAATTACATGTTTTTATAAATTTGTAACTGTCTGTAACAAATATTAAATGTAGCCTGAATTGAATATAAGGTGAGGGATGGCAGTCTGAAGTTATTGTGAAGTTACCTAGTTCTGATTCTAATGCCAGAAAATAGTAGAGCAAAATAATGCAAGGACTAGACATTTAATTGTGCAAGTGGAAACGGTAGTCCTCGGCTGTTAATAGAACATTAGAAAATAGAAAACCAAAGTATTTTACAGGAAGATGTCAAGAGATTGCTTTACTTGACTTAATTAAGAATTACAGGGAAAAGTCTTTAGATAAAACTATGAAATATTAATTACATAGTAATAATATTTAGTTTCCATAATTTCAATTTGATTTTGGAAACCATAAAAAATGAGACAATACTCCTCTAAAATACTTGCTTGTCCTGTATCTTGTATATAACCACGTGTATTCTCAATATTTGTTCTGGTGCATCCACAGGATGGTTGACAAGGTGGTGAATAAATGATGCATTTTAAAGTCTTTCAGCACTCCACTGAATAATACTGTTTCTCATATTCTGAGCTGCCTCCCAGTAATGCCACTCACAATACCACTAAAGAAGAGAATATCAACTGAAAAAATGTGAAGATTTGGGATAGGGAATTAGTTACCCAAAAAAGAGTTTAGAATAATATTGTGTCCTGCTTGCCTTAGTGCAAGGGAGAAACCGAAAGAACACAAAGAATTATAGCCAATTCTTCCGGAGTTTCACAAATCATGTGCATGTCATTGGTCATCTTGTGAAATTTGGTTTCAACACTTCCATTATATTTAATTTATCTTTGTTCTCCTACTCCCGAGGATTGGTTCATTTTCACAACCAGAACCTTCACCTCCCCTCCTAATGCAGGTAAGGATGTACGTTGGGGACCTGAAAAGGATATATCCATCTGGATGAATGAGCACAGCTGGTTGCCTCGTTATTCCCTTAGAGATACACTAGCATGGCTTAAAATTCATGATTTTCCTGTAGAACATTTATAAATTCCAAACTTGAAGTATATGTGCATTTGCAACCGGTTTCCCTCCAACACTACAAAAGAAATGAAATTAAAATACTAAGACAAATGAAATTAATGCATGATCTCCAAATACAACTGTGAGCAGTTGAAGCAATTAGCAGTAGTATTTGGTACCACAGAAATATTACATCCTGAAACTTCCCTATGTAAGTAGCTGTATTCAAGAAAATAACTCGTAGCAAAATGTCATGCTATCCATAAAATCCTGATACATAGTGGTAATACAGAATTTATGACAGAAAATCAGTTGAAAAAGAAGAGATGAAACAGTTCATATAGTTCTGCTAAGAATCATAGATGAGAGAGGGTTAATCATTAAGGACATGGCTACGGAAAAGAACTACCAGAAAGTACACAATTGATATTGTAATCTAACTCAAAGATACTGAAAACAGATATGTAACCCATTGTGGTTGGATCACACGCTAACTTGTTCTAATACCCCATACTAGAATGCCAAATGTATATATTATTTATTGTTCAAGTTGTTATGGTTTTGCTTCTGTTTATATACATAATTAGAACAAGTCTTAGATCATACATATGCGTGAGATAAGCTATACACTCTTTTTCCGGTGTGTTTGGTGAGCTTCACTGCATGCTAACATCTTTCACACCTAAATACAACAGATGCAGACTTCTGTGAGTAGTCAAATATAAAGAACACAGCACCATTTATACAGAACATACTCAAAGCTATTTCAGAAACTTGATCAATGAGGAAGGAGAATGGGGTAAATTGGAGATTTAGTACTGTATGTGAGGATGGAAAGAGGGAGCTAGGTGGAGAGGAAAACAAACAGTGTTGGACATTGAGAAAGAGGGCTAATGGGAGACACTCCCATAGGTAGCAGCAAATTTTGAGGGTTAACTATGGGGTTGAAGAAAGTGATGAGAGGAAGAAAGATAAGCAAGGAAGGCAGAGAAAAATATGAATTTTTGATTATTTGCAGGGATGAAAGGAATACAGTGAGTTAAAAGTACAGTAGGAAAACAGAAGTATTGAATTAGAGAAAATCACTGAGATACCCTATACATCCCCATCCCTCACTTCTTTTCACCCAATCTTCCCTGTCTCAAGTGCAACAGCAGCAAGTGAGTCCCTAATGCACCCTGCTCATGATTACCCTCCACCATCCCCTCAATTCATCCTCTAATGACATCCTATCCACCTCCTTGCCCTAACTCTTTCCCATCTTCCTACCATGAAATGTGTTTATATATAAATAAACAATCATTCATTCACACAGACAGCTTAGTGGCATACACATGTGTATATATTTCTTGTTGGCATATGTTAAGGCTAAAAGCTTTCCACGAACGTGGGAACAATAAAAACCATCACAGCGTGACAGCAAAAACACAGAACACAAACAGAGGAACACTCACTGGAGTGCAGAATTTTCACACTTTCATTAGTGATAGGAATAGCAAGAATGAGGATGTAGACTTCCTTCTCAGTCCTAGTGAACTAGAAAACTTAGGGAACTTGTTTCCCATTAAATTCCTTTCCCCCTCCCTCACACTGGAACTTCACTACGGCCCTTTCTTTTTTCTGCCCTGACACGAGCGGGTTAAAAATTCCTTTTGCAAACCATTCCTCAACCTTACCATCCAGCCCCTCAGCCCCCAGAAAGAAAAACCACTTCCCCCTCTCCTCACCATTCAGCGCAAATGACCTCATTTTTGTCTGGTATTGCCTTGAAGATAGAAGAAGACGTCCAAAAGCTTGTGTAGTAAGTGCTCATCTCTTTTTTTTTGCATTTACAAACATTTGTATTTTCACCAGATTGAAGACATGAAGTGTCAAAACTCAGGCTTTTTCAATAAACTCTTCCAGTGAAGTTCACGAAGTAATTTATTATTATCTCCATCATTAGCAAAATTATTGTGAAAACGAATTGTTGGAAAAGAACACCTAACTTGGAGAAATAACTGAAAGGACTGTCCATCTGTTCAGCAGATCATTATTGTAGACAAATGCAATTTCCTGACAAACATGATAAATCAAATTTGGCAAAATACATTAACTTTCTGAACTGATTAAGGAGTAATACAAAAGTATTTGAGAAAATTCTTCTAGGGTATTCTACTGGGTTTAATTTTCTAACAGTTCCAACCAGATGACTGCTCCACCATCATCAGGGCAACATGTCTGAGGTACCAAATACCCTGGGAGAATTCACTCACAGCATTCACCAGGAAAGAATGATATCTTTTTCAGCTCATATGTACTTGATAATCTGAGTGGCATTCCCTTCGAAGTTCAGAGGGAGGCTCGGTCTTTACCATATATTTTCAGCATTGTAGATTACTAGTTAAATAATTTCTCTTTCATCACTAAATAAACCATGATCGTCTTCACCATAACTTTTCCAGTAAATTAATGCAATCATTGTTAGGCACAAACATTCCCTGGTGTAAATATTACGGTTTGTGTATTGACCACCAAGATGAACCCAATGAATGCATCCTTATTGACACATTGATAATTTCCCACTTTTCTTTTACCTCTTCTCATCCATTATGGTCTTCAGCAGTAAGTTGCTCTTCAGCAATTCATTTTGCCACTTAAAATTTTCTCCATTCAACCTCCTTTTCTCTTCCCTCCACCATATTTAACTCCTTTTCATTCATCTTCCACTTTCCAGATTTGTTCCTCTTCTCCAATCCCAGGTTTCAAAATCCTCCCTTCTATGCTCACACCTCTCTCTCAACTTTCCATGAATCCTTATATCTCTAATTTTGTGCTAATTCCAGAAAGAAAATGAAGATATCTATTACTGATACGGAAAAAATATGATATAGTTGAAACATAACTACTTAAGGATTCCAAAACTATGTTCCTTTTAAAGAATATGATGTTGGAGAAAACTTCCGAGATGAACACCAGAATGATGTGATTTGGAAAGGCTTAGTTTCAAACCTTCAGCAATAAAATTTAGCTTAATTACAGTACTTAATTGAAAAAGAATTTGACCTTCATAATCAAGATGGCATGGTATGGACCAAAACTTTGAGCATCAACCTCACCTCTCAACATATTTGTACCGTCCCATTCACTTATAAGCAAAAATTTTTCTTCTAATAGGCTTCCAGCCCCAGAGTTCATATCAAATCTTATATCTAGAATAGCAGACGGCTAACCAATTAATTTTTTCAGTACATAATGTTTACTTCATGATGCAACTCCATTTAAGATTAAGGTCCAAACATTGTTAAACACATATGCACTATTGTAAAACAAACTTGATTCAAATAGGTAGGTACAAGATTCCAGTAGCTAAAAATAAATTTTCCTAATGAGTTTTTCTGTCTTCTCCACATGCAATTTATTTCATCTGAGCAACATTTATATGCAATGAAAATGAACAAGCTGTTGAGAAAATTTGAAACAGAAGTCATTAAGTCTTCTGCATACTGAGACTGTGAGCAAAATGCCTATTGCTTAATGAATTCATTGAAGCAATTCACGTCAATTTATTCAAATGACGAAATAACCAATAAGTAAAACTGAACTAGATCGCTGTTTATGGCAGTTAGCAAAATCACATTAATCACTGAAATGTCTACGAAACAGAGGGTGGTTATTTCTTCAGTATCTATAATTTTTGTAATAACTTCAAACATTCACCAATGATCTGATAGTGTACACATGGAAATTAATTTGGACAACATCCTCCCAATGCCAATAAATTGAATAACCTCCATCAAAAACCATGAGGTAACAATCTCAGCACATTATGTACACATCGTGCATATTATTTACAGTCATGAAGCAACTCTTTAAATACTGATGGATAGGATAAGGTAGCACACTGGCACTTGTGAGGTAATTTAGCACTGGGAAATATTGCTATCAAAATAATTGGATGCTAGCTATAAATACATTTGATGTTTATTTTGTTTTGTTGACTATAGCTATTACTTATAGTTTATGCAAAGAAATTATTCCCACACCAAGGGGAATTAATTCAAAGACATTTCTTCTTGCTCAGTCACTGTTTATACACAATAGAAGCTTGTTCATAGTAGACAGATACAATCAACTATGACATTTGAACTAAAAATGTGATACTTAGAGACTTTTATTGTTTCTAGTTCAGGGAATTGTCACATGTTATTCGAATGATAAGAAATTTTTGTCTCAAATGCAATGGCAAAAAATCAATAGGAAAATTAGCTCTATAATACAAAATTGAAGTTGACAGTCAATTTAAAAATCTTAATGGCTACATACATGTAAGTCATCCCATTAGGCTTAGTAAAATGGAAAATCTTACATAGTGGTTCCAAGCAAAACTTATTTGACACTTCGAACCAATGACATTTAGCTTCCCAGATTTACTGCCAAATTACAAGTTTTCTTCAGACCAGCATATGCTCATTTTCCTTCCATCAGGGCAAAAATTCATTAACCATTGCTATCACTTTTTAGAGCAAGTTGAAATGGGGTAGAAATAGACACGGGCCAAAAATGCAAATTATACTATTAGATGAGTGCTTCAAAGCATTGGAAAATGAGACAAACAGGCCAAAGAAGTGTTGATAAATCAATCCAAATAACCTCTCCTAACAAAATGTTTAAATATTATGGGCAAAAAATTTACAAAGGAAAATAAGACCATTTGAGGCTGGCTATGGGGAGAGTGCGGTGATTAACAACTGGAAGGCAACAAGTTCACCAGTATTGTGTTTCAAGTACAGTCAAACTATCATTTTCACATAAATAGACCTCCTTGCTAATTAACTGCAACCAAAAAGAAATGGCTGCTTAATAATCACACTGGATTGTTATCACCATATTTTCCATTCACCACCAACTACTCTCCTCTAGCATTTTCAAGGGGTAAGGGGAAATACTTAGATGCCAGGGTGTTTGAATTATACACACAACTGATACATGATGGCAAGGGAGACCAAAAATGCACAACCCGCAAAAACTTTCTTTTAAAATTTTTTACACTCATATTACCATCCACTCACACATGCACACGAGGTTGTTCCAGAACAATCACAAGGCTTGGGGAAGTAAACCTTTCAAACGTCTTCTCTTAGTTGACACCATTGCGAAAGACACTACACACATCACTCATTAAGACATCCTATTGTCTCCAGTTATTCCCACTACCTTGCCACTTGATCACTGAATTAGTCAGTCTGCAAACAGCCTATCCCTGCTATGAGGTCAGGCAGATGCGAGAAGCATGTCTGTACAGCTTGAAACGTTCACACATGCTATAATTTTCAATTGTAGATTTTGATGGCCTTCTCAAGATAATTGTAACGGGACCTCTTTGGTGCCTTGTTGACATGCTCCAGACCTAACCATGGCCTCAGGGTGGCACTCCCAACTGGGGAAATAGAAAAAAATAATAACTAAGCAATTCACGAAGAATTACACTGGATCTAAAGTGACTCAGTGAAATGATTACACAAAAAAAGAGGAAGAGCCCAACTGGATGTAAGGCTAACAGCATACAAATGAAATTCACTTCTAATCAAAATCAAATACAGAAAAAATTGTCAGTTCAACTTCCCAAATAACCATTTGATAAATCTTAAAAGTACACTCCAGCAAAATATAACATTTGGTAGAAATAAAATGGAACTCTTAAAAAAGAACTAATTCCAGTGAAAGCTGATGGGAACTACAACTGACAACTCAGCTGGTGAGAGTAGACCATATCAGTATGCCAAAATCAAGGATTTTTAGGAGCTTGGACACCTTCAAGTATAAGAGCATACATTTTGTAGACAAAGTTTTCATTGAATAAATTAGTGAAATCTAGTTTATCATACTGTGTACTAATTACAGCGAAATACTGGCAAAGATTTACAACATTCAATAAAAATGGATGCTTGATTACAACAGAGAAATAACACAATGAATTTGTGCCCTTCCTTCAAAAATAAATTTGCTAGACTGTCTCTTACAGATAAATTTCTACAGACCTCCTTTTGCAGCTCAGATTAAAACACTTCGCTAACTACCCAAATCAACAGATGAAGGCAATTATCTCAATGGTAATCACATGGGAATTAAAAGTCCTTGAGAATTTAATGTTAACAGAGTTATGCTTTCACACAGAACATTTGGAAGAGTACATCATCATTTTTCTCCCCAGCATCTTTTACCTTTATCTTTTCTAATTATGGTTGTTGTTCCAACAGCCCCTGTCCCTAAGTGATAAGACTCATGAGAAAAAGTCTCATTTTACAATATGTAGGTTACCATAGTTCCAACACGATGTCTGTTTCACAAATACCTAATCCTTAATATAAACTCCAAATATTTCAAAGCACCAAAAAGCTCCACAAATCAAAGGAAGTTCCAAAGACAGACGTAAAATGTAGACTTATCAGCCAGATTTATGCATATCAAAAATAATAGTTAAAATCTAAGACTATTTTCCATGCTAACACCATACATAGTAATTCCAGTTAACTGCCAAGGGTTTAAAAAAAATTATACTGATTGGCCAAGTTGATATTTATATGCATTTAATATGCTTACTCCACATTTATTATGCTTACTCTGCCGAGGCAGTTAACCTTTTAAGTAAGCACTCCGCTTTTCACTGAAAATTATTTTCAAAGAAAAATAAGAATTTCACTCACCTTGATTTACACTTGGTCTGAGGTCAGCAAGATTGATTGAATAATCTGAATCATCCTTAATAAACTGAGGCTGGCCCATGATCACAATGGCAAACTTGAACTGTAATTATATCATCATGGTAAGTATAACAATAAAATAATATATTAAACCATTTACAAAAGTGACAGAGCATAGCCAGTAAGACCAAAACATTGTTATCATTATCAAAATTACTCTAAATTACAGAGATAAAAAATTAACCTTTAAGTGTTAAGAACACAAATGTCCAAAGAGTAGTACCTCCGATGCTATCCACCATTCACAAATTTTTGAAAATCCCGAGGAAAACATTGAATTGGAACAAGAAAAGTTGGTTTGGATCGGGAATAGAGGAATTGAGCCATGGACTATTGGCTTGCTAGGCCTAAGTCCAGACCGATACGCTACACAGGCTTCCTAATTACTAAAACAATTTAGCTCAGTTCTGATGTTCCAAAAACACGAAGCTCACAGTGCATTTGTCATGGAGACAGAAATAAGCAGGAAATGCAAGCATTTCAATGGCCTCATGGATACAATTTACCTAAACTGGATTGTAAAAAGCATTAATATGGAAGTGGCATAAACTACAACCACGTCAGCACATTGCATTCAGATCAATGATCATTCAAACAACAGTTTTCCAGCAAATAAAAAGATAAATTTAGTAATGATCACACCCTTTAATGTTACAATTTACCAAAATGAGATTGCATTAATGCCATTGTGGTATAAACTATGAATTGCATTGGATTCAAAGCAATGCTAAGAACTTGGCTTTTCATTACTCATTAAAAAAGCTAATTTAATTCTCTTGTGAAGTTCAAAAAAGGGGGGTCATATAAGGATCGGGTTTGGCTTAGCTTTGAGTAAATTCAGTACAACCTTGATCTATCTTTTCAAATGCAATTTCCAGGTTTAACAGTAAATGTATCCCAACATTAATTAACTCAGTCTTTCAATAATTCCATTAGTATGTGATGGTAGATGAAGCACAGACTTTTTCCACCACTTCATTGTTGTTGTTTCTTGACTCCTGAAAGAGGCCTCTGGAGGCAATAGTCAGTGACTACCCTCAATATTTAGCATCAGCCACACCCAGAATGATAGAGCAAACGTAAGCGCTGTGCCACCTTAAAATTTCTTACAAATACATCCCTCTCAAATAAATCCAGTCAATCAGTTGTCTCATATTGATATATAACCTTTGTCCCAATTTGTGTGACAATCATATGCTGTTGGCTGGTCTTTTGGCTTATTAGTCTTAAGTGTGAAAAAATGGATGGCTAAAAGCTACCAGCAAAATAGTCAAGGAATGAAGGGTGAATGGTGGAAACAAAATAACACCTCTTGCTATTTATGGAAAGAATAATTTTATATCAGGTATAATTCAGTCCATTCACATTATCTTTTTTGAGTTCTTCTAACAAGGAGTATGCCACCCAGTCAGGGAGCAACACTCCTGGCTATATTTTGGAAAATGATTAATCCACAAGATTAAATTAAATTAAAATCCACAGGGGAAGAGGACGCCTCGGTAGCTTAACTGGCTAAAGCACTCGGCCTGAAATCGAGGGATCCGGGTTCGAATCCTGGTCAAGGCGGATGATTTTTTCTGTGGAAATTCGTATATTACACATAATGAACAATGTGAATGCATGTCATGTTTTATAATAAAACTTGCACATAACTTTCATTTGACGGCTGGGAATATGCAGCAGCGTAAGCCAGCCCACAATGTCAACAGTTATTAATAGGGTCTACCTACATTGCTAGACTGATTCCCCTGCATGTCTCATTGATGAACGATGAAAGAGTACAGTACAATGCTTTCGGCTGTATTAATGGAACTCATATCCCATTAATGGGCTCCAGAGTAAATTTGTTGAGGTTAATTTTATTTGAAATACCTGTTACATCCATCCATTTATTTTCTACCAAAGCACGGTACTTCACTGCAGGTGTCAACAAACTTCCCTCCTCCTAGTTTGTGATATGAGGCATTCTTATGCGTTCAGTTTCAATTTCTGTCATACCCAGTCACCAATATAAAATCAAATACATATCACGAAAATACAGGAAATTAAAAATAACCCTAAATAGGAAAACAACAACTCGTACATAAAATTATAAATGAAGACAAAAAGTAAGAAACTAATTGTTGTTAAAAGCTGGTAGATAATTACAATTATACAATATATAGAATGAAATGTAACCATTACCCTTCTGGGTACATCAAAATTAATTCACTAACGACTCAACAAAAAGGATTAAATAAACCTGATAAAAAACATAACCCATTGAATAAATAGATAAATTTAAACTTAGCAAGAAATATTTAATAAGATATAAATCATCTTAAATAATAAAAAAATCTCAATATAATGCTGGAATAAAGAAAACAATACCAACGTCGAGGTAAACCCAAAACATAAACACCCGTAACCAAAATGAAGAGTAAATACAATTGAAAATACTAGTTATCAAGCTAAAATAAAAATAAAATATACAAAAACCATCAAAATACCCAAAAGATTAACATTTAATGTAAAAGTAAGCCTCTAATGCTAACATCAACAATACGGCATTCGCACATGTAAGTTGTCTGTCATATTTTTATAATATCGATTGTCGAATTTTTCACCGCTTCCGTTACCAACACACGAATGTCTAAATAAAAATCTACAATTTAAGTAACAAAGTCTTACTTTATAAAGTAAGACATTTTAAATGTCTATGGAACACACTTTAGATAAAGTCATACTTTATCGCAAAGAGACTCTTTGAAAAGAGAGCTATTTCAGCTTGAACTATGAATCGCACCCTTAGACAGTTCATGAGGAATTACCTTCTCAAACTCTTTGTCCTGCACTCCCAGCTTCTTTTGTATCCTATCCTTTACTTTGGAGAAAGGTTCTCCCTGAAACAATATGACAGTAAATTTCAGATATACTGCAGAGTCCAACAGAAAAATATTTCATCTTCTAGAACAAAATAAACCTTACGTGTTTAATTTTTAGAAGAAAGGGGATTCCAAAAGTGTTGTAGATATCTTTGTGAAAATGACCCACAGCAATGAGCATTTCATCATCAGCTAGATTCAATTCCTCGCGAGGAACTTCTTCTATCCTGTAAATATAGGTTACAAACAGTAAATATTTTATAATACTATATTTCTACATAAGTAAAATCTAATATTCAGCATTCTAAAATGAAACCTCAATTTTGTGCTCCCACATTAACAGCTTGTCCCAAAATAATATTATGAAAAACATGGTGAATCTCCACAGTGAAGAAAATTCAAAGTTAAATTAGGCAAGTTCTTTCATTTGTTTTTGATCATTCCTTAAAAACATTGTGATAATTAATATGGAAGGCAACCATATACACATAAATCACATAATACGTTCAGTGAAGTTTGATGCAAACTTGGAAACAGCATAAATAGAAATCAGCATTGTCGGGAGTGGCATACTGTCAAATCTCACTCAATAGATATTGATTAATTTTACAATATGGAAAATACAATGAACATGTGGAACCAAGAAGGTAAAGAGTTGAGTAGGTCAAGATTTCTTGAAAAAAAAGCAACTAATGCCTATGTCTGTGTTGCTGTATATAAATGTAATCACAATAATTTTGTTGTTCTTTTATCTATAAAATACCCATGTCTTTGTCTTGAATATCTTCCGGTTCCCCCCTTCTGTTCTCGCATGCAATAAAAGTGTGAAACCAAGTCATGATGACCTTGATTACCTTCCTAAACATCTGTGAGTACATGAACAAATCCATAAGTTTGACCAGTTTTTTAAATAATATGCAGAAATATACTTAAAATTAAACTATTGTTGCAATAAAATATTTGAATTTTTGGTGGAATACCTGAATTTCAATTAGTGCTTCACCTTTAAAGCATTAATTTCATTGTCCCTAACATATACACTCGATTTTGCATTAATTTCCCTCCCTTTGATCCCTTCCAAATTGTATGGTAGAGACATTGTAATGGAAACATTCTAAAAAAGGAAAGTATTCATTAAAACTATTGTTGCACTTTGGTATTACAACTTGAGGGTTTGAGAAAGTATCTAACATATTTATCATTGTGAAATATCTGTTACGAGATATGTTTCATCTTCTGAATCGATATAAATTAATAATAAGGATGAATTTGAAAACATATTAGCTCAATACACAGAGATAAAGATTTGGATAGGCTGTAGACTGCACTGAGAAGCCAAAATTACAACACCACAATATTTCTTGCATACCATTGAAAAATTAGAATGCTCATTTATTGGGCTTTCATTAGTCAGAAACCATCCTAAATTTTTAGGAAATCCAGCAATCAATACTTAAAACAAAACATCCATGGGTTTTGGCATAATTTATCACAGAAATATATGAGATATTTCTATTATAACAACAATACTATGGAGACTAAATATTTTATAACTGTCAGCACAAAAATAAAAAGAGTGAAGAAAGAAAGGGTCCCAGTTTTAATTATTTTCTTAATTTTATTTGTCTTTACATACATGAGCCTGCAAATAAAAGAAGTGATGACTGACAGAGATGGGAAACCTTAGGGTAGGCATGGCCATTAATCATGGAAAATATATTAGCAAGGATTTACTAATTTCAAGTAATAATAACTATAACAAATATTTACCGATAGGTTTTATTGGCAGATGAGCTAAGGCTTTCTAAAAGTGTATCCTCATGAGGCCCATAGGCAATCTTGTAGCAGGTAACTTCCAAAAACCTGAAATACAATGAGTGTTGGAATAATGGCAGGGCAAATAGTTACGTAACTCATTAAGCAAAAAAGTTAAGCAAAAAAAAGAGGCAAAGTATAATTAGATATTCTATTAGGTAAGTGTGATGGATAGGATGTTTAAAAAACAAGTATAAAACATAATTGTACATCGTTCAACTCCTGATTATTCTGTAAAAAAATTCATGGCCATCAATCAAGAATTTATCACTAGAGTGGACTTTGAAGCTTTCTCTCATTGGTTGTTACTTCCTCAAATCTTGGGAGTCAATATTGAGGGTTAAAGCTAAATATTAGCTTATATATTTAACTTTTTATGATAGAAACCACATCAATACCTTCTTAATCTTTAATCTTCTTAATCTTTAAGGTTAATTATTACTTGTTCTGAATGTTTCTGAATTTTCTTACGTTTTTTTATATATTTGATATCTATTTTTATACTGTGTATCTATTTTATATTGTGTAAATATTTTTTCCTTTCTGTTGTGTATTAACATATTATTCATTATTAGAATCACACTTATTAAAAGTTACATGTACTACTCATGCTCTGGAAATTGGGCACCTGCCCGTAATAAAGGATTATTATTATTATTATTATTAACAATGTGGGGAAAGTATTATGAACACATACATTATGTCAAATACCAGAGAAGCACCATTACTTCACACCTATCACAAGATATACCCATTCAGAGCATAAGCAACAGTGCATTAAAAACGTTTTCAATCATTAAGTGATTAGAAGAACAGGCCTCAGATGAAAACATGACAGAAGGTAATTTGTCACTTTAGGCCACATCTTTTTTGAGATTTTTATAACCCTAAAATGACCAGCTGTATGTCATATACAACCCATATTACAAACATATCATTTATGTTTTAACTCACCTACGATCTAAGTACATACACATTGAAAAGTGACAAGCGATACTATCAATTATTTCAAGGTAATTACATTTTGGTTATTATTCATTGTTTAGATCAAGCATGATTAAGTTCACTTGAGAATGCACTTATAAAAATTAACAATTAACATCAATAGAAGTGTGAGAGACAAATTGATTGATACAATCCTTGTTTGGTCTAGATTCCTATTAAGGCTATGTATCAAATGGCAAGGAAAGCGATATCATGGCAGGAAAATCTGATTTGGTAGCAATCCCTTTAGGAATGACAAACCTACTTCAGCCTCTTGGTTTATATATACCATTACATGACAACTAAAGCATCATATACTGAGCGAATGTAAGGAATTCCAGGCATTTGTTCATAAATTCAGATGTGCAGGTTGAAAGGACAGCTCAGGATGGACATTAAGCTTTTCCAAAAATTGACATGAGAAGGTGGCCATGATCAGACAAATGCAACAATGATGTGCATACAACTTCCACATTATTACCACTAGCCACATTCTTCCTCTAGTGTCTGAACCTGTGATATTTTTATTTATTTTTTGAGATATTTTTTTTCATTTTTTTGGACCTAGTACTAGCCACATTCTTCCTCTAATGCCTGAAACTGTGATTTAAAAAATTTTTTTTCAACATTTTTCTTAGATCACTGGTCTCTGTACTTATATGATTTTATGCTCAGACCATACATATTCTCAATACATTTCACTAAATGGACCAGTAATACTTATGTAACTTGTCAGTTAACACAACATAGAAGGAAAGTTGTGTATGATATGGCTTTGAGGTTACTGACATTATTACTTATTACGAGTCAGCATTAGACTATAAGTTTTATACACACAACCACCATATTACATGGGTTATCATATTCAGGTTAACAGGGGTTGGGATTTTATTAGAAAACACCAATAAATTTTACAGTTTTTTCTCATTAACCCTTTCGCTGCTGTGAACGTAGCAGATACGTTCACCCGGTTGACTGCTGTGAACGTAGCTCATACGTTCCATTGGCAAGTGATCGTTCTTACCGTTCCTACCCACGCCTCCGAACTTTCTCTTTTTCTGCGAATTCCATTTGTCTAGTTCATTGTTAAACATTGTACTAATCCCTTCCCGGGAGCGTCAGTGACTACTGAGTTGCAAGTGCAACGAGAACAATACTTTCATTGCCGAAGTAAATGATCGTTCACTTTTTCGCCGCACAGGGACTGGAGAGTCCATGCAGTTTGACCACAGCGAAAGGGTTAAAGAACAACAGATGACCAAAAGGCAAACTTTACAGTGAATTGACTGAATGAAATTGGTTTTGTATCCAGAATATAAATGCTAAACATACCTTAGCTTCCCAGAACCATTTTCTGATAATTCTACTTGCTTTCTAGCTTCTTCCAAGAGATCAGCAACTGTGCCAGTTTTGTTGGGATAAAGGATTAAGTCTTTCTCTTCCTTCAGCTTTGGTCCAACCCAAACGCACTGAAAAAGAAAATAAAATGACAAAACACAATGTATTTGGCAAAGCTTTCTTACTAAGGGATATTTCATTTTGAACAACAAAGTTACCTTGAATTGCTTTTTGTTTTCCAGTTCATTAATCCTTATACTTAGTTGTTGGTAATAAACTTTCTTAGGCTGCTTTGGCTTATAATTAGATAACAAATCTTTGACTGTTCCTTCATATGTACACCTTAAGGGATGGCTGGGGCTATCCTTATAACTACAAATAAATGGAAGAAAAATGTTGGACACCACAGGAAAAATAAAATTTCAGCATGATTAGCAGGAGGCAACCATATCACAAGTACAGTAGACTTTACAATGGGTTCACACCATGAAGAATTCACTTAATTTTGAATTTGCTGGAGTAGTAGTTGGTAGCATGGCACTAAAAATTTGAGCATATCAATTCCATTAACATTTAGCATAATTGAGCAATACTTTTGACAAAAATGTGTCTTAAAGGCCAACTTTGTTAAAGATGAAAATAAAACCTCATGCAGAATCGTAGGCCAATCAATACTTCATTAAAACTTACTTTTGACATTTAAAAAACTGCAGCAGGTATGGATCTACACCCATCCGTTGTCCAACAGCACGGGCCATTTGATCATAGGTCATCTGCTGGGAGAGTTCCATTGGGAATCCAGGGTCATTAGGAATAGTCTTATCACAGAAGGTTACTTCCACTCGATAATAAAGATCCCTTAAAAATACAATTAACATTATGAGGGAGGAGAACAATTATACAACTCATAAATAAAAATTATATGGTGACACTCACACTAGTTAGTAATTGTCATCAATCTCTTTCAAGTACAACTTCAAGTTTTAACAATATGATGTACTATTGTTAATCTTTATATTCTGCCAGCCCACACAGATTTAATAACTCAAGAGTAGAATCTCCAACTTCTTATTCTTTGTAGAGATTTTGCACACCTTCATATTTTGTATGGCACATATTCTTAATATCTCCCCCAATGGAGAAAACTAAGTCCAGTGGCTAGTTTTGAGTGGAAGGTATTTTTGTGTTCTTAGAGAAGAAATAGGGTGAGTGCCCAGCATTTAAAACTTTAAAAGATTATTCTTTTCCTTCATAACTACATCTACAAAACTACCAAACAAGATATTTTCCTCCTTTATTTAGTTTTCTGTAGGAAAATAATGTTGAGTTTGTCAAAACTAACAGTCAGCCACTTCAGACATGGTGTCAATACGACCACTGGTATCAGGCTAAACATGATGGAACTCATTCATGATTAATAAACAAGGAAATGCACATGTTAAGCTCCACAGAATTTAATTTGCGGTGACCCATGACTTTCAAAATAAAACTAGAGGCGTGATTTCTTCAAAATTGCTACTTCAGCATTGATGAGTTCTTAAGCGATAAATTGTATTTATACAAATAGTGTTGCTATGATATACTCTTGGGCGTGTGTTCGCTTGTATTGACTATCTGACCATGTTTCATGCAATGTAACTGACCAACAAAACAATAAATTATATTATTAAGGAATATTAGGACCAAAATATAATGTGTTAAAAAATGTCAAGTTTAAGGCTGTAAAATATGACATTTTAATTATATATTATATAAGTTTACCTCACTAAGTCTCAAAGAAATTGTGTTTACATTAGAAATAAAAAAAATAAACATGGAGTTTGACTCAACTCTTCATAAATATTACAATGAAAGATGGGCTAAAGAGGAAGTTATTACTAATAACATACCTGAAATATGCCTGACATGTAGGAAGATCATACAAATTATCCTTTTCATCTTTCTGGAAAACTATAATATCACCATCCATCAACTCCTCCAACACCTGTAAAAGATATATTATTTAGGAGCAAAGCAAGCAATAGGACTCACCAGAAAACACCTCATTAGAATGAATATTTCCTTAATGATACAAAATATTGCACAAAATTACAACAAGTGAACCAGGACTACATTCTACCCACATCATCATCATTACAATTGAACAAAAGCTAAGGGGCAAGGGCCCAAGTTCTGCAGCTTATTTTGCACAGTTAATAGACAGTTTGCACAGAAATAGACCAGTGGATGAAAAAGTCGAAAGTACATTTTCCGGAGTAATTCATAATGATGGATAAATATGTATAGGAATTGATTTCAAATAAGGGCATGAAATTTTTTTTCTGTAGAAACAATTCCATCCTCAAAAATACGAAGCAATAAATGGAACATGATTCAATACAAATTACCTTCTCTAGTGGTTCATTATAATTTTCTATTTTTTCAGTAAGATTTGGCTTGATTTCCTCATACAGTACCAACTCGGTATTAGCAGGAAATCCAGCACGTTCATTCAGAATTGGTATAAGCTCCTCTGTAAGAGAAATGCAAAATTTACTTTACAAGGACAAAAGAAAAACAAAATTTATTGAGCAGCTTCCACAAAAAAACTAACTAATTATTCATGTGTATACATATCTCATAAAAGAAATAAAAGTACTCACGAACTTTGGCTGCAACAGGCATATAGTGGTGACCACAGTAATGTATACGCTTATGCTTTGGATCATAGAGTTTAAAGAACAGTAACACATCCAAATCTTTGTCAAAGGTTGGCAAAGTTTTTAGGCCAGAATCTGGCCTCACTGTTTCCACCCATATATTCCATGGGTTTGTATTCTCAGCCACATCAATTACAAACTTGTACATATCTGTTTCCAAATCAATCAATGTAGGTCGACATGTTTGATTTGAACGGTAATTGAATGGCCAGGGCCGAATCTGATCCACTGGGTATTTCTAAAATAAGGAACACAAGGAATTAGTGAGATTGAAGCAATAAAAAAAATTCTCTATTTGAATAATTTACACTTGGGATTTCACACAAGTTTTTTGGTTAACTTTAACCAACATTAACGAGGCAATGTTATGGTGAGTTTCAATATTTGAAAGAAATATTAGCTTATTCCTGTGGTTTACACATATCACATTCCTTGACATTACATTAACTTGATAAAAATGCAGAAGATGAATGGTTTTAAAAGGTTTTTTTATAAGATGCATAGATTCCAAGCTGAGGGGGAGAACACCCGAGATGGATACTTGAGTTCAATGCCAGCTGGTAGCGATGAAAATACAATTGAGTGCTGATTATACATCCCAATGTAGGGGGAAGCCCAATCAGATTATCATTACGGGATGGAAAATCCACTCAAGTTCAATTGTGGTCTAGGTTTCAGCTCCATGCCTTCTCAATGACTTTGGCACACCTAGTGATGAAATACTCATATTCCAATGATATAATTTATCAGGCAAACTTTCATTCCATTAACTTCTCTGTAACATTTTGCCAGCTAAAATTCATAGCTGATGGTCGTATGCGATACAAACACTCCACCAATTTGTGGAACAATTGTGGTGAATCTTTTTTCCGATGCACAATATGTTCACTTTAAACATGCCTACTTGTGATATTTGACCTTACGTAGGAATATAAATTCATGATTGCAACTCATTGAGCCATGTTTACACAAAGCATGTAACCCCCAAGTAGATGCATGAACACAAATTGCATCATGTCAAGATGAAAAGTTGTGCAAATGAGTGGTCAGTAAAGTCTGTTATAATTAGGATCATTTGTTCATGCATCCACCAGGCCTTGAACTTGTGTGGGTACATATATCGTGTAAACATGCTTTTACACTCATTGTGAGAAATTAAGACATTAAAGATTAGCAAAATTTGCTTCACCTTTCTTTAACTGTTGAGACTCATGTCAAGGTAGCTGATGCAAACTTGCAGGATAGCAGCTCCTTCGAGTCCATTCCCTCCACCCAAGCTATATCTAACCCAGTCACAAGTCTCTTCTGCAATTCTTCTCTTCCGCAATTAGTGATTGCCCCTAGGGAATTCTGAGTCCCATATCTTCCGGCTAACTCTGCCAGCGGTCCAAGTAAACAAGCCAAGGTCACTGACCACAACATTCAGTGATGTGCTTACTACACGCAACTGCAAGCTTTGGTCTCTCTTTGACAACCATTCCAACCTCTCAGAAAAATCTAACACAAAGCACTTTCTCTTTCCAGAAGAAACAGATTTTAAATCAATGATATTGCTGAATGAAACTTAGGAAATACAAAATGGCTGCCAAAGCAATTTATGCTTCCTCACTAAGATTGCGCAAACACTGACCAGTAATTCAGAAGATTCACTGTAATGCAACACTGTCATCCGCATAATTGAAAATCCTGCAGCAGGAAAACCTTGTGTGAGAGCAAAATCTAGCAATTTTGTATCCCTGAACAGAACCGTTGGTTGTGAGTAGGAAAAAAGTGGTTGTACATTGGGAGGGGGAGGAGGGGGGAGGGGAAGAGGATATGGAAAGGAAGAAACAATTTATACAGCACAGGAGAGGGGGTTGTTGCGAGATGAACTTCAGATGATCCATCAATTGAATAATCAGACAACAGACAAACGTCACATTTCTGTAGAGAGGACCAGCAACTTGACTCAACCACACTTCATTTCCTCAATCGCATAAGCATATGAAATCCCAGAGCCCATCCACTCTCACTTAACCCTTAACCAGTGACGTGCAGTCTGGGAGACCGCAAGTAATTAAATATCAATGTAATGCTGTTACAATATTTTCATTGTATGGTTTAAATTATATGCCTCTGAGCACAATAACTTCAACTCATATGAAATTTTTCAAATCACCAACATTAACCATTTTTTCTGAGTAAATTATTATTTGAAATGGGTATAAAAATTTTAAGAAAAAACACAATTTATTATTAGTCTAAAATCATTAATGCTTTTCTAGAGTCAAAAATAAGGTCTAAAATATTTAAGCAGTAATAATTTTAGATAGAAAATATTTCATTCAAACCTTTTGTAGATGAAATTTGCAATTGATCAAAATTACAATTTTTTCGAAAAATCCCTCACCTCCATATTGGGACAGTCTTCACAATTTTTTTGGGCAATATGAGCTCAAAGGGTGTTTGCATTTGATACACAAAATAGAAGTTTTTCAATTTTTTATGAAGGGCAGGGTCTACATGTAGTCAACTTCTCCAGCTTTTCAACCTCTCCTACCTATTCCAAAGATAAGTGGAGAGTCTGTCCGATACATATTTGTGCCTGTCTTGGAAGTCTAGGATTGGACATTCTCCTTCTCAAGTGGGGCCCTACTAGCTCTGCAGCTACCAATTTTATAAGATCAAACCTTGTCATATCATTGTTGTCTTTCTCAGACTGCCAAAGCACAAACGAGTTGACAAAAGATCACTATCTCCTTGTCCTTCAGCTGGATGAGTAGCTTCAACTCACTTTATCCACTGTATCTACGCCACTCTAGGTCGTGTTATAAAATGCAATAATTTCTGGTTTCCCTGACTCGATGTCATCACTCACACTATGGTACTATATGGAAACCAAACAAACAGCCCTATTTCTCTACGGAGAAACTAGTCTTGTTAGCCGAGAATCCGTACAGTGAAGAGCCCACAATATGCCCTTTAAATGGCCCGAACTCACTAAGTATTTACCTATAATTTTTTCTAATTGTGCCAACGTATGACAGTCCTTTCACTTTCAACTTTTCTACCAGCCCAACAGATGTGAACCAATTATCCGCTGTGATGTTTCTATGGTACCCCATGATTGGCTCAGAGAGACGAAGAACAGATTGAGTTGGCTTCTACGACTTTTAGTCTTCCCCTGACAAACGTAACCCACGAGTGTTTTCCTGCATATAAATACACATTACATAGATAACTGTTTTTAGCATCAGTCAAGCACATCATTTTCAAACCATACTTGGCTGACTTGCTGGGGATATACATTTTTAAGCAGCAACGACCCCGGAAGGCAATTAACATTTCATCAACACCAGTATTGGTGCCAAATGAGTAGCAGCGTTGGGAGTTCAGTGCAATAAATCGGAAATTGGAGCAACCTGGTCAGTTTTGTATTGGACCAATCTTTCCGCATGATTATCAAAATGGAGACTCGTGAGAAGAGCGGAAGATTTTCTACCCTCCGTGCTTTGGCATTTCCCAAAATACCCCTCCACACGCGTCCGGCATGTGTTCTAGTATCAGACGACCCCAGGCCAGAGGTTGGTGAGCATAAATGGGCAGTGACATCACACAGGCACAGACAATTAATAGGGAGTCGCCCAGGTTTTCCGGCCACTTGCAGAACTCTGAACTGAAGAGTTTTCCAAGTCATTGTAGTAAAAAACTATAAGACAAAGATAGTTGAAAAATGTTTCTCACGAGCCTGAACGTAACAGCAGTTGCAAAGTGACGTTTTACTCCCAGTGTTTCTTTGGCCCACTTCCATTTCTCCCAGCTGTAAATTTCATTGCTTTGGTGTACTTCTCCATAAGGCTAATAAGCGGTCAATTAACCAAAGACAGGCACAGATGAATAGCATAAGCAAGGCGTGGGCGCGTGCTCTCCCAAAATATGTGGCATGCATATTATTTACAAGAACAGGCATAATGACACAAAAACAGGCAATATGCCACGGTTTCATGAAAATTGCTGAAGAAATCTCTAACATGTTTCACATTTATAGGGCTAGGAGCGTGAAATTTCCAAAAAAAAAAAAGGATTTTTTAATTTTGCGAGCATCATCAGCATTGTCTTGAGTAACCATTCCCTCATACTGAATGTATTTTCCAAAAATCTATGAATAAATTACGCACACTGCGTGACTATCCAATGGTACAAATAAGGAGATTTCTATTCTCACACTTTTACAATCGCATAGGTTTGTCTTTTGGACTTCTTTCGGAATCATATCTACCAACATAGTGAATAGCGATTTTCCAATTTAACGACGTGAGGTTTCACATACTGCTAATTAAATTCAAATGCCATTTTCGAGAAATACAGGATAAATTTATGAAATTTTGAGGATGCTACATCCTTATTAGACAAAAAAAATGAAGATAATAAGAATTACAGACGTTTTGAAAAAAACTGTCTGAAAATATTCATAATTTAAAAATTTCAGTGGTCCGTCACAGGTAAAGGGTTAAATTCCTTGCACAGGTCTCCTTTCCACAAAACCTCACATTCACCTAGTTAAAGTCATTGGAGCCGTAGCATGTTTCTAGAGTATGTTTTTCTCAGGGAAGGATGCAGCAATATAGCCATATTGACATAAAATCTACTTTAATATGTTCCCCTGTCATTTCCATGATATCAAGGTAGCATTCCTTAGAATTTCAAAAGGAAGCCATATACATATATCGAAGAAACCCTGTAAAACACAAGGTAAGTTACCAGTTTCCACCTCAGGACATCAGTCAATTTTATGCATTGAACCACTATACAAGCTGATGCCACACTTCTACCACATCTAATTCATCAATTTCATCACAATTCGTTACTCTTGGACGACAAAAGCATAAGTTAAAAAATTGTACTTACCAAGCTTTCTGCCAACTGATCTATTAAGTCAGAGAGGGTAGTTTGCTTCTTAACACGGAAAGTCCTATACGAAACCTTGTCCGGATCATAAAGATCATTCCCCTGGTGTCCTTCAAAGCTATCCTCCAATAAAACTTGAACAGACATGTACAAATGTGCCTCATTTCGCTCCTTTCGACGAATTTGCTCCATCCTTTTCTCATCCTGCAACCTATCAACCAGCTATGGAAGAAAAGAATCGACTAATAATATTAAAAATGAAATACCCCTTCAAAAAATATGCAGCATGAGGGAAGTTATTAAGGCATCAATGTCAGCAATAAGAAGTTACGAAACAAACACAGGTACCCCCAAACTTACGATAAGGATATGTTCTGAAGAATTGGTTGTAAACTGAATATTTGTAATTTGGAAACAATGAAAGAAGCATTGTTAATACATGGTTTAAAAGTCTAAAACCACTGAAGTACAGAAAATGCAGCTATGTTACAAGAGGTAAACACTAACTTTGTGCAATCAAATGAGCTACAAAAAAAGTCTACAAAAATACTCAAAAATAAACCAATTATGACCTATCATACAGCAAAAAAGTTATTTTTAACTACCACCGAGGGAATGAAAAATAATGGTGGAACCTTGTCAAAGCACCTATAATACTACACCATTATCACTAGCCTGACAAACACATTTCATGACTTTATATCTTTGTATTTACTGCAGAAACCAGACTTCGATATGCAAAAAAACAGAAACTCTGAATCTAAATCATATGTTGGTGCCAAAAATGACCTGAAGAATGATTGATATGAACAAATTGGCCAGAGAAATTCTGATTCCTTACTTTCTGTATTGATCAGCAGTCATGACATCACAAACACCATTGGCACAATCATTTCTAAACCTGGGCAATTCACTTTCCTTAGTATATGTTTTCAACAATTTTTTGTAGTGCTCTTCCCACAGAATCTTAATATATATTTTACAATAGTTGTTCAGCAATTACCCCAGGAATAGTTTGAGCAAGAGCTGTGACTTGAGGAAATGGATTCCATGTTTTTAGGTGCAACTACATGAGATAACATTCAGGTAAAAATAGTTTCGCCTCCATTATGGGAGGAATCTTCTGATCAAGGTGACCTTTGATCTGAAGTTGCCTCCTTTACCAGTTGAGAAGCCATTATCACTTAATTGCCAATACAGTTAGTTGCACCTGATAACATAGGATCCAATTACCCGAGGTACCTTTTTGAGTTTGACGTGGCTCTAAGTAAAGTAACCATTGGGGCTAGTATGAATAACTTTATCATTGACTTTTATGAAAAACAATATACCACTACTGGAGGAAAAAGGGCAGCACGATATGAAATTTACCCAGAGATCTCTCAATAATTCACTCCTGTTGTAGGTCACTTTGATAACATTGGGCGTTTAAGTCTAATTTGAATAACTTTTACATCACGATTACAAGGGATGTCTAGGCAATCATTTAAATCTAACAAGACCTTTGTAAGGAATGTACTCCTAACAAATGGCCTAACCTTCTGAGATAAAACAATAGAAAAACCAATCTTTCAACTATGCAAGAATTATTTTTGATCACTTGTCAGACTGTGAATACACCAGAAATGTTTTTAAAGACACCATCTTGAAGGGTCTTAGATTTTCGCAATGATAAATCAAAATGGCTTCAATTTGTTGCCTGGAATATTACCCCACAACAAATGAGTCTTTCCGAGTTCTCAATCAAGGTCTATCATGATGATACTAATCATGGACTTCAGCAGCCCAATACTGCAGAAAAAATACTGTTTTACTAAGGCTAGCCTTTTTCTAATCCATAAATTTTTCATTTAACTTCAATGCCATGACCATAGTTTTTTGCTAAGATAAAACTTTATACAATGAACTTGGAAACTGAACACACCTACGCAATAAAATGAAATTCAACGCACATGAAATGAAACTGTCACATAAACCTTAAATTGTTTCAGAAGTCACTGAATAAAAACTTTAACATATTCAATAATTTATTTCCATGACAAACATTTACAACAATAAAGAGAATCATAATGTTGTGACTTTGAAATTCCAGGATACTTCTATCATTATATGAGACTTTATATACATTTTTACATAGGCTGAAATTCTGCACAATGATGCCTTAGCTGATGTAAATTGTATGAGATGTTAAGATTTGTTGGTCAAAAAATTATCATTATCATAAGCCCTGTCCATAAAATTAATCCCCAAAAAATTACAATTGCAATAATATGGCCTTGCCACTCTTTGCTTGCTTTTCTTCTGGTTCAAAACTCATTACTTAGCCTTAGTGCACACAGCAACTAGGATAAGTTATAGGTCAGATCATAGTCAGGGAGTACCTGTATTTATAAAAAAACAACACAAGACAAAAGAAATACATATTATGGAAGAACAGCCGAAATCACTGACACAGCTTTGGACTGGATACCTGTTTTTTCAGTAATTTCAAAAACTAATTATTAACAATTTCTGTTCACCTAAAATTCTTAAACATTCATAAAAAGATTGAATTAAAGCTAAGGCAACAGGTTTTGCAACGTTTGGGAGGCCAATCACAAGAGCAATCTGCTGGAAATTAAGTAAGGCCATGATTTACATTAGGGCTTGGGTCATTGACAATATCCATCAGCCTGCAATGCATATCAGCATGGGCTTCAAAGCATTTTGAGAGTTAAAAAATGGACACCATACTAAAACTTAGCAGAAGAAAAAAATGCTCAACTTCTTCTTCCAACAATTAACAAGCAATGAAAATTGTAGTAAACTTTTCCCATGAACACGTTCACTGCGGAGCTGATCAAAGCCCTACCGCTTACAGGGCAGCGTGGCCCACCGCTGGGTCACACACAGCCTTTTGCAGAGGTGGCGCGGCCCACCAGTGGGTCACAGTCCTTCTCGATTCCTACTATTCTAACAATACTCTCCCCAAGTTACGATAATTCAATCAATTTAACAGCAGTGTTGCTTGTTGTATTTGTGTGACCCACGCCACAGTGAACGTGTTAAGCAAGGACAGCAAATGGAAATTTTTCTACTTAATCAGTAATGAGATTATTAGTTGCACACAACCCTTTGAGTGTGGCATGATGTGATATCATGACATGGTTGTCTTTACGCTGGTGCTGATGACGTGATGTCACGTAATGGGTAACATGAGTGTTCCAGCTTTCACTAGGGGACTTTCACTGGGCCCCCTAGTGAAAGCTAGGACACTCACGGTACTCATGAAGTGATATCACGTCATGCCCCACTCAAAGGGTTAAATGATTAACACATAAAATGTATGACATTAAACTCTCAACTGAAATTAAAGAGAAAAGGTCTTTTCAACATAAGTTCTTGAAGGTGTAATTCCATTTGCTTTCACAGTGAAGATTTTCAAAACACTAAGTCTGAACCTGTTGAACTGAACTCTTAAAACTTACATGGGTGGAAAAAAGACATGTTTTGCAAGTTAATTGAGCTAGTATAATTTATCTAAAACATAAATGGTATTTACTAAAATAAAAAGGCCCTTATACGGCCACCATAAGCTTAAACTAATTTCCAAATGTGCATGCTGCAGATAAATAATTTCTGTAAGCATGATTCTAGCATTATGTTTTTTTAGCAAACAGGCAATAAACTCAATACCTCTTGAGGAATATCCTCTTCAGTCACTTCTTGTAAAACATTCTTTAGTTCACTATCCCTAATATACACAAGCATATAAGCATTTGTACAATGTTTAACAGTCATATTCATGTCATCGTCATGGCCCCCAAAGTTGTTATCAATTGCTTCTTGCTTGGGACACTTGGAGACAACGTCGTCATCAAACTTGCACCACTGAAAATAAAAAATAAAATTAATTACTGACATATGAAACATGTTAAAAATCATTTCAGCCTTACCAAAAGGTGTGACAACTCAAGTTTAGTCATATCACACACTGCAGAGCTGCTGGCAAGTGTGCACACATGCACGGGAATAGTGATTACCAATTGTGTCACACTTCCACCTGACATATGTGAAATCATATAAAATTTATACAACATTCCAAACCCAAGTAAACAGTTGAAGTAACTACTGTCATGTAATCTGTAAATTTGGAAAAAATTACTCAAACATAAAAACCAGATTTGAGTTGCTTTTATTTGCAAACTACTTCTGGCACAATTTCAGAAATTATTGTAAGATGTGACACTTAAAAGAACTTGTAAAACTAATGCCATTGATATTTTTAAAAATTATGCACAACAATGCATTCTGAATAATGCTCCTCACATTTCAGGAATGCATCATTGGTCCACTGGTTGCCATTTTCTAATATTTAACATAGAGACTGGCAGCACTTATGTAAATAAGCTAAACTTGTTTCAAACATAGTAAATGGAAATCAACTTCAATCCAAGCAAAACCCTCAGAGAGCTTAAATAATATTTACTTATGCTTGAAGATATAAAATAAAAATGCAGGTTCAAATTTACACTACTCTCCATTTAAAAGTTGAGTCTGTCTAGTTTAGCATGTTGTATCTTCAAGTGGGGTCAACCAACTTTAATGAAATAAAAACCTTAAGACAGATTGATCATTTCTATGATAATTGATGTATGAAGAATTTTTTTCCTATTCTAATTTGTACTTTTTTAAAAATTTAATTTGAAAAATATACATAGAGCTCAAAATCCAATGTTTCAAATCCAACACATGTTTCAAACATAGTAAATGGAAAATAACTTCCCATGTTCAGTTTTACATGAGCTGTTGTAAAATTGGAGTAAACCTACAATAACTTTGAAACTAACACTTTTCTGGAGTAATATGTACATTGCGTGTGAGAGGAGCTTATGAAACAAAATGCTGCCAGATGCTACTTTATTCATTCCTTCGGTACTAGCATGCTAAGCAGCTTCATTATTGGTGAATGAGTTTAATATTTGTGAAAAATTGGTTTCATGATGCTGCCATTGCAATGATGGAATTGAGAAAGCAGCTTGCCAGTAAAGAGCCTGGCTTCAACCAATTGAAAACTGTAACAGAAACATCAAATGCCGAGGCAAGCATTTAGAGACAATTCTCACTGCCACAACCAATTCTAAAGATGGTTAAAATATTTTAAACATGGTGGAACATTAGTTGAAGATGATGAACATTCAGAAAGTTTATCAGCCAGCATTTCTCTTTGAATGTATCGATGCTGTCCAAGCTACATTCATGAAAGGCCACCAGCAGACAGTCGATGTCGTCTGTAACAATGTGGGACTACCATGGCTACATGCCAACAGGTTTTTCCAGATGAATTGGATATGAGATGGACTACAGCTAAGTTTGCACCATGACTGCTGAGTGACAAAAAATAAAGACTCAGAGAATCTGGTGAAAAAAACATAGCGTCGGTTCCTCAACTACCCCTCTAGCAAGCCCCAAGCTACTTCTTTAGGCAGTTGAAGTCGGAAACTGAATTGGACCCATAGGCGACACTAAATACTTTCACAAAAAATGGACTTCCAAATAACATTCAATAAGTAGAATACGCATTGACAGTGGTAGAAGCATTCTAAAGGGAGTACTTCTATGGTGATGAAGCAAAATAAAGACCAGATAATTTAATCTATTTATGAATTTTGGTAACTTTTCAGCAGCAACTTGCATTAATTATAAAGCACTAAGAGATTCCAAGATATTACAGAATGGCATCCTATTAATCCAAACTGTGACCTCAATCGGTGTTGATCTAAAGGTAAGGTTTCAAATATCAAGAATTTCATAATAGGAGACAGTAATTTAAGCTTTCTATTAACTTTTCATGACATCAAAATCAATGCCGAGCTCTTAAATGAGTTTGATTTGATAGTCTTAACTTCTCATTGGCTTTGTTTAGGACCTGATACAGTAGACCCCTACTTTATGGGTTCCCTTTATGTTGGATTCACTTCATAATCAGCATACCAGAAATTTGGTGCTGATTTTAGGCAACCACTTTCAAATTTCCTATTTTGACCATCTTTTATGCCCATAATTTGTTAACTAACAGCATTTTTTATCATGGCCACAAATTCATATTTTATAATTAACGAAATTATGAGCTGTTCACATGATTAGAGCATATATTGAAATGATTAATGCTACTGCCAATCAGTTCAAACGAGATAACAAACATTTCCAACATGGTCACAGTCACATCTATGATGAGTCACACTAAGGCTTTCACAAGTATTTATAAAGAGATTTTTTAATTGCCACGAGAAGATTCCCAGTCCAGGACGAATTTTTCTCAAGGTAATATCACCATAGTTCACCAGCTGTTTGAATATTTTCTTATGGCCAAGGGCGGCATAAGTTCTGGTGAAGGACACTGTCGCTTGGGTGTGGCTTCTTTGAAGCCTTCTTCCCCCTTCTGTTACCATCATGGATAGACCACAAGGGCCTAAGATCTAGTTATCGTGTATCTGTCAAAACTGCCATGAGAATTAGGAAGCCTGGATAGTGCAGTGATCGGTACAAAGGTCCGTGGTTCAATACCTGGTCCAGGCCAAATTTTTCTTGTGGCAATTTCAGCGTATTTCACCTGCTTTGTTTGAAAATTTTTCATAGAGAGATTTTTTTTCCCACAACCTTAGAAAAATATGATCACCTCCACATAAGGGTAAATTATTGTTCTAGAGTGTTACCAACCAACAATGCGTAAGGATTCCAGGTGGTGCAAGATGACGAATCTAATCAATGAAAGGAGCAATATTTGATCATAATATTTCATGGTGAATGATGGAGACCCAATTTAATGGCTTTTCTAATTTGGCATCGAAATTTAAGCTCCCTATCACCGAACACCAAAATATCGAAAGAAGCTTCATCTCAATGGCATCTGGGGTAGCAGAAGCACTCAACCATTGAGTGAAGAAAGGACATTGGTTTTCAATATAATCCTTTGAAATGGCAGTGTGACATTAAGAATAAATGCAGCAGACAAGATTGGAGTTAGTTGGTATGAGGGTGGGGGGGGGGAGTGGGGGGAGGGGGCAGAAGAATGACTGTTTTATGACACAATTATTTGCCTAACACAAATTAAGAACTCCTGTGCTGCAGGGTACTAAAAGCTTAAAAACCACACGCCAGCAGAAAAGGCCAAAAATGGTACCTATCCTTAATGAAAAAATGTCGACAAGACTTTGACAGGGTAAAGCAAATTTCCAGGCTGAATTCTCATTTTCCTGACTTTCCCAGGTTTACAAGGTCTGCGTTTATGTGTGATAGAGGTTCTTCAATCTTCATTTTCTCAGTTTCATGTTCATAATATGAACTATAATCACACTTTTCGACATAGGCACATTAGTAGAACAAATTCTCTCATTTTTTACTACTTTGTGCATTTTTGGAGAATATTTTCCTCAACTTATTTACACCTGCATAATGCATATTAGGAGTAATTACGAAATATTAAAAAAATGATTAGACAGTTATTCAATTAATAATGATAGAAACAAATATTCAGCATCAATCATTAGATCAAACCCATGAAATTTCATTTATCCAAGTCCCCAGCCAAGGACATCAATAAGAGAACCTCATTTGTTCAACCTCTTGTATTTGCATGGCTTTAGTTTATAATTTTTTTGGTCGGTACACTAGTTAAGTCAATTGATTGATTCATTCATGTTTAGTTCCAGAGCACCAAATGGAGCATCTATCGTTTCATCGGTTGATTATACTTAAGGTGTAAGGTAAAAGTCATGTCTCATAAAAGAACCTAGCCACTGTGCTTGTTTTGATTCTGGCTAAAGGGTTGCCACAATGATGGTCCCACTAGTGGCAAAAATTAAATAATTAGGGCCTGTGAGAAAACAATCATAAACACATTGATGATAAAGCTATGAATAAAATAGACAAAATACACTCTTGGCTGGTAGGGCATGGTATTGATTTTTTGGAAAAATCGTTATGCACAAGAAAATAAGTCTAAAAACTTTACGAGCATTTATAATATTCCAGTTAACACTGATTATCAATATGATGATTGCATCAAAAAAGTATTTTACACCTAATGAAACTCTAAATTCAGCAAATACGTCCATTCTGACTTTGCAAGTCAATATCTACATTAACTGGCATTAAAAATGATTGTGTACTCGCTCGTGACATCATACCCGACTGTGCACGTACATATTCCAGTTTGGGTAAGCTACTCTGCAGGTATTCTCCAACTTGCATAAAATTACAGTTTTGTGGAGAGCTGGGGAAAGCTTCACCATGTACATGTCAGAAATTATGACTCTATTTGCATTTGGTTATTATAGATGAAAAATTAATATTTCATCATGGATGACAATTAACATAACCAGACATCCTTTATTGTGAGTTCACGCAGTTCGGTGAATTTCGGTGAATAGCTTCAACTATTTGCTGACGTGGATTAAATACCACAACTGGACATTGAACAGTAATATTAATGTTGCTCTTCGTGCTTTTACAGCTAATATCTTTCTGCAATCACTGCTGTCCAAAAGCCAACAATGGCAACAGTGCTTGTGATGAAGTGCATGTTTACCCAACCGAGTCGACTCCAATAATGCTCTAATTATCACCTCCAGTGCATATGACATACAAGTCTTTGTCATCAGAGCTGAATGACATACATACCAAGGTTCTCTAATCACTACACAGTGCTAAGCAGCTCCAAGCATGGCTCCAATAAATTTTCACAACCTATTCTCAGTGTGAAAGAGACTGTTTCAACTTTTAGTGTTTTTTTATTTTTATGCCACTGGCTGAGTCACTTTGTGAGTATGCAGTTGTATCACATACACATGAGTATGCAGTTGTATCACGTGAGCTAACCAAAGGAGGTAGGTCAGAGTGGCAGGGGGGGGACAGTAACTTCCACCAGCACTATATAGTTGATGCAGTCTTCTCATTATTCAATCACTGGCTCCCAGTAGAGTTTTAGAAATTTTATAACACTTCCAAATATGCCTTCCGTCGTGGACTGTAGTAAGTGATGCACCGTGATAAGCATAAAAAATGGCAATTTCCACATAAGTTCTGTTTATTCCTTTGGAATTATAGTAATACATTAAAAATCTTCTACGTATGCAACTTTAGGGAATCATAATGCAATCCATTGACTTCATTTTTCCTCTATCCATCATGTGCGCTTAATCAGCTATTCATGCAACCAGTGACACTTCATGATATTTATCTGCAGTGGATACTGTGAACATGTAGATTGAATGATTGATTTACAATCATATTGGTGTTGCATTATTTCTCGTTAATGATTTAGATTAAACAAGGATAATATTTTCTCAAAAAGTTAAAATAGTTGTACGATCTGTTATTGGGCACGACCTTTGGTCAAAATGGCTAGAAGATAGTGTACATTAGACTTCCATTTTGCTATCTCCAGCATAAGCATGCTCAATTAAGTAACTACAATTGTTTTGTTGATTCGTTGTGTTACCCGCTTTTGAATCAGCTGTTGATTCTAATGATTCTTTTTTAGGCTTTAGAATTTATGCCCAACAACTTTGTTATAAGTAGAGCATCGTTACATTTAGTTGGTTTTTGGGTATTGTGCATGCGGGTTGAAACAACTGTTTGAATGTGGATAAGGTTCACTAGAGATCCTTAACTCACATAATATGTCCCTTATGATTGATACAAGTTATAGGGATATATGTTGGATACAATTCAATTAGTTGTTGACATATTTGTAACTGAAAAGTGGCTAAAATAAATATTATTAGTATTATTGTATTTACCTCGATTCTCAGCTACCACTGTCGAAATTCAAACCTGACCCCAATTAATTTCATGTATGAAATAAATCCAGGATTTTAATCAATGACTAATACAAAATTGACCTCAGCAAATCATATATTGGATTCTGAAAGCTTTCTGCAGCGCAGGTAATCAAAGCCAGTTATGACTGGCCCCAGTTTAACATAATACGTACCTGACCCTTACCTTCAGAAAATTTTAGGTAGGTCAGTTTTTAAGGGGTCTTACCTTTGATCTAGTGAAAGAAGCTTGATGTCATCCATCGTTAAGAACGTTAGTAGCTGTAACAGTGCCTTCATGAAACGGCAATGTTACATCACCACTTATACTGCACTTCATTATACTTTTTAGCTAATAAAGCTCAATGACTATTTGAACCATAAGCGCAAGTCCACCATATTCTATGAGAAGAACGGAATGCAGGAACTTTGTGAGATTACAACCAATATCCTCTCCTTCCACCTCTCCACAACCCACTACCATGAATATGGCTAATCACAAAATAATATGACGTATATCACAGAGCTGAACAATAAAAACAATCAAAAACCACCCAACGCTTTATAATAGGACAAAACACCTAAGTTTCAAATTTCTAACCATTCTTAGATAATTACTGTCAAGAGAAAGAAAAGAGTTTTATCTGTACCTTTCCATCTCCCTTTGGGTTGATAAACACAACATAGTGACCTCCATGGTTGTCACCACTGTGTACAAGGACTGCGTGGAGAGTATAATCAGCACGTGTTGCCTCAGCAGATTGCAAGTAAGGGTCTAGGCTAATCTTATCTGAGAATTCAAACCTGCAAAGAGTATCAGAAAAGCATTAAATAATTAATATATAACTCTTGCTCATTATAAAAAATTAAAACACACAAATTACAGCTAGTTTTTCCAGTGAATTCAAATAATGTTTTCAATTACCTGTCATTAAATTTAACAGAACAGTCAGTAATCGGATCGTACTGGAACCTCATCAAATGCAAATGGAGGACTGGAGGAAATGAGGAAAAAATGACTCCCTTTTCAGCATCCTGAAGCCCATGTTCTCCAGCATCATATTTGTTGTCCCCATCCAAAATTTCAGTAGTAATGTAGTCCCTGAATGACTCATCAACTACAACAAAAAGAAGACATAACTTATACACTTTCACTGATGTGTTGATGTTACAAGGTTGAACAAAGAAAATGTGAACCTGGTGGCCTCATTTATTGCTTAATCAATTGCTATAAAATAGACAAATACAAACTTATAACATTTATTAAAAATATGCTATCATCCTAAAATAAAATAAAAATGATATTAGGCTAGCTTTCATGTAAATATCCCACTCAATTCAGTAATGATCCCATAAACACTACATGTCAAGCACAATAAAGCAAATTGTTAATTATCTCTCCTTACAATGACAGCACAACATTTTCAGACCAAAAGAAATTTGACAATAAAATAGAGAAACAAAATTAGTTAAACACTCCCAAGTACTGAAAGGGTAACACCAATTCCAAAACCACCATAATGACAGGATTTCCATCTTTGCCAGCCACTCTCTAGGATACTTCTTGTTAAAAAAATAATTAACTACCATCACATTATGAATAAATCACAATGAAGGTGAGAAATGGCAATGAGCAGCACACACTGTTGGTTATTATGGAACAAATTATAAAAGATGATAAAAAATCAATCTCATCATTATTTACAAGATAAGTGAATTTGAACAAGTCTCTTCGAGTTAAACTAACAACAATTTAAATACTGTCATCAAGAATGAAACTACCTCATGACTTCATTAAAAAATACTAATTTTTAGGATTTACCACCATTTCATCATTACTTACTGTTTTTCTTTCCTTTTATGTTAAGTTGGATGTCGTAGAAAGTTTCAATCCTTGTGGAGCCATAATCAACATTTTTGCATTTTATAAATGACTGAAATAAAACATTTCATAAATTTAACATCTGAAATTAATCATCCCAAACAAATATGTTTACAATAAATACTTACCACCATCTTCCCCTCAAAGAGCTTCGGCACTGTGCCTTCTACACATGTTCCCTTCATTTTGCTCTCCAACTTATCCAATAACTGAAAGAAAAATCGAATATCATGAAAAATGCAGTATAAAAAAAACTCATACGAGACATTAATAATTCACAAAATATCTCTTACCACTCGAAGAAATTCTTGAACATCATGCTGCATAAAGGAATCCAATGTCTCCCAGCCAAAAGATTTGGTTAATTTCTTTGTTCCAACAGGTTTGTCACTGAACTGCAGTTCATGAAATACCCTTTGCAGAGCTAAGGCAACACTTCTAGCAGAGTCATCGCTCTCAGTTGGCATTTTATAAACAGCCTGAGAATTTTGGAGAAATGTATAGTAAACTCTATAGAATCCATAGAAAAAGATAAAGACAACAGAACAGAATACTTACCTTTCTCAACTGATTTGTAAAATATAAAGTCTGTAAAAGAGAATTCATGTAGCATGTGGCACCTTGATTTTTGAGACCAACATATCCTGTATGCTTCTTTGAGTCCCAGCTAACCCCATGAGGAGCATCTGCAGCAACATGAACCTAGATAATATATTTGAGCCAAATGAATGTTATATATCACTGTATAATAGTTTTACTTTAATGAGCTATCTTAATTACCTCAAGAATAATGGAATCATCTTTTATAAAACCTTTCTCAGGATCTAAAACTTCATTCAAAGACATGAAATGACTGAAACCCCAATCATTTTCTTTGCTGAAGAACAGATGTTGTATTTCTAGAAAGATTCAGGAATAGAATTAGCACGTGAGACGCAAACCAAAGGCGTAATTCAGGGATACCAATTCACGACTTAAATTTTGGATTCACTCACTTCTTGTAAAGGACTCCACACCTTCCTTCTGACTAACAATTTTCAGGTCAGCAAGGGCGAAACAACTCCACGATGACGATTCCGACTCGCCGTTACACTGCGGGAGGAGCAGTGAGAAAAAAATGAGGTGACATAGCTGTCAAAATTGACCTGTTTCCAAACAATTCGAAATTGAAAGAAAATTTCTAATGAAAACATGATGAGTTGATAGTGAACATTGACACAACCGATACCGATATTTTTGTTACCCGACCAATTGAACGGTTGTAGGCACAGAAATTGTAATTGGCCACAATAAAATACACACTGGACTTATAGATGATGAAAAATAATAAACAAAATCTTCAACAGAAAAAAAATTTGATGAGCTTACTTTTCACATTCTCCAAATTTCATGAAGGGGAAAATGAAACAAAATAGTGGGGTAACCATGAGAAGAGCACTAACCTGAAGGAAAAAACCTAAACTTCTTTGATTCCTATCGGGTCCAGTACTGGTCCGCGGCATAACCATGATTTTCCATGGCAAATTTCTTACTATGCATGGTGGCGATAGCTCGGAATCTTTAAGCTTACTTATACCATGAACAGTGTAACGGAAAGTAGCTTCTGACCGCGACTCGTCTGAAAAAGTATCTAAATTACAAATAGTGGGCACATCTAACATTATGTAATTAAAGCATTCATGACTTAGCATTAAAGGAAGGCCAAAATACATTTAAAACAGCGCTTATTAAATATATTTACCTTCCTCCATCTCCGTATCTTGGTTAGCAGCTTGCTCTTGAACTTCTCCGTTCAATTGCCTATTTTCGCCTCCACCATCGCCTTCACCAGCATCATTCGGGGTTTCGGCTGTTTCCACTGCCGAGACACATGTAACACGGATTTTATTTTTTATTGCACTAAACATCATTGAAAGGGTTCCCCATTAAATCCTTATACACATTTATAAATAAGCCAAATACGCCCAACAATGATTCTGAGTATTGACGGTAATTCCTCCTCGATCGTAAGGTTTCATATTAATGAAATCAATGGAGTACGTAGACATGCCAATGACTTTACACCTCACAATTGCCGCATCTCTTGGATGCAACGCACGTACTGTTGAAGAAACCTTAAAAACACTGATAATAAGCCAATAATACGGCATCATTAGTAAAGACGGCTAAATATAAAAAAGGATGACATACCTTCTTGAGTATCCATTTCCTCAACGTCATTATTCTGATTTTCCTTGTCATTGACGTGGTTCATGTTTTCGATCGCTGTAATTTTGTTCTGAATTTTTGATTTCTTCAAGCTGAGGGTGACCGCACGACTATTCTTTACACTGTAGGAGTTTTTACCGGACACGGTCACTTTGACGTGTTTACTCGCGATACGCCCAATGTCTGCGGATTTTTTCACCCCCTGTTACCAGGGGAAACAACCCAACCATATATATTATTAATAATTTTGTATTTCACAGGCCACTACATTAAGAAAATTAAATAACTTAGCAGCGTTCCCGACCCAACTCCTGTAGGAAAATAAACAAAATGGCGGACTGCAACCGTACGGATATTGGACAACTAGCCCCTGTTCGGCGTCACACATGCGCTTCCAAAGACACCTTATAACCTCATGGCGATGTATGCAATCAGTAACTTTTGGAAATATTTTCTTCCCCGATTACGGAACGAAGGAGAAATTCTCATTTTAGACGCTGATAATTCTTCCCCCGCACATAGACGAGAACCTTCGTGAGACCTCAGTGGAGTCAACTAAGTATTATGATGTTTATTTGTTTGGACATTGGTTTTTCGCGGCTCTCCAGAGCATTTCGTAAAATCACCCCTTAATTTCGCAAAAATACGTACAGCAACAGAAACCTAAATATAGATAGCCAAAAATATTTCATTCGCACGCGGAAATGAAGTTTCGCTTATCATACTTTTATAATTTAGGCGGTAACATTCAAACTTCAAATTTGGATCTGTACTGTCAGTGTAAAATTAAATTCATTAATCTTTGGATGAATAATTTTTTATTTCAACAGTTACAGCGTCATGTTCACCCCTTATAATACATACCTCATGGATACCTGAGAATTCGGAAATGAGGAACAATTCCAAGCAAAATACTGCTCACTTTATTTCCAATGCCATTTGGATAACATAGTTAAATTTAATCTTTATATTACTACTCATCCTTCGCAATGAAATATATTTAAAAAATATTACGTGCACTAAAGTTGCGCCATTTTTAATGGTGGCACTTCCATGACTAGATCTGAAAACATATTAGGTTTACTATTATTAAGGCATGAATATTATTTCATTGGACATCTGAATGAAATGATCACCAGAGAATACTCTTTATCACATCATACATTCAGTGCCAACAAGCTTATTTAACTCACAAACTGATTACTTTTCATTCAGACATAAGTCATATATCTGACTGGCATCACTGAGTTAAGTACATATCACAGTTTCACATAACTATGTGACACAATAACTGACTTATAATTAAAGGGATGCTAACTCTTCATCATGGGATGACTAGTAGGACTACTGAATATTGCACACAGTTGAATATCCATGCCGACTATGAATTGCAGCTGCACGCCTTTTGATCCCTTCTAGATAAACATCACGGTTGAACAATCCAGCAGCAAGGGGGATTCTGAAAGCAAAATAATCAGATTTCCTTTTAGGTACCCTCAAATAAATACACAAAACCCTACCAAAACTTTCTCACATAAAATAGGCCCCCAAAATTTCTAATCATATTATACACTTTTCATTGTGACCCTGAGGTAGGCACTTCTGTCTGCTACTACCTTAATGCATTTTAAGGCTGCCTAATTCTGGCATTTAAATTGCTTATTTGAACTTCAGAAGATCTTGTAAGTAAGCAAGCTTAATTTTACATTTTCTCACCCATCTATTTGTGTAACTACTTCCTCATCTTCATATATCATACTGTCAAAGGATATCAGGGGAGAATTAAGATTTCTCATTTACCAGGTATTGAGGGGAGTAGGGGGGATGGATTAGGAGAGCATGGGGCTGCCTCCATCTCCCCTCTTAATCTACCACAGATATAATCCATCTTGCTCCTACTCAAGCTAAGAAATTTAAATTTCACTATTTTAACACTTTAAACTACATGTACTAGTGCCAACATAAGATTACCTACAGCTACAAACAAAATAATTGTACCACTTTTGACAAAACATGCTCAACACAGCATGACTCTGAAGTGACGACTGTTGGATGCATGAGATTCCTGACTGACATAGCATAATACTGCCAGCCATAGAAATCAATCATACTGTCATGTCTGAGCATGAAATCATACACCATAATTGAGATGACTCATGGAGAAAGGAGTTTGAGTGGCCTCATCAACAAGTGAAGCATATTGTAATATTCCACAATGTTTGGAACCATTGTGGAATATTACAAAGTGAATTTATTTACAAAAGATCAGAATTTTTGGCTATGTAATGTGTAGTATGTATTTTTATGACTTGTCCTATACATATATGTATCGATCTCCCTTAGGAT
Source organism: Ceriagrion tenellum (assembly GCA_963169105.1). Taxonomy (NCBI): domain Eukaryota; kingdom Metazoa; phylum Arthropoda; class Insecta; order Odonata; family Coenagrionidae; genus Ceriagrion; species Ceriagrion tenellum. The sequence goes on along the minus strand of OY720632.1, from coordinate 58,313,988 downwards.
CTTTCAGTGTCTTTATGGAAAAATTGGACAACTTGTTATATAATGTTACTAATTATTCTAGGAGGCCAGTAATTATTCTCACGGGAGACTTCAATTGTAACTTATTAATTGACAGTAATAATCAAAGAGAATTGCTGTCTCAGTTAGCCTCCTACAACATAAAACCCTTGGCAAAAAATCCCACCAGAGTTACAGCTAGTTCAAAAACCCTGCTGGACAATATCTATACAGATTATCCAGAGTGCAAAGTAAATACTGTTGTTTTTGACCCAGGCCTGTCTGACCATTGTGCAGTAGTGTCTGTTTTTAATGTCTCTGAGTTTTGCAAGTTGCCAGCTCCCCCCACCATAATGAAGAGAATCTTTGGTGAGTCAAATGTTAGCTACTTCCAATTTCTATTAAGCCAAGAAAACTGGTTGTCTTTGAAAGAGGAAAACTCCCTAAACAGAAACTTTGACCAGTTCTACAATACGTTTTTGTTTCATTTTGATTATGCCTTTCCACTTGAACCAATTAAGCTCTCTAAGTCAGCTAAAAAGAACTGGGTCACTCCTGAAATTAGGCGCATGTCCATGGTTTTAAGAACAATGTCATACAACAACATGTCCTCTACAGACGAAAAAATGCACCATGAATATTCTAGCTTAAAAAAGCAGTACCATCTAACCATTAAGAGATCAAAGAAAGAATTTAATGATGAACGTATTTTAAATGCTCCTAATTATACTAAAATGGCTTGGGATATAATTAAACAAAATTCCAGCTCTAATGTAGTGGAGTTACCAGCCCAGTTTAGGGTTAACAAAAGTAAACCGATAGATCCAATAAAACTGGCAAATGAATTCAACTGCTGCTTCTTGAAGCTACCAATGGTTGATGTTCCTGATCCTCATCATGAAATCAATATCTCCTCTGCTGTGTCACCAAAGACTATATTTCTTAAGCCATGCTGTATGTCTGAGCTTCGCTCACTTATTTCCAAGGTAGGGAAGAAATCATCAACTGACATAAATGGCATATCAGGAAAAATTGTATACAACTGCATAGATATGATTTTAAGTCCCTTACTCTCTCTTGTAAATCAGAGTCTGAGAGATGGAGTCTATCCTGAAGCCCTCAAAGTGTCCAAAGTTATACAAACCTATAAGAACAAAGGGGAGATAAACAATGTGGGAAATTATCGTCCAATATCAATCATCCCCCAGCTAGGGAAAGTACTTGAGTATGTATTCAGCAAACGACTAATTGACTTCCTTGAAAATAATGACTTACTTTCTACTAAACAATTTGGTTTTAGAAAAGGAAAGTCAACAGAGCAAGCAATTTTTAATACAGTTGACACCATTATTGAAAGAATTAACTCAAAGCAAAAAGTAATGGGTGTTTTTTTTGACTTATCTAGAGCATTTGATGTGGTTGAGCATGATAAACTCTTATACAAATGTGAAAAAATGGGTATTAGAGGCACAGCCCAGCAGTGGTTGAGAACATATCTCAAAAATCGTCATCAAAGGGTAGTTATACAGGAAAATGGCAATTTCTACCTCTCTTCTCCACTAAGAGTTGATAAAGGTGTTCCTCAAGGATCAGTGTTGGGTCCTATCTTATTTGTCATTTATATAAATGATCTACCAAGTTCAGTCCATGTAAACCCTCACAGTAATTGTGTCATGTTTGCTGACGATGTGAGCATTGTGCTGTCTCAGAAGTCATTTCAAGATGTGATTGCTTTGGGTGAATCCATTATTCATGACATGAGCATGTGGTGCAATGGGAATAGCCTCATTCTTAATGAAAATAAAACACAGGCCATGATATTCTCTGCTAAATCTGGTCAGTTTGATTCAATTATTTCAAATCCCACGATCAAAAACTGTCAAGTCATCAATCACTATAAATTTTTGGGAATAAATTTTGACGAACACCTGAAGTGGGACCATCATACCATATATCTTAGGAAAAAATTAAATTCAGTATACTATCTTATTTCAATTTTGAAGCACACAGTCAGTATGGATGTCTTAAAAACATTATATTATGGTCTATTTTATTCTATTGTATCCTATGGCATAATAATCTGGGGTAGTGGGTCTGCTACTAAATTAAACAATGTTTTTATTATGCAAAAGAAATTGCTCAGGTCTATGTGTAATAAGCCATACAGAGCTCATTGTAGACCAATATTCAAGAGCCTTGGCATTCTAACAGTGCCCTGTGTTTTTATTTATAACTCAGTCCTTTTTGTAAAAAAGAATTTGACCATATTTCCATCAAACAATGTAAAACATAGTCATGCAACCAGGACAAGTAAACATCTTTGTGTGGTATCTGCCAATATGTCGATGATGTCCCAAGGTCCCCGCTCTGTATGCATAAAATTATATAACAAGTTACCCATCAGTTTAAAAAATGAAAAATCATTAACTATTTTTAAAAAGAAACTGTTTATGTACCTAAATGAAAATTGTTTTTTTAGTGTGAATGATTACATAAGCTCAGTGTAATAGTTTAATGATATCTTGTATTGATATATGTACATATTGATGTTGTTTAATATCCTTTTTTTTTTGCTAATACTCTTGACGTACCCTATATGATTACATGATTTATGATATTTTGTACCATATATTGTAATTGTCAACAGGGGAAAAATAAATTATTATTATTATTGTACTATTGTCCTGGGATCAATAAATTATTATTATTATGTTGTTCCACCATGTGAAGCCTGAGAATTTATTATATATAAGTGAAGCACAGTTTGAATCCCTTACATTATGTGCAAAAGTGATGTTTCCATTAGAGAGGCTACCAAAGTGATGGTTATTCGACAGCTCTTGGGAGTGGCTGTGGCATTTAGAGGAAGATGCTTTACAAAGCACAAATGCTTTCCAATTATTGCAGAACGCATAAAGAACCCAAGTTCAGAAACGTGATTTAGCATTATGAAAAAGTACTTGAAATTTCCCACCATGATGGCCCCTAAATCAGACTTGAAAGCTCTTTGTGCCCTATATAGGACAGCCCTTTAAATCTGATTGTCGCTAAATGCATAAGGAGCCTAAGTTCAGAAATGCTATTCAACATTAGGCACGAATAAGAACTCAAGTGTAACCCATTATGATGCCTCCAAAATCAGACTAGAAAGATCACTAAGCCCCATACATGACAGCCCTTCAAAACCCCACAGCCAAGGACCAACTATTCCTTGGTCACTAAATTTTTTCAAGGAGTTATTAAACAAGTCCCGTTAAGAGCAGAATTGATTCCCTTACGTTGATACTCTCACTCCCACACCAATCCTTCAACCCATGCATATTTCTTCGAGGAGGTTTCCCTTATGCTGGCCAATTGATGCAATCTCCAGCAGATGGATTAACTATCACTGTCAGTCTTGGAGGTAAAGGAGAAAGCTTTCTTAAAAGGCATTGCCTGGCCTCCAATGTAGACAAAAGAATTATCCTGGTATGCGTCAAAATTAACTGATACTTCCACAGAAAGTTAATATTGGACCAAATGGACCTTAAACTTTGTTGTCACTGAGTGCGACTCATTCCACTTCTTCTTCAAAATTACTCTAGTTTTGAAAGATATGTTTAATTCTCACACAATTTCTCTGCATACTTGAATAAGTATTCCACCAATATATATTTTCACTGGCATCAATTGCAGCATTACATTTGGTTGACTATGCATCAACTGTTTGGAGGTATGACAATGCTTAACTTAACAACCCTTGCTTACAACAGATAATTATTTTTTTCTCTGGGGTAATAGGTCGAAGATAAATTCTCTATTTCATTTCTCTCTCCAATAACAAGCCAACATTTTGCATATTTATTTATGTTTCTTGAGGGCTCAGAGTGAGTTATTCCTAAATTTTAATCATAAAATGTCATTATTGCTGGTTAAGTTAGTAACTTCACTGCCAGAAGTTAAGCATGACTCAACTTCCCTCAGAATTTGTCTCTTTTCACAAACAGCTGGGGTGTAATAGCAGTACTGAGGCAATGAAGCCGTTAAATAAATGGCATGATTCTTCCAACAACAATTAAAAGCTCATCTTGATGCATTGTTTGAATGCTAACCGTGTCATATCATTCAAGAATTAACATTATAATAACTTTGAAGAATTGACTTTGCTGAAACATTGCAGTATTAAACCTTGCCACTATATTGCATTGTTAACCTTACTGCAATGTTACAAAACATTCATTAGCCACCTTGCCTGAACACTTCATCAAGGCTTTACCTTGAAAATGAAACACTACTGGATGGTTGCAGCTGCAACATCATGCAATGCCGCTGCAAGCTCAATGTGCAGCCTGCATTAATTGTTAAGTTATTCAGCAAACTACAACCATTATAAAGAACAAGGGCAATCAACTTTACAAAGAAGAAAAATTAGCATTTTATGAAGACTACTAGACTGTCAGCCATCCATCCTGAGCTGCAAGGGTATTCAGTAAAAACCAAAAGCAGAGAAAAGGATAACAACTACATATCTACCAAGGTAGTTTGGCCGTTTGTGCCAGGAAAGTCAAGAGGAAGGAGAGTGATGCACTTCTGATGTTAAAGTGATAAACAATGATAGTAATACCAATTATATTAAGGGTGTTTATTTTTTCATTTCCTGGTTTTGAGATTATTATTGTTTCAAACATTGAAACTGCCAGAGATATTGCTAGCATTTGGGTAACGGAATTGTAAGTAGAACTTTAAGGCCATACGTTTGTTTAGATAGCTGAATGTTATTTAGTTCACATACGGATCACTTTTAATAGATAATTTTATTGGTTTCTCAAAAATATATTGCTAATAATATTTGAAATCTAGTGTACATAATGGTTGAGTTTTGGATAGTTATGTTAGTAGATAAGACCAGATGTATCATTTTAACTATTCTAAATGATTCCAATTATGGTAAGTGCATGATTTCAGATGATCTAGATATAATTTCCAAATAAAATAGCCAGATTCAAAGTCTTTTGGCCCCTAAAAGTATTTACTGCCACTGCTGTTGTTTGTGTTTCAGTTTTTGTATTTCCTCTTATTAAACAGAATTTGTGTGCTACAATTGTAGCAGCTATGATGTTTTCCCAGTGGTTATACATGAAATTGTACATCATGTAATTAATCAAAAAAGTTAATATGTCAACAAGATACATAAAATTAGCCATCACAATGATCAATACACCAGTTTTGTGCACTCTAAGTCACTATTTACACGTTCCAGTTTCCTTTCCATTCCTGACGCCAGTCGATGACGTCACATTCAAGGAAACGCCGTGTCCGCGTTTACACGGTGGGTACACGCATTTGGAAATCATTCAATAGATGGCACATAATGCGCAGCTTTCAGCCAATCAGCGCTTTCCAGTCCGCAGCAGAATAGAAAGCCCGGCTAATCCTTTCCTGTCAAGTTTGATCGAGTAGTCTCGCCACCCGGAATAGATTAGAGCACATGCGCAGGACGTGTCATAGGACAGGAATGGGAAGGAAACTGGAACATGCAAATAGTGACTTACAGTGGCCACTCTTATGGACTAGGTGCTATGGCATAAACTAGAATTCAAAATAAAACATAAATATAAATATATAATTAAGTTGTTCAGTCAAATAACAACAGCTCTATAGCAAATACGGATAAAAAATTGGAACTTTCAAATATTTCTTACAAAGGTTGAGAAAATGTTGTTTTACATTTTATGGCAATTGAACCAAAATTAAATTATCCAGTAATTCTGCAAAATTTAGAATTTCTGCTAGAGGCTCACAAAATGAGCTCTGTTTTCAATGTCTCTCCAGTAGTAGGATTTTGACTGCAATGGAAATTTTTAATTGAAACTATTCAGCAGAAAATAAAACAGGCTACATGTGGACATTTGTTTCATTACAATCTTCCTACGTACATTTTCTTTGAGATTTAAAAAAAAGTAGGTCTCATGGTTGTGACTTTACCACCTCTCTACAGTTCAAATCAGATCCTATTCCATATGTTCCAAGCACTAATCTCCTCCTTGACCTGCCATTTGTCATCCTTGCCTTTAATCCTTTCTCCTTTAATGGTCATTTCTATCTACAAATGAAAGGCTACACTATGAGGAGCAGATTTAGCTCCCTCTCCATGCTAATATCTGTATTTGCTTTAAGGGGAATCCTCTTCCACCTCCTGCACAGTATTTGTTACAGCCCTTATTCCCTTGAATAATTCTTCAACAAATACTTTCTACCCCTCTTAAGGAGAGATATCCTCTCTTTGGCGAAAAATCTTCAAATGACCAAATTCCTTCCCGCCTACTCACTCATTAAAGACCATGATGATCTCTTCCAATGCCTCATCTCTGTATTAAATGGACATCCTCTCTCTCAAATTCACCCTCAAAGCCTTATCCTAAATCCTACCCAACCATTGCCACCACCATCTTATTTATAAATCTTCTCACCCTCAGATTCCTACTAAGCCTTTTCTGCTTCATATTGTCTAAAATATCATCTGTAGTGAATATGAAAGTGTAGATCATGAAACAGTTTCTCACTGCAAGTGCCCTACTTTGCAAAATCTCGTAGATGGCTATGCTCCTAAAGGCATTTTTACAGCAGATGAGACAGGCCTTTTTTACTATATACTGTCAAATGTGACCCGAGACTTCAAAAGGTGATTATTTCCATGGGAACAAACAGTAAATTTTACCTCACTGTTTTTTCAGGAGCCAGAGAAGAAGGCAATGAGAGATTGAAGCCCTTTGTTTCAGGAAAATCAAGATGCCCACTCATTTTTAAAGAAACATTAGGACATTGTTTACAACCTATGCAGTAAACACAAAGATATGGATGATTTCTAGTATTTTTGAAGGAAAAATGCATGTCCTTGATGCAAAGGCTGGTGGCCCAAGGAGAAAAATCCTTTTGCTATGGGAACAGTGCCCCACACACCCTGTTAACTTGAAATTATTTAAAAAAACATTATTTTTCCCTGCCAACTGCACCAGCTAGCCATAGTTACTAGATTTAAGATGTAATGCATTCAAATTAAAAAAAATCATGAAACATTTGAAAGTGATTTGGCTTCTATTTCCAGCAAATTAAGATATCCCTCTATTCACATTTTCCTGTGATTTACCCATTTTTCCTTTGTCCCCTTCAAAAGTGTAATAGACGGGTTTCACTGAAACATCTTTAAAAACAAATGCAAATCCATTTTTAAATTTCCTTTGGAAATTTATCACCTCATGAGTTGTTCTAGGTTTTCCCTCAATCTAAAACCTAATAATTTAGCTTTGAAAAAAATACAATAAAACTGAACAGAAATTTGTTTCACAATAAAGTCTATTTCTTTCTCAATTAGGAATAGACAAAGATAGTTACAAGAACACAATTTAATATTCTTTTGCATTCATTTATTTTATGGTGAGGAGTTTCATAACCTTTTCATGTATTTTTAAAAACTAAATTGCAGGCTTTTGCGGTTTTTCTTTTTTGGAAGGATTCGATAAGATTCGATTGAATCCTCAAATCCTGACCACATCACACACAATGATGTTTAAGAAATCTCCGATTGGTATGATAGAAATGTACAGACATAATTATGAGTAAATATAAGAAGTATGATACACAAGTATATACCTGTATTTCCATGTAGAACTTACGAATATCTTCCAGCCCCCCAAAAGAATTCTACCTGGATCTGTCCCTGCTTAAATTAGATTATCAAAAAATTAGGCAATAAGCCAAAAGGGGGGGTATCTATGAATAAACTTACTCACAAAAGGCAAATGCCAACAAACAATCCAGGAAGGTGATCTGTAAGGTGTTTAGCCATTATCAATTATTAAAATTTTAGATTACTAAGGAAAGCATTCAATATGATACAGCTGCAATCAATGGCTGTAGAAAGTTCAAACACAAAACTTGTGAACAAATAATGAATGAAATGGCTTAACGGCCATTACCCATTTACCCTTCCATTCAGCTTCAGACTTTGATATTCATGGCAATTTTGGAAACCTTTGAGGTGTAATTTTAAATGATCCTTAGCTATTGTCTCCTACATGATCATGTTAAAAGGAACACTGGTGATGCACCCCCATCAATCACCTTTCAAATTTCACTGCCTGTAACCTTGTCCTTAAGTTCATGACCTCATTTTACTGTTTAAATTCAGGGCCTTCTTTTCTTCTGCTCTAGTGGCAGTTGCGGAAACTAATTCCGAAACGTTGGCAAAGGATGATTGTATGAATCACTAACACTGACCTATACTCGATATTTTGAATTAAAACTAATTTTACACGACAAAACCCAAGGTCTACCCAAATGTGAGGGACACAGAGATGGCATTACTCCCTCAAGCCATGATAGTGATCCATCAATTACACTGTATTACATAGACTTTGTCAAGTTTTGGTAGTCTAAACATGGATATTTTCTATACCATGGTGCTGAAAAGTTATTCTACTCGTAGCTTTGTGAAGGGCTTCTTTCCAGTTTCAGTAAGAGTGCAATCTTATGCGCTCACTATAAGGTCTTCATTAACTTCAACTAATGAATTTAACACCAATGAGAACAATCTATGCTAAAACATGCCGGCTTAGAAAACCAAAGTCAGAGAAGGAAGAACTATATTTAATTGATTCTATCAAATAAATATGAATGGTTTAAGGTACATTAAATAAAGCAACACATCTTACGTGTCTTTTCCAGGTCGAATTGAGGCTTTGAAAACACTCCATACAGGCTTGTGATCAGAAGTTCTGATACTATGGGCTGAATAATAATGAAGACATTCCACACTTGAAGCCTTTTTGTCATCTCTACTTGCTGGCTTGAATAAAATTCTGTCAGTGTATGACGGTGTGCGCATCTTGCTTGATGTATCAAAATGATCAGTGCCTGGATCAAACTTGTATGTAGGAGGGAACTTTATAGCTGCTTCTCCAAATGACTTGAAAACAGCTCCTAGGAAGGACAAAAAGTATAGAATTTAACCATTGAAATAAGGATTAATCAAAAATAAGATATGAGAAACTTCAAAGTCAAACCTTCTGAGAGAACTTTCTGAAGTTGATCTGAGGGAAGATCAAGCGCGTCTCTTGATGGAAACTGCTGGGATAAAATCCACTCCATTACTTCTTCACGGGGCCGATCAAGTCGAAAATTAAGATCCCCACACCAGAATGTGCAATCAAAGTTCTGAGATATATCTGAAAAATATGGAACATATGTCAAAACTAGGATGGCATCTCACATAACTACTCACAGGAAAAAGGAAACAATTAAAAATCATGCACAGACAGCTTCAAAAAGGACTATGTATCTAGTGAATTTTGCATTTATTATGGCATGGCAGGTTTTAATAGCATCAAGGTTATTTCTATATCAACACAATTTCATCAATGCAAGAAGCATACACTTCAGAAGTCATCCTAAGGACATGAAAAAATTTCCAACTTAAAAACAAAAAACTGATGGATTAAACATGAACAAATACTTATGTACACAAATATGGAGCCATGAGAACTTACTTCAATAACTCGCCATTAGATCAAGAGAGCCCGAAAAGAATTGCCTGACTGTATGTAAATAAGGTTAAGGTATGATGTCAAAGAGGTTTGGGAACATCTCTGATGATCCTCAACAATGGTACCTGAAACATGACAGCACTTACCCAAGTCTGAAACCAATCTATTCACTCTTACATGGATACTTAATATGATAATACTTCATGAATATTGCTGCCAGCCCAATATCTAAACTATGAGGTCCAAGTACTTGCCAAACACCCACCATCATTATTATTAGCAATTTCTCCAAGTTGAAAGGAGGAGCCTCTGGGCAGAACAGTTAAACAAATGCCAAACTCACCAACAACGCTGAGTCTAGCCAGAGAGCCTATATCAGACTGATCCATCAGTCAGTACATCTGAAAATAGATCTGAAGAGTAAAGGCTAAACGTAAAATAGACAATAAATGACTACTTTTTGTTAATACATAGATGTGAAAAATGGATTGCTCTTCTGCATACCAATGACCAAGAAAGTTCATGAATATTCCTCAAGGAATGCCATGACTTTGTCAGTTGAAAGAGTTCAGTAGGGACACTATGGATATTTCAGACTCCTCCACTATGCTCTGATGTCACAGAAGAATAAAGATATCCTTCAAGTACCTGCTATGAGACCCAACTACGGAAATTTATGATCACAGACTCACCTATCAGGTCAAATGTAATTCATTGAGTACAAATTGATAAAGCATTTACGTCTGAGTCACATGCTACAATATTGCCAAGGTAGTAACCAATTGTATGATACATAAGTACAGCACAAATATTTCAAGTTGGTACACATTGAACCAGTTAACTAGATACGTAGAGAGTATTCAAATAGGACATCCATAATTATTTTAAAGAGTTACGATTAAAAAAAGTTAAGTTCTAACTCAAGTGGGGCTAACTTAACATTTAGATTCCACAGTTTTTAATGGCTCATAAGATTTATTCTAGACATAGCAAGAATTCTTCACAAATATTTTTGTTCAATATTTTCACTTCTGGAGCAATTATTCTTGAAAATATATATCATGATATCCTACATGCAATTTGGCAAGGGAAAAAACCATCAAAAACAGTTTACCACTCAAGCTTTCACAAACATCTAAGCTCATAATAAAATAGCCACTCCAATCCCATGCACAGCAAGTAAAAATTTTCATCCTTAGATGTATAAGGCCATCTCAAGAAAGATATACTTTTTTGAGTCATGCAAATTTAAGGCGTCTTGAGTTGGCAACATTAGGTTATGAAATATGAGTTATAAATCATTGCATTTTGGTGCAAAGAAGTTGCAGCTTTATTTACAGCTAACTTGAAATTTTGCATTGAAGGGGGTATTGAGACAGAGCCAGATGGTTACCCAGCTAAGTTCGCCCAATTTTAAAATAATTTATTAGTTGATGCCAAATATAAAAGTGTTGAAACCTAGAATAACCACTTCAAAACAACCAAGTCAGATCTCATTATCTAAAGATGATTAAGTATTACTCCTCTCCATATTCTCCAGAAATCTCACGGCACAACAGTAATGCACACATGTAGAAATAAATTAACAGTTATCATTTTCACACACTTATAAAGCACATTAGAGAAGACATGAACTTTTCTCAATATGTACATTTATAAAAAGAACCAAAAAAATAAGATCAATAAATGAGCCATTAACTATCGTGAACATTAATTTGAACCAAGATAAGGCTTATGAATTCTTGTACAAAATATCAGATAACACAGTGCAGCATTGGTCTGCTCTGTCTTTCAACAGATGTTTGCAAAATGGTTGACAACAAATAACAGTTACTATGAAAATATTTTAAGGTCCACGGGAAAGATATCCTGAAATGTTCTTTGGATAGCCCATAACAGCAAATATGGAAGGATTTTTGAGACTAATAATGGAAAAGTTTTCTCAAAACAGGCAGAACCCTAACCAAGTTTCTCTATCGTCACACCCGTTGGAATAGCTCCACTATTAACCCAACTCCCATCTCTTTCAACGTGTACAGTCACTAGAAGTACAGTCACCCCCACTGAATGTACTTTTAGCCACATACCATAATTAATTTTCTGGCTTCACAATAATTTTAAATGAATTCACTTTGTAATATTCCACAAGGTATTTATTACTCCGACCTAGGTTTCGACTTAAGTCATTATCAAGGTGACAATAATACAGCATGAACCACTTATATACATAATTTGGTACCAACATGTTGACTCAAGCACCCCAAGGAGTAATGATCACCAAGAAATTTCACTGCTGACATGATTAATTCCAGGAACTACCATCCTTCCATGATGGAGAGAAGGCTGTGTAAATAAAGCCTTTTATATTTTTCTGTTGGGTTTTCCCAAATTTCTTCTGACCTCCATACATAGATTCTTAAGTTGCGAAACCCTCAGTTGGTTCCAAGCTTCATAGTGAAAAAGTGAGCAAAAGTTAGATGAATACTAGATCATACACCTCTTTGAGTGTGTAGTGCATCACTGACAATTAGAATATTTATAACATGTAACAACCCCCTATCAGATGCATAAGTATAACACGATTCTACTGAAAGTGCAAATACATCCACCACAACTCAACAGCAGTTGATAATTGTAATACATCCAAAACTGACATCTGAAAACAGTTCCAAATACCAGAATCAGGCCTGTTAATTACCATAAGAAATCATGAAAGTTAATAAGAGTGTTTGATAAAAGCAAGTTTGAACCCAAAAGAAAGTGTGTATGCATAGCTACACACTAGGTTTTGAACATGGCTTAGATTATCTGGTTTTAGTAAGCAAGAGCCCAAAATTCTGCAATATCTGGACCCGTTTTAATGGCACAAGCTGACACTTAGACTTCAGAGTAGTGTGATTTGAAGTCTAACCCTGTTAGGCTGGAGAGGTTCAAGATGAGAAATGAGGAGAGTTTTTAAGTGTGTGTCTGGTGAATCAAGAAATGTTACCCCAGAAAAGATTGGTTATGTTCTGCCTCACCTTGATTGCTAGAAGACTTTCCAGCCAAGGACATTTTTGTCTTTCTGATTAAGTATGTACTTAAATGTTATAGTTAAATACCTGAATCCACAGGATTCCAAAAATGTAAAAAAATTGCTGGTGGAATGCACAGTGAAGGAAAAGGCTTCAATGCCAGGATTTATACCGCGTGACAGGATTCAACAAACTTTTCACAGCAAAATTGTTTTGATGATTGACAAGAGCCATGCCTTTCCTGACATGGAAAGACTTAAGTTGATATAGTAGATATATTGGCCACTAAATAGGACAAGTGTTTTGTAGCCATATACTGGGGAATCATCACAAATTTAAAATGTCACTACTGGAAATTAATACTCTAGCATTACTAATGTAGTGTCGACACAAATGAGGGATTCAGGTCTGAGTCTCATTAGGATTCCATGCACTTGTTGCATGCCACTTGTAGCCCAGAAACTGCTGATAAAATAAAAAAATATTACTGCCACTGAGAATTTTCTTCATCACTAAGAGTGGATGCCTAAGAGGACCAGAATGACACTGAACTAATCAGGAAATTGTTAATGTTAAATTCCAGGAAAGAAATTAACATGATAAATATATTTAGTAGTGCATTCTGTGAAATGAAATTGCTTTGGCAAGTCACATTGAGTGACTATATTGCATTATATGGACAAACTGCCATATTGATGTTAACACATTGACATTGAAGATATGATTATGTCAAGATAAATACATGAATGAGAAAGTGGCAAGAGTAATAATGACTGTGATGATGTCATATCGGCACTGACCAAAGCTACAGAAGTCTGCGGGACGCAATGAACTGTTGGCAAATTTTTAGACTTTTTCTTTGGGGTTTCCTGCATCCATTGTAGGGTAACAATGGGCGGCATTAGCACTGTCTGTGTTGTCAGCAGAGAATGTGAAGTGTTGGGGTCAAGTAATTTTTATGATTGTGTCCTCTAAAATGCAGTGGAGGAAACATTTATGATGCCGGCTACAGTGAAAAAATTTATTTTTTTATCCAAAAATCAACTCTTAGTCCAGGCAATCGATTTTTCTCATTGAGAATATAGTCAATTCGAGTAGATAATTGCATCTTCAGATTCTATTTAAGCATGTAACTGTGTAGTATGTGAGTTTAAATAAACACGAAAGTGAACCTCCATTACACATGACGAAGATGAAGGTTGGGCTCTCCACATCATCCAGCAGTTGTAGTCAACAAGAGGTCTTGGTCTCTTGGAGCGACCGAAACGGGCTATACCCTTTGCTTCTTGCTCATACATTAAGTAAACAGAAGCCTAGGCCTTCCTCCTACCATTAAGAATTTCCTTTCGCAGGTCAAAATTTTCCCGTTGAGCATATTCCCCTTATTCTCCCTCTCCAACTGTGGGGAGGAAGGCCTTTGTCCCGTTCTGTTTGTTTATTGCCTTCCCATGCAGGGGGCATGGTTCAACCATGTTGTCACATTGACGTCAACTTGTGACTTGGAAATTTTTCCGCTTCGAGGTGGTAAGTTTTTTTTGGACAGGAGTATACTTGAGAGTGATTTTTCAATATATGCACAATACAATAAGGGGGCATCCATTAATTACGTGAGGCGTTTACGGGGGGAGAGGGTTGAGCTGAATATCACCCAATTTCACATGGGGTGAGGGGGGGTCTCGGCAAATATCTTGTAATTTTTTCTGCAAGAAACAGTGTAAGATTGTGAGGAAAACTGGGTTCAATTAAGTAAAACATGTTTCTCCACTATAATATGGCTAAATCCTACACAGTAATATTTATCGCAGTTATGCGAATACCATAAAGTAGCACAGTAGCCCCTCGATTGTTTAGCCGCCACCGGCCAGCCAAATACATGACTCGACAAATGCTGCGACGTACGGGGTGGCAGCGTCGCGCAGACAGGTCCCGACCTGTATTTACGCCCGTAAATGATTTGTTACTCGACGGCTCAGTCAACGCTGTCACTCATTCAAAATGAGTTATCATGATTATTATGATTCATACGTGAAAAGAAATGTCTACAAGACTAAGAAGTGCTGCCAGGAAGAAGTGACAAAGTTATTGATTCTAGACTACGTTCTTAGTAGTCTTAAATACTAGTTTTATCTAGTTTTAAATAAAAATAATTAATCAAGTTATGTTTTTAAAAAATAAATCCAACGCAATCTACCACATATTAACGTATTCACACTAAAAATATGCATTTTGAAAAATCTCACGTGAGATAAGGGGGAGGAGGTCGAGCCAAATCTCACAACATCTCACCAAGGGGGGAGAGGGGGTCGAAAAATCACCAAAATCGCCTCACGTAATTAATGAACACCCCCGAGAAACACCTATCGATGTAACTCAAAGAGGCAAGAAATATTAACGAGGAATTAGCTTAGCATGAGTTTTAAAGAACCTGAAATATTCTGTCAGGTCCCCTTCATTAAGAGTAAATTCATTTCAGCTGTACTTAATACCCTACTTAAACACATTTACCACTCAAATTCTCCTTTATCCTGTTGAAATTCATAAAAGTAAAACAATCTTATCCAAATTATATGACCATTTCCATATTTGATGTGACAAGTACATACTTCCTTTCTCCCATCTAGTTATATTTTAGTGCACAAAATTTTGTAAATTCATTTCAGCTGTACTTAATACCCTACTTAAACACATTTACCACTCAAATTCTCCTTTATCCTGTTGAAATTCATAAAAGTAAAACAATCTTATCCAAATTATATGACCATTTCCATATTTGATGTGACAAGTACATACTTCCTTTCTCCCATCTAGTTATATTTTAGTGCACATTACACATCTGCCATATGGTTAATATTTCCCTTGATTCTCCAATTCATAAAAACAATGATCTACAAAAAACTAAGACCACAAAAAACCTTAAATATCACCAGATCTTGCATATTGTAGAACATTGGTGATATAATTATATGCATCCAAATTATTTTATTCAATATATTCCAAGATTAAAACTATGGTCATGAGTTTTTATATTGCCAAGGATTATGAGATAACAACAGTGAAGTAAGATGTACAATTAAAAGTATATGACAATGAATATTAAAAGAACTTTTATGCAAAGCTAGAAATATATGGTGTTCATGGACCTGCGCCACAATGGTTGCAGTTCTACCCCCTGATTGGCATTACAAAGAGGGTATTCCATCTATTGGCCAGGATTATTTATCCACACAGTTGTGCAATGAGCACTAGAGTACCTCAGGGATCCATTTTGGGACCCATAACGTTTCTTGAATACAATTATGACATGCCTGACTTCCTCACTACAGGAGAAAGTAATCCTATACACAGATGACCCCAACATTATCCCATACAAACCCTCAATATCATTTTTCACACCGCTGTAAGATTCAAACCACTCAAATGAAAGAAAATATGGTATGCTAAGCTATTAAATGCATATACGATGGACACAAATGATTTATGAGCCAGTTAGGAAGAATTACATGTCCTATAACTTAACATACACAAACGTTTTATCACTCAATAAATGTATCTTCTCGCAATAACACTTCCAAACACCTGATTATATTTATGCTACAATGAATTTTTATGGAAATCATAAGCAATTAACCCTGCTGATTTGGTTTGATAAGTTATAAGATAGTTTATGGAGCTCATAAACTCATTTAACATTCTTGCAACAATTATTGAATGATTGCTAAGACTTATGAGTCTCATAACCTTATTGAATACATGTGTGTCATCGCTTCAACTGGCCATAAGACAGGAAAGTAAGAACAGGTGGTAGAGAAACAGAGTGGGCAGTATTAGACAGAGGAGGAAGACTTTATCATCTGTGTCGTTCAACCCAATGAAGAGGAAATGGAAAGGGTGACCAGGGAGGAGATTGACGTAGGACTGAAAGTAGGCAGGGAACTGAAAGTAGGTCAGCAAAGACAAGGACTGAGAAACAGCCAGTCAGCAAAGGGACTACTGCATTTGTGACAAGTCAATGTGAAATATATAGAAAAAAGGTAACTAATGAGACAAAAGTAAATACATTCTACACAGTAAAGGAAGTGATGAAAAACAAAGTGAGAGATCATAAATTAGATCAGATAGAGCAATTTAAGTACAAATATACGTAAAAAGTTGAATGTCACTGATTTTAGTAGGTAACACATACATAGAAGATAAGATTTTACCAGAGGATTTTCCACTAAAAGGGTTGTGATAAGAGATAAGATATTATTACAGGGAAGACAACAAGAGTGTCAATATCTAAAGTTGCTAGAACTCTTAAAAGATAACCAGAGGCTTCATTAAGGGCATTAAATAGCTACTGCACAAAGTGACATGATTTAAACATTCTCTGGTTTCCCTTGCACACAATGTTTTTCTTAAGTCAAACAAGAGAAAGATGCAAGAGTAAGAGCAATAGCATAACCTCACAACCCAAGGAGAATGAGAACACTTTTTGAAGAAATAAAAATATTACAGGAACCAACTTACAATGGCAGCCACATTGCATTTTAACGAGGAAAAGGGGGAGAAAGAGCAGGTTGAGACCCAGAAGAGGATCATGAATGAATGAGATTATTTTAGATGTCGGAGATATTTTTTCTCTAACATCTAACCTCTTGTTTCATTATCTTAGTGAACACGGGTTCACTATAAGTACATCAGAGGACTCCAGCAATATTTACTAACTGTGCAATGATTCCAGAATGCTAGATATGTATTCCAAAAGTTGCAAGATTTCCTTTCATATTCTCAATTATAAGAAGATTGGCTATCTGAGATATTCTTTAACAAAGATGATTCGAAAGGTTTGGTATACAAATTTCAACATATAATGAAATTTTAACAGCAACTGCAACCCATTTATGTGGCATCCAATCTGCTAATTCCTTGTTAATACTTCTTGCACCTTTGAGTTATGTAGAAAGGAGTTTTTATAGTATCGTGCGTATATTGAAAAATCACTCAGCATTATATCCATTAAATAGCCAAATCCAATCTCATTAAGCATATAACCATGCGCCACATTAGGATGCAGCGAGTCTAAAATTCTACATGACAATGACTTAAGAGGTCTTTTTAATAGGATAAGCCAAAAAGAGGATAGTATCACAAGTACCTACTTGATAAAATATCAAAGTAAAAATTAACAATGCTTTGAATCTACATCAATATAGCAAAAAGTTAAATGACACAGTCAATTTTACTCAATTAAAAACTTCCATACAGAGAGTGAACCTTAATCTAAGCATGGAAAGATGGGTCAGTGATTGAAAAAAGCCAGAAGAATGATTTCTCCCTCCTCTAATACCTTAATCACTACAATGATGAGCAATCACATACATCCAAACATGAGGCTTACAGATACATATTTTAAAAATATGAAGAAAGGTAGGATTTTCTTTGAATGATAATGTCATATTCTTATAGTAAGATGAAAAATCACTGGGTTGCAATCATTATTTCAATCTCACCATCTGATCTTTTTCTTCCACAAGCATATAATCCAGTACATAAGTGAGCCAAGTTGAATCGTGAGCAATTCAAGGAGTTATTAGAGCGAAATGAATGGGTTCAACTTTCTATGGTTCTGATAAAACAATAAATAAAATGCTCATTTGGCACCTTTGTTTGAGGTGGTGCTTAATTAATTATTGCTTTGATTGATTGTTCAACTTTTAAGCAAAAATAAGAATAAATTCCAATATTCCCATTCTTCACTTAAATCACATAAAATAGGATATCATCTTGCAGATTCACTAAAGAGAGCCATTCTATGCTCTGACGGTTAGTAACTGTAAGGAAAGCGGGCCTTCATTTGCTATCATCACTTAATAACCCCAAGGCGATACGAAGACCAACCTGCCGTGGAACACACAAGAGAACCTATCTCACAAAACTGTGAGAAAATCAACTCAGAACTTAATCACTCGATTTTGATAGGTTATGAATCTTAGATACTCTTACTGTCAAACAGGAGAGTGAGCTAGTAAAATCACTAAGCCATCTCAACTAATGGTGAACTTTGTATACGGTTTATAACACTTGGAACTGCAGACCTTACAAGCATGGTTTACTCATTGTATTCCTCAATGCATATCAGGATGGACCACTTGACTTCAAGAAACAGACTCAGAACTTCACCTTTAACTATGATGGCTTGAGGGCCACTTACTAGCCTAACGGACAGTAAGAGAAACTAGGTTTAATTACCTATCAAAAGATTGATGTGCAAAAGAGATGAGGACACCCTATTTCATTCCCATGCTATCTACCTTAACTAATGCATGATAAATAATAGGAACATCAACTTCCAAAGATGACAGGGAGAAGCACTTCCATAACATCCCATAATTTAGAACGTGACTAGCCTTAGCTAACTTATGCTGAGCATCAACCAATGCACGGGAAAACCAAATGGATGGTGCATTTCCCTTGTGATGAGTGCACTACTTGTGTTTTAAATATGACTACATCATGAAAATCATAAACCTGGAAATTTTCTGGGTAAGAATGATTCAAAATGAATTTTGAATTAGGAGAGCTTTTAAAATGTGATGTAGAAAAGCTAAGTCATTACCAAATGAATGATTGCTGGGCACCTGGTAAATCTTGAACTCTTAGATGACCAGTATGGAAATATTTCTGCAAGTGCTCCACTGCACTGATGAAATAAAAAAGGTTAGCAAGTAATAAAAAATAAACACATCAGTTGCAATAAAAATCTTCAGAAAAAACAAATTCCCAAAAATGCAATAATGTGCACTTAATTAGTGATCACACACTCGACTTTTTGAAATGAAAAGAATTCAGTTACTAAATCCAATATATACTTATTATTTCAATAAAGGGATTAAAATATTTGAAAAAAAAAAATAAAACTGGAACAAACTTTCTGATGAAATAATGAAACTACGGTGCTTACAATGTGCCATTCCTACTTAATGAGGTGAAACACTTACTCCAATATTTCATCCAGCATGCATAAATGGGCAATGCAACAAACCACGACTTTTATGACGGACTGGCAGAAGCTTAGGTAAGTCAATAGATGTTGTGATCCGTCGAATATCATTGATTCTGTCTTTAACACGTTCTGTGTGAGCTGTCAGATGAGATGTTACAAATAAGAAGGAAGTTCCAAACAGCAAAAATCCAATTGCGATGGCTCCTTTGGTACGAAAAGCTTTCCCAGGTCTTGTGCTCATGCTGCCATCTTCTGCAACTATAAGAAAAGTTTGCTTTAACTAATACACTGACAATAAAAACAAATTAAATTACTGCATTCTAAAAACTCAATTTTTTACAACACCATCATCCTCCACTCACTACTGGTCATGGATAAGTACATCTATCCAGCAATATTTCCTCACACAAATGCATAAACATTCATTTATGTTCATCAACTTATTAAAACTTTCATGGTTGATGTCCATGATGCACAGTTCTATCGGAAACACCCACATCAGAATTTTTCAAAACTAATGGAGATTTAGTCCTAACATGGTCCCTGGCAAAGGAGAAGAAACTTTGGTTTTTAAAAACCCTGATGCAGGTAATTCAAAGAGAACTGAGTATTGCAAATAAATATTTGTTTATTTTTATAAATAAATAATAATTTTTATTTTTATAAATCAAGTACTAAAATATGTATACACAATTACTTATGAAATACAGAAAATATATATTATATACTGTTTTTAATAATTTAAAGGATAAAAAAAACTAGAATAACTACCACTTCCATCAAGCATCATGGGATTTGATTTAATGTGTAGAAAGATACCTATTATCCTTGACTTACTTTAATGAGCACAAATGGTTAGTTTCGGAATATGCATTACTTGGACAATAGTTTTTCTGAACAGAAAAATATACATTTCCCTAAAGTAAAAACCACTTATATAATGTTTGAATCTCCTGTTCCTATAAATCAAATGTTCTAAAATTTGTTTTCCTATGCTTAAGTTAAGTGGAGTCATTCATAATTTCAAGTCTCCAAAGTAAAATCCTGAGTCATGTGTGATACCATATAGGCCTATATTATATTTAAACCTATAAAATACTACCATAAAACTGCTTGATTAATAAATGACCTTGCATCCACTAAATTTTACATCTCCATCTAAGAAGCAAGTTATTCTTAAAAATCCTTTCCTTATGAAAAAGCTACCAAAAATCCTATACATATGTACTCTCTATGGACCTTGATTTTTCCTAAATTTTCATATGAGACAACATTGAAGTCGGTCAACAAGGGGACAGTTCACCAAAAACAAGTTATGTTGAGCAAGTTTGTTTCTCAAATATTTAATGAATTTGAACCAAGAACAAAATTACCACAAGGAAAAAGAATATATTTATTAATTTACCTTTCATTGGACATTTGTATCTACTTTACATGCCCAGTGTTACTAATTTAATAATGCAGAAGAAACAAAGACTGCATGCAAAAACAATGAATCCAAATCATGAAGTACCTCAAGGGAAGCGAATTTATGAACAGACGGAGACTTAGAGTTTTCAATTAATAATACAAAAATATGACACACCAAACAAATAAAAGCACAACTTTGTAGATAGCACAAATTTCATCAGAGAAATCCTCATTTTATTGTGATACGGTGAGGGCACATGCAAGAGGAGAAACACTCAAGAGGGAATATTCTACTGTAATGGACACCAGTTTTTGCAAAGGTGTGGGGAAAAGAAGAGGAAAGACTTTAGGGAGGAAGGATACAAACCAAGGGCTATGCTTATTAGTATTGTTCACGTTCTCCCCATGTTGCAGTTGTTATGTGGACAACCATTGTTTAGGATCTGATAATGCCAACTGGAATGCCGGAAAAATGGTCATCCACGAAAATGCTGCAATGTAGGGAGAACCCGAAAAATACCAACAAACAAGAAAACCGTGGAAGTCTTAGTAACAAGGGCTTTGCCTTCATGATGAAATCTTCTTAGTTTTTTTTTGACAAATACACCAGGTCACTAAGGGAGGGAAGAAGCTGATGACGATATCTACTCTCATTTTGAAGGGGAGAATTACTGTGTAGAAAGCATTTCTCAGAGTGGATCCACATGATGATCACATAAAAACCACAATTGCCAAGATCACGTGTAATCAGCATAAAATACTGTGAAGAGCCCACTTCAGCTATATAGACAACCGAATTTAACTTTAAAAGTATAAAATGGTAAACTTTGATCCCTCATGAAATTATCACAGCACATCTGAGTCTTTCTTAAATTATGTACTCTGAGTTCATAACACATAATTATTTTAGGGAAAAACTTAGGGATAAATGGGTCAGCAGCCTGGAGTCTAAAATGAGGGATACAATGGTTGGTTTCTCAAGTATGAATATCTCCACTCAATTACATGACTCTATGATAGTTATTCTGCACCATAATACTTGTCATGTCACATCAGAATGCATTTCTGACCTAAACTGCACCATATCCTGATAGCTATAATGCCTACAGTTCTCAACTGTGTTAGCAGTTGTTGTGTCACACACAAAAATGAGTGTGATGGCAGTCCACCGTGGGAACACCAGTTCCTGCTCAATAACCATTGCTAAGCATCTTTGGACTTGGATTGAATATGGCTGGGTGACTGCCTAGTCATGGCCAAGTGCTGCTGACCCAGTCCCCAAGTAGCTGACTATATGAAATGACCTTGGCTGTCTAAAGCCCATTCTACAATGGACATAAGCTGTGACACTTAAGCCATAGGGCCTTGCCTTAAGCCGTAGTACACTGCCATAAGGAAGCTAGTCAAGTCCCATCTTTACAGTGTACGGCAGGTGAAATGTCAGCCAATCAGAGCATGCCATTAATAGTGCCAGTGTTAATTATGGCGCATTGCTTTCGCTGAAGCACTTTTGACGCTAGAGGTGAATTTTGGATATTTGTAAGAATCGCCGTGAAAATGTTAGTAATTATTCTCAAAACACTCACATACTATCGATATGTCATTGTACACCAAGTACATTATATTTTGACACTCATTTGTCTTTGATACCTATGTCGATCATTGACAGCATTCAGCTTTGGAGATTGACTGCCTTAAAAAATTCCGTACATCAGAAGTGGCTTAAGTGCTACAGCTTATGTCCATTGTAGAATGGGCTTAAGTTTACAAAAAAGTAAAGTATCACAGAAGAGAAGAATGCACAAGTGTCAACACTGTTCATATGTTTGGTTTATCAGTTATTTGGTACTTCTGACTTATTTGTTGCCTTATGCTGCAATTCACATAGGCAGCCATTTAACACAATTACTAATAAAAATATACCTATTTCCTTGGTCACTCCGTTACTTGGTCATTTGGTATGGAAGGAGGGAGAAGTATTGCCTCATTCAGCCCAGGATAAATAAACACAATTCAGTCAGACAAAGCAACCAAGGTCGGTAAAAATGATCGTGTGATTCAGGCTTAAGACAAGTACTTAGTCCATTTGGTATCTGGCCATGAAACCAGGCATCTTCCAGGTATACCTCCAACGCTATTGCTGCTTGAAGAGAGTTTCGGCTATGACCAGTCTTTTCATTGCAGAACTCTGACATTCTTTCTCCATCAGCATTCCTTTCGCCCAGCCCAAATATCATACACTATATCCCTCTTTTCCCTCTCCAACCACTGCAATTCAGCTTCCCATGATGATGAGGTTCTCTTTCCCATTCACTACTCTGAGGACTCCTTCAATTTTCTTGTACACTTCTTTTATTTCTTCTTCCGTATAGCTGTATGCTGGCATGTAGCCCTCCACTATCACAGTGTCCATAGGCCCTCCTTCCAGCTTCGCCATTAGAACCCTCTCTCGCTGTGCTGCCACACTGACTTCACTATTCTCCCCCATTCTTTCTTCAGTATGATGCCTACACCAGCAATTCTCTGGTCCTCTCTCGAAAATATTACTAGATACATATATGCTACTCCAGTCATCATCAGCCTCCACCTATTTGATACAACTGACTCCCAGTATATATACCCCCAGCCTCTCTATCTTTGTATTCTCCAACTTCTGGGGCAAAATGGAACTGTGGGAAATGTTGTACGTAAGTATGTACTCATTTGCACCTTTCACAAGATATACTGTAATTTTCCGTATATACCTAATATGCATTTTTTTCTGCCAAAATTCATCACAAAAGTCGGATGCGTATTATACATGGTTACAAACTTACCGAGTTTTTATTTGGGCCGTAGATCAAATTTGAATGAAGTCAATAGTTTTGCTCAATGGATTTATTCAGTTCATTTTGATTACATTTGAAGTAATCTCAACGTACTTATAGGTGTTCGATTTTACAATTTTTAATAAAAAACTGTAATGAATCAATTTAATTTATTTATTGAAACGAAAATTTACACCCAGTCCCTTTTGTCTTTAACACTGCTAGCACTGAATCCTTTCAATTCAAAATCACTATCCTCGCTTGATTTGAACAGTTCATGCAAAGCACTGACATCACGCTTGTTGGTAGCATATATTGCATCGCCAAGGACATCGTATTTGTCCTCCTCATTGTCCACTATGCATTCTTCATCCCTAAGTAATTCGTTGTCGGACCCATCTATTGCATTCGTGAGGTAGCATTTTTTTAAAACCTCGCTCAATCACAGATGAATCGATGGCATCCCAGGACTCTGTAATCCACAGAATAATTAGCAATAACTCTGGTTTCTTGGACTTTCCTAAGTTGTCAAAGAATGTGGTCCGGAATAAAGCCACTCATTCCACTTTTTATGCATCTGTGTCTGTAACATCCTCAAATGACACAGTAATGTATCTTCCGCCAGTAGATCGGACAAAATCCAACACGAACGGACATAAACTGAGGTGAATTGAATACAGACATAGGTACTTGTTAGCGACAGTGTAGCAATTCTATCATTTATTGACAAATATTTCCATAGACATGCATGGAAGTTTTGAAGGGGAAGAACCTACTACAAATAGATCATCATTTGAGGAACCAAAAGGCAAGTGTGTAAGAGCAAGGAGAAAAGACATCCATAGACAGCATTACCGCTTGCGCAGTGATCTTTCGGGCACTGACATCACGCTTGTTGGTGGTATATATTGCGTCGCCATGTATGTCGCCATATGATGAGATGGACAATGGCATTGAATGCAGTTTTCTAAAAGCCAATTGTGTGTTATACATGGTGATAAGTAAATTCTTACATTGCACTTGCCATAAAGTGCATAGTGCGTCTTATAGTTAGTGCATATTATAATCGGAAAATAACGGTAAATCAAAGGTTCAAAAAAAGTACATGTACTGATAAATCTGTCTTATTGAGACTTCATTATTGATCAGAACAAAGAATCAAAGGATTCTGGATTTGATAACTGTCATTGAGAAAAGAAACAAAAGGGAGTACCATGAAAATCAAAATACACATGTCAAAAAGCATGATGATAGACTTACCTGAACAGAACCAAAGGAGATCTCTCCTTACAAACACAGCCAAATGAAGTGTTCCCAAAGACGATGAATGAAGAAGAACATGAGATGGCCCAATAGTTTCTTGAAGGCTTACTTCCCATTCAAATCTTTCCGGATAACTTTCCTGGGTTCCTATGGTAACAATATCAGGCACATGCTCCAAGACTTCCGGAAGTAGAAAATCATTTAATTCCTTTGGTGGTGCCTTGATGGAAAGTAAAATATTCAAAATTACAAACTTTTCAAGCAGTCTAAAAGCTTCACTAAAATATTCATTGAGGTCATGAGTACCTTAACTTATGGATAAGAAAAAAACACGAACAGGTACATTTTCCTAAAAAATAAGTATTTTAAATGATGGCAAAAGAATCAATTCATCTTCATTTATACATTTATGATCACCGAAGTTCACTTTTTGAATGAGAATTCAAATAAGATGAACTACTAAATTTTACAAGAACAAAAATATGTTTCAATTTGATAGCTGATAGCTGAGAAAACACTAAATAGATAGGTATGAACATTTAAACCCTAAAAGACCTTGCTCAAGGCTCAATTCAAAATTCAAACATAATCTTCAAGGGTTTTTTATTATTTTTTGCACTGAGATATCATGCATGCACTAAAAAATGGCTTCTGTAGTTCTTGACCCACCAAACATTCCCATTTATTCTTAAGATCATGAGGAAAAAATGCAATGTGAAAATTATTATTTTCCATCCCATGGGAAGAAGCAAAGTAAAGATAACCAGATGGCATTATTTTGTAAGGTCAAAAATATTCAGACACAGATTAGAGTTTAAGAGCCAAGTTACTTTCACCCATTTCAATCAGGAGTTCCTATTTATGCATTTCACAAGCAATAATGTGTCACAATTAGTGACACACACAATATCTAACTCTGAATGATTCTTGTTTTGGGACCCATCTCATAGATTACAAACTTGACAAAGAGTAAGAGATTGTGTGTGCTCTGATGACCCTAAGGGCTAAACTTAAATGAGCAACAAAAATAATGCCTGGTTCACTTACACAAGACAGGTAAAGAATAGCTGAAATGTAGTCAGCAAAGTATTCCTTTCTCACTGAGGTGACAACAAAAAGGCATCTGGAAACAGTGGGGAGGCCACATAAATGATGGCTGTCATGTAAAAATACATGCTACTGTTGGTGCTGACTGGAAACTACCTCAATTATCATTCCCATATGCATTTGACAATGGATTACTCAACTTTGAAAATGAATCTTGGTAACTACAGGACATTCTCCCACCTTAACCCCTATAATAGAGGGTGATTTTTCAATAGCCCTTTTCCTGAAGATGGAAAGTGACTTATGAGTTATCAAAAATCACACTAGGAAGCAGACTCAACACGAAGATGGATCTGAAGAAACTGCATCCATAGATGCATTCTTCAAAAAGAGGAAAATCTTTTTGTATGAGCACATAGAGGAGCTCTCTCCAACACATGGTCAGTAAGTGATCATGTTTAATGACACTCTCCTCATTAAATGGGTGAAGGGTATAAGTTGTCATGCCAGGCAGCAAGGAAAGCAGGACCAATGAGGTTAGGGGGCATCCATTAATTACGTGAGGCGATTTTGGCGATTTTTCGACCCCCCTACCCCTTTGGTGAGATGTTGTGAGGTTTGGCTCGACCCCCTCCCCCCATCCCTCTCCCTAATCTCACGTGAGATTTTTCAAAATGCATATTTTTAGTGTAAATATATAAATCTGTGCTTGATTGCGTTGGATTTATTAAAACAAACATAATTTGCTTAACTATTTTTATTTAAGACTACTATGAACGTAGTCTAGAATCACAGTGAGAAAATCGAACAATAAAATACTTAAATAGGAACTACTAAAATTCGTAAAAGAATACTCATTCTAATTCAGTCCATGGGGACTCATGTGTGGTCTCAACAGTGACCACTGGAACCAACATGTCCATGTGATTTTCAGTAAAATCATCTGCTCCTTCAACCTCACTCTGATTTAGCCACTATGAGCCGTTGTCGTTTGCACACAGAAGCTCAGTAGGTCGATGTGTGACAATCCGTGAGGGTCGCACTTTGTCACTTCTTCCTGGCAGCACTTCTTCGTCTTATACACGTGTCTTTTCACGTACGCATCACAATAAACATGATAACTCATTTTGAATGAGTGACAGCATTGACTGAGTCGTAGAGTAACGAAACATTTATGGGTGTATACACAGCAGGTCGGGACCTGTCCGTGCATCGCTGACCACCCGGCTCATACACTGCAGCGTTCGTCGAGTAGCACGTTTGGCTGGCCGGTGGCGGCTAAACAATCGAGGGGCTACTGTGCTACTTTGTGGCGTTCGCATAACTGTGATAAATATTATTGTGTAGGATTTAGCCATATTTTAGTGGAGAAACAAGTTTTACTTAATTTAACCCAGTTTTCTCACACTTTTCCACTTTTTCATGTGGAAAAAAATTACGTGATATTTTCCGAGACCTCCCCCTCTCCCCCATGTGAGATTCAGCTCGACTCCCTTCCCCCCCAAAATGCCTCACGTAATTAATGGACGCCCTCTTATCAACATATGAAATCCTTGTTCAACAGCAGAGACTAATACAGAATAGAGGAATAAGAGGACCATCGCAGTGAGAAAAGGGATGTGGAATACTAAGATTATGCTGAGGACAGGAAACTTGAAAAGCAATATATAACAAAGAGTGATTAAGATATGACAGGTTGTTGAAAAGTCCATACGGTAGGACATAATAGGAAGCTATAGTTAGCTTGGGGAAATAAAGTCAAATGAATGTTTCTATGGTGAAAGGCAGTAAAGGCAAAAGATATGATAAAGTTGAATGAGCAAGAGATAATATACTGCTGGTACAGATGAAAACAAAACCAACTAACTCAGCCAGAGCAAAGGTTCATCCATCAGCTTGAGGATACAGCAAACAAAAAGATGATGCTCAAGAACACCGGAAGAATTAATTTAGCCGATTTTGAAAACTGCCATTATAAAATACTGGGTTTACTACATGAATCCTCAGAATGAACTGTTGTTCAGCAGGCAAACAATATATAATATGTTACCTGTCCATTCATGTTCCAGGTACCAATGAAAATAGTTATTTCTCTACAAGGCAGGACTTTCTCAAGTTCTAGTGGACCCATTAGTGACATAGCAGCAATTCGACCATGAAGATAATTCCTTGAAACCAGAATTGAAGGGGATGAGTAAACGTAACATTTGAAAAGAAAGCAAATCTTGTCCAATACAAGACAAGTAAATCTTAATACTATCCATGCATCCACACGTTTTAACTCACTATCTGACACACTAACACATAGAAATCATACATAATTATGTTAAATATATGCATATGAACTAATAAACTAAAGAATAAAATACATTTCTAGAGTAGCTTAAACACTCTTCTATCTATGTCAAACACAAAGTTATAATACAGTAGAGCACCCATTATCAGATTATCCCACAAAATCCCCTTTCCCTACTCTTCCTTTCCATCTCCCTCTCTCCCAACTCCTCCCACTTATTACCACTTTAGTTTGTGCACACAGCCAGCAGCCACACTCGGTCTACAAAATTGATACATTTTGCTCACACACATGGTTTTCCGACATCAGGCTTTTAAATTGTGAAAATGAAAGTATCACATCATTGAGTCTCTTGAACCACTGCTCAGTGTTAGCACATCCTGAGCGAGCAAGCTTATGTTGTCTCTGCGATCACTTTGTATATACTCCTTCAGCAATATTATCAATACAAAGAGCAAATTTTCTCTGTCTGATGATCTGTCCATCCACATGTTCCCTTCCCATAAGGTAATATGTTAACTTATTGAGTTCATTTTACTCCATTGCAGACTTCTTCTCTTTTTGATAAGAATATTATTTTTTACATTTTAATAAGAAATATTAGCTGTACAAAGACAAGCAAAATACCAAATGAAATAAATAAAGATTCTTATTCTTTCAACCAAATTTTACTCTCCTTTTGAATTGAAATCCTTCAAAATCCTCGAGAAGTTTTATTGGAATAAGCATTTGTAAAATTACTCAAAATGATGCATTTATTGTGAACCACCACCTTGATGACCAACAGTATTGTTGAAGTGGAGAATCATATGAATGTATGAGGAATAAAGATCAATAACCATTGAGGTAGATTGAGTGAGCACTTACTATGGTGGTCAATGCTTGAAGCTGTTAAGTTTTTCATATATTTGTTCCCCTAATTTACATTAGCGCTTACAGATAAAGATACTAATTTTGCAATTTTATGATATTTTCCATAGATAACTCACTAGAAATCAGCATGCATTTACTTCTATAATATGCATTCTTCATGTGTTATTTTATTTATTTAAATTAATAATAATGTTTATTCCCAGCAAAGTAGATGGTAGTAAAATCAAGTAGAATAACTTATATGTTTCAAGAGTTACTTGACTTAAATTTTTAGCACATCTGAGATAAATATTCTTGCTTTACATTCACTATAAGGCCATTCCTCCAGGCAAGGAAGGTTAGTCAATTAATGAATATCTATTTGACTCAACAATTTAATTGATTGTTGTTACTCTATTATGCAAGTATTGATGATGTGCTACTCAAATATTGTATCTCTGTTATGTGTTTATATCTCTGCTGAGGCATATGTGATATTACCCAATTTATATGATTTTTTTGAACCTACTATGCTAATACTCTTTAAACTATTGTATTTATTGGTATGTCTTATATCTTCTTTGTAAGATCCTTGGACAAATAAATTATAATTATGTAGCAGGTTCTTTGACTTCCATGGCTATACCCTAAATTACCCATTATCCATCTGGTTTTCCATCTAATAAATACACAAAGAAACTAAATCAACTTTAATATTACAAATTAACTGAATACATTAATTTTTTATACAATTTGCCTAGAAAAAAATATTACCCAAATAATAAGCATAAGAAAGGCAATCTAAAGACATAAATGTATATTTGCTGGTAACAGGATCCATAATCTGTAATTATCAGCACCAGACAGGAAGAGTGCTTATAGCAATCATTTTTTTGACATCTAATAAGTGTAAGTAGAAGATGACCACTCTTTCCACTACATCATTGTCTGCACTCAACGGTTTAAAAACAATTTCTCCTCAAGGCCATCCCAGAAAGCTCTTATATCCATATTTTTACTCCAAATCTTTCCAAAATCTTCAGGGAGTTTAGAGTAAATCCAAAGAATCTTAAGGGAATAACTGGAAAGCCTCTGTGGGCTTGAAGTCTATGGGCCTCTTTGTGTGAATTTATGGGACTGTGAAGGATGGCTTCCATTTTTCTTTATCATTTTAACGCCATCGATAAATTATTGAGTGCTAATGTATCCAATTTGTCTCCATAATACAATAGATACGATTGACTGTGTTCACAGATGCAAAAAATCCTGAATGATAGTACTGCTGTTAAGAAAAAGTTGTAAGGAATTTAAAGTCCTACACTGGATTACTTAAACTGACTCAGACACTACTTGATGGAACTCAAAGGTAGACAATAGATAAGAGGAAGCTCTGTTTGGTCCACACATAAAAGAACTTTTTTATTGATCAAGAATTCAACTGCTCTGCAGTCATTTTCTAAATACACATAATAGGTCATGACTCAATAGGCATAAAAATCCAGAAAGGGAAGGGGCATAACAATGTGTACTGAGGAGAGGGATGGAAGGTGAAATGGTTGCATCAGGGCTTCATTTACATCACAGCAGAGATCATCCTGAGTATGTCAAAGGGCTGGGGAAGGGTAGGGGGAGAGAAAATAAAGAATGAAAAAACAATGGGTGAGGTTTTGTCCAACATTGAAGCTGTAACAGCTAATGAAGCAGAAAGCCAAGTTTATACGTGATGAAGAACTTCAAATATGCCTAATCTGAAAATTCAACCCTCTTCTAGCCTGCTTCGACATAGGCCATTTCTTATGCAAAGATGATCAAGCCATTCAAAGCTATCACCATTCAATAGGCCTCATAAACAGCACCAGGAGCCAGAACTGTTTACCTTTTTGGGCATCTTTCCAATAAATAGTGCGAAAGACTCAAGGAGCTCAAAGTAATCATCTCACGGCTGTGATTAATCAAAAATTGTACAGTAAAGTTGTTATATTTTTTTACTTGTATTTAGTTTTAGTTGTGTTTAGTTTTAGTTGTAGAAAACAAATCACAAATTGTACAGTAAAGTTATATTTTTTTTTACTTGTATTCAGTTTTAGTTGTGTTTAGTTTTAGTTGTAGAAAACAAATCACTAGATAAAAGCAGCTTAAAGCCTAATTTAAATAATTTACACCAACTTTTGTCTCAGTTTTGCCTTTTGAACCAAAGGAAATTTCAGATTCCATAAGTTCTGCCTCAAATTAGTTATTACTGATTTCTGGAGGCTGGTTCTGAAAGAGCATGTAAAGGGGTTCGTCCGGTCCACATAAAGTTCCATTGATGCTTGATACACTGCATTTAGGACAAGATAATACATATGATTATGGCATGCGATGCATAACAGATCGACCATCAAATCTTTCTCTCAGATCACAGGCACAGAGAGAAAAAACTACAATTTTTAAGATATACTCAACGGTATCTGGAGAGATGTTGTGGAACATATTTCTGAATAATGACAAAGTTTCATTACATGAAATTTCTTTCATTATTCATTTATTTACAATTTTAAATATTTTGCAGCCAGGTGCTAAGTAAATAAGAATTTTAACAATAAACTCAATGAAAATATCAGGGAAATCATTATATGAAATACAAATTATCTGTATTAGATGATGAGGAGTCAGTTCATACAGTTTTCACAAGATAGCCAATTCCTGTCTTTAATCATTAATGAAGGGGTTAGAGCCACTGATGAATCAGTTCCAGATTCCAGACTAAGTTTATGACAGACAGAACAGTCAACAGCAGGTTCCAGTGGTGCATAGATAAGTCTGACACTAAATAACCAAACTTGCTTCATGAAATTTCATTGAAAACTACAGTAAGATCTTGATATAATGAATGTTACAACTAATTCCTTGTTATAACAAATGAAAACTGGGGTCCTTACGGTAGGGATGTAGATATTTAAGAACCTAGTAATGACTACACCTTGATATAACAAATCTGATTTTCAGGTCTCACGAGATTCTTAATCAAGATTATATAATACTTTCATGCAGCCCATTAATTAACATTCAGAACCATTCTATTAAATCCTCATCATCAACTTAATTACTGGACATCTCCCTAAGAGATGACCTACATTGATCAATGCATATTAATTACATGGTAGATAAAATTTCTTCAAGGATTTATATAGTAAGAAGGTTAGCTCAAATCACTTAGCTAGATACCCTTAGAATATTTTACTTCTTTAGCATTTACTCACATCTTTCATATGGTACTATTTTATGGGGCAAGGGCTACCTCCAAAGCATTTTCCTTGAAAAAATTCAATTAAAGCCATTGCTGATATACCTAACTACCACAACTCCAGGACAGCTAATTCATATTTTGATCTTCCAGGACCCTTACACTTCCTTGTATCTATATGTTATTACATGCTATACTTAAAAAAAATTATCTTACTCTTTTCCAAACAAACAGCAGTTATAATGACCACAAAACATGTGGACAATCCCACATTCATATAAATATTCATAACCTAACTTACTTAAGCGAGGTCCTCACCATTCTACCACTAGATTAATAAGCTGCATGGTACCTAGGAGTAATTTTAAAGGATTAATAAGCTGCTCTTTCACTCGCAGCAAGTTCCATATCATTAGTATTTGCTTCATTTATCACAACTAAATTATCTCAAATGTGATCACATGGTTGCCAATCAAGTAACCCTGTTGTTCTAAGAAAAATATTAACTATAGCTGTGATATAATGTTACATGGCATGCACAGTTTTTAAAATGGCTCTAAAATTGTAGCTCGGAAAACTTACTGATAGCTTATAGTTATTCCAATTTGCCATTTTGGCTCTGTGGGATAGAGCATGCCTTGGAGGAACAAACGTCTAATGTGCCCATCATGCATCATTTTATATCATGGTTGCTACAGACCAGAGATTATGGAATTCCAAGATGAAATTTTAATACTTCCAGGAGAAAATTTCATTCAATGGATTGCATTTCAAAGACAAAAGAATGGGATCATGTCACATTAATGCATATATTGTTAAGGAATAAAATGTTTGAACAAACAGAGCACTGCTACTATTGCTCTGAGGGAAAATTGTCTCCCATTTTTAAGGTACACATTATTCTTAGGCCTGAGTCACTACTAGGGCTTCAAAATAACTCATTCAGAGAAACAAATATTCCATCATCCACAGCATGAGTTTCAAGAATAGGACTGAAATGTTTATCCTAGAGGCATAATTACTAGATAAGAATAAGTACGAATGCCGATGCCTCATTCAGGCAAAGTACTGAAAACCTTGAACCCACACACCAAGAAAAAGTGCCTGAAAAGTTACCCCTCACTTATTGAAAACAACATGATTTTGACTTGGAAGAGGAAATCTACGGATCAATTTCTCATTTTCCAACACTTTTCCTGGTATTGCCTTTCAAACCCTGAATCTACTACTTGTGTTTGGGCCAGATAAGTCCAGGCCTAGAGCGCAAAGAGGATATATCCCTATAGGGGGTGCCATGTCAGGGCACCATGAGGAAGGGGGCTCCCGGCCCACTGAAGAGAAAATGAGGCAATCCGGCACCTCAATGGCCAGTCTTCATTTTATAGGGCAACAAAAGAAATTATAAAAACTAAGACCACCAAAAGTCAAAAACAAATGAGAGGGGGTAGGGTCACTGAGAAGCCAAAGGAGTATGGCACTGCTTTCTGTATAAATACAGCCTTGAATATACTTACAATAAGTACTTAATTGAGAGGAAATTCTGTATCCTTAGGGAACATGACCTGTGAAACCCATGTAGTTATCATGAATAACATAGAATTATGAAGGAAATCAGGTTCTAGATGTGAGACTGATTTAAGGGGCATCAAATAGGTTACTGGGTAGAAATGAAAATTTTTATGCGGAAATTGTGTGGATCTAAAGTTGAAATTTGTTGAGTAAAGTTGGAATTCACATAAAACCGATGTACGATTCACATGGAATTGATATGGGATCCATGCAGAATTGATGAGGATCCCTTATGGAACTTCAACACCTCACGTGGAAATTTTTTGGGTCTGATAATTAAAATCAAGACGATTCCACCATAGATTTCCATCTCCTAGCTCTCACTGGGAAGGGATACAAAATTTCGTGAATAGATAATAACATTTCAAATGTTCGGAGAATAAACTAAAATGTGAGGCTATTATTGAGATAAGGCATGCGTACATTTGAATCTTATAAGATGAAAGAGAGAAATGACACATTTATTAATCACATAAACCAAGAGTAGGTTCACTGCTCCTCAGAAAGAAAATGAAACCAATTCTAGCTCAAATGATCGTCATTAACTATGCATCATTAACTCAACAACAAACATTTTCAGTTCCATTGAATTCCAGCAAATGGTGTAATGGTAAAACAATCTAAACACATATGCAACACGCAAAGGAAAAAATATTGAGACCTATTTCTCACTAAACAGGTTGAAATCAAAATGCACCTGGCTCTATTAAAACATTTATCTCTGAGAATATATCCATAGGAATTTTGATTGTTCACGAAATGCATCAAAAGGTAAGCCTTAATCTATGGTGGATTAGGTCAAATTAGTAATAATATTTATTATATAGACAATTGTCCTTTTACAAGCATTACAAAATGGCCAGATGATTACATTTAAAGTAAGAATATTTAGACATTTTGAATGAGAAAATTGTTGAACACGTGTGAGAGATAAAAAATATCTGTAAACTTACGAAGACTATATTAAATCTCTCATAATTCTAAAAATAGGTAGATAATACAAATAATTTGTGCATACAGAGTGAACGTGAAACAGGCGATGAGATCTTGAGTGTACAGTTGGAACCCATATATTAATTAAAGATAGAAGATATGAACACTTAATATGACAATTTTATATAGAGGGTAAGAATATAATTCCCATTTATTTCCTACGTGCAGAGAGAGAGAAAGAGAGAGTGTGTATCTTGAGTACTTTAATATGTTTTCATATGCTCCACTTCCCCTTTCTATTTTAAATTTAAAAGCCACTAATCTAAGAAATTTATTTGGGACTCTATCAAGGTCTATGTCATACTTATGATAAAATGGAAACAAGATTATTGAACAGTATTCAAGAATTGGCCTAACTAAGGTGCCATAGAACAAAAAATATTGCTAAAGTCTTTACAATTACGGTAAATGAAGCCAAGAATAATATGGGCTTTTGTAATTGTAGCATCAATGTGTCTGTTGAAAGTTAAGCAGGAATCAAATAGAGCGCACAAATCAATAGTCTGATTCATTCTAACAAGATTTATCCTAGACATAGAGAAGTTATTTACAACAGGCAACTTAGATTTACAAAAAGCTGTTCACAAGATTACATTTACTAATGTTGACATGCATAGCATTGATTCTGTATCATTCAGAAAGGTTAGTAAAAGTTTTGTAACACAATAGCATCTGCAAATGAATCTATAGGATGAAACAATTTTATGTTATCAGCATACATGAAATACTGAACTGATTTAATAAAGGTTTCTATATCACCGTTGAAAATCAAGAAAAGAATGAGCAACATACCTCTCTCTGGCTTTGTTGGTAGGAATGAGATTGAGGACTTTAGCAGCAAGAAGAGCTTGCTTGGCGAGACCTTCCATTGAAGGACTAAGGTCTGAAGGATCTGATAGCACAACCATAGTACTTTCTTCTCTTTTCAGCAAAACCTCCTCATTCACTTCCCTAGTGCTGTCATTGCTTTCCACTTCTGTTTCTCCACACTTGTTCTCCTTGTTATACGTTTCTGGAGGCAAATTTTGCTTGCATTTGACTAGCTTATGCGGATTCTGTCGGCAGAATTCGGTAAGAGAAGATTTCAGGGAGTTGAGTGAAACGGAAGACGAAGAGCATGAACTTTCCTGGGAATTTCCTTCCCTCTTAAACAAATTTCCTTTCACATCATGATCACTTTTACTACGAATTGCCTTTGATAAGTATTTCTGCCGCAGGCATAAGTCAGTGACACTGTCAGAAGGGTGAAGTTTAATTTTGCTTGATGATTTGACAACTTCTTTCGACGCTCCATAGCTAGGTCTTTTATTTCCAACATCTTCAGGCTCTGATATACCCGTCACACTACCCACCGGGCGAGCGTAATTACCATCTTCCTTGGCAGCATCAACGATGAGGCACTCTTTCGACAAGGCCAAACAAGTATTATGCTTGAATAAACCACCAGCCAGAGATAAACTAGTATTGGAATTAGTGAAACAGCCGTATCGGATAGAAAATTCTTGGCTCGGCACAGGAGGCCCAGAATTTCTTCGGCCACTCTTGGCTTTTTTGGAATTCAATAGAAGGTAATTGTTAGAGGGCTCTTCGAAACTCTTCCTTTGAACTGGTGGTAATTTGTGCAGAGGAGGCGGAACAGAACTTGATCGTTTCTTATGACGTAGTAATTTGGCTAGTAATTTTCGTGTGGAGTTACTTCTACTTGGCTGTGATTTGCCAGAACCAGACGACATATCACTGTCATCCATGCTTCTGTAAATGGCATAGAATCAGTTAGCCTCCACTGCGGAACAATTACATAAATTAAATTATGAAGCATCTGCATTAGTGACCTTTAATTTTCAAATGCTACGTATTCCTGGTCTTTCATAATGATTTCACCAAGCTTTGAGATCGCTTTACTCCTTGATGCTTCATTTCTTTAGACTCAAAAGGTTGCTGGATGTCCCACCAATACAGAATTGTAAAGTACTAAACAAAATATTTTAATCTGCGCTTGTCAGCTTGACTTCAAATGACGCCTATCGACTAGGACAAACATCGATAGTTACCTGACGCAAACGACTTCTTTCGATATTCAACTTCGATATTAATTTCACCAGTTCGCTGAATTTGCTCTAAATTCCATCGTCAGGTTGGGTTGAAGGCTGTTTCACTCTGGTGTGGGAGAAATGGCCACTTTAAGACAAACTCCTTTAACCTGTAGTGGCCATACACGCCCCGTAGTTCAACTTGCATTTAGCGATATCACTGAGGGTGGATATTTTCTCATTTCAGCGTGTAAAGGTGAAAATGCTTTTCTATGTTTCAAGTCATGCAATAGCCTACTTTCATTTGGTTGACACCATTGTGCATAAGGTGACATTGTTAAATGTTCTGAATGGGAATTAGCTTTGTATTTTTCCCAATTTTTCTTCTGGTTTGTACGTTGTAAGTTAAACAATGGAACTCGGTGAAATGAAAGGCTTACAGTGATGAGTTACGTGGGTCTGGGAATAAGGTCGTGGTGTTATACCAGTATATATTTCAGAGTGAACCATCGCATAGGGAATATAGGATAGTCATGATCAGAGCGTAATTACCTTGTGTCTTACAGATGGAAAGCCTATGTTGCGACAAGGTGACACAGGAGATTGGATTGGAACTTTCGAAGGACATAAAGGAGCTGTTTGGGGGGTGGCCTTAAATTCTCAAGCTACTAGAGCTGCAACTGGTGCTGCTGACTTCAATGCAAAGGTGAAAAATATTTCAATCGAAAGTAATTGATGGTGTAAACCTAAGCGGAGCATTTTAGACCTGTTCCAAGGGGCATATGATGGGATTATGTTAGTTTTGTCACACTCTTGTTCCAATGATGTATTTGCTTATGATGCGGGAGTCCCGCGGCTTTTTACTTTCAATTTATGATATACATGGAATGGCAAGGCAGACTGAAAGACAGCTGGAACACAGAGAGCCCAAAGTCCTCCTTTTAGTTACTCATTTACTCACTTGGCTAACTGGATCCCTATTGAAAATTAATAGTCATCGTTGACAATGCACTAGAGATTGGAATATCTGTTACCTCTTCGGCTTTATTTGATTCTGGGTTCTGAATATGCCGTTCTAGGGATTATTTTTCGGCAATTATTTCTTTCAGAAGAATATGAATCGGAAATACGTATTTTACTCGATGGTTAATTATTAAAGAATGATTCTAATATAACATTTATTGTCCCCGGAGAAATGTGCTTGTGTTCTTCCTGAGGTCTTTCAAATGGGGTAGACTAGATTTGCTGGTTCTGCGTTTGATGTGCTTCAAGATAATTTTTTGATGGAAATTATTTTTGCTGTTATTTTTCCTCTTGATTCTTGAGTTTTCTTTCTTTCTATGATAAATTTCTGCACTTGCCAACGTTTAATCTGTTTGGAATGGTTTTCTTTTAGCTATGGGATGCTGTTAGTGGTGAAGAGGTCCATTCATTCCAACACAATCACATCGTTAAGAGTGTCAACTTTTCCAAGGATAGCTCTTTGTTTGTCACTGGCAGCAATGAGAAACTTATTAGAATTTTTGATCTGAATAAGCTGGAAGCCGGTGAGTATAGGTCCATTTGTGCTATCCTCCCTTTCACTTAAATTATTTTGAGGTATTATTAATGCTTGATAAAGTTGTAATCGATGGTAGAGACCTATCAAATTAATTTTTGGTCAAGAATTTGATCAATTCAGTGATTTAGGATTGGGAAAAACCTTATGGTTTTTTGTGAATCCCTAGAAACAGATTTTGTTTTGCCCTGATTTTTCAGATACCTTGACCTCAATTTCATAGTGTGTACAATAGCTAAAGGAGGAAATGATGCATGTAATATAATTTTTTATTTCGTTCAACCAGGTTTCATAATATATATTATTTTATGGAACCTTGTGGCAGTCTCTTAGTGTGATAAAACTGCACGTCCTTAAATTAATGGAATTCTGCCAATTCAGCTTTTTTTTAAATTGATTTTTATTATACAGTCTCTGAAACTATTCACTATTATTGAAAATTTTCTTAATATTCCTTTCTGTATGGCTAACTCTTTTCAGTGTTTTATTTTCCTACTTATTGCTGTATGGTTCAAATTATTTTAATACTAATCAGATGGCTCCATTGCAAAACCTCAGAAAATATTCAGGGTGATTTTACTGTTCCCTCTTCAGGAACAATAGCTTTGACTTGGTTTAAGGGCTTGGGTGCTCAGATGATGTCTGAAGTTGTCCTGTAAGGGGTGCTGCTGAATCTTCCGGTTTTATTTTTTCATGACAGACCTGAAGTTAGGAGTGCAAGATAGTTAAAGTAACTATAATTATCAGGTCTATAATTGAGTCTAGTTTGCTTCCTTATGAAACCCTGGCATTATATGAAGGCAAGGGCTTCTGATGACCTTACAGAAACACCTGAGGAATCAAATTAAGGCATTTAAAGTTGATTGTTACCAACCTAGAACCTTCCCAAGATTTCTTTTAGTGTTGCGATATTTCCAAACTTCAATGACTTTCTCAAGGATCAATTATGAAAAGTCTTAACTTCCCAGACTGCAAATTCTTTTGAATTAAACCAATTATGATATTTTGGGAAAGTCCCTTATTTGTTTGAGTGAATGCTAAGCTATAATTAATGGGTCAATTGAGTTTTCTAAGTATCACAGCAAGGAGTAATGTGATTAGTCTGACCACTTTGAAGCTAGTGAAATGAAGGAAGATGAATGGCAAATCTGGGTGGTTACTGAAAGGTAAATTTTAATAATCCATGCAATGGTTGAATCGTAATAAGCATTAAAATATGATTTGTGAGAGGCAAGACCATCGTTTCCTGAAACACTCCAGAATTCACATCATTTGTTTTGTTGCCATAGCTATGTAATTGCTTACCTGGATGGTTGTGAGGGATTTGGTTGGTTCAGTTTCTGTCACTACGTTTACCAATCAAACTCAGATTGATTTGGCCGGTTCAGCTCGGTATGATTAACCCAATGGGATAGTGTCATCGTTATGAGAAGTGGCCCAACTTGGCCCACTTTCTCTGCCAGTCTGAGATTTCAAATCAATATAAACCAATTCTATCGATATTGCAATTGATTTTGCATTGGCAAACCAGGTGATACAAGTCAGCTGGCCTGGAATGTTCAGATTGGTCCAAGTTCATATCAATCTGAGTTCGATTGGTAAACTTAGTGAGATCTGGGTGAGTAATGATTGGTAAACTTGGTGAGAAACTTATGAGAACTGGCCTCTCATCTTGAGGGCCAAAGTTTGGATCTTAGCTGTGGTGAAGATTTTTCAATGGAAATTTCAATCCCTTGATGAGAGCATTGCACTGTAGCACCTCATCCAATGGATAGGATGTAACTGCGATCCCTTTGGCACATTGTGTTAGAAGCAGACCAATGCACAAGAAAGAATTTCTCTCTATCCTTCCTCCATTTCTCAGGTAATATTTCCTTACCAAAGGACCCTAAATGGGGCAAAGGAACTCAGTTGCTGGTTGCCTCGTCTAATTAGCAACCTATGAAAGGGTGGTATTGAATTGAAAATTTTGGGTTATGGTAAATTCATTATTCTTAAGGAAATTCCTAATTATATATGAGGTAATTTGAACTAATGATCTCTAATAAGGTATTCAAATGCTTTTGTTTGGACAGAACCAACCAAATTATCTGGTCACACAGCTGGAATAAGGCATGTCTACTTCTTCCGCAATGGTTCCCATCTTGTTTCCTGTGGTGACGATAGAACATTAAGAGTGTGGGACAGGGCTACTGGTCAGGTATGACTCATCAATGAGATGTTCTGTTTGAAAATATGGTTCTGTGAATGTTCTTTAATTGAATTGATTATTTGGTCTGTCTTAATGAAGGAAGTCCAAAGGCAAGATTTCAATGCAATTCCCAATAGCCTGGAAGTGTCTCAAGATGAAAGTACTCTGACTATTGCTCATGGTAATGTTGTCAGCTTTTGGAAGTCCGAAAGGTACATTTTTATGCTGTAATTTCATCATTTTTCCAATGTAACCTTTGATGGGGGCTCTTAATGATGAAATCTTACTTTTCAGCTTGGAGAAAATAAGAGAATTCACTGTGCCAACTCAAGTTAATTCAGCATCATTGCACCCAGATAAATCAATTTTTGTGTGTGGTGGCGAAGATCTTAAGATGTATAAATTTGACTACAGCACTGGGGCAGAAATTGGTATGAAATTACTATTACTTGCCGAAGTGGATTAAAAGTAAAATTAATGATATTCTTAAAAAATTACATTGAAACTGCTGAATTATGATTTTATGAATATTCCAGAGTCATTCAAAGGACATTTTGGACCAATTCACTGTGTTCGCTTTTCTCCTGATGGGGAGCTGTATGCATCAGGTTCAGAGGATGGCACTCTCCGTCTTTGGCAAACCACGGTAGGTCGTACCTATGGATTGTGGAAGTGTGTGGAAGGAGGTGCTACGGCCAATCCTGCTGGACCACCAAATAATCAAGCTTCAAGTGGAGCTTCAGGAGATACTGAGGGAAATACTCCACCCCCATCATCTCCTCCTCCCAATCACCCTACCCCAAAAACAGGAGTTCAAGCTATGAGTTAGTTCACAGAATGCATCATTCATCCAGGCTCCAGCTACTACAATTCCCTCAAATGACTGATGGCCTTGTGTGCGTGTGTGGACAAAAAAGAAGAGAGCATAATTCAAGGGATATATAAATATAAGCAGCAATGTATAAATTATTAATTTACATGAGTCCTTGAGCTTTTTTCTTGGAATGCATTGTAGTTGGGAGTTTGACAGAAGTAATTTATGGAACTGGAGTATTTTGGCAGGATTTGTGTGGTGATATTTGGAAAAGTGAGAGTGATTGGTTGAGTTAATCATTTCCAAAGGCATATTCGTTTTTTTGATATTGAGTCATAGTGGAATTTTTGCATGACAGTGGAATAGTAGGAGAGTTGTGTTAAATCTCGTTTTGGTAGCAGTACTGCAGTTGTCTTTCCATCATGCGGTTGGACTTTTTCATTATTCATTGGTAAGAATTGGCTTTTATATGTACAGAAAATTGAGTTCCTGCTTTGGAAATGTGTCATGCCTATGCCTGTGCTGTTTGTGCCATCAATCTCAGTGCTAGCAAAGCACTTAATAATTAGTTTCTTTATACCTGCCTGCATTTTTGAAAGCTTTTCTTGGAATAAAGCCTGATCTTATGGCAAAGTGCTGTTTTTTCTTAGTTTTTGTAATATGTAGGGCTAAAGGAATATTTTGTACTATGGGGAGCATTTGTTAATGGCAGGGCATAAAACTTTTCCATATTATCCAGGTGTTTGTTTTATATATTTATGGAAATAAATGTTGAGAGTCACTTATTAAACATGAAAATTTTTATGTTTTTATTAATAACTCGCATGTCTTTCATGAAAAACTTAATTGGAAATAAAATGTCCTCCAACTAAACTTCACTTCCCTGGCTTTAATTCTTGTATACTGAGGAAGCCCAACAAAACTGATCCCACATGATGCATCAGTGCTCCAATTTCCAATATAGTAACTTGAGGTTGGTTTACCACGTAGTGCCTGTTGATCAGAAAAAAAGCAATAAAACACTCATA
Source organism: Ceriagrion tenellum (assembly GCA_963169105.1). Lineage (NCBI taxonomy): Eukaryota > Metazoa > Arthropoda > Insecta > Odonata > Coenagrionidae > Ceriagrion > Ceriagrion tenellum. The sequence goes on along the minus strand of OY720632.1, from coordinate 58,271,387 downwards.
TCAGGCTGAAAATCTGAGGGTAAAAAAATTCTAAAGAGAAGTGTTTGTACCACTTAACACTTATTTTCATATCGGAAATCAAAAACTTTTAAGTAATGGTCCACTAATATTTGTATTGTTTGCGACCTGGGTTTCGTCATGTAATGACATCTTCAGGTCTTGTAATATTAGTGGACCATTACTTAAAAGTTTTTGATTTCCGATATGGAGAGGTTCCACAAAGTGAAGCCTGAATTTATTAGTTATACCTATTTTCATGATAACTGAACCATCAGATGTTAGATTACCCTAAAATTGATCTAATATAGCTCAGGCCTATTTTCCTCAAAGGTTTGACAAACATGCATATTCACACCTAAACCATTATGCCAAGCAATGGAGCAGTGTGTGTGGCATCGTCAAACATGAGTTACAGGAGAGATGCTTGGAAGTGTGATATAGTTCCTGGTTTTGGCATTATCACAGGTACAATACAAATATTGGTAGGTGCCTGAATATTGAATTGGGCTCTCAGAAAATTACTGTGATATTTTACAATGATTACCTTAATTTTTAGTAACTTTCATCTCAGTCTCCGATATATCTCATACCGATATATTACAAATATATTACTTTCAGCCATGTCTATACATATTTTGTACTATCTTAATATCTAAATTATCAACTAAGGCATGGTGCGAGAGGGAGCGGTAGGCCGAGAAAGTTGTGGTTGAGGAAATTCTTAGGAGGAAGAATATTAGGAGTCTTAAAAACAGGAGGGCATGTATGAAGCAGTGTATGGGGGTAAATGAGGTTTGCAAGGATAGGTGAGTGTGGAGAAAATTATTGAAGCAGAGTTAGGTATACACACATGTATTTATGAGTGAAACTTAGTGACTGTACATACTCCAGAAGGGAGCGGCATGATTGGTAGGCATAACTCATTTGTGAAATACTTTCACTAGTGGTATATTTGTATGACTATCGTTTAAACTGTTAGAACAAAAATTTCTCATACCAGACAAGAGTACACAAAGTTACATGCAGGCTGCCGGATTTGTTCTTAAATTTTCATTATTTACTTTTGCATTAATGTAGCAATTGTAATGCTGTAAATGTCGTTAAGATCCTTTTCAAATATATTTGAGACTGAGAAGCAGACCCAAGTTAATTGAGGGTGAAGGCATGTGACTTTGCGACAACCAACCAGAATTCAGTAGGCAGAGCCTAGCTTCTTAGAGATTCAGTTGCTCTCAGACCTGTTGTGTACATTTCGCGAGTCAATTACCTGCATTGCCAAACCCCAATTGCATTAGTTTGCTTAGTGTGCCATGGTGATCTTCCTTCTATCTAATCCTTTACCTGCATTTTCCTATAAACCTATTACATTTCCTTCTTTTCTCGGTTACCCTACAATCCTTCCTTCACATAAGTACAATTATTTTTTACATTTTCCGTAACATTCATCAGACATATTTTAAAATTTAACATCTTAAGTAGTTCCCGATTGATTTGAGACCAAACTATATGAAATTCCATCATAATTTAGCCAATGAGCATGGAAAAAACTTGTAAAAAAAATTGCATTCAATCACAGGAATTGTGAGAAATCAATGAAATTACTTCATGTAAGGACTTGTTTTAATCGGCTTGACTCACAAAAAATGAGATTTAAATTTGCTTGTTAGAGTAATTTAACAAATAAAAGTTACGACTTTTCTTTAAAAAGTTCACATCTGAGTCACTGACCAAGCAATCACACATGACCCTTGAGACTGGTCAGAATAAGGGGTCCAAGTGGGGGGTGAAAGGGATTAATCCCTTCGACCGCGACACCAGCCGAGCCTCCTGCCCTTCCCAATGGGTTACGTAGTGACTTGTGGAATGTTGCAAATAGACAGTCTTTTGTTTCCATTTGCATACAAAGTCTTTACAGAGAACATGGCAATGTCCACCTCTCTCCCTACCCCACCTCCCTGGTGTTGAAGGCCCCCACCTCCTGCCATGACACCACTCAAAACATTCCAAGCATTCACGAAGGGCCAGTCGCAAAGATACTTGGTAAGGATAATAACCCCTGGTTATTGCTCTTGTTATTACTTTCTAATTAATCCTCCACTGCAGAAATTAAAAATTATGAGAACAGTATGGTCATTTTTGAAAATTACTACAATTAAGCACTTTAACTTGCATCAAATGAAAATTATGGTATATACGTTACCAATCTCTATGTGAATGCCTATAGCTTTTAAAACCTCCCATTTCATAGGTCATTAGGGTCCTTCCTCTAAACACTGTACACTAAGCCTAATCTAGGTCTGACAATTGTCCTAATTTTCCAGGATATGCCCTTGTATTTAACTACAAATTTTATGGGAGAAGTTTCTAAATTAATTCAAATTCTGGATTTTGGGCACATTAACATTTTCCTTCACATCTCTGTTACATAATGTGTTTAACTGGGGAGCCTGATCCAGAGTATTTCCAAATCATAAGAAATGATTCCTTAGTTCTGAATGAGCTGATATGAAAGGTGAAAAGAGTTCTTTCATTATTTAAGATGAAATGAAGGCCACATTCATGACCAAAATCCCTTCTATGTAATCATTAATATTTAATTAACACATTCACGGTGGGCGCCGCTGATAGGCGGCATGTTGTGCGTTCCTTAGGAATGGCTGCCGCCTTTCGGCGTCTTGAAACACGGGTGTATTAAATTGCATTTCTTTTTGCATCCCCTCATCACAGCTGTCCCCTGAATTCTACCCGTTCCTTATATTGTTTTACCTTCTAAACTTTGCACACCGTTCTCGAAAGTCATCGTTGTATGCCTCAGAAATAAATTTGAACGTAGTATCTTTTTCACGCTCAGATGAATTCAATTCAGACTATTCCATCCGCATTCATACACTATTTCTTTGTACTATATTTCCTCAAATATATTTATAAAAACTTGCAAATCATTATCTTTGTACACATAAAGAGAATCCTTACTATGGGACAAACCAGCATTTTGCCTTTTGTAGACACTTTTTGCTAGATCACATCGTATAATGTGTCTTTATTTTTTGTATTTTTGCTAGAATGTTATTCAAGGCATGTATATAAAAGGGAAATGGCAATCTTGTCTGCATAACTACTCGTTGTTTTCACTGGCTTGCATGTATTAAGACCGCTTCTAATCATCACTGTATTCAGACTCCAGTTTGCGGATTTTTGGAGCTTACACAACAGAACATTACCGAGAAGACCCAGCATACATACGTTAAGTACGATTTTGAAAATCAATTTATTATTTGTTTTCATTTATATATTATTAATAATATAATAATAACTTTGGCTGTTTATTCATAAAATCAGTGAACTTCAATTTATTATTTCTATATCGTTGCTGATTAACCCTTTGAACGCTAAGGCATAAATTGTGATACCTTCCTGGTGACAAAGTTCAGTTTTTTGCATATTTACATTCAGCACGATGAAATAAGACACATGTCACCGTAACTTTTAATTTTTGAAGCCTATTTGTTGTAATTATAACTGTTTAAACTTTGGACGTTCTAAAATGTCCTGCGCCACCGTCAAGAGTGTTGTGTGGGTTGCGTGCCTTTTCAGTAATTCCCCGTCGTGATTTTACCACCAATTTACATCCAATAAAAGAAAAACAAGCCTTAATTTCCGTTAAGCTCATAATTTCACGAGTATATCCAGTTTGTAAACTCTTCTTACACTTTGCACTCATTTAATCCTCTCGATTATATAATATTGCGCTGATATCAATAAAATTTTATAGAATGCAATTTATTTTGAAAACTTCAAAAGAAAATTCCTCATTCGGAAGTACAACTGTCTTTTCGATCAGTATTTTAATCATTATAATATGGAGAAAAAAATTTTAGTCCAGGAAAGGGATTGCTAGCATCTTTAATTGAGAATTACCATAATAAGCCATTGGTTGTGTTCATAAAAGTACAAAATTCCTGCAGTCATTTTTAAAACTTGAAATCACCTACGAAAATCATAATCATAAAAATATATCTGCATAGCAATTTGTTTTTAAAACTACAATCAATATTTACATAATTTCAGTATTTGATGTTTCTGTGATAATTTATGAAGCAAAGTACAACGCATATAATTACGGTTTCCCTCACAAGCCATGCAATTTGTGGGATTGTCCGTCCTAATCCCTCGCTTGGCACTCATGGCTTTTTTCGATTTAGCATTGTCTATTTCATATTGATGTGGATAATGCCACCAAATTTGCAGTGTTCTAAATTTGACAAAGGTATTCCAATATATGTACACCGCAGAAAAATTGTCTTCAAGAAAATATATATCGTCACATCCATGAATATATGTATTGGTTTAGGGGTGGTTGACAAAGTATTTTTGGGTAGAAAGGAAAAGTGGATGGAAAGAGGAGAGAGAAGTTGGGTTTGAAGGGCTGCCAGTGGTTATGTGAGACTCCACATGGGGTGAGAAATGGGGGGAAGGGCTCAGAGCATTGACCACGCACTGGTCACAGAAAGAGTTGGGCGATGGTGGGGGTGTATGGTGGGTCTCCGTAACGAGTGGAGCAAGAGGAGGGATTAGCTCAGGAGAGGCGTTTGAGCAGGTTTTGCAATGACTGAATCACTAGGGCTGGCCTGAAGAAAGGCAGGGTGTGGATGAACGGTAGGCATCGGTGAACGGCTAGTGCAGAGACGAAGGGTGAGGATCCCTTGGTGAGGGGTGAGCGAGGGTAACAAGGAGGAAAGTGCATGGTAGAACAGTGTCACGGTCGGGGGTGAAAGTCGTCTAGCTTGGAAGACAGCTGAGACAACAGAGTGGTAAACGGTTTTGAACAAAATAATCATCGCATAGATTCATTCATTCTTAGATCTGCATTTGGAATGATTCATGAACTGTCCTTATCAGCTGTTGTAGAGTATCAACAGTGGTATTGAAGAGAGAAATGTCGAACACAGAAATGTGTTCATGAGTAAAAAAGGGAAGTTGAGGTTTCTCATCAAAGTGCGCCACGATTTTTTTAATAAACAACTGTCAATAAACAATTTGGAACTATCTGAGGGATGACACGTACAACATGTACACATACACGCCATCTACAATGACAGTTCTACAATAAAATGAAAATTTAAAAAAATACAACTGGAGTAAATGGAGTTGACTATAATCATTTTCACAGGGAAGGGTTTTCCTTGTATTTGACATATTAGTAACTTAAAATGAAAGGATTATAGTACCTTGTGCATTAATCTTTTTGTTCTCAAAGACTTTTTCACTCCACCATTACAGCTAATTCTTTTACGTTTAAATTTTAATTTACAACAGCTAATTTAGCATGTGCAGCATTTATAGTGGTTGTGAAATTGGAGGTGCACCACGAAGAAGTTCATTAAATCGAAAGATCAATATTTTAGAAGAATAATGAAATCCCCAATAAATGTACTGGCAAATAGTTCAAACTTGATCCTCTTTATCAAAAAAGTTTGTATACACTGACAAATGAATTGCCAATCTGCTATGAGACCAGGGTGAAAAAGGGCTTTACTATTGCAAAGTCTAAGAAAATACAATATTTGGAAGACATAATGGTAAAAATTTAATAAAATTGAACAGTAATATCCACATTATAAATACAAAACGAAATCGCCTCCTGAGAAGCTAAAAAATTATAACTGGTACTAGAAACCTGACGTTGTAATACAGTGGAAATTAGGGAGCAGCAGACAATCAACCGTCAAAAGAAAGATTTTTTTTACTATTTATTATTTGCTATTATTAATAATACATTATATCATTCACTATATTGTGGCTATTTGCTTTTCTTCATTACTGTATGGATTCCGTTAATAAGGACTATATGTGTGACTAGATTGAATAAAATTGTGAAGGTAGAAAAATACATACATGAGCAGATGCTATAGCACCCCCTACCTTACACCTGAACAGTGGCTCTGAGTGTAGTAGAAACGGTATATCCAAGTATTGTAGAATGCTGTAGATTTAGCTGCAGATTCAAAAATCTTAATTTATTTTATAGAATGATTTATATGCCCCAACGATATAAGTTACATCAAACTATGTCACATATGGGTAACATTACGGCTACAATATATACACTCGCAATGGGATTCGAACACACAGTGAGTTAGTTTAAGGCCAATATTTTATTTATCTGAATCCTGTATTTGTCGAATCGATATTTTTAAATCTAATCAGACGAATAAAAAATGATAAAAACAACCAAGATACACTTCTAATCGAACAATTCAAACAACAAAAATTGAAAAAGTTTAAAACATTGCCCTTATGTAACTAAAAAACATTCCAAAACGCAGCCCACCGTAGAAAAGGTTGAAGCCTAAGCTATGACGCCATCGAAATTGCAATCGCATTACGAGTGAGTTCGGTCCGCTGGCCTGCTGTAAAGAATGGCTTAAATGTGGACGTTCTAGAACATCCTGCGCCACCTGATAGCACCCACAGGACGTTCTGGAATGCTATTGTGCATGGAAAGAATGAGTTTTTGCACCTATCTGTTTGGCAGAGTATCTCTCTAATTTCATCGAATCCGTAGGACCTAGAAATGTAGTGAGGCGTCATGATAATATTCTCTGTGTCGCTCTGAAACACACCAGTCCTGAATATCTCAAGCAGCCTATGCCTAGCATGCAGCCTCCGAGTCTCTAGGGGCTCCCACCTTAATCCATCTAACAGTTGTGTAACACTATATGTTCATTCATAGCAGTTTTTATCGAAGGTTGCTGCTTTTCTTTGTATTTTGTTAATTTTTTGGGTTAAATCTTTAAGACCAGAGTACCAAATGATAACTGCATATTCGAGGCGTGGCCTAACCAGAGCAAAGTAGTCTCTCTTTTACTTTTTCATCCGAGAACCTTCCTATTGTACGCTTAACAAAACCTAGTTTCTTTAATGCTATGCCGCGTACATTTTGTATGCGAGTTCCCCACGATATATCTAAAGTTAAGGTAATTCCAAGATATTTTACTGTATTTGAAGATTTTGTTTACTCCCTTATCCAGTTCACTATTTTTTTAATTAACTCCACATGAATACAATTTATAAACGAGTTTTTGGTGAGGAACCTTGTTAAATGCCTTCTTAAAATCAAGGAATATCGCGTCAATTTGCTTATTCGATTCACCTGATTTTAGGATATCATAAAGGAAGAGCACAAGCTGTTTCGCAGGACCTGCCCTTTCGGAAGCCATGCTGACTGCTTTGTAAGAAGTTATGATTATCCAGCAATGCCATAATTTTGCTAACGATAATGTGTTCGAGGATCTTGCATAAAAGTGATGTTAACGATATAGGCCTATAATTTCCTGGGTCACTTCTATTTCCTTTTTTAAATATCGGTGTGACATTGGCTATTTTCCAGTCATGGGGCACCTTGCCTTGGGATAATGATTTGCTAAATATTATTTTTAAGAATGGTGAAATCTGTGGCGCTAACACCTTGAGCATGCATGCAGGTATTCCTTCTAGACCTGGAGACTTGTTACTTTTAATCGAACGCAGTTGTTTAATTAATCCATCATGCTGAATTGTTATGTCCGCCATCGGCTTGTTAACGTTCGGAATGTCTAAATTGTGTATTGTGTCGTCCTTAATGAATACACTTTCGAAGTAGTGGTTTAATAGAATGGCTTTAACGATGCTGTTGGTGGCCATTTTTCCGTTTGTATCCAATAAAGACTCTACTGTTGAGGATTCGCCCTGGAGCTCTCTCGCTCAAGACCAGAATGACTTGGAGTTTTCATGCAGTAATTCACCTAGGATTTTTTTCTTGAAGTTTTGTAAACTAGTGCGCATTATTTTCTTCGTTTTTGATCGTTGGGCAACGTAAATTTCTCTTGCTGCAAGTTCCATGGCTCAACTTTGGCACATTTGTTCTTTACGCAACGGAAATTAACTACATATTACTAAATTTATGTTGTATTTAGCTTGAAGATTGTTGGTTTGTTGTTTTCTGTGATTCTGTGTGTTATCTTTTTGATGCTCTCTGAAGCCACTGAGAAGTTTTTCTTTGAAGTTTCACAGATATCTAGAGAGCGCGTGTTGGAATTATTTTCGCTATGGAAGTAACATTTATTCATCTGTGCTTCTCTTAAGTTTTTTTGGCAATGAAGGTTAACGTTACTAGGATTTACTTGGAGGCTGTTGTCGGGTGTATACTTTTGAATCCCACTGAATGACCTACTCTCTAGCCTAAAAAATACCTATAATGCTCGAAAATCCTACAAGCCACCCGTTCTGACACCTGGACTGAGTAATGTACCCCAGAACGGTTGAGGGGAGCCCGGCACGATCCAAGCAGCTGCCGAAGATCATAGTTATTTGGAGGGGAAGATTATATTAATATTATATTTTATCAGTATATAAAAAACTAAGAGGCATAAATATGGAATTAAATTGTATATGCTAACGGAACCAAATGGGCTTGTTTTGAATTGCTTGGTACACATAAGTTTGAAGGATCCAGATGTTGTGGGAGTTGGTCACTCAGAAAAAGTTGTGCATTCACTTCTATCTGACTATACCAATGTTGGGCATGCTGTGTCTATGGACAACTTCTAAAACAGCCATAAATTGTCGTGTTAGCTGCTGGAAAAGAAAATATATTCCATGGGGAACTATCCAAAATACTAGGAAAGGCAAACCCCATCATGTTTTACATAAAAAATTGGCAAAAGGAGAAATTGTGGCATGGTATACGAAAGATGGAATATGCTTATGCAAATGGAAGAACAGAAGAGAAGTTTTAATGATTTCCTCAGAACATAATGGAGAGATGGTAGAAGTAACAAACAGAAGAGGAAAGATTTCGAAAAAAGCATCGTAGCTGAATACAACAAATTTATGGGGGGAATAGATAGGGCAGACCAGATTTTGTCTCATTATCCAGTGGAAAGAAGAAGTCTGTGGTGGTGTCTAAAATAGGGGATATACATTTCAAATACTTCCAAACAGCTCGCAGATACTACATGATTAATTTAGTAGCCAACGCATTAGTCTTTAGAATTTTTGTGAGTGTATTTGCCAATCTAATTTTCAAAAACAAAGCTGCAGAAACGCCAGTGAAAGGAAAAGATCCATTTGCCATTTCAAATTCAAACTGAAAAGGGTTACAGAGTACAAAGAAAAAGATGCCGCAACTGCTCAACGAAAGGGATAAGAAAAGATATTGTCACGTACTGCCCGATGTGTGATGGTGAACCAGGATTATGTCTAGAACCGTGTTTTAGAGTGTACCATAACTACTAATCTGGCCACTCATTAAGTAAATATATTGCAAATGCCAGACATGCATATTTTTCCCATTGCTGTTTAATTTGGAAATAAAGAATGAGAATTCTATTGAAAGGGGAAATCTATTTCTGTTAAAGTGTTGAATAAATATGAAGTTGCAAAACTCATAATGGTGTGTTAATTTTGAATTAACTCATCCTTTTGTTTTTCTTAAAAATAAATTTTTTAATTTAATAAATGTTTGCTATTACATATGTATGATTGTGAGTTCGATAAATAAAATTGCTACGCAAGAGTAGAGCTTGCTTGCTGACGTTAGCAGAGTAGGATACATCACAAAGAGCGGGTCACCTCCGATAGGCGGCATAGCCATGACCTAAGGAATTGTTGGTAAAATTGTCCACAAAATTAAGATACTGATCATAGGTAGTCATTAAAACACAAAAATATTATCGGAAAACAAAAAAGAAAATATACCGATATTTGCTAATTTTCCTTTTTGAAAATTATCACGTGGATTGGGCAGCCGCTGATAGGCGATGGAGATGTTTAAAAAATTTATGGTTAAATAATGAGATTCAGCAAAACTTTTTGTGTCAAATTGATTTATATAATATAATGATTGGTAAACAAAAGAAAAAGATTCCCGGTCCAAAGAATAGTCATGGCATGTGTGATCGCACTGAATTTGTTAAATCGGCAACATGACCACATTTCTGTGTTCCAGTTCCAGCTAATGTCTACTATTTGATGCAGGGAAAATTTGTTGCCAATTAAATTGATTCACACAGATGATGAATCACCTGGCATTATGTACTGAACACAGTTGCCCAAAAAACACGGTCACTTTATTTAAGAGCGTTGACATATTCAACAAATGCCTTAGCTCTGACTTAATAGAAGGAGATACAGTGAAACCTCGCTTAACGAGCATAATTCGTTCCAGTCTCTTACTAGCAATGAGAAACAATCATTAAGCAAAACAGTTTTTCCCATAAAAATTATTATAAAATTCGATAATGCGTTCCATGCCGAAAAAATACTCAGAATAATTTATGTACAACGTTTATTCAAAGAAAATTATGTACACACTGTAAAGGAGCATGTTTCATCTTCCTCTTTTCTTCTATCTCAGAATGAACAAACCTGGAATTAAAATTCGATTCGTAGAAAACAAAAAATCGAAATAATCAATTTACTATTTATGATACACACCTAAATCTTTTTCACTAGAAAGCTGTCTAGAGACATTTGTTTTTGCCGACGCTTCAGAATTTGGTGGAAATGTGACACAGCATTATCATTAAATAAATTAGCCACTGCTTTATTGGGGTGATGCTTCTCAATATATGATGCAACAGTTTCCCATGCTTTCAGCATTTCTCTTTTTGAGCCAGAAGATTATTGGTTTCCTCTTCCTCCTCCTTGGACAAATTCTCCTCCACAACATCTTGCTGTGAAACACAATGGAACTCCTAAGGTTTTTGGTGGTCAGCTCTTGGCTGTGCTCTTCCACAAGCTCATCGAAATCTTTGTTATCCATCTCCAGTCCCATGATCTTGGCCAAAGACACAATCTCGTTGACTACAGGTTCCACAGGTACTGTCTCAAACCCCTCAAAGTCACATTTGACAATGCTCACCAGCCAAAGCATCTTCCAAGCAGAAGTGAGGGTTCTCTTGGTGACCCCTTCCCACGCCTTTTCGATCATCTTGAGGCAGGCAATGATGTGGAAGTGACATTTCCAAAACTCTCTGAGAGTGAGATTAGTCACTTCAGTGACCTCAAAACAATGCTCAAAGAGCGCTTTAATGTAGAGCTTCTTAAAATTAGAAATAACTTGCTTGTCCATAGGCTGGAGTAACGGAGTGGTGTTGAGAGGCAGAAACAGGATCTTGATGAATTTAAATTCTGCAAGGAGGTCATCTTGTAGTCCAGGAAGTTGGGCAGGAGCATTGTCCATAACAAACAAGATTTGGAGGGGTAGATTCATCTCAAGCAAATATTTTTTCACTGAAGGACCAACCACTTCATTGATCCAATCAGCAAAAAGGTCACGTGCCATCCAAGCCTTGTTGTTAGATCACCACATCACATTAAGCCTGCTCTTCTGGACTTTACACTTCTTGAAGGCTCGTGGAGTTTCTGAATGGTAAACAAGCGGCGGTTTAACTTTCAAATCGCCACTTGTATTTGCACAAAATAGCAGCGTGAGACGGTCTTTCATTGGCTTGTGGCCAGGTAATGCATTCTCCTCTGCTGTTATATACGTTCACTTCGGCATCTTTTTACAGAAGAGACCCGTTTCGTCACAATTGAAAACATGTTGTGGCAGGTAACCCTCAGAATCTACGAGCTTCTTGAAGTCGCCAATGAAGTTCTCTGCTGCCTTTGTGTCAGAGCTTGCTGCTTCACCGTGCCTCACAATGTTGTGGATGCCGGTTCTTCTCTTAAACTTCTCAAGCCACCCACTTAAATACTTCTTCTTCGGCTGTTGATGATCCTGGAGTTTTCTTCATGAGGTTGGCGACACACACTTTCGCCCTCTCCCAAATGATGTTCTCATTAATAGTGTTGCCTTGCAGTTGCTTTTCATTTATCCATATGAGAAGCAACCTGTCAACATCATCCAGAATACGTAACCGTTGCGTAGATATTCTTGTCACTCCCTCTGAAGCATCTATCTCCTTAATCTTGTCCTTGTTCTAGAGGATAGTGAAAATCGTTGATGTAGACTGATTATAGCAGCGTGCTAGATTAGCCACGCTCTCACCTCATTCTCGCTTTTCAATGGTGTTACGTTTCATTTCTATGGTTATTTTTATTCTCTTATAGCTATTTCCTTGCGGCTTTTTCTTCGGGGACATTTTTGCAAGGGTTATTAAACTTTGCACAAAAAAAATCGCAAAAAATATGTCTGAACTCAAGTTTGGAAAAATGCATGACCACAAGCGACACTTAGATCCAAGCGGAACGAGTGCTAAACAGAGGCTGATCAGCAGCAGGCTTGCAGCTACCGCATCCGTTCCTAAGAATGGCTGATTTCAAGGCGTCAGGCGTCTGCAGCGCTGTGCAGTGCTGGCTCTATATTGAGCCCCCCTCACCGCTCTGTCCGACCCCACTTGCCTTTCGACCCTCACTGTTGCAGGCACACAATCTGGAACTTCCCCTCTCCTTGTAGCTCGTTATGTGAAACGTCCCTTGTTCAGCGAATCATCGTTTTACAAATTATTTTGCTCGTTATGCAAATTACTCATGCGAGGAGCTCGTTATGAGAGGTTCCACTGTACATATTTGAATATTTTATCATGTTACACCTAAAGAAATAATCTTTTTCAATTTGGACCTTCAAATAGTGATGCCATTGAAGTATCATTAAAAGGCATCACTCCTTTCCATGCTTGAGTAATATATTTACAATATTTTTCAAAACATAAGTCTTTGATTGATGACAGTATTTTCCAAAATATACAGGTAAGCTAAATTGAAAACTAAGGCTTGCTGGTTTTTTGCCTCAGAGTACTCTTAAAATCAATACTTCCAAAAGCAATATGAATTTTTTAGGGATAGGCATTAACACAGGTTAGATTTCCATTTGTGAGAATACCTACAGTAGCTTCACAGCAATAGAAGATGTGCCCATTTAATTACAAAGAGAGTGAAAACTACTACTGAAAATTGAAAAAATAAATTCAACAATTAAAAGTTTATCATTGGGCAACAGTGGAAAGTTTAGTTGGAAATACTATTATGATGAGTCAGTTGTGCTCGGTACGAGTGTTGACACGCCTAATCTAAAAGCCGCTGTGCTCAAGATACTTCAATGTTCAGCACGATGTGTATAATTTTAGTGAGTATGAAGGACAGAGAAAGTACATGAGTAGTAGTAAAATAATTCAATAATTCCCAGACTCCCCCACAATACTTTATAAAAATTTAAGATCTCACTACTTTTTAAGTATAAGTTCCTCTACTTTTTGGCTTTGCAATGTGAACTCTACTAATGCTAACACTTGACTATTTTGGAATGTGTATTTCATGTTGAATTTGCTTACTACATAACAACTCATTTACAAACCTCATGGCCCAACCTTCTTCACTGATACTGCTAAGTCCAAATGCTAAGGCAGCCACTGAATGATACTGTTTTTTCAATCTCTCTTCTTGCAAATCATCAACTGGTAGTACTACCATGACATCCTTTGGAGTCTTCAGGACAGTTTCTTCCTTCTCTTGTAGAAGAAGGGAACTGAATCAAAGTATAAAAAAACAAGAAAAAGCTGTCTTCATCAAGCATCAATATTGACGTTTATGTAACAATATTGACAAAAAATATAAATTTTACTCACAGCTGTTTTCCCTTTATAGTCTTCACCTTCATGAGGATTCCCAATTCAGCATTTTGATTAAGTTTTTTAATGGCGATTGACAACAGAAATGGCTCATCACAAAAGAAACCACATATAAAAATTCTGAAAATGTGAGAAATACAACAAAAAATGAGATGAGCATATCATTAAATAAGTAAATCAGGGCTAACATAGATGTGTACAGGGCAGTTAGAACCAACAGCTAGAAAACTATTAAGCAAGCAAAACCATCGTTGACCCATAACTTGAGAACCAGAACTGAACCCATAGGTATCTCACACTGCAAAGATCAATTACAGTAGTATTTTAATGCTAACAAATCATGCCAGCATTGAGAAAAACCAATTCAACATATTTAAAAACCAATACTTACTGTATATTATTTTTAATATTGTGCCCTTATTTTTTGCCAGCATTTGTATTCCAAGTTCATATTAATGTAAAAGCCAAAGTTTTATTAATAGTTTTATGGTTAAGTAAACACTTAAATATTTCAATATGCATTGTGCTATACTCGAGTAGTATGATTGATTTCATCCCTCAGCACTCAACACTTTCAATGCCACTGCATTTCATTTTTCACTATGCTTGACACTAATGAGTATAGTCTCTATACTCCGTGCTTGATACCCTATCATACACTAGTGATTATTATTAGTTATAAAAATATACATACAAACATACTGATCATGCCATTCCTATATGGGGTGGGCAAATTCAAAGTTTTTAGTTATGAGTCACAGTTGGAAGAAAATGTAGGGAAATCAAATGACAGGATACTCTGATCTTATGCTGTCACAAATTCTCCTCAATATACACCAGGGTTGAAATTCGCTATGAAAAAATCATTTGATTTGCCTGGGATTCGAACCCGGATCTCCCGATTGCCGGTCACGTGTGTTAGCCAGTTACACCACCAAGCCATTCCTTCAAGGCGAATATCGAGGGGGGTTTGATTCTCCAGATCCAAAATAAAATCAGTCCCATGACACATCTAAAATATTTCCATAAGACTTACATGTTGACACATATAAACATCAGTTACCATGTCATTCTCTCATTCTTTAATGTTTGAACAACTTTCTGCCTCATTATCTACTATGAACCAATCAACACAGTCACTGCTTTCACCAGCATCTTCCAATAAAATTTTCAACACCCTAGTATCACCATCCCTCAGGTACATCATTTCCATGCGGTGAAATCTCACTCTAAATCTTGAGAATGAAATTCCACGGAGGAAACACTTCAAGACTGTCAATATAAAATATGAATTATTAATGAGATGATAATTATTTTTCTTCGGAAAAATGGAATAGAAATGAAAGAAGTGATGAGGGTACCTTTGAATGTAAGACACTTCACTAATAGAATGATTCTCCTCTTGGTTTTTGGCGTTGTCATTTGGCGTATGAAGTATCAAACAGCTCCCTCCATTGAAAGCATCACCCATGTACGTTTCCATGCAGCCTGGTATTTCTAGGTCAGTTTTGGGTTTATTATCTTCAAAACACAAGTGACGACAGGATCCAGTGCAGGGCTGGTACTGCTGCAAGCTGAGGTTAAACCATGGAGAAGAAGTGACCACCTACCCAATAAGATGAGCATAGACCGATAATGATACACATACTACTTCATGGCAAGAGCAAGTAATTATGGTAAAAATAATTCATCTGACCCTGCCAAGGTGGTATTTCTTCAAGCCTGCACCCTGGCAAAAAGATGTCTGGAAAGGCAACGTTTTTGGTCCATGAAGAAACAGATAAGGTTGAAGTGTGTTCCAGAAGTAGTATTCTAACATAGTGAAATTCTTAGGACCATGGGTTTCATGGACCCACCCAGGTGCAAATATTGCAACAGAGAGGCCATATTTCCGAGCTACTTCAAGAGCCTGAGAAACAATAAAAATAAGGCAAAACTAATCAAGTAATTAGATGATCATTTATAGTAACAGTAAATACTTCCATACATATAGATACTGCAACTGATAGAAAATTGAAAAAATAAACATTGATATCATTGCATACAGCAACAAGGGATACATCAATAAGAACAGCATCTGTGATAGCAAATTAAGCTTATAGAAAGAGACAAAAGAAGAGAGTCAGAAAAATACCTTGTGTGAGTTGAAACCTCCACCTTCATAAAAGTTCCTTCCAAACACATCTACTCCAACATACACATCATGAGGCCTATCTCCAGCCTTTAATTTGCTATTCTCAATGTTCCCTTCCTTCCACGTATAATTTAGGAATATTCCATCAGAATGATCAAAAAATTCACTGAAAATGAATCAAAGTGGGTTTAACTTCTTCCCTTCAATGTGAATGATATCATTGAGATAAATTTAATATCCATTAATCTTAAACACTACTTTTATAACTTAAGTTGATGACAGCATTCCAATCTCAATTATGAGAATGATGCCTATTTTTACTACTTATTAGAATAAGAAGAGTCATTCCAGGTTAAATAGGCAAATGGTCGTTGCTGAACCACTTCCGATTTTGGTAAAATTTTATTCATGGATATAAACAGCCTCTCCAAGTCAGAAACAGCTGTCCTTTTTAACAAAAATTATTTAGCCCCTGGAATACAAGGCAACTTTGGACTTAAATAACAGCAAAAAATTTAATTTAAGAACATTTTCCAATTAACTCCAGGACTTTTATTACACATTGCTTGGATGTGAGAAGAGAATCCTTGGAAAGCTTGAAGTGTGGCCCTAATGTAACGCATGGAAATGTGGTGTGATAAAAATAACTTTATTTCAAATGATGATAAAACTCAAACAACATTGTTTTCTGCTACACACACCCTCAATAACAATGATTTACTTCGGAATAGAAATATGGATCTTAATACTATAGAACAAACTAAATTTCTTGGAATATATGTCGACTCGAATTTTAAGTGCTTAATTTTAAGTATTTTATTTACTATCTGCATTAAAACGTAGAGTAAGCCAAAGTGTTCTGAGATGTGAATTACTAAGCCTGTTTTCCTCTAGACATTCACATGGCATTGTAGTTTGGGGATCTACCCTCATAATAAGAGATGTAAGTATTTATAATAACAAAGAAGCTAGTGAGAACCATATGCAATCAAAAGCATCATGCTCATTGTCGCCCTCCATTTAAATGTCTTGAAATATTAACTGTACTGGGTGCATATATATATCACTGTGTCATGTATGTAAAAAAGCATGAATCTAATTTTATTGGGAATAGCAACTTCCATTCATACGAAACCTGGAGAAGCAAAGGCATTCATGTGAAAAAAAACAAATTTAGCCCAGACATCTAAAGGTCCTAATTTCATGAGCACTAAATTGTATAATTACTTACCTGCTTCCATTAAAAGTGTTGAAAGATTGACAGTTTTCAAAAAGACTGTCTCAGTATGCAGTGCACAACAGTGCTTTTATACTGTTAATGAATATTTGTGATCTGTTACTTGTGCGTGTTGTACCCAATTTACGTGCCTTATGCACTTACCATATGATTTTATAATTATTTACCGAGTCTATTGGGCAAATAAACTACTATTACTATAATTATATATTTGCCATAAGAATAACAATTGATGACAGCAAGGTTAAATTTATTTTTTCACTGTTTGAAATAATATACTTAAAAGTAAACATTTTTTGCTTGTTCATTACTTTTCCCCTCGAGCAAACTTTTACAGAAGAATACAAGTCTAATCCCACTGCTGCAGCATGGGTTTTGGGTGAGCACGATGAGAATTAGTAAGCACTGTCAAATGATATCCTGTGTGAATTTTGCTCCAATGTTTGCATCCCTCACCAATGTTCACTGACTTTCACAACAACAAAAAAGTGAAAATAGAAAAATACATGTAAAGCCATTAAATTTCAGAGATAAGCCAACCATAAAAACAAAAAAATGGCTGTTACTATATTAGGATGATGTGGTAATGATTACTTCTCTTGACTCCTTAATAAGTTACTTGCTCAACATGTTCTAGGCCTACCATTTATGCAAGGGCCCATAGTTTAAGCAAGGTATGATCCACAGTATTATTCTAAATAAGTGGGCGTGGGATTTTAATATCAACAAGGCTCATTTTCATATCAACATTATCATTATATTATAAAATACAAGGGAAGTCATAAAAACAGCAATTACATCAACGGAAAGGACTAAAAATGTGCTAGCTTTCATCTCTTACCTATTACTCTCATTAAGTTCATTCTGCCATTTCAATTTTCCATTTAAACTTGTAACAGAATCATACCATATAACAAGAGAGTCAGAATTAACAAGGTGCATTTCATTTGTAAGTTGATCAACAAAAGACACAAGTTGCTGCACATGGCCCACTTCCTCACACACCTGTGTGAAAAAATTATCAAAAGTTACTCCATCATTAAGAGGTAAATATATAAACAGATATGAAAGAATTAAGTAAAAAAATACAGATAATAATTATCATTACATGTGCTGAAACATATTCCATATTAAGAATACATTGTTCTTTATAGTATAATGTGGTTACATCAGTAAATGGTGCTAACGTTATATCCCTAGGTAAAGTTTCAACTCAAAGTGTTCCTCAAGGCTCTTTTCTCAGGCCTGTCTCTTTCTTTCACGAATAAATGACCCAGCATATAGGTTTTGACACATCAATGGTGCTACCCCCTCGCCCTTTGCAAATGATAACAATACCACTCTAACATCACCCAAATTTGATGGAATGATAGAAAATTGTTCACAGGTTAATCACAACTCCACTTACCTTGTATCACAATAATTTTCTTGATTTAAAAATAGAAGAGTCTCACCTGATATACCTTTCAAATAAAGCAAGCAAAGTAGTCTCTATTAAAGTTGATGGGAAGTCAATCCCTCAGGTGCAAATTATGAAATTTGTCCAATACAGAATCTATTTTAAAGTCTCTTGGAATGAGTCTTGGTTGTATTGTTTCTGCTGTTGTACCAGCTAAACTGTTGCTGCTATCCTTATGCTACTTTACTGCTATGCCACCACCAGTACTTTTCTATCTTTCATTTAATCTAATATTTCCTCATTTGTCTTCTTTTCCAAGTGTCCAGCAATCTGGTCCAGGACCAGGGCAATATTTAATTTGAGTGTTCTACCAGCTGATTGGTAGATTTTTGGACAGTGCTTAATCTAACGTTCCAATTTCTAGCATGTCGTTCCATTTCCACCTCTTACATGTGATCCAACAGTAAATCCCTCTTTAATTCCACATACCATTTGCCTTATCTTATTTTGTCCAAAATTCCTATCCTCTTCCATGCTTCCTCAGTGTTCTACCTAGTATTACCCTCTTCAGCATTCTCTCTCTTTTCAAAGCATCCATTCTCCATCTCTTCTGCCTCCTCTAAACCTCTGTGAATAGCTTCCTTTCCCCTCCAACCATATCCAATACCACCTCGTTTGTCTTTCTAGTCACACAGTTCACCATCTCCATCCTTCTCCACACCCACACTTCAAGTCTTCAAACTTTCTCCCATCAAAATAACGAAGTCTTAGTCCCATACAGTGCCACACTCCATATTAGAGTTTTCAACAGCCATTTATTTAAGTCTCCACTCAAACCCCCTCAATCAATTCCCTCCTCTTTGAAAATGCTTCCAATGATGATGGCAATGGCAATTCTACATCTTATGTCCGTACCATTAAACCCATTCTCCTCTAAAATACTGCTCAGATATGTAAACAGCTTTACTTGTTCTGTTTTGTGTCCTCCCAGCCTTCAATTCAAACCTGCCTCCTTGCGTCAAGAGAATCTCATCACTACGAAGGCTTCCGTAGTTTTTTTTATCAGTAATTTTCAGGTTCTCCCCACAATGAACCTATTTTTATGGATGACTGTTTTGCCAGCATTCCAGTTGGAACCTAATTAGGACCCGATGAAGCTGATTGGAATGCAGGCAAAAAGGTCGTCCATACAAATAAATGGTTAAACGTGGGGAGAACCTGAAAAATTACTGATAGAATCTCATCACTTTTTTCTCCTTAAGGTTTATCTTCACCCCATATCTCTCATTACACCTCTAATGCATTCATCATTGACTTTAACCCTTTGGCTGGCTGAAAAACCAATGCTTGATCATCTGCAAATGTCACTGCCTTTATCAGATTTCCTCCTACCTTAATTCCTACCTCTATTTCTCCTCATGCCCCCCTACCATTTCTTCTGAATACATGTTAAAAAGCAACAGCAATAGAGAGCACCCCTGCCACTCCCCCTTTCCTGTCACAGCCCATCCAGGTTCTTCATCAGCTACCCTAACCTTGACCTACTGGCTCATTTAAAGATTCCGGGTGAGACGTCTGTCCCTCAAATGCCCCTTATTTCTTCAGCACTTCCATTAATTTTGCCCAGCCCACCCAATTAAATGCCTTCGAAAAATCTATAAAGCAAGCAAACACATCTTGCTAACATTCTATGTTTCTTTCCACTATTGTCCTCATCTTTGACATAGAAACTTGCGTTCCCATCCCTCTCCTACATCCAAATTGGCCATCAACCAGGTATTTGTATGCCTTCTATTTAAAATTCTAAGGATTACTTTGGCCAACATTAAGAGAAAATAAAATGAGGAAAGAAAAAGAAGAGTATATTGGGCAAAATATTGACTAATTCAGGTGAATACCATCAGTGAAGAATACAACTCGGATATCAGTGTTGGTAAGTAATCAGATTACTTGTAACGATTACTTTGGCAGTAATTTGTACTCGTAATGAATAGTTTTTACGAAATGTAATTTTTACTTGTAATTTACTTCTTATGGTGAAAGAGAAATTTTTACTTTCGTCGTAATCATTACTTGCTAGTAATCGAAGATTATTTTACTCGCTCCCATGTAAACTTTAATTATTTTCAGGCAGCTTCACTGGCCGCTATACAAGCTTGAACAGGGAAACCTTCATGGACGTATCTCGCAATCGCGTGAATTGTCCAGTAGCATCCCCTTGCTCTCGTGACTTTACGTGCAGCATTGCCAAACGTACGATCTTGATCGTATTAACACAATAATTTTGTTCCTTATACGATGCACGATCCAGTGGTAGGATCGTACACAAATTGTACAATCTTAGTCCCTTTATTTATTTTTTCTAACCACTTTTTTAACAGGAGAAACAATCGTAAATCTTTTAGAAACAAATTGATTAGAATGTACTGTTCTAGTTCTACTTTATTATCTGTTCTACGATGATAAATTAGGGACGTGCGGAGGAGTTCATCATCCCTCAGTTGCTATGTTGCAGACTGTCAAATCTTATCCGAGGTCGATCGTCCCACACGCGTCCTGTAAGAAAACAAAGATAGGTGTTCCCCGGTAAGGCGCTTGCACGATCCTGTCTAGTGTTAGAGGTGGCAACACTGCTTCGGTGTTGCAACATTCTAGTTTGGTGTGATGTCGTGTTAGGTGCATGTTGCCGGAGTCAACGAGTAAACGTAGGTCCTTGCATTCGTTTCGTACTGTTTGCATTTTACTAGTGGTTGGGGATGGATGACAGTCGCATGCCAGTCAATACCTTATTTGAATAGTTATTTCGTTTGGGTTCAGCCCCCCATATGTTGTAGCCTAGACATGATGGGTACAAAACATGACACCCCTTGTGTTGTTTCAGCAATTATAATTGTATGTATTACTAGTGAAATAACAGGCTGTAGCAATTTCTAAGACTCAATTTTTCCACATTTATACTGAACCATTCGACAGCTGCCGGGTGGTCTATAAAGTGGACGATCTTACAAGAAGTAATTGTAATTGTAATTTTACTGATTACTTTATAAAATCTGTAATTTGTACTTTTAATTGATATACATTTTTTATAAAGTAACTGTAATTGAGCCCAGTTACTTTTTCTCAGTACTTTTACCAACACTGTCAGGTAAATAGGCCCATTTTTATCGTGCGTATTGAGAGGCAAAGCTAAGTTGCCATGAAGCGAAGTAAAGAAAGAGAACACATTGTTGATGGTTGCTCCTTGGCACAAGTTTCGTTTATGAATGAAAGCATTTCCTTTGCTATATACGGATGCCCCATGCTCCCTTCACGAGTGGATAATAATCTTCTTAAATCAAGGAGTGAATTGGGTATCAAATTTAAATATGAAGCCATTACATGAGCTCTATAGTTCAGCTCATCAAGTTAGGCAATTAAAGTAACCAATCGATGAAATGGTGTTCGACTTGTCTCCTAACACACATGAAGTGAAATGCAAAGCATGCAAAGGTTAAAAATGATAATTTCATTTTGTAATTGAGAGCATGCCAGCAATTCATTCACGAAAGGAACATTCACTTTATGTTCAAAGAATGAACACGGGAGTGTTTGGAAAGCTTATTTAGTAAACTTTCAGCTGATAGTTCAGTGAGAGACACATAAGTAAAAAATGGCATTTTAAAAGAATACTGGTTATCCAACGTAATCACTCATCAATTATGGATAAATTACCTTATTTTCAATATTCACAAGCCATCCATCAAACCCGTAATGATCAGCAATATTCACAAGTTTTTTAACAAATTCTTTAATACTTTTTGGAGTCTTTAGAATTTCCTGACAAATTTTTTCTCCACTTTTCCATTCAGTGATAAATGTCCCTGAAAAGATACCACAAATGCTTGTTGAAACATTGACACACCATTTTTTTTAACACACCCCTATGTATAAAAGAGAAAAACTGACCAAATTCCTTTTCTGACAGTTTCAAAGGCATTTTTTTCCTATCTCCATTTGTAGAGACCTTGAATATGCTTTACGAATGCCAATAAACTGAAGTAATTTTCAGTAAGTCATTGTATAACTGTAAAACATTTTTTCACCAGCTCACAGTTTACATAAAAATTATTCACTACATATTACTACTATTATGTACTTCATCACTCAAGTGACAAGACAGGTAAGATCAAGCAACAATGCAATTTTCTCAGGTTTTACACCTAAATTCTGGTGAAACCCAAAAAAAACTTCACATATATTATTTACCAGGAAAGAACCAAATCTTTTAATGATGAAATACACTCACAGTCACTTAGATATCGATTACATGAAAAACTCGAGTAAGATAAAAGGAAGAGTGGATAGTAAAAAAATTTCAAAAGCATAATGAGATAGCACAGGGTGCTGCTGCATAATCTGCTGATTTGAAAGGGTCAATGAAACTAAAGATGTCACAGGTACTGTTTTATTTTTTTCTCCTCATTCTACAACATATTAGTACAGCACAACATGCATACATACAATTCATACAGCATACAGTAAATTTAGCATACAATATATACGTACATACAGCATACAGTACAGTACTACAATTCAAATCAGCAAATTATGCAACCGCACATGAAGTATGAGACACAAGAGATTGAATGAATAAAATCACTCCTCAGTATAAGTGATAGTGGTGGGCTAAAAAATTCTTTTCATTGACTAAGGTCATTTGGATCACACCACCTCAGTGACTAGTTCACTTTTCCTGTCTTTTGTATAACCTCTTGAGTACTGTGTGGTAAATAAATATAAAGAGTTAGAACACCCCTCCTCCTTGGGTGGAAGAAGAAGAGTGACCATTACTATTTTAAATAAAAAAAACGAATACCTCCACTATTGAAGAATAACACAACCAGTCAACAGCAAAGGGAATTAGACTCCTAATTAGAAGGACTTATATTTATGATTTATATTATTCTTCAATTTAATGGTCCATTGCTTGCTTAATCAATTACATTTCCACTGGGCTAATTATACCAAGAGAAAACACAACCATTTGCCCCATTAGTTCAATTTAAACTGGCACTCTTCCTAGTTACCTCTCCATTGCAATTTACAATCTGATTATATAAGTTGCCAAATAGCACTACCATTTAGTATGCCCATTCCCACATAAAGCTGGTGAGCTAAGTTTAACATGGCTTAGCTTTTTTTTTAAATGGGAATGATAGGCGAAGCGAATGCCAGACAAACCAGCAATTTCTTGACAAAACAGAGACAATGTTTTACATGATAAAATGGGAAAAAAACAGGAAATCTGCCAATTTAACTTATAATCCTTCTAGAAATAAAACAAATGGCTACAACTGATGAAGGGAGACATTGATAAAAATAGTGAAGCAGTCAAAATACAACATCAAAGATAGAATTAAGGGGTACAGCCAACCACTCATTGAATCGATAAATGTACTAATCCATCCAATCCATATCATAGAGAATATTATCATGACTCCTCACTACATCTCTAGGTCCGACAGACGCGATAAAATAAAAGAGATACACTGCCGAACAGATAAGTACAAGAACTCGTTCTTTCCACGAACAATAAGCAATCACAATCAAAATTAAGCTCACTAAATACACTACTACAATTCATGTCACCATTTCATCTCCTAAGAACTTACACCATTACATGGCTGGTGACGTAACACCCCCTGCCACACAGTCATGCGGCAGCTCGTGGGGTATTATATAGATGTAGATATCTTAAGCTCAAACATTGTGTTCAGTTTGTTTTAAAACTTTTGCCCAGAGCACAACGTGCATGCACTCATAAAATTACCCTATACAGGACGAGGCCCTTTGCATACAGCTATTGTCCAAAGTTAAACCCCCACAATACAATGTAGGCAACTCTTTGGCTACATTGCAGCAGATGCTGACTAATTTCAAAATTTGCACAAAATGGTATTATCTAAAACATGTTTTGGGCAAAAGCAGTGAGGCTCAGCATATTCTGATATGTTTGCCCCCACCTTTACCTCTCTCCTACCTAACTGTTTCTGATGGTAAGGCTGGGCACGTGGAATCCTAACAAGTCAATGAATTTTAAGTATTGAATATCAAAAATCTGATGACACAATTGCTAGACACACAAAGCAGTGTGAAAAATGCTTCAGCCCACAATGTGATTTTTAAAGTCCAGTTAGCATGAATATCAAAGCAAACCTCTATATCAGCTATTCCACAACTCCGTTGAACCCATAGTGCATTGCTGGTATTTTCATCAATCTGCATAGCATTGCAGGCAGAAAATCATGTATAGGACATATACCAAACTCAACATTAGGATATTTCACACACACACACACACATAAGGTGAGCAATTAAAAAAAATAATCTTATAACAAGTCAAAATTATTAAATCTACCAACATAATGAGCATTACAGCTTTCAATTGATATCACTAATGGAATCCAAGTTTAATGAGAAGCCACTGGAGGTAGATCTAGGAGATTAGTTTTACAGCACCTGCCACAGCTTTTGATGGGAATGAAGAATGGGATGGTACTGGGAAGTGAAGGCAACATAACATGAGCAAATTACTCTCCCTGGTAGATGCAACCTAACATTGACCAATAGGATGAAATAGAGTTCACCCTTCAACATTAGTCTGAATGAAAATAATCCCTCAGAAAAATCTCTGATTGGGGACTACTAGGAGACACATCCCATTCAAAGACAATAAGCATACGATAATGTCATTGAAGGAGACATCAAAAAGTTTCTGAAGAATATGGGAAAATACTTTGATGGAGATGACCAGACGGGCTATACATCCTATCGGAGAGAGAGAGATAAAATGGAATGGGACACATGATTTCTGGAGCGACAGACACCAAGCTGACTTCCAGGATAATCAGAAGAAATTAAGAGTGAGATTCACCAATCCTGAGGAAGGAATGGGGAAGAAAAGAAAATTCACACTGTCACTGTATAATGAAAGGGATATATTGATTGAGGAAGAAGCAGAACCAATGCATGAAGTTACAGTATACATAAACAAGTGAAATAGACAAAGGGGAGAAGGCATAGAAGAAGAATATAATCCACATGAAAATGTTATAAGTGGAGTTAAAGGAATAAAAAAACCTAATAGTTACAGAAAACTGAAAGGTATTGGTTAAAGGGGGGAAAGATAGGATCATTTCATGACAATTCAAAATGGGAAACTAAAATGCCATGGGAGAAACACATGTAGATAAGGGCCATTAGAAATTAATATGGTAGTAAGAATCACACTCATTAAATAAAAAAAATGAAGAAGCCACTCATGGTAAATGCAAAAAGATAGAGCAAGTACTAATATATACTATTACAGTTTATACTAATAAAAATCAAGGTATTTCAAAACTCATCCACAATTACATTGGAACCTTTATATGACAGTGAAAGACAATAAAAGCTGCATAGCAAAAGAAATGGGAAGCAATGGATATGTGGTGTGAATGAAGACTAATGGAGAGAGAGAATCACTAATGAAAAAGCCTTATGATGATTTGGTCTGAAACAAAATTCAATGAAAATTTAACAAAGAAGAATAGGCACACCTATTGGACATATTTTGTGATGTAATGGCCTATTGACAACATTAAATATTGGACAGAGGAATAATGGGAAAGAATTACAAGGGAAGACGAAGAAGGTATACATCAAGCACATAATGAGGAACATTAAAGCGAACTAATATATACATAATGAGGAACATAAAATCATCATGTCCATAGGAATGAAGCAGTAAGCATAGAGGAGTTGAGAGGTGCTGCTAACCAGACTGCAGATGTTGATGACGACTTATCAAGCAAACACACAAGAATCAAGCAAGTCAGCACAAGTTATCCTGGATCAGATATAAATAGAAACAAAAATGCTAGAGAACTGTTAAGTTGACTGTTACACAGAGATACAACCGGGGGGAAACCAGAAACTGACGTAGGACAGGGAAGTGCTTTGAGATTGATAAAGAGAAAAAATTGCAATGGTCATTGAAGAAATACTGGGAGTAGAAATACAAATTGTCCTCAAAGAAAGGTTGAAGGGCCTAAAGATGGCAGCAGAAAAACCACTTTCAAGCAGTAATTCATGGAGGAAAGAAGAAAGTATACAAACTAAAAGGATGAAAATGATAGTCTTCTATGAGTTCAGGCAACATTCGCACACAGACAAACATCTAATAAATATTTTTTAGCCTTGAGAATGGGTAACGAGTCAGAACCCGAAACGTTGGCTGCCTATGAATATCTTACCCGGTGGCGAGCCCGAGAAATTTACACAAATTTTATTCGCCGGGAAAGTGTAAAATCATACATCTAATAAATATTTTCATGTCTTTTGTCTGAAAAATGCATGTCTCCAGTTCAAAGCTTTTTAGATATTTATTAGACATAGATAACGACTTGACATATTTTTCTTTCACTGTTTATTAAAAATTTTATACACACAAAAAATTTTGATGATAAATTATTTCTACCAGAATCCTAGATGCCTTGAATGACAGCTGGATATTGGTACTCCATTACGGCAGAATCTGTTCATTGTAGCCATAATTTTGCTAATTTTGGCCTGTTATCCACAGCCCAAATTGCAATGCCATTGCCAATTTTAGACCAGATGTATGATTGTAACTCATTCAATGATATCAAGAACAAGACAGTAGCAAAGGGCTGCCCCCCTCTGCACAAGACATTTCATTACAATGTAAAACAATGGAGCCAGACAGGATGGTTACAAGCAGAGGTGGATTTAATGGGAGGATTTAATTTAACAAGAGCATGCTCTGTGCCCAGCTAAACCCCAACCTTACCCTTTTTTACAGTGACACCAAGAATTGTTTCATTGGTGCATTTTAATCACACACACATTAACAATCAGCAGTAAAACCTCACAGTACATTTATATTCATTATTTAATCACTGATGCATGAACACATATACTACAAATCATAAGCTGCATGTGGCTGCACCACTGTTTATTGGAGCAATAGAATCGGACCAGCTACTTAGTCCTTATAATGGTTCTAATCAAATATATAGTTAACATGCATTAATAATTTCCCTGCCTTTATTTCAAGGGGCCTAACATTTTCTTCTAAGCCTAGGGCCTTAATCAACCTGAATCTCCTCTGGCTACAAGTGGATGTCTTGCTCCCTCTAAAATATGGTTCCTATATGAATCCTGGCTATGCCTATGGACAAGTGTTGGGAGTCTACTAGTGAATATACTCCTGGCTAAAGGAATGTAGAAAAAAAAAAATTATGGATGGATGGTATTTTTTAGCTTTTTTTTTAGCATGGTAACAATTGGTCATTATCATTAATAATGTTACATGGAGCAATGTCATGGATATTCAATTCAATTTGAGAAACACCTCTTAAATTTGAAACATCTGTATATTTTTATCAGAAGTTACAATTTATATGCATAGATAAGTAAGACCACGTATACATAAAAATGAAAAAAATTTTCAATGAAATTCAAGTGCTATTTTTACAGAATTTTTGAACAAATCCTATCTATTTTCCCAGGTGGTTGAGACAGTACCATATGGATGCCCATTTGTTTCAGAAATTGAAACACATATTTATAGTGCTGGGTTTCAAGAGCAGACTGTTTTACAATGTGAAATTTTAATTAAAAATTTGCTTGTGAAGCCATCATTGTAAATTATGAACTATACTGGAATCCTAACCAATGAAAATTGTGGAACTAAGTTATTAAAGGAGAATGTGCATTAAATATGGGAAAAATTGCATCAGCTTGAGGAATAGTAGGTTTAGCAATACTTGCTCTTAAAATAATTATCATGAAATACCATATTTCTCTGGATTACTTGTTTACAGCTGATTTTAATCATTTTAATTATCAGTAAATATACAGAAACTTTTACTAGATTACTTGATTACAGCTGATTTTAATCATTTTAACTATCAGTAAATATACAGAAAACTAACTTCATCCAATTCAGGAAAAAAAGAGAAATGCCACATTTGGCCTTGGGAATAAATGGACAATCTATTGAAAGAGTGGGCAGCACCAAGTTCTTAGGTCTGAAAATCGATGAGTCCTTAAGTTGGGAAATCCATACTAATATCTTATGTTCCAAATTATCAAAATGTGGTTATATTTTGAAAAATCTGGCTGGCATCATAAATTTGGATGTGCCCAAAATGGTCTACTACAGTAATTTTCAGACACACTTAACCTATGGTATTATCTTTTGGGGGGCATCACCTGGTTCCCATGAAGTTTTCCTAATGCAAAAAAGGGCTATTAGATATTTAGCGGATATTCCTGTGTGGGAATCCTGTAAACCATATTACAAGAAGTTAAGAATTTTAACTCTTCCTTGTTTATACATTTTATACTTATGTTTATACCTGGTGGATAACAAAAATCATTTTACCATCAATGCCCAGATACATGGGTACAAAACACGCCAGTGTGGATATCCATATGTTTAGCCACTCCACTGGTATGTATAATAAAAGCCCTTTACATGCTGCCATCAAAGTATATAATCATTTGCCTGTCAGTTTAAAAAATTCCCCTTCAAGGGGCTCATTTACAAAACAGCTGAAAAACTTCCTGCTAGATAAATGGTATTACAGTGTCAAGGACTATTTAGAAGACTGTTTATAAATATTAATATGCATGTATGTACTTGCTGTAAATCGCCCATATTGTACAAAGTTCATGATTTACATGCCTGTTTCCTTTTGTGGCTTGTCCTACATTTCACAATGTAAAATCTTTGGACCAATAAAATATTCTATTCTATTTTAATTTTGCAAGCTATTGTTTTCAAATTTGATTGAAAATAAAAGTTCCTTCACGTAATACATCAATCCAAATATTTTTCAGCTTTCTTATGTAATGAGACTGTATTTTTCTTCCATTTTTCAATTCTATAGGGAGTCGGTTCAGAGATTACTCCGTTGAGGTGTTGTACCAAATTTATGAGCGAAACGATAATGTTGACACTTTCAATACATATAAGATGAATATTTTGCACTTAGTGTTATAGAAGTAAATATAAGTTTCACTTTCATCCATAACATTATGCATTTGTCTCATATTTCCACACATTCAGTCTTGTATCTGTTTAGCTGATCTATGAAATGATTTTGTCCTGTTGAACTTCATGCACGACTACTGCTCCATGAGCCATTGCATTAATTTATTTATGCATGGATTCCATACATGAGGACAACAGCCTGCCATGATGAAACTCCTGGTACCTTAACAACCACCAAGTTAACCCCTTCTTTAATGAAATATTTTGTGAATTCTCTACCAAAAATGTCAAATTAAAAAAATACATTTTCTCAATCTTCAATATAATTGAAAAGAAGAGGAAATACAGTCAATTGCACTGAAAATCTTACTTTTAAAACTGAGTTCAACATGAAATTTGGCACTGGTTTTTTCAGTGTTTTTCAACACAAGTTTTGGGTAAGGGACTTCTTTTGAAAATGTTTCTTATACCTAATATGTTCAACCAGCATGTTTCACACATGCTCTCGGTAACTTCGATCAATGACGTAACTCCATGCATCTCCTATGTAGATATGTTTGACTGTGCTCTATAGTTCCATAAAATCTAACCAATAATAATTCGGGTATTCTTTTGGGTCACCGCTTTTCTTTAATGTCCTTGCTGGATAATGCCTCCCTGACTTCATCCTTACAGGGATGGCGAGCATCTATCCATCTGCCTTCCCTCTGCTTGTCTCATCCTTCCGCAGAGCAGCGGTCTTGGCATGTTGCATACCACTTTCCTTTTTTTTTAGAACTGGCCTTAGATAGGCAAAAATGTTATATCTATGCCATTGTGTGAGCTTATAGATTCGTTCATTAACTAGAAAGCTCTTATATCTTTTCTGCAATGATACATGCATGATCTCAATTGTACATCTGGTACTCAGATCAAAAACTCAGCGAGAAGCTATTTCTAAGTCAATCGTACTTCGTACATTTTGATCCAAAAGAATGGAATGAAACCATCCAATATATGACACTGGGAAAGATGGGAAAAAAACCACAAATATACGGAGGTGGGCAAAAAATAATAGGAAAATCTTACTGAAAACTGAAAGGAATGATTTTATCCTTATGAAACGAATTTTACATCATGATATTAGAAAAAGTTCCTCATACCCATTTGCAAATTATCAAAGGAAATAAAACTACAAAGCTAAATAATATGTTACATGCATTTATTCAAAAGTTCACATTCATGCGATTTGTTGGGAAACAAGGAGTTATACACTGGCACATTGCATGGTTCACAAATATACCTCGTCTCCTTCCTTACAGGTTTTCCTGTAGAGTCCTTTTTCCTTGAGCACAGAGCACTTTCTCATTGGATATTATTTTTGCTAAGCCTGGAATCACCTCCTCCAGGAAATGCCTCAGAGTCAAAAGGCAGAGGAGTGGTGCTGAAGGTGGTTGATCAGTCATCGGGGAAATCACCTGAGGGTGATACTTAATTATCGGTTTTTCATTGAGGCCTAACCTGCAGTCCATGAGCTCTCTTCTCCCACTTTTTTTCACAAACAGCACAAAAGAGTTCCACACCCACACCTTCATTACATGGTAAAAATTTTTCTTCTAGTATTCTTTTCCTTATTCGGGGTATCAGGTAATCAGCAAGACTCTGATTCACTCTCTCAACAACCCGCCATCATATCACTGTAGACTTCAATGAGCTTAGGAGTCAACAACAATAGTCCTCTTCTTTTCACTTGGTATATCACAGCTGTGAACTGTTGACAACAGTATCCCTTATTTTGTCTTTCCGATGCATTGCTAATATTTTTCCTTTTTGGCACAGCATCCACCTCACCCTTCTTTTTTTAGTTTTCCACCCATAAGGCATCTCTTTTTGTGAGGGACGCACACTTCCGTATTAGTCAGTGCACCGAAAAATCAGAACCTCGGCTAATTCAAGCAAGGAGAAAAAATTAACTCTAGTAAAACAGTACCCCATGTCAAAAAGGGGTTTCACGAGTTTCATGAGCACCACCTGCAAGGACAAAGATATGCTCTCAAAATCCTTGCCCAAAATAGTCCCTTTTCTAGTAGAAACAATTGCTGATCAAACATAGCCACTAATTGATTCACATTAGATGAATCTTTTAATTACAAAACCAGCTCTTTGGTGGATGAACTGACGCCAACCAAGTCTTCCTTGATAAAGGAGAAGACTGTTATCCACTGTTACATTCCTTTCTAGTATGCATAAATTCCTAAATTTTTCTTGCAGCATGATATAAATTGGCCAAATTTTACCTATCCATGGCTTTGGGTGGATCTCTGGCTCATACCAATCAATGTCACAGATATGCAAGTACTTTCATGAGAACGAAATGCCTAATTGACGTGGTTTCTCCAAAAAGGGTGTTGCCTAAATTTGCCTTCTAGACCAACGATGTTCAAGCTTCTGCTTTCGAGTAATAAAAATCTGGAGTATCACTAAGGCTAAAAACACTTGCAATATGGAGCTGCTAATGTTCCTCCATTGATTTCTTGAACCTCATGGCTTATCACGGTGACACTGGGTTGACTGAGCTTTACACTGTACATTTTATTGTACAAACAAATGCATAAACTCTTTCATGAGGAAATTTGTACCAAGTGAAGTGGAAAATTATATGGTTGTCTTGATGACTGAATGGGAAATAGAACTTGCTCTAATTCCATTCATTTTCTTGTATATTTTATGAGACCTTTGTTTGCACAATAATATGTACACTGTGAAGCAGTCTTTAAGCTCTGCACAAATATGGAATGTCCAATTTGTTTGGGTGTTGTTGGCCCTGTCTGCAAGTGGCTTAATGTATGAGCAAAATTACCCAAGATGTGTAAGTACATTGAACAAAAATATTACCTCTAAGTATTTCATACATGTAGGAGTAGTGCACTTGATGCAGCATATGTTCATTTCAGATTGTTTCATCATTAAATGTAATGATGTAAACACTTATTAAATGACATCTGAGAGAACTAACGCTAGTACCAACAGTTTGATACAATGCATCTACTGTTGGTGTCAAAATGATGTGCCGCTGTACTTTGAAAATTTAGATCTGGGGCCATGTAAATGCTAGTGCAATGCTATATATACTTAGCACTTAAGAGATAATTTTATTGAAAGTTCAGTCATATTTTTATCATATGATTAAATCAAAATTGTAGAGACACCAATGTAATAATAGACTCAGTACCCCCTTAAAATAACAGTTTAGTCAACTTCATGAACTTGGTATTTCAGTCTAGGGAAAACTATGATATCTACAGCATTAATTGTCAGCCTAAAGTTGTGAGAATCAATATAGATACATAAAATGGCAAGCGTTTGTATTTAGAATCCATATTTTGTGGTTAATGGACAAAAACGTTTAAACATTATCTAGTCCTTCAATTAATCTTGAATCAAAAAATTATTGTAACGGAAACACTTTAATTTATTTATACTTTTTCTATGATCAGAAAATACATGATTTATGCATAGTATATATGTATAACATTTGGGAATTCTTAAAATAAGCAGGAGTGAATGATAGCTACATTTCCAATTCTTGCATGTGTAACTCAAAACGGATATTTGGACAAGTACAAATTACTGCGACTGAATTATTTCCCATCAAGCTTCAGAAAACTGAAGATATATTCGATAAATTAAGCTTTCTAGTGACCCAACCACTAAGACATACATATCATACTAATGGATTTGTTAATCTTGGAAGGCCCTTCATTTATCAGTTTAAGAATTCCACTCTCCAATTCACTTTGATGCAGGAGATAGAATGTAAATGATGACTGAAAATCACCCCTTAAAACCACTTGGACAGCCTTAAAATGTTATTTCTTGCTTCCCTTCAATCCCATGTGCACAGCTTTATTGATTCAGACCAATGAACCCCATCCATAGCCTCCGCCAGAAAAGACTTAAGAAGTGCATGTGTGGACTTAAAGTGTCCCTTTCTTGTCAATCTTTCTCTGTGTCATTAGGTAGGCCAATTCCCTTCCTCTTCCAACCAAGCTTCCGATGTTGAGGGTTTCTATTCTTAAGGCTCACTGCTTCAGTCTCGACTGCCCTTGAAGGGGTAGCCTTGGCTCATCTATTGCAGGGGTCAGGCGGGGCTGCAACTGCACATCCCTTACGGAGGATGGCCTAGCCATTAAATCAAGATTCCATTCTTTGACTTTCCATCTATGATTTTAGCGGGTTCTTTCACAGCCAGATACCCTTCCTGACACCAACTCTCCCCATTTCCCTGAGCTGGGGACTGGCACCAATTTGAGCTGGCTTGCTCCCCCAGATGAACACACAATCTTATTGGATGAAAAGTGGAGATTGTGAATATCATATGGATATTGTAGAGAGATAAGTAGTAGCTAGAGCAATATAATTAATATTTATTTACATAATAATAGTATTCTAATATAGATTAGGAATTTATTGTATGTTTGATTCCATGCAGTAAAATACATTTTGATTAGAAAAAAAATCTAAAATATATCCAATAAATATTTTTATATGTTTTTAAAACATGTAAATATTAGACATTTGGAATGTCTAATATTATATCCAATAGGACATAACAAACATTAATTAGATGTTTTTCCAAGGTTGAAATATGCCTTTTCAACATTTTATGACATTTTGAGATGAAAATTTGGGACAGGGTTACATAAGTGTTTTCTTCAGGGTCTACAGTAGACATGGAAAGCAGTAAGAAAGATGCTGTGAAGAAATAAATTACTTCAAGCATGAAGAAGGAAAGCATTCTGTGGATGATTTAATGAACAGGCACTTAGGTTAAAGGATAACAGAATGAAAATTCTGGGATATACATGGAAATTTCAGGCGGGAAAGGGTCACATATAGGAAACATATCATGAGAGTGGGTGCACCGGGGAAAATATGAAGTCTATATCTTGATGATGGCATCATGAAAAAGAATGATATGGATTGAAAACGAGCATGCAACAAAATTTCACGAAGTGAACTCTAAAAAGCAATGAAAACCTTGAGGAATGACACGCCACACTACCCAAGCAGCATCATATGTCATTTATATGTCTAAAAGATATCAATATGATATCACTAACATCACTTTTACGTCTATATCCCGGAAGTGACACAAATGTGATATCATTTTAACATCTCTTGTCGATTAAAATTTGACGTACCCACAAATGATTAAAAAGTGATATCAAATAAATATCTCTTGACGGCTAATATTTGATATTAGAACAAATGAGTAAAAAGTCGCCAAAAATTTCTATGAACGATTTTATGTTGTTTTATATGAAAAATAAGCGTCAGATATATCATTTAACTGCCAAATAAATGTTTATAAAATTATAGAAAAGTGAACCTTACTTCACGGGAACATATTTTCCATAGAAAATCAACCTAAAGAGACGAAGTAAAGTAATGCGAACCTTATATTTTTTCTCATTCTCAAATTTTTTAACATTCATATATCCATTTACACTTTAAAAGCAATATAAATTTATGTGGATTGCTGTAAAGCCATCTTCTAATGATTTATCCTTTTTGAACTTGGTGCGTGACACACCTTCGCTGAACGAATATTCGTTCCGTGCTTGTTTTATTGCTGGCTTGAGTGGCGTCATCGGCGTCGTACACCACGTGTTTTCAAGGGCGGCATCAGGCGGCATTCCTGTATTGGCAGTGAAAGCATATAGAGCAATTTTTTCTACCGGCCTACCCGTGATTACGTTGTGACAAACGTTCGAGTGGAAGTCCTGCGGCCTCACAAGACTGCATTTTCACCTTATTTTAAACGTAAGTATTTCGTTAGATATCTAAAATCCTATTATGTAAATTAACACACTTCTACGGTATACTCTATCTGATCCTTTGGCCCCTTTTTAAATGGTGGAGGATTTCAGTATTTTGGATATTTAGTACGATTTCATCGCTTATTTAAATCAGCCTTGTAAACAGAGTGCCTTTCCATAATTGTAATACTCGCAATATTAAATGCAGCTACAATCGAAAAAAGCCAACAA
Source organism: Ceriagrion tenellum (assembly GCA_963169105.1). Classification (NCBI taxonomy): domain Eukaryota; kingdom Metazoa; phylum Arthropoda; class Insecta; order Odonata; family Coenagrionidae; genus Ceriagrion; species Ceriagrion tenellum. Next base: position 58,235,931 of record OY720632.1, on the reverse strand, counting down.
ACTTTTTGAGTGCCATTAGGATCGAGATGGTTTAGTATATTCTAAGAATGCATTGGCAGGGAATAGTAGATTCCATTCAGTTCAGTGATTATTTGGCAGTTATGGTAAATAATAACATAGATGTGTTAAATTTATTTTTTTTATCAAGTACATTTCTTCTTTCGTTATATTTAGGTCATAATGTCAAACTATGAGAGAGTTAAAAAGAGCCGAACCGTTAAAAGAAATGTGGAACAGTATTTTGAGAAAGCTAGTAAAATTGTTGTTGGGTGTTCTGGTGAACCTAACCCTTCAGATTTTGTCAGCTCAGTGGAGATTGATTCGTCTGGCAGTTCTGATGAATGCGAAAGTTTATCTAGCCATGGGGAAGAATATTTTTTGTCTAGTGATAGTGAAGTGCATAGCCAAAGTGTTGAAAGTGATACAGTAGGAGAGTCAGACATTCAGTCAAGATTAGTTCTTTGGGCCATGAAGCACAATATAACCCATGCGGCACTAAATGATTTGCTGGCGTTAGAAGCCTTTAAAAATCTCTTCCAAAAGATGCTAGAACCTTACTAAAAACCAACATTGTTAGCAAAAGTGTTACAATTGAGTCGATGCAGGGTGCCAAGGATCAGGGTCAATACTGCTACTATGGGATTAAGAATGGTCTGGACATGTTTTTTTGCAAGACTGAGTTTAAGTTTAAAGGGAAATGTATAAAATTGGCATTCAATGTAGATGGTTTACCATTATACAAAAGCTCAGCTGGTCAATTCTGGCCTATATTGTGTCGGGTGGTGGACCTTAAGTTGTGTCGGGAGGGGTTTTGGGCCATTTGTTGCAATTTTTTATGGTAATTCCAAACCAATTTCCCCAACTATATTTTTGAAGGATTTCATTAAGGAAATTTCATTTTTGGAAAAGAATGGGTATAAATGTGGTGATTCAGTGCTTGCAGTGCAGGTTCACGCAATAATTTGCGATGCCCCTGCTAGGGCTTTCATCAAATGTGTGAAAAGTCATACTGGGTTTTATGGGTGTGAGCGCTGCAAGCAGAAAGGTAGGCATATCAACAACAGATTAGTGTTCCCTGAATGTACTTCTGAATTGAGAACAAATGAATCTTTTAAGGCCATGTCAGATGAATATCATCACACTGATGTATCACCCTTGTTGGAAGTGGAGTCTCTGGGTCTTGTTTCACATTTTCCACTAGACTACATGCATTTAGTGCTCCTAGGGGTAACTCGAAGGTTACTAAATAATTGGGTTAAAGGTCCTTATAAATTCAGATTAGGTCCTAGAGAAAGGGTCAATATTTCTGAAAGGCTGTGTTTGTCATCAAAATTTATTCCATCTGAGTTTAATAGAAGGCCCAGAGGCCTGGAAGTTATGGAGCGATGGAAGGCAACTGAATTTCATACATTTCTGTTGTACACGGGACCTTTTGCTCTTTCAAGGATACTGTCAAAGGAGGTATATGACCATTTCATGATTTTACATGTAGCCATTCGGTTACTTTACTCAAAAGAAATGTCAGTAACACATAATAATTATGCAAATGAGTTGTTGAGGTCATTTGTAGAGGCAATGCCAAACCTGTACGAGGTTGATTCACTAGTCTACAATTTCCATTGCCTCATTCATGTTGCCAGTGATGTTATGGAGTATCAAGGTCCATTAGACACTTTTAGTTGTTTTCCATTTGAAAATTATCTTAGAAAACTGAAAACATTACTGAGGACTCCCAATAATCCACTCAGTCAGATATCTCGGAGATTGATGGAACTAAGCAGAGTGCCATTTGAAACTGAACAATCTGGAAAGGACTTGAAGTTGAAAATGAAGCGATTAGAACACACTGTAGTAGAAATTTCCTTTGAAGGTGTAAAGTATTCATGTGTGCATGAAAAAGATTCCTATGTCATCTTGCAAGATGACCGGATTTTTAAAATTGTAGCCATAGATATTAAGAAACTTCATGATGATATTGACATAAGTTCATTGCTGTTTATTGGTCATGTGTTTTTAAATTATGATGATTTTTTTGAGTATCCATGTAAGTCTTCAAATTTAAAAATTTTTAAAGCATGGAATCTTTCACATAAACATGTGAAAGTGTCTTGGGATGACATACATGTGAAATGTTTTGCACTCCCAGGACATGATTTTCAACTGTTTTACCCTGTAAGTACTGTAGAAATAAATGATGCTACAGAATTTTCGTTTTTCTTTTTTTCACTGCCAGTCATGTGAAGTTATTATATACCTTATGTATTCACTATGTAACTCTTTTTAAGGATGGAGAAAGCTTTTCTTGTTGTGGAATTTAACGACGAGTCTGTGGAGGTAGTTCCATCAAAGTGGATGTGTAGTGAGGGAAGCTCCATTAAATGGCCAAATTCCTTCTCACAAAATAGAATTGAAAAGGCCATTATTAACAAAATGAGTCCTGAGAAGGATTGGAGTGAATGCCCTGTTAAAAGAGTTTTTGCTGAAACAGGTGAGTTGCATTTGTTTCATTTGGTTCTAATCTTGGCATGTATTGAAGGGATATTTTTATTGTATGCTGCTCTTTTCCTCTAGACTCATTTAGTAAGGCAAAAAAGAAAGCAGATAGGGCCCAGGTGACTTCATGCCTATCAGAATCATCAGTGTGCTCCCCAAAGAAAAGGAAGTCAAGGTGCCCAAAGCGCTTTAGTGTCAGTTCAGATGAAGAAGAATCCAGTAGTTTGAACAGGGAGCCAATTGAAAAAAGGCCAAAAGTGCCATCATTCCCGAATGTCATTTCTGCTCCAATTGAATCGCAGTCCCTGGTTGTAAGAAAGGGTGAGTACCACAGAACTCAGTTTTTGTAATCCATTTTCAGGTAATCAGGTGGTCATTTATATATTTCCTTCTGTATGGTTAAACATGAGGTCTCATTGTATTACCTGAAAAGGTCTTATTCACAAATTCATCAACTTCAAATTGCCAATTGTTGACAATGACAAAGATTTGGCAGGTTGGCCTGAAAAAATCCCATGTTTTGGTGTAGCGAAATGGGAAAATGTTTAGGTTGTAGTGTAAAATTCAACTACCATTGAAAAATGTGAAATTGTCGAATTGAAAGTGCGAGCACTTAAGATTTCTATGTGTAACTATGTTAGTAAACTCTGTTAATGCTGAATGTTTTCCAATATTTCAGATGTGCTCAGTGATATGGTGAAGGCTATTGAAAAGTTAAGGTATGAAGTGAAGGAGCTGAGGAAAGAGGTGTTGACAATGGGATCCAATTGCCAATGCCATTGTAATGAAAATGACACCAATGGAAGAAGTGCGGCAATCAATGGCGAGTTGCCAATTGCACATGAGGCCTCGATGCGAGAGTTGTGCGAGTTGATCATTGAAGATGATTCTGCTATGACTGCATTGGTAAGTAGCTTTCCTAAGCGTTTCTGTTAGTATTTTGGTTTTACCCATCCCCTCACTTTTACTCAAAAATTCCTACCACCTAATTTGTTATTTGAGACCTATATTCTGAAAGCATTACTAGCTCTGTATTATAAATTATAACTGTTCATGGACTTGTTATTTTTCATTTAAAATTATGTTCCTGTAGGTTCGAGAGCTGGCTGCAGTTGGTGGGGACACTATAGCCAAGGTCATTGGTAATATAATGAGGAAGCTGGTAACCACTGACTTTTGTGCTAATTAAAGTGGCTCCGGGAAAAAGGGAAAGAAGAACTTATCAGCCCTTCCAATTTATAAGGCTATTGTTGGTAAGTTTATTTCATAGCCTCCATTAAAAAAATCATATATTGAAGCAATTTTTATGAAAAAATGATTATTCAAGTTATGTTTTCCTCGTTCTACCTCATGCATGACTATCCATTTTATCTTTTGGTTACGTGTACATTGTCACTTCTATTAAAAATATCACTTTTCCTGAGACAATAACTATAACGTAGTGCCTTTGCACAAGAATATCTGTAGCCTTTCTTTAGAAAAAGTGCACAAATTTCGTCAAATCATTACTATTGCTTTACCATATAAACCCTTTTTATGTGCAAGAAATAGAGAATGAATAAATAGCATTCTATTGAAGTACAGTGGTATGAAAAACCTTATTACTATTAACATGAATGAACAACAGTTCAACTTATCATAATGGATAGGTGACTAGTTTAACTGTGTTAAAACTTCTTACTGTAAAATCAACAGATATTTCTCACTCAGTGTTTTCAACTTGAAGGTTGGTTTTGATAGGTGAGGGTAGAGCACACCCCAAACTAAGCCATTGGCATATGAAATTCACACATTCAGGGTAGGGGGGCCTTCCTTTCCCTGGGTCACCTGTCACTACATTTAACAATGGAACTCGGATCGATATAATCTCGGACTGATCAGATCATTTTCAGCCAACCAACTCAGATTGCCTGGTTTACCGATGTGAAATCGGTTGAAATATCGATTTGAATCGGTTCATAGTGATTTGAAATCTCAGACTGGCAGGGAAAGCGGGCCAAGTTAGCCTGCTTCTCATATTGATCTCGTTAGCCTGTTGCGTCTATCATACCAAGCTAAACTAGCTAAATCGATCTGAGTTTAATTGGTAAATGTAGTGTATGATGTCCCACATGGATTTGAGTCAGAAAATTGCACCACGAGGATTTTAGGTTGGGGAGTCTCTAGAGACTTCCCCTGGATTTGAGCCTCGGACCCTCCAGTTCGTATCCCAGCACTCTACCCACTAGGCCACCACAACCCCTCTAAGGATATTCATAGTACTTTATTGGCAAATAATAGTTTAAGGTAGCCCTCAAGTTGAAGACATGCACACTTAACATTTATTTGCTCCTGATATAAAATCATAATGTTTGCATATTCTGAAATGTTTCTTTTTCACACTAATGCAGGTATAATTTAATCTTTTCAGCTGCTGCACGGAAATGTCTTCCAGATGCAACAGAAAAGGTGATTCGTGAGAAAATAAGCAGATATCTGGCCTGCACCAGTGACAGGCAGCCTAAGAACGGCAATGTTCCAAGTATTATGCAATAAATTTCCTTGAATTTAAAAATGTGACTTGTCATTCAACCTTAATTTAAGAAAACTCTTTAAGTAACCTGTGCTCATGTATGAGTTTTTTCACGACAGGTTAATAAATATACGGCTGCTTGCATACCACCGCAGGGCAAATAAATGATTTATAATGACCAAAAAGTTATGTCAAAAATATATCTATTGGTAATCAAAATGATATCACTTGCAATAAATGTCACTTTTGTATCACAAAATGATTTATAATGACCAAAAAGTGATGTCAAAAAGACATCTATTTGTAGTCAAAATGATATCACTGGCAAATGTCACTTTTGTATCACAAAATGTTATCATTTTTGATCAAAAAGTGATATCATCACATGATATCATTTTGACCAATAAATGATATATAATCGATATAAAATGACGTCAAAAAGATATCAGGATGCTGCTTGGGAGGTCATACACCCAATTAGGGTTATCATAAATACCTAAAATCTTCACTCCATGCAAGTGAGCAGCATTTATCCACATGGGTGGAGGTAATGTGATTACATGGTGGCTAAAATACACAAATATATCAATCCCTGCCCAATGAAAGAATCGATATTCGTCACAGTTCTGAGTGCCATTGACAAATCTGTAAAAACAACGGCAAAGAGAAAAAATATTAGAGTGCTTTAAAACAACGGGGATACACATATTTTCATCATTCGCATGATTATCGTACGACGAAAAAAATTGGCGTTTCACATCCCTTAAACAACCGCTAAGACCATCACTTCCCGTGTGGGCTGTAATATGCAATTCACAAGTTTTCAGTTCGGAACGCACGCATGTAAAAACAGCCACTCAGGAATCAACCAACTTGTTGCTCGAGAAATTAAGTTAAATTTTGAAGTTGAAAGGCAAGGGGTGTCACTATGGAATGCCTCATCACTGATGGTCATTGAGAACATTTTTAGGACTCACCTATCTCCGAGATATCCTCCTTTCATGTCATGGCAGAGCAACGTTCTTGGGGCTGTGTTTCTCTTCACCCGTGGGGACAACTTCCAATCCTTTCTTTTTATATGACAGGAAGAAGCACTTCCCGGATAACAATAATCTGTGCTAGTTTGCAGAGGTGTAGTCGCCCATTTGCATGCATTTTCTCTTTTCCAAAGCCACACATCATCTAATTTACTTATAGGTAAACATTCCTCTTCGTCACCCGCCCTCATATTTGATATCAACAGACGATAAAACTTAGAGAGAGGTAGCACAGCACTTCTATAAAAGATAAAATAAAACCAACAAATTAACAATGATTAAGCTTTACACAAAATACATCTTACGCAGAAGCCCCGTCTAACCTTTGGCCGTACAAGTTGATACGACTGATACCGACGATAACGGACACGCCTCCTCACGCCTCCTGGCAGAATCAGACGGTTTTGGACGGTCCCCTGTGCCGAACAATGCAGGTTATAGCGCCACCAGCCGGTACTCGTGGTACTAATGACGAAAGGCGGTAATTCAAATGGAGGTAGTGTAAGACGATAGAATGGGCTCCCGAATGCACAAGCCATTATCATAAATAAAACGGTTTAAAGCGGAAAAATTTTAAATAATGACAGAATAAGATATGTCAGTTGATGCGATAACTTTATAAACTTATAATAGTCGATAAAATTTAATCAGGAAGAAGTCAATTGAGACTTCTTAAGCCTTTGCTGCAATTACTCTACAGCTTAACATTAACGATGCCCTGTGATAAAAAAATTGGGAAATACGCCCTGCAAAGTGACGGACCCATTATTGTTAACGCATCACTATGTTAAACATCTTGATGCCAGAAAATACCGAAATAGCAAAGTGGCAGGCATTCATATTGACATTCTTCTAACTTTAGCCATCATTGGGCCACACCATCCCCCAGTTCAATTGTACAGAAGACCGAACCTTTTTGACTGTAGCGGCGATCAGTGGGCATATTCTTCTGTGGAATAAAAGGCAACTCCGCCACTTGTACTGCGTTGCAACGGATTTCAATCTTCTTGTACATTTATGGTTCTAAGTCTTGTTCCCCTGTTTTCACTTGCTCTAAAAATGTAATCTTTTCAATGGGAAAGGAACAGGAGAAACAATGAAGTAGGTGTAAAAATGGGCCAGTCATGCAATGTGCCTGCGAATTTGGATTGTATTATGGAATTATTATGAGTAGTGAATATGGCATTATTATGCACCAAAGCACAAATCAATGCCACAAAGAATTCAGCTCCTGGTTTTGAAAGGAGCAAGCAGGGCCTGGCTTAACCCTCAAACGGTACAGTAGTGGTCGGATCCGACCTGAGCATTAAATTTTCCGCTCCCCTGTTCCCGCCTTCGTAGGAGGATGAGTTGACTGGTAATACAAAGTCTTCTCTTTACTAGAAACAGGTGCCTCTTCAAAATTTTCGGTCAGTGAAGTTTATTATGCAATTAAAATGCTTACTGCGCACTTATTTCTATCATAAACCTAATTAAACAAGATTTCGGGTCGGATCCGACCTGAACGTACCTTCTATTTCGTCTCTCACCACTGTACCTCATGAGGGTTAATTCATTACCTCATCATTATTGGGTGACCCTGGTTTTTTACAATGACACTGAGTTGTCACAACGAAAGTTGATGGCCCCTTTGCTTTCTATGATTTCAAGAAATTTACAATTAATGTACTTAGTATGTCTAATGAGGAGAGTGTAATTAAAATCCCAGTGAGAACAAGTTGGTGGTCCCACACAGAGACCACAAGGACATGATGATAGAAATTTGATGGAAATCTTTGGTGGAATTCATGTGAATATGGTCACCAGATCCACAAAATTTTCACCAAGATGTCAAATTTCCATGTGGGATCCACTCTCGTCCTGCATCACACCCATGTGGATTCCATAAAAACCCTTTAGCCTACTAATTTACATCGGGGATCCACATAAACTTCACATGGGCCCTGCATTAATATGTTTCAGGGGAAATCTCATTTCAATTCAACATATGCACAATTGTTTCATTGAAATTAATCCTGATTTGAGAGCAATTTGTGCTGAGCCAACTAGATATTCTATACTAGATATTCTGCAATAGCCTTATTTCATTCACTTTAGGTCTCCACATCATTAAAAATTAGATAAGGAGAGTCACCAAGCAGGTAAATTGGTTAGAACCAGCTAACCCCCCAGAATAGACAACAAGAATGTGATTATGATCTAGATGATATAATGAACACACAAAGATTTTAGGCATTAAATGTTTATTTTGTGAACTTAATAGTTATCCAGGACTCACCTTGTTTATTTTATGGAGTTTTTACCCAGTTCCTGGAGTTTCTATTTCCACATTATTTCCACAGTGGGTAATTGGAGGGAATTAAGAAAATTTCCACCTCCACTAAATATTCAAATATTCAGGTGGATTCCATGTGGGATCCACATGAATCCATGGACCTGTTCTTCCTGGGATAGGTAAATGTTTGACTAACCGGCCCACCAATTTTCCTTCAACATTACCTTCTTAAATGATATTGATTGACCTTAAAAGATATTGATTTTGTTCAAGTGAAATTTATGTAGGTGCCTATATTTTTATGACTTATGTAATGACCACTGTACCCTGAGGTTCAAACTAGGCGATGAACCCCCATCTTAAGGTCTATCTGCCTGCTACATACCTTTCCCGAATGAGTGGTGTATTGACAAAATCATGACAGAGACTTCACACCTCTGGTTATTTGTATGGTCTACACTGTGGCCAAAATGGTCCACCAGACATGAAAGCCTCTTGTGAGGATCAGCAGCAAAATTGCTTTGAAAGGAAGATCTCTAGATCAATCTGGCATAAAGGAATGCTTCAAGGGAGGGGATGTAGCATGCCAAATATAGATATAGGTGAACTATGCAACACGACTTTTCAAAGTCAAGGCATAATCCATACAGCTTCAGATAAAACCACAATCTGAGTGACACTGTGATCTTAATTATTAAGCAGCATGTTTTTTTTGGCTATGAGTACTTCCATCTGTCGAGGAAAAAATGGCCTAGAGGACTATAGAGCCATGAAGGAGAATGCCACCTTTCTCCTTCATCTCCTTCAGACTCTTTGGACTGCCTTAGCCTGCCATTGAATCTTTACCTGCTGGCCAAATGGTGTAATGTTTCTTAGAGGAAGTATATAAAATGTTAACACCATTTCTAAGAGTCAAAGTTTTAGCCCTCTTAATAAAGTAGTTTGACTAAGGATCCTAAACCATGAAGAATCTGTGGTAGTTATTTCCAGAGAAGATGGTCCCAGCATCACATGAACCTCTAAAGTCAATAAATTCTGATTACTTAAGTTATCCAAAATAAAAAAGCATCTTTGTTACCTTATTTAGACAACGTTTTCATGAGGGAAAACCCATCCATATAAAATGAGAAAATTCCCAACCAAAGTGATAGATATTTGAACTTTGCATAGCAGTGTGTAACGCATTCACGCTCTCATCCTGCATTTCCCAGGATTTTGAATGGTTTATTCATACTCCTCACGTTTGTTTTGATAGGATTACATACTTTTGTTACTCTTTTGTGTTAGTTTAGCATATATTTCAATGTTAATTTGATATGCATTCCGCCTTCTTATGGAACCTAAGTGGGGAAAACCCAACATCTCAACAATCTATATGGAACGTTTTAGAAGTTATCAAGAATTTTCAGGAAAGTTCTGGATAACCAACAATACACACCACCCTGAGGGTATATAAAGCATGCACCTGGGAAGGCAGACACTCATTGTTTTTCATACTTGCTTGCTTGTCGGTCGTAATGCTCTACCACTGGTTGATGGTTTGAATAACCCAGTGAAAGTATTGATTTTCCTTGGTATGTCGACAGAGTTTTTGGCAATCAATATTTTAAAAGTGCTACGGGAATAAGTGTTAGCTGTGGAGAGTAATTTGGTAGGGACCCACCAGACGCAACTCGTGGAATACAGAAGGAGGAAGTCAGGTGTTGCAGAAAGGTGAGCAGCAAGGGCAGAGAGCAATCGGTCAAAGAATGCATCAATAGTAGTGGTAAAGCGTAAGTATTAACAGGGTCAATTGCCCTACAAGATATTGTTTTATTGTGCATTGCTATTTATTTACTGTCAACGTGTGATTATATTTTGGGGGAGTGATAATATACCCAGTGAATCCAAGGAACAGTAAACATAAAACATATGTGGGGAAACAGCAGTGATTTGAGATCTATGTACAGTGGCGGAAAAAATTAACGCAAAATTTTTCGCGCGCCAGAATGCGGCATTTTTTGGGACTTCTAGGAGCTGTACACACTCCAAAGACTGGCAACACTGAGGAAAACATCGTCTACCGCAAATATTTGAAATCCGCAATGGAGCTCACATTTGTCGGAGCCTAGAACTTAGTCATCAATTGCCTTATTTTTGAGCTTTCGTCTCATATTATTCGCACATTCAGTCACGGTGCATCGCTGTGTTTGCTTCAGCATGGTTATTACGTCGAATGATATCATTTATACAGAAAGACTTATTATAAAACATATTCACTATCCCACCCAATTCAGTATACAATATGCTAAAATCTTCATCTTCTACCACCAAGGGATATTTATTGTAGTCGACTTTCCGAGGACCTTTTTGAATGACGCGTCATATGTCTCTTTCACCGAAATGATATAAATCGAGATTTATCCGCACCAAATGTCGAAACAAAAAAGATTTAATTGAAATAAGTATAGTCTACGTGATGTAATTTGTCACGATTTTCCATTTGTAGATTGACGAGGTTCCTTAAACGGATATTTATTAAATTCAAAACGGATATTTATTAATGAATCGTTCTTGACCCAATATAAATATCGTCTTTAGTTCGTCAGAATGGGATTAAACTATGAAAACATACGTAAAATATAATTTCGCGAAATAAAAATAAATGTATGCTCGCATCGATACTGAATAATCTAGGCATATTTTCCCGATATTTCTTTCATCTTATCACAGGAAGCTTGGTGACGAGCTGTCCACTGTTACGCTTTATCTAGTAAATGCAGAATATACGAATAAACATTCAGAAAAGTTGGCCCAAATTAGGTGTAGTGATGGATAACATATGTATGATTGCATAATATCTTACATGCTTAGCTATAAATTCACCGCACATATGAAATTAACAAAAAGCCTTTTAAAAGACTTCAGTTTGGAGTAGAATATCATTAATGAAATACATTAATAGGTAAAGTTAATGTTGTAGCTGTCAGATGTATTTGGCTAGCTAAAGAGTGGTCCGTGTTCGATTTTTAATGAATGCAAATGAGCTTTTATATAAATTTTCTCATATTGCTAATATGAATGAATGTAATGTGTAGCAGCAATGACTGGCTGATAATATGTAATTTTTTAAATACAAAAGAGATAAAATATGCCGAATAAAAATAATTTTAATTGACCAGAAATTGAATGAAAAACTCAAAAATGTCTTGACCAGGGGTGGGATCACGGTTTTTTCTTCTTATGGTCATAATTGTCATCCAAATGGCAAGCCGCATTGGTAGGGCAATGCACAAGGTCCTGGGAGCGCACTCCACTGCTATGTAGTACCCGATCTTTCTTGATGATGATCACGTTTTCAAAATCATGAGCGTACTCCAACAATGTTATTATGAAGAACCATAATTGCGATTCAGGTTTGCAACCCAGTAACAACTACTGAGCTTTCTCGTGACAAGGCGACTTTATGATGATGTTTCGTATCCTTTCGGTGAATTTATTTGCGTCCGTATCCGTTACTGTGAACTAAGTTACCTTTAAAATGAGTGGTGGTATTGTCTACGAACGTTAAAAATAACTAAAGGATAGGAAAAAGCATACTACTCTCCCGGGAATACAAACAGAAAGGAGTAGTTCTCAGATTTCACCTCATCAGCCCAGACCATTCCAATCAAACGCCATTAGTTCCCACTATGCATGGGTTTGGAGGCCAGCCACCTTTAGTCTGAGTTAAAGCAACGAGCAATTTTGGAGGACTCTTGAGGATCCCTAGAGGTTTCCCCGTGTCGATACAAAGCTCCACCAATACTAATCCATTCAATATCGGAATGTATGAAGGGTGCATTATATTGATTTGGGAAATAGTATGCCTTTAATGAGAGCTTACTTTCCCCTTGTATTGCGGGAAATACCTTTTCTGCCGTAGATAATGTTTCGGACGCCAGGCGTTTAACTCACAGGAAAGAAGTGGTATTTGACTTCTCTTACGCCATTAAAAGTATTCGACGGGGACTTCAAATTTTTTCGAAGCGCGACGAGCCTTTTCTTTCTGGTGCAGCAAGTATTTGAAACCTGTGCGTTATTCACAACAACAAACCACCCCGACCATCACCACACGGAACTTGGCCAAGGTTTACTGATGACTACTTCATTGAGACGAGCGTCGATAGACGAACAAGCAGAGCGGACAGCGCAAGCCGAGATATTTTTCAAAGTTTTAGCGGCCTCTCCCAAAATTCTTGGAGGAAAAAAAGATCTTATTAGCCTTTAAGTATGCCTCATTTTTCTCCCAGGCGGAGGAATCGGATGATAGGTTTGTAAAAGGCAAAAACATCTGTCGAAAAATTACCCGAAGAGGTGTTGCGCCGTCAACTTTCACCCACTGAACTTTTATTTGGTGTTTAAAAGTAAAACTCCATGTCACAGAGACTTGGTTAGGAAATCGAGAATGGAGGGGGATGGATCGATTATAAGGCTAATAAACATCCACATTCTTTATGTAAATACCAGCATATTTCTCAATGATCAATTGCTGTGATCATGTGCGCACATTACTCAAATTGAGAGAATTACACATACATTTTACCTTTTCCCACTCGTTCTAAATAAAGCATTATAGTGTCCCTTTTCAGCATCCGTTAAAATACTTTTCCACTAAGAGATGAAATTTATGACCCTGTAAAAAGTCTGTTAATATCTTCATGTGGGGGCTCTCACAACTTTAACTTCCATTGAAGCAATAATATTACGACACATTTGAAGAGGAATAGATTCTTTAGGAACGTAGCAATCGTATAATCTTTGATGGTGCACATTCCTAATTTGCACCCCATTGACTACTCTGCGGATTTATGAGTATACAAATGACCATAGGGAAAATATCTAATCACTGCTTATTTGCCACATGAAAAAGATGATTTTTAGTATTTTATCACTTTCATTGGGGAAGATACTCGATGCATTTTTGTCGTAGTATTACTTACGCATGGGTAAAAAAAATGCTCCTCATAAAATTTAACTCCGTAATTTTAGCCAAATATTTTTCACTGCGAATATGTCAAAAGGTATTTAAGTGATTCATTAATCTACGTTATCCTTTAAGTATTATTCTCCATCTTATAAGTTGAACTGTTGAACTACACGCTTAATGTATTGCTCTTAGCAAACCTAGAAAACAATGCTGGAAAGGCTACAAATACCGTTTTAAAGATATTTTGAAGAAAATTCCACCCTTGTTTGGTCTCTCACTCAGATAAGTAATCGGTATTTACAAGTTCGGCAGATAGAACCAAACTCTAATTCCTAATAAAAATAATTGCCCTATTTACTAAATCATTCCAAAGTAATTTAAAGGTGAATGTAGTACCAGGTAATTTCACTAAATCGAGTAACTGACACAATCAGAGATCCGGTCTATTCCCTCCTTCATGAATAGCTTTTCATCGAGTGGTGAATTGGCGAATGAGTGGATATGAGCATCATACGGCAGACAGGACGTAGAAATCAAGTGGGGCCGAGTACCCGAGAATGGGAAGTAAACATCTCATTCGACGACCAAGGAGACCGCTCTGATTCTTTTGCAAAGCCCGAATATATGTAAAACTTACACACTCATGGTTGAGGTCAATGTCCATTCCCTGGGCCTTCCGCGGATTCCTGCGAAGTTTTGGTTGCAATAAAGTCACATCACGTAGATCAATCATAAAGGCACTAAAAGAAGCCACGCCAGGATTTGAATCCCAGGCATACTTGGCCGCAGACGAACGCTCTCCCTCTAGGCTACTTCATCGATCAAGAGGAATCCGCGTCCAGTGGTTCTTACTACAAAACGAAAAAAGGGAATTCTAATGTTTCCTTTAAAAACTGGACCAAATAAAATGTTCTGGATAGTTGAAAGTAGTTTTCATACATTAAATAATATTACCTTAGGAGGAATTTAGAAATTTAAGTGTTTGAGACGACCTGTAAGCACGAGGGCGGAAACTTACGTAGGGTTTTAAGTTATTGGGAATACTTTTAAAGAAAAATTTTCTCCACATGGAAACCATTCTATTCAACCAGATTTCCCATTATTTAACTTGAAATTCACAGGATATTACGCCAAAATGTTAATTGTAATGCATCATATTTCTCGGAAGTAGTTTGAGGCCTATTAAAACGACGTTCATCCACAGCTCTTCCCTGCACGCGGAAATACGTTTTATTGTAAGTGAATTTGATCTGGAGAATAAAAAATTTTTATGTCCCAACAAATAATGCTTTCATCGTATTGCTTCTTAAGTTTCAATCAAGAAAATCTTTTTACACGGTCCAAAGCTCTAAAAAAATATGGTAATAATCTCTACATAATCAACTACGAATTTGGAACCTCGACTGAGTGCGGGTCGAAGCAAGCTCATCACGTTTATAACTCCTAGACGATCTCGCGAACGTAAACCTTATTAGTATGACTATTTACATGACACGTAAAATCGATATGTAATCATAGAGAGTTTGAATCTTCCCGGTTTCCATATCTTGTCTCATTGTTGTCAAGTTGTCGAAGGAAAAGCGATTTCAATTAGTTCCCGTGTACGCCGCATTCAGACGCCAATGAGTTTTGCGTTAATTTTTTCCGCCACTGTACATTTAAGTGCTTTGTGTATTTGTTGTGTATGTGCCAGTGATATTTATTTAAGAGCATTGTGTCACGTGTGCTGAATTCTATGTAAAATATTTTACATGCAGCTGAGTGCATGTTGGTGCCCAACCGAATGAGTAGTACCATCGTCTTATCTTATTTTTTTGAAAGCTACAAGTGGTTTCTGATAATCAAATAAGTGAACTTTTTAAATTTCTTCACTTTGCTTTTTATTTAATATTTATCTGCTCCAAAGGGAAGAAAACTAGAAACATGATGGTGCTTCAAATCAGAATAATCAGATAAGGCATTGATGGGGAATGGAATGGTCCTACTTGTCCATGTCTTGCAAAGATAAATCAGATTTCATTAACTTCATCATTCATGAGGAGATGTAGCATAAAAATATTTAAGAGGGTGGAGCACTCATCATTGGAATGTTAATTGTAATTATGGCATAGTACATTAAGGCATTCACATAGCAATAAATTTAAGAGTGAAGCTATACACTTACTCTTCATTTTCAACTGATAAGTCAAAAATCCCTGGAAAATGAATATATACCTATGCAGTTAGGAATATACCTCAATTAGGTTCAATGATTTGGTGTAGGACTCATGGGAAATAGTAGTATGCCATTCATCTTTCGGCTTTTCATCCAAGTTTTTGAGAATGTAACTAACCCTTTTATGCAAATAGACTCCTTGGAGATGGTACAATGGAAATTTATGAGACACATTTTAATCAAATGCGAGTTATCATATTTCACTCCCTACCAAGACCTTTTATCTGTTTTTAATATGCCTACTCTTGCATGGAGAAGAAAAATTAATGACCTAGTTTATTGTATAATCTATTAAATAACCACCTAAACTCATCTTAAATTTGGTTTTTAACAAATTCTCATGTAGGTACCTATAGGTCTATATCTTAAACTCATCGAAGTACATGACTATAGTCATGTATTTTGATAAGTTACTATGTTTCAGATAGTTATCACAATAAAAATTTTGCATCTAATAACCATCTCGAGAATTCAAAGGTTGGAAAATGAAGTGAAAGAGATTGACTTCATTTATCATTGACGAAATATAAAAAAATAATTTATGTAAATTTTGGGCACTCATCCTTAAATGTTCATGTAATATGTTCAATAATATGTTCATGTAATTACAAGTTTTATGTCATAGTCATTTCCCATTTCCACTCGTGTCTTTTATATTACTTATGTATTATCATTCTTTACACATTTATTTGTAAATATTTTTGTACATTTGAAATGGGTCTAGTGCCCGTAACTAAAGACTTTCTTACTTACTTACTATCCTATTCCTCACACCCCAGTGATTAAGTTTCTGCATCTTGTTGATGTTCCATTTCATGCATATGAGGGTACACAGCAGGGCTGGAATCCCAAACATATTAATAGCAGCCTCCTCTTCAGAAATGTTGCCATCATTAAACCTGTTCTTGATTCTTTCCAGTGCCCCCATTTCATCATGTAGGTTCGCACAGTTAGTTCCACTTTGGGCAACTTTTAAGAGGGGCTAAGAGGAACTGATATAATGCCTTACCAGTCCATGCAATGAAATGAATAAAAAAGTATTGCAGGAAGGGGTACAAGCTTCCACTGTGACTCATGCAACATCCTTAACCACACTTACCTACTTACACAGCTTGGTTAGGATATAAGCCCTGTCCCAATATACAAAGGGTTCAGAGCATGAGTGATGGAAGTGTGGTAGTGTTTTGGTTTACTTTCATATCCTTGGTTTGAAGAACTAGCCATGATGCATGTATGCTAGGTATGTCAGCTGACCCATCAGATCACAATTACTCTAAACCCTCTTGCTCATGCACTGAAAAATAAACATTTCACCACATTCTACCCTGGAGATGATGGCAGTGCCAACAATTATTACAGCGATGTTAGACATAACAAGCAATTCACAGTGAAATCTTTGAAAACATAATATACATCAGTCTCTGGAAAAACTTGGTCTTTTGATTTAAAGTATAACTCAGAGGCAATATTTGTGTAGCTTGGAGGAATGATGTTTCCTTGCCCTCTACTACAGAAAGGTACGATAAAAGTAACATGAAATGGTTAACCAGGGACATATGCAGAATAGTAAACATCACACAGAATTCTAGAGATAAAACTCATCCAATGAACTGCCTGAGTCTTATTTAAAGCTGTCTTGGTGGAGCAGGTATTTTAAACCTATCAGGAATAGGCTGATTTGCAGGACAGTGAAATTTAAGGTACACTAAACGTTAGCACTGCCAATGGTGACATAAGGCACTGAAGCCAAGACAATGTCTCTGGGAGATGAGAGGATGCTCAGTACCATTGAGAGATGGATCCTCTGCAGAATGTAATATCCAGCATATGACCAAGGATACTGGAGGATAAGGTAAAATGAAGAAATAGAGTGGCTAATCAAAGAAAAAATATAGTGAGGTTTATCAAGTGCCAGAGAGTGCACTGGTAGGGACACATCAAGAGAATCCTGGGAGAGGAAATCCCAAATTGGATATTTCTGCACATGTAGTATGGGAGAGAGTTAGAGAAAATAAATTTTTTCACCATGCTGAGAACCAAACCACCATATAAACACTCCACCTCTCTCTTCATCCTTCAATTGTGACTCCATCACTGGTGATCAAATCAAGGTGACTACTGAGAGCTGGAGTCAATAGTTGGAATATGTTCAATCATAGACTTCCATTACATTGAAGCTAATTTTCCTACATTCTGGGATGTTCAACATGTAGGTTTTTTTTTAGTAGAAAACCGTTTCACCAGTCCTATTTCATTGGGCACCTTCAGGTACAGGTGAAATATGGATGATACGGTTGTTTAAAATAACAATATGTGGCAGACACTAGAGAATGCAGGAACAATTGGTGTAGCTCTGCTAGAAGGAAAAAATGCTGAAGTGTTAACCCTCTTAGTGAGGCAGGCCAATATATCGGCTTTGGCATCTCAGGCGAAAAGTGCAGCAGGCCAATATATCGGCTCATAGGCAAAAAATTGTTTAACTTGAGCCCAAAAATATAATTACAATTATTTTTCGTATGATGAATAAGTCTTTTTTGATTATTACCTAATTCAATGTATACACAAGAAGAAACACCGTATATGAATATTTTAAACAATAACTTTATAATATTTATTTTCCTCGAGTGATACATTTCATTAAGTTACCCTCTGCATTTCTCGCTAGAACTGCTGGCAGGAGTCAGTGCTAAGAGGGTTAAAAATATGTCCTAGGAAAGGGGCTCCCATGAATTGTAAACAAAAATGAGATGCAAACTGTCCATGAATAATAATTTGTCTGCAGAATGTGGCATTGAATGAAGTTTTTAGTAGATACTGCCAGGGAACTGTAACTTGCCCACTATCTGGGGAAATAGGCTTGAGTTGAGCAATTGGTGAGCGTGGCAATTTTTCAAAATAAAAAGTAAAAATCTAAAAATGTGTCCAATAAAATGAGTGATTTGATACCTACTATTCATTGTCCTTAAAAATTTCATCAGCATTTACTAAAATATCTCATTAATTCAAATTAAATTTCTTTGTGTACTACAGTGCCCACATGTTTGTATGAAAAAGCATACCTGCCAAAAGGTTAAACGAATGACTGTTTTCACTTCATAGCTATTAGCAAGAATCTTTCATTTCTTATAGGAAAACTACCTAAAGGGTTACTAAAAAATATTTCTTGGAATAACATATAGAATCAAAGATAAAATCAATGTAAACAATTTGAAATCTAGATTCGACATCATCTTTAATTACTTAAGCCATCAGAAAACGCACACAGGTTGTTCAATAACTTACATATCATTGACATTTAAATATATTTATTACCAGTAATTTTGTTTCTCTACCTATCTATTTTCACACACAGGGTGATTTACAGGTGATAAAGTACACAAAAAATAACAGTTATCTGGAAGACAACATACCAGAATCAAATATTTCGTTATCTACAGCATATAAAGTAGCCTACAAATACACCGTTTTATTTTATGCATTCTAAAAGATGTTCTCTAACTTGGTTTACAGTAAAAATCACCCATATTTGCCAAGGTTACATCTCATCAACATCTTAATATATGCAATAAGGTTTTACATGTAAAACTTTATATAGTGAAATCAACTAATACACTTGGTTATATAACTATACTGCTCCTTCTTTACATTTTCAACAAAGACTTTATCATTAACAAAGTCACATTCATTTGTTCATAATACATATAAGAAAACTTCATGGGACATCAAGTTAGATTTAAAGTGATTAGAACTGAAAAGTATGAAATGTTAAATAATGATAAGTGACTATTTATTGATTCAAATAAATCATTATCTGATACAAAATTTTGCGATCCCTACTGAATTCTCAAAGGTAAATGGTGAGTTCTCAAAGGCAACTTTAACCCTTTCATTGCTATGGTCCTGATAACATGCCCAAAGGAATCTGTGCCCTCAGAGAAAAAGCCAAATATTATGCATAGTATGCTGGTAAAGTGTGGACAAGACGAATAGCAATTCAAAATAAAAATAGGAAAAACAGCAATTTAAAAATAAATAAATACATATAAAAACATTTCAAAAAGACACTCTTCCTCTTTACCATTGTCAGTTTACAGGTCTTATAGCAAAGTATGATTGATGAAACAACGTGGGTATTCTATAAATACTTTGCTGGAGTATTCAGAACTGGAAATACAATAAAGTCATAGAGAATGCCACAGCAAAAAGGTAACCAATCAAAACATGATGGTGTAAGACCAAATGAAAATAAAAGAGCATGAAGACGGTATTTTTTATTTTATAAATATGCAAAAAGATAAATAATTATTTCACTACATGTATGATGATTCATGATTTTCAAATGCATGTAACTTGGTCACTTAACACCTTCATTGCAGGTAACATGTATGCTATGACAGCTAAACCACTGATGCGGAATGCAAACATGGATCTCTCAAAATTAAATATGCAGCTAAGATGATCCAAGCACATCTGCCACGACATTTTCACTCTCCTACAGTTCAGCAGTGGCCTTGCATCAGTGCTGAAGTGTAAGTTTCAAATTTAATGTCTTTAGCTATTTTTTTGTTTAAGATGCGTGCCAATTTGGATGTGAGCCATCATATGAATTCATGGTAAAATTTTGCCGGCATTGAAAGTGTTAATGCATTTTTGATTTCCACACTTTGATCCAAAAATTGCTTAAAATATTTTAAAATGAAATTCAACAAAAATGTTGCTTCAATAATATTTGATTTCTTTGAAATAAGCCTAAAAATATAAAGTAAAAACGTTATGGATAATGTTACAAGAAAAAATTGATGATCGTGATTGAATGCAAGTATTAATTCTGAGCTTTCTTTCATTTTATTATAAACAAGTAACTCTTTGAAAACACAATTATGTCTCCAACTTAAATTAAAATTAAACTATTAGAAAGCAGAAAATTAAAAGATATGCTACATTTGGTAGAATTTTTCTTAGGAAAAGAAAGTAAAGGGTTTTTAAGTATTTGTTTGAATGTTATTCACTCCTGTTAACCACAAAATTAAAAAAAAACACTAAAGATTCTTAAAATTGAGTAACATCAGCGTGCACTTATCACCAGGGGTCAACAACAATAAAATATTCCTAAAAAAAAATACTATCATTCAGCACAGTATATCTCTTTACTCTGACTGAAAATTTTAAAGCAGGAGTTCTTAGGTCCGTTTTGATGATCACGTCATTTGCCAGACTTTCAAGTATTTACCTAAAATATACAAGTGAAGGAAAAAAAACCACATTTCGAAAATATGTTATACCTATCATATCTAAGCTATATACTGTTTACATATGGAAAATATGTTGACACTAATAATTATGAATTTCACTTTTCTGATTATGGGTACCAAATAAAAATTGGAGAGTAATTTTTAAGCATGTAATTTTTACATCGATTTCCTATAAACTAGGATAAAAATAATTATCACTCTCTGTAATATATCACTTGTGTATTAAAAATTAATTACTCTTCCTTAGTGATTAACAGAGCACAGCAGGTGTTGAGACCAAATATAAAAACAATGTAGATGTAATTGATTAAATAATGGAAAAACATTGACAATAACTTAGTGAAATATATCACACATAAGAAGAATCTATATAAATTCTGAAATTAGAGTTTTTAATCAATGAATTATGTTAGTCAAGGAACTCTTTGACTGACTAGTAATGCTCATTTCACAATGTTCTCTTTTTGAAAATTAAACTAATATTGATACATACGTTTGGATGTTTACAACTAAGAAATCTTAGAGATATTTATCCATTCCTTTAAATGCCAAATTCATAAAGGTGATAGATAACTCGAGGATAGTATTTCACAAAGTTATAATGACCCTTCATGAAATTTTAAGCACTATGTGCAACATAAAAGTTGAGTGGGTCTTGGACAAGTAATGAAAATATCGCAGTACGTAAAAAAACTCAGTTTAGTCATCAGGTGATCAATAGAGTTGTCACGATATGCTTTTGCTGTAAAATTGTATTTTATATATTAAGGTTCATTCATTGGTAATTTAAGTCAAAATATAAAAATGTGACTAGTGTTGAATTGAAATGGTGGTGACATGTTTAGTATTTTCACCTGATGACCATGCATTATTACCCCAATCCTATTTTCGTACACTGGATTTTGTAACAATATCGAAGTTATTTGTCCGCACAATGCATGCACAAAAATTGATATGAGAAAGTGAACGTGGGAACCTAGCCAGAAAGAATTTTTTTCCCGGGCGAATATGGATCACGAAAATCAGCCAACTTCTCCTAGCCTGCAAAATTACTGTCCTGAATATTTGTAAGCAGATGCACCCTTGGAACGTATCAGCATTTTTTTTATTTGCCTTTGCATTACAGAAATATTGTCTTGAGTGTTGAACAAAGTGGAGAAATGAAGCGGGTGAGACGTTTCCCAAACCTCATCCATTACTTATCATCTCGACCGAATTTCGATGGACATGAAGGAGGAATAAATTTCGGTACCCTATTGGCATCAAGGTATCCCATGTTCTCACATATTTACGATATGAACTTGTAATAGCAGACAACAGTTCGAGACAAACCCCAATAAACCGCACGATTTATTTCTCTCTTTTTTCGCTTTTTGAAAAGTCAGCAGCACTTGGCCCCGCCCACTGCAAAATTCCCCTTCCGTTCCCCCCCCACACCTCCGTCACCGGCTGTCGGACTTAGAACGCGTCCACGTCGAACATGTCCAGGCTCGGCGACTGCTGTTGTCTCGACTGCTTCTCGAGGTCTCCCGTCTCGGAGACGGCGTCCACCAACTCACTCGTCCCTTCCGGGAGGCTCTTATCCAGTCCCTCGACACCCATGTCCCCTTCGAAGTCGTCGTCCAATCGCTTGTTTCCTTCTTTCGACCCTCCGGCGCCGGGCTTCGCGGAGAGGACGAAGGATTCACCCTTGCTCCCTGCACCAGATTTGACCCCACCCTCGCGGCGGCGGGGCAGGCCCGGGGGCGGCGACTCGCCGGCCTCCTCCTCTTCATCCTCCAGGTACTCGGGCGTCGAAGTCTCGTGCGAGGAGCTCTTGGCGGCGGCAGCGGGGTCGTCGGCCGGCGGGAGCGGCGGGGACAGCGTGGGTCGTTCGGGGAAGGCGGCCCCTGCGTCAGGGGGGGCGCTGGTCGTTGGAAGCGGCGGGATGGAGCTCGGGTGGCTGGGGAGCGGCCTCGGGGTAGGCGGTGGGTACGTGTGCCGCGGGGGGCACCCGCCCCACCAGCAGAACACTTCCCCTCGGACGCACAGGCAAGACTCGCATGGGTCCATCTCTCCGTTCAAGTCCGCTCTCGTCATGATCACCTGGAGGTGTGTGCAGAAATTAAGGAGAAATTTGAATTAGTTGGCAGGAGTAATATTGAAAACCATTCGACCAGAACGGCCTTGACTGAGACTACATTGTGCAACAAGGGCGATAGGGAATTTTTTTCGAGATTATCTCTACATATTTTCCGATTTTGGGTTTCAACAAACAAAATGAACGTCAACGAAACGATACGCAAGTAAAGAGCATTTACAAGGAAAAAAATGACGACGTATAGGAAGTGTTATATACTTGGAAATGAAATTTGTGGATTGAAACTAAATCTAAAAAAAACAAATTCAAAACATTAAAAAAATTATTTTCGCCTAAAGTAGCTATAAACGGGGACCGCACATTATAGATGTGCAAAAATGGGCGTTTAAAGCCCTGCATAATATGTGGCCATGAGAAATTTCAACGGCTTACAGCATCACCGGAAAGGTTAACAAAAAAAAGGATAAGGTAAAAAGGGAACCAGCTACATCCTGCAGGGCCAACATAAAAGGGCAGATACACAGATGATAGGGTTCTTGGAATGGGAATCACTGGGGCTGAGAATAAATAGTGAATTGATGGTAAACTGACTGAGCGGGATCTTCAAATCGTTCAAAAAAAGAAGTTCATGGTGAGGAACTGAGCAAAATGTTAAATAAGACTAAAGAGGGGATGTCGGGAAGAAGGGAAGGAAGTTGAAATTAATTTATAGGCCTCAAAAAGAGACATACAGAAAAACTTCTTCCAATCGAGGGCTAAAAGAACGTGATAAGTTGCCGGTGGAGACCTTCGCCCATTTAGGGAAATGATTCAAAAATATTTGAATGCGTGGAGCATAAAGTGTGCTGAAAAGGGTGCATCATCAAATGCGGCGATGCTTGTTATAAAATATTTGGGCGAATTAATTACTTGATAAATTGAAATGCCGGCTATTTGAAACATTTCATTTCCCATTCATAGCCACAAAGAAAGAAACATTACAGAGAAAAGTTTTCTCAGGTTTTCTACACATTTAGGGACCTATCTCCATCTAGTATATCTTTTTTCGCCTCAGCATATGATCTATTCTTCTTCATCTCGTCCATGAAACCTATTCTCATTCTTCCCCTTCCCCGTTTGCCGAATATCCTTCCCTCTGTCACACTCTTGAGCAACCCATCGCCCTTTATTAAATCCTTCAGCCATCTACCCTGTCTATCCCGGATTTCATTCAGAAGCTTCCTTTCCTCACCCACCACCTCAAGCACTTCCTCTCTAGTCCTCCTTTCCGCCCACCTAACCTTCTCCATCCTTCTCCACACCCATATCTCAAATGCCTGCAGCCTATTCTCGTCCTCCTTTCTGAGAGTCCACGTTTCTGCCCCATACAACGCTTCGCTCCATATCAAGCTCCACCAGCCTCTTCTTCACATCCTTATCCTAGGTCCCCATCGTGAGCTCCCATCAATTACTAAACGCCTCCTTAGCTAGCGCTATTCTCCTCCTTATGTCTTTGCTACCATACCGGTTTTCTTCTAGTGTGCTACATAAGTAATTAAAGTGCTCGACTTGCTCGAGTTTGTGTCCTCCAACTTTAACGACTAGCTTCACTTTATTTGTCCTAGATAATCTCATAACTTTAGGTTTCTTATGGTTTATCTTCATTCTGAATATCCCGCACTGCATTTCTTAAGCCTCCACCAAAGCTTGCGGCCCCTTTGAAGATTCACTTACCAACGCCTGATCGTCCGCGAATCTAACCGACTTTATCAGATGATGAGGGTAAAAAATTCCCCGGCAAAAATTAAAAATCCAGTATTAGCCGCAATATCTTGCGACGCAGCTGATTAGCCTACGGTGACTGGAATGGGAGATCTTTTAATCACAGAGGAGGCATCAAAGGATGGTCTTTATTGTATTGCCGGTGGATTCCCAGAGGATTTAGGACAAGGTATCTAGAGTAAGGCAACTTCACTCACAAGAGGATATGTGATCATGGATTCTTCATGCCATACTGGACTGTGCATCTTTCAATCGGAGGCCTGACTAAGCCAAGTGAGATGAGCAAGGACCAAGTCGTAAAGACCTAAAGCCTTATTGAAAGTATTGTAAGAAATGAAAGATGGTGAGGGAGAGACACAGTTATCAATTTGATGGCAAAGATAGAACCGGAGGTAAATGTAGCTGAAGAAGTCCTAAAGTCTTAGATTTTACAAAGGAAGTACCTAAGGATTGAATATTTAAACAACCAAATGCTTGAATAATAGGAGAAAGGAAATTTATTTATGGAAAACTTTAAATCATATATCTATCTAGTAATGGATCCTAGACACATTTTCAAAATATCTCGTTTGGTGGTTTGTCAATCTAAGAAGTCCATATAGAAGGGCTAGTACACTACTAAGAGCTGAAATTAATACTTGTATGTGTTTTAAATATATAATAGTTTATTTGATCATGCTATCTGTTTCATCGAGTGATGCTACAATTTTAGCAAGTGCTGCCAATGAATATTTATGTATCATGACTGGTTACGCTACACTATTAGATTATTGTTTAGTTACTATTAGTTACGTCTTTATTCAAACTCAGTTGCTTATTAAAGAAAATATAGTTATAATGAGAACGAATATTATTTGGGTGACTTGAAGTACGGATTTTATCTTATTCTTTCAAATTTAAGCAAGCAATCCATCGGAAAAGCTCTCACCCGTAGAAAATGTTTTGCTCGATGCCGTTTTTCCAGAGCATTTAGTATCATGGTTGCATAACTAACTTCTTTCAAACAATCTCGTATGTCGTAGTTCTTTCGAAGTTACATTTTGAATTTCATCAGCTAGTTCAATCCGACTAATCTTCGATTAGGGACAATGAGGTGGGAAGCTTAAAGTTTTACGGGTATTTCTAAATACGTCAAGGCAGTGAACTGTACGAAGACTTCATTGCATATGTGATGCTGTCTACAATTACTGTCGGGCCAATATTATTCTTAGAAGTCGTCACTTCTTGATTGTGACAGGATAAAACATTTAGTGAAGGAGGAAAGTTCCTTTTTACCGCGTTTGGCTCTTGCGCAGAAGGGAAGCGGGAATACAGTAACGTCATGTCTAAGCCTAGAAACCAGCTGAGACTACCTATATTCTTTACTCACCTTGCACCTGACCCATTCATTTTTCTGGGATTCACAGCCACCACAGAAGCAGCTTATTATTTTAAGGCATGAAGGCGAGGGTTGTGTTTCAGCCCATACTGTTCCATTTTCAAGCCTAATGTCCATTAATTTGACAGTTTGAAAATGTAAGTCTGCCTTGTGATTATTATTTATACTAATACTGATTAATACAGGATTTCATAAAGTCTGCATTCAGCATCTCAAGCCTTACGTCCATTACTTTGACAGTTTAAAAGTTCAAGTCTGCCTTGTAATTATTAGTTATCTTAAATTAATCAATACAGGATTTCAGCAAAAAATGTTTACCTGATCCCCATCTTCGAAGATTTCTCCATTTACGTGGCAAGAATTCTTTGGGATGTTTCGAAGGCCATTGTTGGAAATAGGATCCAGTGTGGCAATTGGAGCTGAAATAAAAAATTAACATTGCACTCATTAAATTGAAGAAATGCATACTTTTATACAACGACATAGTTTAAGATATTGTAATATGAGCCAAAAATGATACTCCAAGATGAATTTTCAAATTCATTAGGATGAACCTCATGCCTGTTAAACGTGACCGCTGATAAATCTTGACCTGATAACATGATGAACATGTAATTATTTACAAAAAAATTCTTTAGACGAATAAAACTGAAAACTACGAAGTTTTAGATATACAATGAGTGAGCAAAAGATACACAACGAGCTATAGATACACAATGAGTGAAATTTTATTTATTATGTTACGTGACCTTTATTTACGTAAACCGATCAGCAACATCAGATTGATTAGAATAGTGAACAAAGACATTTATAACCGAGGAAATACTGAAGCGTGGGATTTGCAATCTGCAGGCGAGCACTGACTCAAGAATAATGAATGGTGCTTGAACATTGGATGTTCCGTTCAAGTAAAAATGGCAACTTTCCATTAATTTCACGTTCCTGATAGATGAAAATTACGATTACATCGTTTCTAAAGAAACAGTTTCCCACATCAATGTGGAAACGACGTCTCTCAAGATTCTATATCAGGAATTATATTTATTCCAAAATCCGAGACGTGAAATTTCTCAAGCGTAATCAGACGACAAATTGTTAAGAAGCCATTAATAGATTTTGATTATTTGAAGTTACTTTCATAGTATTTGTAAAAGTTCATATAAAAACACACGTCGGTTTTGTATTTTATGCCACAAAGATTATGGGAAATCTATTGAAGACCTCAGCGCATAAAATAAAATTTATTTATAAACGTATTACGCATAGCTGCCATTTTAAGTAGAGTATTTTTCGAAGAAAACAGGCTTCGCTATAGTGCGTCAAGACTCATCTACTCTCTTCTCTAATCTATTTTTTTGGAGAACAAATGGATTTCTCACAGATATTTCTCGAGGTGTAACATTGCTTGCATTCGCTCAGCCATGGATGCAAATGAAGTATTCTGGAGTCAACTGGCAGGAAAGATTTTCCGCCAGAGTATCCGCCAGGGAAATGGTTCCTCCCCCCTCCCCTCCCGGAGCCAACCTCCCCTCCTGCCCCACCCCCTCCTTTCCGCGAATACACTCATGTAATTCAATTCGTCTCCCCATTGCATTATCATTTGGCGTAAACTTCGGGGTGATCTAATAGAGCTACAAACGCTTGTTACCGCGTATTCTCCTCCATCCTTACCCATTCCACACCCCTCCGGGCACCAACTATCACCCCCTAACCCTCACACTCCCACCCCCGTTCGCTCAAACCATCCTCTCACCCTCCTCGCCGCGACTTTCGTCCTGCCCTCGTGAATATTCATGGAGGCGAACAATTTGGATAACTCTTTCACTGACGAAGAGAGGGATGCCGGGGCGGACGAGTTTCTGACGGTTCAGGATGAATGGGAGGGGGGACTAGGCCGCACCCCCTCACTGATGCCTTCCTCCCCCTCCCCCCCTCCCCCGATGGACACACCCTGATTGGTTGCCCGGGAAGAGAGGATATGATGGGAGGACGACGAGTAGAGAGAAGCAAGCAAGAAAACGGACGAGTGAGTGAGCATAAGGTTGGTCCAAACAATTCAAAAGGGTTAAAAATTATTTATGCTGCCCCTAATACGATGCCACATATCTAGAAAAATCTTAAAACATAACTTCAATGTGTGAACGATGGAGTGTGCCCCGAAAAGTTTTATTCTTTTTGCGAGAGTTACCTTAGAGTCTACATAGCAGGTAACATGAAATAGGGTATTTGATACTCAGCAACCTCGATGGCTACTGATGTGGGTTGGGATTCGACGACAAAATTGCCAAGATAATTTTCAATTCTTTTTTGCCTGAACGACGAGCATCACTTCAATTATAAGAGCTCACTCACGTTGATGTGGTCGTGCAGAGTCACAAGTAAGCTGGCGCCTTGATCAGCTACCACTTCTACAAAGTAAAGAAGCTACTTCTGGTGTCGCTTCACAATTACTCATCCAATATCGAGATAGAGGATAGGGAGACGACTGTTTTGTGTAAAGGGTCTTATCGCTAAAAAAAAGTGAAATATGTGGGCGGTAAGTTTATATGAAGTGAACACGGATGGAGAACCTAGTGAATGCCAAAAATAAGAAAAATACGCCGACAGGGCATTTAAACAGGGAGACGATCGGGGACCTCACCTACACCTCATCGTCATCGTAGAGCATGATGCCGATTTTTTTGCCTGAACGACAATAAAAAAGAATTCATCTTAAGATTCATCTTCATCTACAGAACCCAAATTTCAAGAAGCAGAATCATTAAAACACAATACGGAAATACAAGCATGAAATATTCAGCTGAGTAATTAAAATCCAATGACTAGCTAACAAGTGAAATCTAAACTTTAAAAAAATGCAATTTTCAATTCTTTCTGAGAGTAAAGCATAGGAATATATGAAACGTTTTGCAAAGTTCCAATTCATTAAAATAATTAACTATAGCGAGCAGTAACAAAACAAAAATTGCGGAGAATTTCTTATAGCCCATTTTTAATCCGTCCAAGATAAAAGCGCAGTTGAAATATATTGATTTGGCTATGTAAGAATTGAAAAAAAAACAATTTTTTCACGATAAAAATTGGGATTTCACTAACTTAACTTAATTAACTACCAATAACTGATGTGCTATTGACGAATGATGAAGATGAAATGGACGGAGATATTCACAGAAGGAGAAGTCCTACGAAGAGTTAAAAAGAGAAGGAGTATAATGAAAACTCCGAAGAGGAGAAAAATAATAACTTTTTTGGTACAATTTCAGACACAAGAGACAGTAAAAAATAATAATGGACGAAAATTTGAATGGGAAGGATTGCGGAGGAAAACCACGGATGGAATACTCCAGGAAAATAATGGCGGACATCAAAGTGAAGAATTATGTAGGAATGAAGCGGTGGAAAGAGGAGAGAGTGGAGTGGAGAGCTGCAGCAAGCCAATCTTTAGATTGATGGCTGCTGATGGTAAAGGCGAGAAATAGCATAATAAACAAAATCAAGAGAACAATACTTCGTGTGGAGCGTAGCACTCTATGGGTGGGAAGCATGGACCATTAGAAAAGCTGACCAAAACAGACTAGAAGTCTTTGAAACCTGGTGCTGAAGTAGGATGCTGAAGATGAAATGGATGGACAAAATAAGAAATTATGAAGTGTACAGAACAGTAGAAGAGGAAAGGACCCTGAGAAACACCATAGAAAAAAGAAGGACGAAATGGATTGGACACACCCTGAGACATAATGGGTTTGTGAATAACATAACTGAAGGTAAAATAGGGGGAAAATCTCCAAAGGAAGACCCAGGAATGAGTTCATGGACCAAATAAAGAGGAAAGTACATAGGAAGAGATACCAGGAGGTAAGGGAACTAGCATTAGATAGGGAAGGGTGGAGGGCTGTAGTCAATCAATCTTAACATTGAGCGAACAATGAATGAAGCAAAACAAAAATTGCGGAGAATTTCTCACAGCATATATTTAATCCGTACAAGATAAAAGCGCAACTGAAATATACTGATTTGGCTAAATAAGAATGGAAAAGTAAATAATTTTTTCATGATCGTATCATTTAAACAAAGGATAATCATGAATTCTTCGGTCTCGCGATTCTGTTCGCCAAACAGCATGGGACGTGGTCACGGATTGGCAGCATTTCAATAAACTGCGCTCTTATCGTGGAAATGGTGTAGCGTGAACATGTCAGCAGATGAGAAAGGCATTGACATCATGGATGCATAGTGGCGGAAAGTCAATATTAAAGGGATGGTTGGTTTAGGCAAGATATTAGAATTAATAGAGTTTCTAGTTCAATTTTAAGATACCTCATGATGTTAGAAGGGGAAAGGAAGATCGTAGATTTCTCAGCATCCATTGCATCATATGAAAGAGTTTCAGGTGTAACTTTGTGGAAATATTGCATATCCATATTGTTAACAATGAAATAACTCGATAGTAATATAATACATCCTTACCTTGATAATGACGTAAAGTGCCGAAGATACCTTGATAATGACATAAAGTGTCGAAACCATGGTCGGGTTTCATTAAAACAGTGTGGAAATCTTATCGAGTAATTTCATCGTTTCCAATGCATCGGTTCTATCGAGTAGTCATCATCATCGAGTTTGCCTGGTGATGATAACTCCTAGATGAAGCCGGACGTATCACAATAAATACTGAGAAATCTTGGAAATATTTTCCTCTACAACAAAGGATATTTCCATCAATTTTGACATATAAGGGAAGGTTCCAGGCGGGGTGCGCGGTGATTTGGGATTTGGCCGACGGCGGGAAAGAGAAAATTGAAAGGTTTGGGATGTATGCATTGGAGAGAGAAAGGAACAAAGTGGAAGAGAGTTGGCCGTGGAGTTGTGGGACCGGGGAAGAGGAAGCCGGGGCAATCACAGGCGAACGGGGGAAGTGGGTGGGGCAGCATGCAAAGGAGGGCGGACACCACCATCGCCCATTGATTTTGCCCCCTGCCCATTTTGCGTCGGCTCTTCCCCTCGGAATGCATTTTTTTCGCTATCGCTGCGATAATGAGTTCCGCGCGGAGGGTTTCCATCAAACTTGATGGCGTTCGGGGAGGGGGGGCGGGGGAGAAAGTGAAATGAGGAGGGAGGGAGAGCAGGCGATGCGGAGGAGGAAGGGGAAAGATGAAATTCATGAACTCCAGTCTGTCCGAGGCGAAATTCATTGAGTTGGTGAGAAGAAAGAATTATGTCCTCAGAAAGGTAATATTATTCAGAGTTATGGGTGGAATTGGAAGTTTTGCCGCACAAAAGCCATAGGAAGCGAATTTTATCGTCAACTGCGCCGCTCTAATTAAACAACGATACAGAAAAAATACCACACAGGAAATACAGATCTTTACATACAGAAAAGTTCTTTTAAGCCGCTTTAAACGGTACATATACAAACGAATGTATGAACTCTATGAAGACGAAAATTGTACCATGTAAAGCGGAAAATTGTGTGATTGTCTGAAAGACTGAGCGGGAAAAAAGCCTGCTCATTTTTTGGTACAATTTATGATACAACCGTTCGAAAAATAAAATGTACCGTGTAAAGCGGCCTTTATCGTTCACTAAAAATTTTTCGTGTAAGACGAGCTAAAATCATCCTCGGTAATAGTTTATCACCAATGGATAAAACCCACTGAGAACCTGATAATCCTCAATTATTATGTTATGACGTCATTAAATTTAAACATTACATATTTATAATTTGAGAACTTTAAGGTGCCTTTCCTACTTTCTATAACGTAGTTGTTTGACTTCATTGAGGTAAGGGAGTGATTATACTTGAACAACGAAAGTAGCGCCCAATTTACACTGAAGTTGGGAACAAATATTAAGTCCGCGCGTATTATAAAAATACTGCTAAAAACAAGCATAAAATGGGACAAAATTAGTTGTAGGCTTGCATTAAGAGCCTGTAGGGACTCAAATTTTACACGCTAGGTTACAGTTCCTAGACTGATTCCTATATCAGGAAATTCATATCGATGCGGTGGGTATCGTTCTACCTCCAATGTACACGTATAGAGCAAATAAAGCGACGAGAGAAATTCACCATCGAACATTTCGAGTTTTAGAAGAGTTATTCTCACGTGCTGTTTATGATTTCAACAAATGCAGAGCGAAACACCGATCCGTGGCAATAACTATTACTTTTCGTTCTTTCCCTCTTCCGATGGGCAGGGTGACAATATGGCGGACCAAAAGTGGTTCCCCATTCAATTTCTCAAAAGAGTGTCCTGCATATTTGAGGGAAAAAATTTGAGGGAAAGCCTTTACATACACTGTTGAATGTATGATAAATTATGACACCGCAGGGCATGAAATAATGCACAAATACAAAACTTTTGTACTAGCTTTAATATTAAATCAACTACTTGAATTACCAATAACAGAACTAGCATACATAGTTCCTAAGCTACTAAACCATTTACCGCAATGGATACAAATAACTGAAAAAATATCAGAAGTAAAAGAAAAGGTTAAACATTGGCTTAATGAAAACATGTTAACAGATTTATAAATAACATGCCTCAGAAATTTATAATTTTAACTCATAGAACTTATATTAACAGAGATATTGTTTCATATTGATGTATCAAATTGTCAAAATTGCGATTTTATGATGAAAATGCCACTAAATCATCTTGGGTTATATATTTTCTACTATCATTGCACCATTCAGTACATTGAAAATTGTGAATCTCTTTGAGTATACATATATGTACTTAAGTGCGTATGAATATATGTATGTATGGGTATATTTGCGTACGTAGGTTTATGTACATATGTGTATGTTTGTGTATATATGTATGTATATATGTGTGTATGCATATGTATATTGGTATATGTTTGTATATATGTATGTATATATATATATACATATCTATGTGTTTATATGTATTTATTATTTTTTTCACGTTTAAGAAAATAATGTTCAATATTGTAAAATATCCAAAATGTTGTTAAATTTTTCCATCGAATGAGCAAACAGAGCATTCGATCACTCAATAAGATATTGGTACGTGCTGACAAGACTACGGCTTAGCAGGTCCAAAAATTATAATTCAAAATTACTTTTAACATTCATGCCTTCATAAAGTGTATTTTCCCCTTTTTCATGTTGCAAGTTTATTTTTTTTCCTTTTTTGTATAAGTTTCTTATTCTTTGTTCTTGTCTGTTAGTTTAAGGAATACTTTTTTTCTTGTAATGAACTACTGTAAAATATTATTGTATTGTATTGTATAATGTATAAATTATTATTAAAAAAAGATCACTTTGCCATTTCATACTGAAGTTTTTTACACTGACCTGGTTTGGTACATAGTTACGTCTTTGGAAAATCTCAAATAAAAAAGCATGGAGCCATTTGGTAATATTTTCATTGCTATATAATGAAACAATGCCATAAGATACGATGTCTTCACTCTTTTTATCGCAACGCGCAAATGAGCTCACATTTAGTTTATTTTCATGCAAGTAAATTTCTTTTTCTTCGTTTCCCTAAGATCCTCAGGGTCACGTGACCGGAAAATCTGTCGTTCTGCCCGTCCATTCCCTTTTGCACTTTTCTTGAAGCTGGCATCCTAATGCTCCCCCGCCACTCACGACCACGGGGACTAGCGGGCTAGGACACAGATACGGGCGAATGTTAAAAAACAATAATTGATCAACACTCACGCGAACAAAGGAGTAGAATGTCAGTGATTTTCTGATCGCACGACGGGGTGGCCCGCGGGCTGGTGATGGACTGGGCTCGGCAGAGGGAGTTCTCGGGAGAAGGGAGACCTGGGATAGGGAACTGAGGGACGTGCGGGAGGGCGGGTGAGGAGGCTTGCGGGGAGACAGGCGAGGACGAAGTCACGTCCGCTGAAAGAGGGAGGGCAGGGGACAGCCCTCCGGGGGTAGAGACAGAAGAGACCCTCGTATGTACAGAGAGAGGGGGGGGGAGGGTGTGACCAGGAGTTTTGAAAGGGAGCGAATTGGCGGGGACGAGGGTGCGGTGGAACCCGCCGGGGGCGACAGAGGCTTTTGCCGCGACATGGAGAGGGTTGGACCCCGTCGACTGACGGGCATCCGTCGATTGTCGCACTGATGGATTCATACCCGTAATTACCCAACCAACGTTCAATGAATGCGCTCTGTCGACCTCATCCCACGCCAATGTCCAATTCCCTCTCTCCCTGTCTGTCTCGTGGATTCTCTCCCTCTGCTTCAATCGCTCTCACACTAACACTCTCGAAGACCCCAACGTCCTCCTCTTCGCCTTGTCCTCATTCATCGCATTCTATACTTCTACCGCCTCTGCCCCGCCCTCAGCAGTTCCGGGGATTACCTCCTATATCCCGGCCTAAGTACCGCAAACATATTCATATGTCTTTGACATCTGTAGATTTTAAGCCGCTAATAATGGGATATTGCATATTAGCACACACCAGGTATTTATTTACAGACTATGAAGCTAAGTGAAAGGGATCTTATATAATTTATTCTAAGATTTATGCCCATCCTTGATTATATATTTACAACAAAGAAAAAGGAACGCTAAAAAGACTGTTGACAGTTTAATTTAATGTGATTTTGCCTTTAAACTTCATGTTCAAGTTTCACATCAGCCCAACAGCATCATTGTACCTCTAGTGAGTATAGGCTCTCTAAATTGGTTATCCAGAGATGTGTTTGAGTTCTTGCCATTACATTATGAGAAAAACAATTAATACAAATGGGTGACTTAATACCTATTTATGCATTAATACTTGATTGTACGGCAACATAACGCCATTTCATGATTTTTCCTGAAAGATAAGAAATATTTTGCAGCCCCTAAAGTATAAAAACGTAGATACATTTCTATTCCATTAAAAGAAATACTTTAGATATACTCTTTCTATGATTTTTATCCTTAAAAAGTGGAACTCTATATCCTACCTTTGGGTTACCTCTCGCCATCATTTCTGCTGACGGACGCACATTAGCGCGACTTTTATTTCCAAATCGACAGTGAGGATGATTAAATTGCTTCCTATTTTGGAAGCGCCAAAAGGCTTTCAGCGCCCCCTGCAGTTAGCACTCTCTCTATCTCTCCTCCACCCCCTCTCTCTTCCGCCATCATTCTCCTCCACACTCTCACCAACACCTCTATTCACGCATTCATTTTTACCTCAATGTTTCCTCTCTCCCATTTGATCCTCTGTTTCGCTCGCATTCGCACTCCGTTTTGTTCTCCGCTCTCGAAAAAAGCGCTGCGCCACCAATTGTGCCCCAAATCAACGCAGTGTCTATAAATTTCACCGAGTTTGATTCCAAAATGCCTCCTCGACCTTATCCTCTCCTGTGCGCCCCGCACTGTTGGGGGATCCGAAGTCTGCGAATGAAAAATGGCCACGGGACTCGCTCACTCTCTCTCCAAACGAAAGAGTTTATCGTCGTTTATCTCGAAACAAACGACGACGCCAGGCACTCGAATAAAAAACACTGCACTCTTCGAATTTAATTCACCCACAGCTCTGTTTCGACGTAACTAAGTCGTCCAAATTATTAATGACCAAAAATCAAACAGCAAAGTGGAGCCAATTAATGAAAAAAATTGCGCAGCGAATTTGAATTCCACGCATGACGATCGGATTAACTGGAGCTGTCATTACGAGTGGCTTTGCAAGAGGTCGTCAGTGTGGCTTTTGATCACTCAGAAATAAAACCAAAAAAGTAAACTTAACTTGGTATTACGCCAGAAGAAATACTTATTTTGATAGTGCTTAAGTCTCTTTGATGCGTGCCGTATAAATAACCCTAACAAAGCATTGCAAAATCATTAACGAAATCTGCGCTGTAGATAAGTATTAAATTAGCCACTACATTCTGAGATAATTACGAATTTTACTGTTGGATGTAAAAAATGGTCATTTTAATAGAAGGCTAATGTATTTATTTAAAACGAGCTCATCTAATTTAACAAGAGGTATTTAACAAGAGGCATATATTTTTATTGCAGGTTTATAAAGAATTGAATGACATTAAAAAGCGAGTTTATAACCGCTGTAAGACTACCAGTTACCACACTAATACTTTCTCACACTTAGGAACATCTTAAGTACTCAATTTCCTTTGATCCTTGCGCTTCTAAAACAGTGCTTACAATCAATTAGCGCACTTACAAAAAGGGAACCAAAGCTTTGGTCACATTCACATCTAGATAAACTGGTCAGAGTATCGGTTTAGCCGACCATTAGTGGAGGTCGCCCGATGAGGCTGCCCCTAAGGGAGAACGGAGGTTCGACGAGCATAGGAAGATGGTGAAGGTGAAGTTGGTGAAATTGGTGGAGTAATAAGAAGAGAATGCAGAAAAAAGACTTTCGAAACCAAATTTTCAGTTATATTTGCATCCACTGCTAAGAGCATTCTACAATCCAGGAGGTAAAGAAAAAAATGTAGCGCATTTAGAAAAAAGCTGGGAAAAAAGGATCATAATGCCGAAAACGTACATTGAGGTATTTAATCATGCATTCATTCATTTTATCACTTATCACCTACAATTTGCATTACAATGCACAACAATCAATTACAGAATTACAATGCACAAAACATTACAATGCACAAAAAAATTGCACAACAATCAATTACAGAATGAAATTTTTTCTTACGAAAGTTAAAGAAATAACAAGATAATTCAACCACAGAGTATAATTCAACGTATAGTTAATTTCAGTGAGTGATTTTAAAATCTACTTCAATTCTGTTATTTGGGTCAACCTCAATAAAGGTATGTATATCGATGGTTTTAATGTAAATAATTGGTTTCAATAATGTTTTTATTTATTTTAAATGACTCGATCTATTCCCTGTTAACCTGTTTTTTGTAAAATATACTCTTCGCTTCATTTCATGGAGGGACATATTTTTTTGGACTTGATAAATCGTGTATGTATATTGTTGTTTACAAATTGCCGAGCGACTCCTCCATTATTTATCACAGTTTTCTCTCCTGAGGAAGTTCACTCCCCTCTTGCAGTAAATCTTTACGTACTCGACAAAGTAAAAAATTTCACCATCGTTATAATGCCTTGTTAAGAAAATTTGCTGGAGACCAATGTGTGAGAGAGTGAGGTAAATAGGGTGATCAAGAAATGAGGCAGGAGTTTTCCTGCAGGTGCAACTGGTACCAAACACGCTGATTCTTTCAATCTCTCGGACCGCCGCAGAAAAATTACATTGGGCAGCTGGGAGAGGTCTGGTCGTCCGATTGGTGGTAATGGGTGGAGGAGAGATAGAAGATAGGTTTAGAGGATAGGATTTGCGCTGCGCCATTGGGTGGTGTGAGGGAATGGAGAGAGGACTTTGGGGAGGGAGGCTCAAGAGAATCACAGGGAAGGGCGAGGAACAAGATCAACAGAGGTGAGTGGAGGTTTGGTAAATGGACATTCCCCCACTTCCACTCCCCCCGAATAAGCGAATGCCCCTGACGTCCTGGCCCCTAATGTGCCACACTAACCGTTTCCTCATCTCCACCCCCCATTCTCCGCCTCTAACCCTCGAATCGACAACCAACGATGTCTCTCCCCCGCCCCCTCAGGTCACTCCACCCAGCACTTAGCTAACTCCATTTTCCCTCACATCCGCCCCTGAGTCCTTTGTTGACCCTTCTCGTTACATCACTTTCTTTCTTCATCCCATCATGATCTATCTCTATTCAGTTGACGGTTAATATCTGAGCCATCAGATCTAAATTTTGAGCAAAATACACTTAGCTTTATTAATAAATTATGTAAAAAATGAGATAGATAATTCTAATAAAATTTAATTGATATCAGCCAACTTCATGGTCAGCTAAAATTTAGTATCGTTTCACTTTGATCGTTTAACTTAGAATCAACGTCTTCTGCGGACAAGAAAAAGGTCTGAAGGATATAAATTAATAATTTAATTATTAAAATTATTTGATATTTTTTTATCTTCTCGTCAGTCATTGTTTTGGTGATCCATAATTCAGAGTTTCCCTCGGAAATAGGAGATAATACAGGACAAGTAAAATTTAAAATACATTAATGTCTGTTGAGAGTAATTCGTCATAAGCAACAGTTCACCGAATGTAACTACTGATTCCTGGTTGCATGTGTACGAAGTCTAAAACCACCGGATTATGTTTCTATTAGGTAAGATAGAGTAACTGTTGTAAATATTACCTTTAGTATAAACATTTTCCTCAGTATCTCATTTCTATGATTTTGACTAGAAAAATCAACTAGATGACATTGGAGATCGGTATGCTGTTGGAATGGAGAACTATATTCGCATTTTTCATTAAAATCGTTTTATGTACCATGAGTAAATAATCATAAAGTGTCAAAGGCTGAGGAACAGACAATTCAGGATACTTTGAGTGTGTTTCATTTTGGTGACGCCTTTTCAAATTTTGAAAGGTATATTCCACGCGTTGTGATTGTATATATACTTGAAAATTGTGGGGTACTCCTGGTGGCAAAGAGAAAGGAACTGACTCTGAACCCAAAAAGATTAAACCTCAGATATATTTTTATGACCGTGTATGCGGTGGTATCTGCCTTATAAAACGTAGTTAACAATAGGCTTGAATTTTGCGCATGTATGACACATAATAAAGAGAGAGAGAACTTACGAAAAGGAAAAAAATAGATTATTGGGATATCGTATTTAAGTGTAAGGCTAGGCTACAGGAATTAATCAAATACTTTCACAAATGATGGCATTAAAATTTTCCTGTCATCACGTTTTGTTCTTATTCAACACTTATAAATGAAGCAACCGCACACACTGATCAATCAAATGATAAAACAACGACGGATGTTGACAAAGCGACAATGAAAAATATCAGCACAGATGTATTTATCACCAACTTCGATTCGACTAGAGCACGTGATTCACCCAATCAGTTGACAGTTTTATCCATCGGAAATCTCGCGATCCAATTAAATTGAGTTGAGGGTTGAATTCTGTTGAAAGGCCTAAACGAGCACTACACGCACTCTCGGGGTATTTATGCAACTCTTCGAACATAAAAGAATAAAATATGTAGCATTGCCGGGGATTCCTTACAATTCGAACGGGGCCGGAAACTTTGATGAATTATAGTCCAGTTTTGCGGAAGGTGTGACAAGAGAAGATTGCGTCTTATATTTGTAGAATACTTTCCGGTGACATAATTTTTAGTAATAGAAGAAAGAAACCAAGGAAAAACTAATTTAACCCATACTTTCATGCAGCATATTTTATACTTCTATGCAACATATTTAATGTAGCCCATGGGTACTTTATATTTAAAAAGCTAGGATTCGGAACTCACAGAAAAAATAAATATTCTTACTATTCAGCGAAAATAGCCCGATTTATGGAGAGGCGAGTTTCGGGATATGGCGCGAGCAGAAAATAGGCACATGCTGCAACCGGTGCTTACAGAGAGTAATAAAGGAGGAACTGTAGAGAGAGCCATTCCTGACGGAACGCAATTCAAAGGTTCACCCAATAACTGCAGATTGAACGCATTCGTGGGTTATGAGTAACCGAGGCAAGCAGGCCTTTATGCTGCCCAACTGCGAACGTTTTGACAGAGGCGACGGAGACGGGACAACCGCCAGCGAGAGAGAGGGAGGTGAGGGAAAATAAAGGGACAGGGTATGGGAAAGGGGATGGGGGGTGGGGGATAGAAGGGCAAGGGAGATTGGGGATGGAGTGTGAGGAGTATAGACAGTATAATCAGTTCGCGAGAGTCGGCGGAAGTAATTACTGTGACCGAGTAATCTGCGCTGGGAGGAAGGAGGCGAGAGTCGGAGTACGCTACCGACGGCGGAAGGGAAATATACTCCGATCAAATCAGAGGGGGAGGGTGGGTGGGTTCAGGAATGGGGAGGGAGGGCAGGCGAGAGGAGAGAAGAGTTCTCCACGGGGTGGAGCCAGGCTGAGGATGAGGGTTTTTGTGAGGGGGGGATGAGGGGGCGACCGCCGCTATTATACATCCAGCGAAGCAGTCCTGGCTGATAATCTCTCCCCGGTGCGGCGAGCGCTCTCTCGCGGAGTGGCGTCCAAATTCTCACCGATATGGCGACGCATTGTACGGGGATTTCAAGCAGAGAGAGAGAGAGAGAGGCGGGGCTGAAAGTCATGGGCGGCTGTGAACTGGGACCAACTGCCGACTGGGATGTCATTTCTCGTTTCTTCGGCAAAAACCGTATCAATTCATGCGACAGCTGCAGTAAACGTTCTTTCGGGAACGCCGCTGGTGTGGGCACTGCGAGTGAATTGGGCGAGGACCTGAGGTGGGCGCTCAATAAATAGAGGGGGAAGAGTGCGTCAATGCACCGCATAGCACGAGTCAGTCTTTTACTACCCGAGTCACGAGAAACGAGCAGCATATGCCCATTTCTCGTGACTCGGGTAAGCACATACTGCTCAAATGAAGTGACTGGCATTATTTAAAAGTAAAATGTTTCCATAGCGTCCCTCAATTTACTATTCGTTGTACTCATGCGAGGAACAAGAACGTTGGACGCATCCCGTTTCTGGTTTACTTACAAGTTTGACGAAAAAATGCCTGAAATCTGAAAAAGTAGTATTTGCCGCATCATAGTACGAACTGTCACTGAAATTTTAAGCTCTACCGAGAGCCTTTCTTTAATCTGCTGGATCCAACAACGCATCAATATTTAACGAAATTGGACTGATTTCAGGTCATGATGGAGACTTGAAAACAGGGTATTTCCCAAAGAAGCTCCAGGGAATAAAAATTCATCTCCGTAGAATTGTAATGAAGGTTTCTTGAACGGTAAAGAAAGGCACAAAATGGTGGAACACCACCCAGTATTGCACATGGTTCTTCCAATATGAAGTACCTATGCTTTGAAGATACGAGATTGATAACTACCATTCAAGCACGTGGTAACTCTGCTCTCAACGTATACCATAAAAATGAGCTTCAAACTAAACTTCAGACCAAATTATCCGTAGGAGTTTGAGCGTGAAAAAATATTGCGAAGGAGACAAGAAAGAACTTGAATCACTCACAGAAACGGTAGAAGGTCGTTTATTCCACAAAAGGTGGAGATAAAAGAGCTGTATCCTGAGAAAAGAGGAATATCTGTAAAACTTATCAATGGCATGGGAGGGAATGAGGGAAAAAACAGCAGCGAGGAGAAAATGGAAAAGTTTAATATAGGAGTTAGAGAGAAATGGTGGGTTTGAATATCCGAAAGATGAGGTCATCAGAGGCTGTTTGAGACTGAAGCGAGGGGTAGAGTGGTGACCGTGGTCTATAATAGTTAATATAACCAGAACAATCTGTGCATAATATCCTCCAAATAAATAGGATGAATAAAATAAAAAAAGTTTAAAAAAAGTTAAAAAAAAAGTGTAAGGGTCCAATGAGGGCCTGTGAATATGAAAAGAAGAAGGGGAAAAGAGTCTGGAGATAAAGAGAGAGATACTGGGAGGATCAATTTGGGCTGCGAAAAGGACTTGTGAAGGAGAAATATGATACAAAGGAAAAGGGAGAGATAATGAAACGGGGAGAAGTTAATGAAAAGGGGGATGCTAGAACTTTTCGATGCGAGATGTGGAAAAACAGAAATGTTTATTTCGGAGAGTCCAGATGGAGGAAAAAAAATATAAAAGATGGAGGAAAAACGAATATGGATCCAGCGCAACGATTTCAAAAATAACACGAGCCAACTCATTACTTCTAACTCCAAGAAAGAATATGAAGTAATCTCGAAAATTCCAGTGTGGAAAAAGATGGCAAATAAAAGTCTTAAGTGGCATCGTTAATGAAAATGAAAAGGGGAGAGGAAGCGCCAAAATCGGTCCATGGGAATCCCCGAGGAAGGATTGTTTTCAGGTTTATTGCGTACAAAAGCAAGTCCGAATCATTCAGTAGAATCAAGATAGAGAGAGGGTACTGCACCAGGCACAGGAGAAATTCTGAGAATAGAAAGCCCGTGAGAATGATGAATTAGGGTTAGGACGGGGAGGCAAAATAGGTGAATATTTACTGCTGACAAACAAACACGAATATGCAATGATGCAAGAAATTAATGGTATAAAAACGAAAGATTTAAGCAGTTTCACATATAATTTAAATAAGAGTTAGTGACTGCAATCTAAGCAAATCACATTTTACATTTGAGTGGAATAAACAATGATAATGCTGTGGCAGGAAAAAGCTAATCCAATGAATATGGCAGAAAAGCCTACTAAAAAAACAAATACACCTCAG
Organism: Ceriagrion tenellum; assembly: GCA_963169105.1. NCBI lineage: Eukaryota > Metazoa > Arthropoda > Insecta > Odonata > Coenagrionidae > Ceriagrion > Ceriagrion tenellum. The sequence continues at coordinate 58,193,727 of OY720632.1, read as the reverse complement.
GAACAATTTTAGGTAGCCAGTAAAATAAAGCCATACCATAACTTTTTCCAGGATTGTTAACTTATTCTGGTGACCTTCTCACATCTGTGGTAATTCATTACACTATTTTGGGCCAAGTACGGAGAATCTTCCGAAAATAGAACTACATACCACTGACAAAAGGACTTAAAATCGTCCACGGCCATTATTTACAAGAGATATATCGCCAGGCAGGTTTGATATCACGTCTCAGGACGTATATAGTAGTGCATAAAATATCGCAAAGGAAGCACCTAAATGCAACGATGGAGAGGAAGGCTAGGATAAGGTCGGATTTCTTTTGAAATTATATTAATTATCCTCTTCCAATCGGAAAAAAAGGGAAAGACTGAAATAAAATAAGCACCATCCCACACCGTAATACTACCGCCAAGGAAGGAAGCAGAAATGAGATTGAGAAAGGAGTCGTGCGGAGGGAGAGTAAGGGAAAAGAGCAGAGAAAATGGGAGGTCACAAAAAAGGGACATTAGAGAGGAGGCTCGAGTGAGTTGAGAATTAAGTTGGGACGGAGGGGGTTGGAGACGCGGCAACGAGAATGAAAGGGAGGGCAACGAAGCGGAACGAGATGGAGAGAGAGAGGGAGAGAAAAAGAGAGAGAATGGCTTGTTTTTCTCAGGGGAGGGAAGTGGATGAAGAGGAGGAAGAAGGGTTTTCCGGCTTAAGAGGTCGCAGGATGCAAAATGCAAAACGGAGCCGGAAAAATGGGCGTGGTGTGGACTTGAAAGGTTGATGGTTTCGAGGAGAGGCCGCGCAGGGCGGGGGATTGTGGTGAAAAATTGGTAAGTATTAAAAGACGGGAAGAGAGACGAAAGCGATGTGGAGAAGAAAGAATGGTGACTTGACAAAGAAAGTGAGAAAATAAGTAGACGACAGTATCATTAAGGAACGAGGAGAGAGCAGAGAAATACAGACAGAGAGGAATATGCCAGGGCGCTGGCGTTAGCCTTCGATTATTCTTGAATTAAGTTTAGCATATCTGGTGATATTTTGTGGAAATGGAGTACAGATTCCATGATCTCACAATAAAAGTTGCTCACTTTCCACAGAATTTTATTCACCGACCAAGGGTTCGACATGAACGATGTCATTTTCACGGTTAGACATAGCTAGTGTCGAAACCTTGGTCGGTGAATAAAATTCTGTGGGAAGTGAACAATGTGAATTTATTGTGAGATCATGGCATTTGCATATTATATCTGCTGCCACGGTAATAGTAGATTATACCAATTTTGAGCACTCAAAAAGCTAGGGTTATATCCCACCGTCCAAAGTACGACCTTATTCCGAAGTGAAACACAATACCCATCCCGAATTGGGGATACAACCCCTCTGATTTGGAGAGCCCCACTTAATGCCTGTTTCTTAGCCGTGGTGGAGAGGACCATGTGCGTCAGCGCCGATGGAATGGCAGCTTATTTGCTCGATGGTCTTCCTTCATACACAATTAGGGTTGTCATGCTGGTGAAGTGAAAATTAGGGATTTGCCGTACAGTAACTTTATCAAAATGACAAAGAAATATTTTTGTGATTAGTTTTTATTTCCGTATGCACGTACAAAATATCCTTAAGTTAGAAAAACTTGTTTTCCAATATTAAACTCGAAAATGAGTATATTAATATCAACCATAATGACTTTTTGGTACATCAAAATGAGGACTATCCCGCTTTTTTCAGGACGCATAGCAAACCAACGCTAGTCCACTATTAACAAATTTGATCCTTTTTTGGATAACGTTGTCTAGGCAAGACCGGTAAAAAGACAACATTTAAAATGGAATTACATATTATGACTTCTGTTAAACCTTATGTAAGTCTTATGTCGCTTCTGATCTTAAGTCAGATTCCTACAACAGTTACTCTAAAAAGTTTTCGCGAGAGAGCACTGGCGCCATCTTGCCAACCGATCACGGCACTCTGCTAATCTAATGCGACATGATGATGGCAGTATATTGATATTCGGGAAAATCCACCTAAGTATGGCAACAGAAAGTGCAATGACGGTGGAGATGGGATAGTGGGGGGAGAGGAGTTATTCACGGGTTGAGACTCCTGATTAGTCAATACAATGGGAGGAGGCGAAGACAATAGGAGGAGGCTTCTTCTTCTTCATTTTTAGTCTTCAATTGTCGATTGATTTGCAGCTACTCGCCATTCCTCACGTGTATCTGCCTTCCTCTTCATTTTGGCGTAGGTTTTGCATCCCACTTCCTTCATTGTCTGTCCCAAATATTGCAGACGTGGCCTTCCTCTAGTTCTCTTTCATTTAACTTTTCCCTCAATTATCAACTTCAGGGGCCCTTTGTGTCCCAGCAGGTGTCCAATAAGCTCCACTTGTCTTTGGACCAAGGTTTTCTTCAGACTGCGTTTTTCATCTATTCTTTGTCAGCTCGTCCGATTCTTAGCATGCGCCTGTAGCACCAGAGTTCAAACGAATTGATTCTTCTCTTCTCTTCTACGCCTAGAGTCTATGTCTCACACCCGTAGAGCATTACACTCCATACGTATGTTTTAAGGAGCCTCTTCCTTATTTGCAAGCTATTATATCGGGACATAAGTAGCTTAATTTTTTTGTGGAAAGCAATTTTGGCTTGATTTATTCTACTCTTAATTTTGTCCCTACTTCGCGCATCTCTTGTTATTCTACTTCCTAAGTACACAAAGGAATCAACTTGATCAAAACACTTATAATCAGCCACAATCTGCACTGTCCCTCCCGAACACATACCATACTCTTTGTTTTAGTAACATTGATTTTCATGTTGTATCCTTTTCCCATCATGTCATTCATATTTTCTATCATTATTTGTAGGTCTTCTTCCCTTTTGGCTACGACAGCAATATCATCTGAAAATTTCTAATTCCTTATCCAAATTCCAACAACATCTTCCTCTCTTCCTTCTCCTACGACCACATTTATATAACCCATAACAAAAAGATTTTCATCCCTTTTTTCTTTTTACAAATGTCTTCCAAATTGTCATGTATATTTCAATTTCTTCCTCCCCGTGGCCTGTTGTTGGCATATAAACTTGCACTAAAATTGTATCCGTGGGTTTTTTCTATCCTAACTAATATGATTCTTTCGTTGTATTGTATGTACCTCATTACCCTCATTACTAACTGTCCATTAAGTATGATGGCTACTCCTGCCACTTCAGATTTTTCTATTGCTGTTCCAGAATGGATAACTCCATTTTAACTACTCCAGAAGTCACCACGATTCGGCCATCGTACTTATGAGACTCCCATTATATCAATTCTCATTCTCTGAATTTATTCTTTTCGATTATTTAACCGTCCACACTTCAAAAGAGAGCGAACATTCCACGTAGCTATACTTACTTGCGTCTCGGTATTTTTGTACACCTCTTTGGCAGTCCCCACCCGGAGATGCGATTGGGGGGCTATTTCACCTCCAGAAGATTTTGACAAAGACGTATCTATCTTGAGTTGCTAGTACTTGGGACACCGAAGAGGTCTTGAGGTGGTTTCCCCTTGCCTTCTCCATACTATGCCATTGGCCGATATGACTCGTCCGCCTTAAGGGGGAGTTTCCTCCCCTGTGGCAATAGGGTGCCCCTTCCTCTACTCGCTCGTCCGCCCTCCATGGAGGCCGTTGGCACTTGGTAGAGGGGATCTCTTTATCTCGGGAGATACTCGGTCCCTTCGTTCATTAGCCGTTTCTAGGGAAAACGTTGCCCCCTCTCTACCACGGAGAGGTGAACGTAAGGATCTTTCTTTCATCGAGTTCAAGACATTCTGGCATTCCTTGAACTCTCCAGAGCTTCAGAGAGGAGGAAGAGGCTATAGAGAAGGGGAAAAGGGCACGGCTCTGAGGCGGAGAGGTAAGAAGAATGGGGGGAAACAAGAGTAGGAAGAAAGAGAGAGTAGGACGAAGGGAGAGTGGACATAATTGATGGATAAACGGGTTAAAAAAAGCGGAACTAAATGAGAACGTAAAAGGGGAGAAGAAATGGGAGAGAGGCGAGCGAGGAAATGGGAAAAAGGGTAATGGGGTAAAATAGATATGAGGGTACGGAAGGGGGATAGAAGGCCCCGAGTGAATTTCTAGGAGTAACAAGGGGCGGAGATTTTGAGCAAAACATGACATTTAACTTTGACATTTCCTTTACGCATTAAAAGAGAAATATCTTTCATATGAGAAATATTTGGCTCTCGCAATTTACTTAGGCACAGAAATTCCTTGATTCACAACAGTCTAGAGCAATTTTAGATAAGGATCCCTTCGATCAATTTTACATTAACTCGTCATACTAAACAATAGAAGGAAAGAAGTGAGTCAAAGGATTTAACGTTTATCATGCCATACGAAAAGCATCTCGGAAACCCTGAACTATCTATTTATAACTTTGTCCGTTTAATCGAATCCGAATCACGCCCACATAAAATGGCTGGCCTCAATTCGCAATTACCAACTTTTTTATGCTAAAGTCAGTGGTGACTCAAAATTAAACGCTGCTCAACTATTTTTATCTCCTATGGTGGTATTAAAAATTGTACCTCGCTCTATATCTCGTCCACTCGGACATATTTCGAGCGAGCCAAAGGGGACGGACGGACTGAAATGTAAATAACCGTAAAATCCTGTAGTATGCGCTGCAGGGAAAACGATAGGAGAATGAACACGTGTATGTGGATGTTGAATGAGAGAGAGACGGAGCAAAGATATAACTGACGCGATTCCCGTTAGCGGAGGCATTGGGTGTGTTGGGAATGCGAGCGGGGGTTGGAGGGAGTGATAAGGCAGAGATGGGGGGGGGGGGAGGGGATGCGAAGCGCAGGAACCGTGGGGTTTTCCCGCAGTACGCGGAGGGGCAAAAAGTGCTGTAAGCCGATGGAGAGTGAACAAGAGAAAAAACAAGAGCGGGGATAGGACAGAGGGGATCATTCCAACGATCATCTAGAGGTGTACTTAAAGATAAATTATTGAAAAAAGAAACATTTACGCCAGAGAACAATAACAGTTATTTCGATGCATGTGCCCCCTCATTTAACTCTTTACATTCATTTATTATTCCGTACATGTCATTTTTCTCGTTTCTGCCACCTTGCTTGTCGAACTCAATCCATTAAAAAAATGAAGCGACACCGCTTTTCTGTCAATAGCTTTATTTTTCCCATGTTACCCATAATGCCGGAGGAGTGTGTCCACTGTTCACGATGGGCAACACTTTGGTCCGCAAAGTGCGTGACATCATGTTCAGATATCAGATATTTCGTAAAAAATATCGTAAAACGCAAACATTTAAACTTACTGCGGAGAACCGGTATTTGGTGGTTAATATTTCGCCATATTTGTTTAGTTTGCCGTATTTGAAGTTTTGAATTAGAGTTTAAAGATGTAGAAGTCAAAAGAAATATTTTTTGAATGAAGTAAATTGCATAAACAAATGGAAAAATTATGCACATGCACGCAATGTTCAATGGCTCCATAACAATCGATATCAAGTGGATTATATATAACACAAATTGAGATATCAAGCCAAGATTTTCCTGATGATTGTTTGGATTTTTCCTGACTTTTAATTCATCAGTACCGAGCAAAAATTACCACCAGAAGCCCATTATGCAGCAAAATTAGACATTTTGGAGAAGTTCAGGGGAAAAATGCCCATAATCCACGGGAATACCGCGGAACTTATCCGAAACTGTCACACCCTCCTGTAGGTCTACCTATGGCGTTAATGAGAAAGTACTTCAGTGGCGGTCGAGCACACCACATTTCCGCATTTACACCGAATTTCCTAAGTATATTTGCCAAAATGGTCGCAGATAAGAAACATTAAAGTGGCGGGTCAATACAGAGGAAAAGAACAAACGAGCTCTCGGATACGTTTCTCACCAGTGGAACCAGAACCACAGCATTAAAGAAACTAGGTTTCGTTAAGCGTAAAATAGGATGAAAACCTCGGATGAAAAAGTCAAAGAGAGATTCTACTTCGCTCTGGTTAGGCCACACCTCGAAACGCCGTGAGCATTTGGGACCCTGGTCATAAAGATTTAACCAAAAAAATTAATAAAATACAAATGAAAGCAGCACGCTTCGTTAAAATCTGCTACGAGCGTACATATAGTGTCTCACAACTTTTAGAGGGATTAAAGTGGGAGCCCCTGGAGACTCGGAGGCTACACGCTAGGCTTAGGTTGCTTGAGAAATTCAGAACTGATATTTTGCAGAGCGACACAGAGAATTTTATCATTATCCCTCACAACATCTCTAGGTCTGACAGATGCGATACAATAAGAGAGACACACTGCCGAAGAGATAGGTACAAAAAACTCGTTCTTTCCACGCACACGAAGAGACCGCAATAAAAAATGAGCTCCACTAAATATACTTCTATAACACATGTCACCATTTCCCCTCCCAAAAATTTACATTCTTACACGGCTGGTGACCTAACACTCTCTTCCATACCCCCATGCGGCGGCTTGCAGGGTATTATGTAGATGTAGATTTAGAAACCTTCTTCAGCGGTAGTAAAACGGGTAGGATAGATTTGCGCTGCCCCTCATCGTAAGCGATCGATGAAGTGATATTTTTTTCCTAACCGAAATCCTTGGGATTCGTAAAAGCTGACAACGCATTGAGGCATATCCCACATTCTGCCCATTAATTCTATGTAACTCGGATAGTATCGGGTGTTTTTCCTTTTTTTTAAACGGTCGCGTGATCCCGCCAGTCGAGCTTGTTTTCCCCGCTCCCAGCGATTTGTTTTTGATCGTATATTTTTCTCTCTTCCGGGTCCTTGATTCGTACGCTATATTTTCCGAGGAGATTGGATGAAAGATGGAAACGATAAAAAAACGACCGCGCCTCACTTTATCGCATTGTCCATCACAGAGGAATGACTAAGCATCAAGTTTTGACAAAATGGGTAACATTCAGTGGTGGGATCCTGTCATTTTGCACCGGTAGGGCAGTGACGAGGCCTTATATTTTGTTGAGTTCGGCGAACTGGAGGTAAATATGAAATTTTTAACCATCATTCTCCTAAAGTGGGCGGCCTTGCCTCAGCTAAGAGTGCACATATCACCACTTTATATTCATGACTACTTTTTATGTTCATCCGCGCATCAGCGTATCCTTAACTCTTGTAGTAATATCCATTCCGTATGTTGATGTAAAACATTCGTCGGGACTATTTAATTTTTATTTTTTGAAATAAATAGTCCACTTGGAGAAAATTTGTCAATTCAAAATGTGCATGTTATTCATGCAAAAAGGACACGTATAAATAACAAATAACCCTTAGCTAAGATAAAATGGAGATACCGATTAAGTTCATTACTGTCTGTATTTGCAGAAATATGTGGCCAAGTTAGTAAAGTTTTAGACAATAGAGAAAAGGGTTTGATATCAGTAGGAAGTGACTTTATTAGGGAGGAGAGTTGGAAGAAAAGCGAGAGTTTTATTGGTGAAAATGTGGGAGTAGGCATGTGAAGTAATGAGCTAACTAAGGTGGGACGTGAAGGCACTATGATATGTCCATGAGGTAAGTTCACGACTGTCAAGGGTATTGTAAATGTGTTTTAAGTTGGGTTTAGGCCTGTAAATTGAGAGACTACAAATAGAAATGGATGATAGTATGAGGTTCGTGGATGCATTGCTGAAATTTAGAATTCTGTACTTCATTATTTTAGCAAAAGAATGGTATGACACTGTCCAAGGGGGTAAGATTAGCATCAGCCGACATAGAACATATTGGGAAGCAATTAGTGAGTATCGGAAGTACAATGGATGAGAAACAGGACATCAGTGCTGATGTTGATGAATATTTGATGCATTTGTGAAACGGAAGAGAAGCATGGTCTATATTATTGCCTAATTTTGGTCATAAAAATGAGGCTTACGGTCCACAACAATACCCAGATCTTTGATGGAGTAAACGCGACGCAATGGCATTGAATTAATGGTGACGTCGAAAATAATGGGGTTTCTCTTCATGGCTATTAGCATGGCGCTGCATTTTTTATTATTCAACTTAAGCCCCCAGAAGTGTTCTCACAGAATAGCACTGTGGTTTAAGATAATGCTCCCTGAAGGTTATAGCAATAGGAATCATCATTAATCTGTTTAAATATTTGAAGTCATCTGCAAGGAGCAAGGTATGGGCTTGGGAGGATATAACTGTTGAAGTGAGATTGTCAATATAGAGATTGAAGAGGTATGGTCCTAGCACGCTGCCCTAAGTAACTCCGGAGGTAACGGAAGACCACTTGGGTGAAAAACCCGACAATAACACTCTCGCTGGGATCCATCATTGAGGAAGCTGAACAAGAAGTGAAAGGTGCCATATGTATTAACTCGTTCGCTGAATTTATGAAGGAGTTCGTGGCCTAGAGTGTCTAAGTCTTTGGAGATATCAAGAAAGATAGTGCCAAATTGAGATTTTACTGATATTGATTTGACAGCATGTTGTTAAAAAACTGCAAAATTTTTAGGCAGGATCGGCCAGGAAGGAAGCCGTGATGATATGAGGAGAGAAAAGAAGAGGAAAAGTATTACTGATGACTGAGGAAAGAACAGGAAGTAAAGAAATGTGACATCAATGGGACGACAGAGACATCATTTTTCAGGTAAGATTTGTAAATAGGAATAACAATTGGTATTTGCCATTGGAAATGGAAACCAGCTAGCTAAAGAAAACATTACCTGGGAAAACCATCGATTTAAAAAGAATTGACGGAACCAAAAGAGTGGGGGTACAGTTCGAAAGAACAGAGGACTGAGACAATAAGGGGCCAGGAGATCTGTGGAGGGAATTTTAGAGAGGTATTGTGAAACTTCCCTCTGATCGGTCTGTATTTGTGATAGACTGGGTGACTGACACAGCTATTGATAGGTGAGAGGGAGCGATCAATTATGTTTGTAATATGAGTAAAAGTTTCCATTAATACTTAACAAGTCTTGCCTTGCTTTTACATACCTTCTTTTTACAACCTGCTTTTTCGTACGTACTTCATATATATTATTTAAATATTTACTGCCTGAAATAACACAACACCTTTCGGTATATCGCTTTTTATAGCTAAAACAGTCATTAAAGTAGCGAAAGGAAAAGAAAATATTTGGATCTCAGAACTGGTAACATTTGATATCCCTACCATAAGCTTGAAGCTAAAAACAAAGACAAAAAATAGCTAAATGTAGAATAATTATTGCATTTAATTTAGCGCCACATTTTGCGATAGGAGAATGGTTATTGATTCTACAAAACGTTTCGATGTTAGAGGTTAACCGCAACCAACATTTAGCTCCAAAAAGAGAACTATCCAGAATTATGCCCAAGAGCGAATTATTCTAATCGTTGTGGCGAATTATAACTTCAATCGATACGAAATAATTTTATGAAAAACGAGTACATTCCCACAGAGAGAAAATAATTTTCATTAATGCATGCAATCTTGACTAAAACTGACACTATGGAGATTTCACGAAATTAGAACGGAAAAAAATCATATATTTGCGAGGAAAAGTATTTACGAGTTTACCAGAGAAACATTTTGCATGGGTGTCGTGGAATCGTTGTCAAAGCAAATATATCATTAGAAATTTTCCGTGTTAATATTAAATCACCAATTCCAATTATGATGAAAAAAGGCATATCCACGCAAAAATTCACATTTATATTCAAGATGGAGACGTTCTTACATTAATCCTGTATCATTTCTTCCTCAGGAAAATTATACACAAAACTTCTATTGAATAATGAAACTCTACCTTGTGGTGTGACATTTGATAAAGGATGAACGGGTTCCGTCAGTGAATTCAAACAAATGCAATTATAGAGTTCCGCATGAATTCTTGTATATATTCGTCTCCATTTCCCAAGCTTTCACAACAACTGTTTTCTAATGTCCTTTTTCATCCTTTTGATTCATCAACTGTTAATATTCCTAATTCAACTATAATGTTGTCCTTCTAACTTATGCTTTCTTTTCTCCAGCTCGTGCCATTGTCAAATACCCATTTCAATGTCTTCAACCTTACAAAGCTGGGGTAGCGGATAAAACGACCAAAACTCGCAGCTCGCAGGTTTTCTTGTATTTCACTTTGATACTGATGGAATTTAAGGCGAGCCTAAGTAAAATTCCCAAAAACATTCTCGCATGCCTTCTAAGGCTGGCCCCGTTATGGCGCAGCTCTCGCGTCGACTAGTGCTGTTTTCGGTGTCCTACGCTGAAATAAACAGTATTCTTCCGCTATGCTATTTCTGGCCTCTTTACACCTGGTGGTAACGTTGAAAAATACATGGGACATGGAAAATTCAGGGTCCTTGGAGTGAAAACATCTCAAACAAAACGAAGCCAGCGAACCGCGAAGGCGATGTTTTTTGTGACGCGCAAAAGTTTCCCGTAAAATCCTCGCAGAAGGAAAAATCGGCGAGTGAAATACAGGGAAGGGTGGAGAATAAAGGTTACCCAGATACACCGACCGTGAGAAAAGGAACACGAGCTATGGTTTCACAGTTGTGAAAACCTCCATTACCCTACGAACCGCGGTGAAAACAGGGCAAAAAGAAGTTTACAATTCATACATTGAACGATAGAAGTTCAACATTACATATATATCTCATCGTATCTGTCATAGTATACGAGTCTGTCATAGTGATTCTTGATATCTGTGAGTAAATGAATACATCGTAAATTAATTAAACATATTTTTCATTTGCCAATGTTATTTATACTCCGGTTTCGTACACTCGTGAAGACCATCACAGCTGCTCAAACGCTAATTTTGGTGCTTATGTCAAGTTAAAGTAATTTGAATAACATGTCACCTTTTTTTATTTTATGCGACTGATATATTAATAATCAAGGAATGATGGTCTAATTAACTTATCTTATTAGCCTAAATTACGTAAGATGCAATGAATAAGTCACAGCGTATACGCTTTATTTTGTAACTTCAATTACAATCAGTAATGAGCTCACAAAGAACTGCTTTTCGTAGCAATCCAGGTCCAAAAGAAAATCTACAATTGCAAGTGACATGAGTTCCTTTGTAATTATTCTTCATGCTGAGTATGAAAATGTACAGTTATCATGTGTATAATGATTTTATAATACCAAATTATAATGATTTTTGAAAATAGTGATTTAATTATAATGAACATTTTTTAAACTTTCTCCTTTATTAACTTCACTGCAAAATAATGTACTTTCTCAGGCATTTCAAATAGAAAAATGAGGATTTAGGGATAAAAGCTTTTCAGGATCTTCAAGCAGGTATTCTGTCGAGGCGTATCTTGGACGGCAGGGGAAAAGGATGAAAGTAGCTCAAAATGGTGTAAGGGAAGATGAGGGAAGAGGGCAACTAAATAGCGTGGAAGAGTTGGGGCTGAGGAATCGTTTATACTCAGGGAAAATCAGAAATAGATCAGTACTGGAGGCTAACTGGACATTACGGTGGGTATGGAGGTGGTGGCAAGTTTATGAGACACGGTGAGGTGGGAACAGGATTACGTGATCAGAACAAGATGAACAAAAAGTAGCGCAAGACTGATCGAAGGCCATGAGGGAGGTTTTATGGAGCAACACAGGAAAATCATGCTATATTCTTGGACCAAGAGGGGGAGGGAAAATGGCGAAGGGTCTTCATAGAGTGGGTATGAGATGCAGAGGAGAAGATCAAGACACCCTTGAATTGCAGCTAATATTGTTTCACCTGAAGACTAAATAAACCCGTAAAAATATATGATATCCCTAAACTATTGGTATTAAGCAGTGCTTCCCGCAAAGTCCTTTCTGAAATAAAACTGTTTTGACTACACCGTTTTTATTAGTGTAAAATACATCAGCATATTAGATGAATAGACGGTTTCACGTGGGGTATCATCGGTAACATAACTGAACTGCAATTGACCTCAACTGAAGAGCACATCTGCATACTAGTTTCCCACTCTCTTGGCTATATGATAACGGAATGAGAGCATATGGATCCGATTCGTGGCTAATCACAGTTGTTCCTGTAATATAGAAGTTTCACCGATGAAATCCCAAAGGATGGACGGTAATTTACAAGATAATCGATCCGTCATTATTTCAAGATGTAAATCCAATTGACTGGGAGAGGGAAGTCCGCCGAGTCGGAAAGGCATTGGAGAGGAATCAATTTGGATTGAAACAAAAGGAAGGGGATATGGACTGTCGGAAAGTCAGGAGCAAGGAGAGGGTGAGGTTGGGATTGGAAATTCGAAGTTGAGGTAATTAAAACGTCGACTTTTATGCCGAAAGTCGATTATTCTGAGGCCAACTTGAAATTTTATACGTCTACAAAATTCGTTATTGACTTCAGTAAGACAGCGAATTCAATTTTCCAAATATTTCATTTACCCCTATCCACGAATACATTTTCTGTAGAATTTATTTCGACAAAAACACTAGCTACACGTATTAACCGACGTTCGCAGTCGGAGCGTCTAAAGGTCGACGTCAAAAGTGGACTTGTTGGAACGATTCCAATCCCTAGGGCGAGGTGAGGAGTAAGGACTAAAGCGGAAATGGTGAGGTGGGCCAGATTTTGATTCTGAGTGCTATAATGTAGAGGGAGACGGGAAAGAGGGAGGAAATATACATGGGGGATCATGGAATAGCGGCGGGAAACAATAGAAAGAGTCAACAGGGGAAAGTTCAAGGAAATATTTTCTCTTTGGAAGACTCTCCGTATCAGATACAATAAAAAACAGGCATCAATGAAGTACTCTCCGCAAGTATTGACAACATAAAAGAATTTCCAATGGAGAAGATGCATCCATGGAGACTGGCGATAGCAATACAGAGGGTGTAATATGGATGAGACAAGAAAATGGATGCCCGAATGCTTCGTTAGAGGTTTGCTCACATGCTGCAAGAGGAGAGGTGAGACATCTTTATCAACATCGGAGAGACTTGTGGAGGTAGAGATAAACAAAAAATAGGAAAGAGAAACAGATAGGAAAAATTATAGATTAAAATGAAATATAATAGTCAAATAATCGACATCAGCGTGAAAAAGTACATGGACATGAAGCTGTTAGCCGAGATAAGAGAGGAGTGGAGACTGCAGCAAACAAATTTTCGGATTGATGACTGCTGATGATGATTCGTTAACAAGAGGAATAGGTAAGACTAGAGGAGATATCATCGACTCAGTTCCACTCGTCTCAAGTCATTCGTCGGTTTGTCTACCAGCATCGTGGTCCCCGACCCTGATCTTCAATAACTCAGGAGGAGTAAAAAGGAGAGTTGCAGCAAACCAATCTCGAAATTGATGAATAGCAATAACGACTACGATAACCTGTTACTGGAGAACCAACGTAAGATAACAAGAGAGAATGAACACCCCAAAATGACAAGTACAAAAACTCCCAATAATTACGACTGCAAAAACCAAATGGTACATAAAGTCATACAAAAAGGTTACTTTCAGGATCGATTTCGTCCCCTCCTTCCAATTCCTTTCCCGTGATTCTATTTCATAGCTGGCGCAATCACGCCCCCGGTTGAGGGTCTTAGAGTAAAATACAGTTTTAGAACAATTATCCTATGTAGCTGAAACATAAGAACAAAATTCCTAATTAAAGCATGAATATAATTGTCCATTTCCGAAGTTATGGGCCAGAGATCACCATTTAAAGCCAGAAAAACGTTGAAGGAGAAACAAAAACAAAGAATTAATGAAATCTAAGTTTTAACGAGTTACGCGTATTTTTCCGGAAGGAATGATAAAACATTTCACCGAAGCTAAGCACACACAGATATGTCCAAGCAGCCGAGGTTAGCGGAGGGTAGCGATTCTTTCCTCGATTAATGCACTTTCGACCGTCGGGTTTTTCTTGCAAAATGAGAATTCTCAAGTACAGTACAGCGGTTGGAGAGGAAAAGCTAACTATCGGAGGGCCTCGAGAATTTCAATACCGTTTTGAAAAGGCAGGGGCGATGGCGGGGCGAAAGAACAGAATATCGTCGAAGTTGTCCAACTAAAGCGAGGCAGCGAGGCGAAAAAGGAGACGGGACGAAATAGAAGGAAGTCGGATTGGAGTGGAAGAAAATGATTACACAGGGACTTGAGGGACTGCAAGGAGGAGGATTTCAGGACAGAGGAGGGAGAGGGGGGAGTCACATGGAAATGAAAAATGGAACGAGATTGAGGGCGTTAAAAAATAAGTCTCGACCAGAGGGAAATACACCCTTGGATGTGTATATGTGAACTGTCGAAGCGCGCCGCGAGGAAAAGTTTTGTTTTGACGAGCGTAGTTTCAGATGAAACGAGTGGAAAGGGATATGACCGACGTGCTTGAGTGAAGGGAATGGCAGAGTGGAAGGGGGAATTCAGAGGGAAAGGGTTAAAGAGAGGGGCATGTGATGGATCTAAAGATTTGGAGTGAAGGTTGGTTGGGGGATGGAGAGAAGATAGGAGACCGGTAACCTCTCGTCTCGCTCTCAGCCAGAGTGATTTTCGCTCCTTACCAAGACCTTGAGACAAAATGGCACGGCCAACAAAGGGAAAAAAGACGTTTTGATGTGAGAGGGCAAGAGGAACGAGGCAAGGAAAAGAAAGATGTAGAAAGGAAGGAAAGAAAAATCTGGAAAAGGTAAGAACTACATGCGAGTGTAGTGCAGAAAGGTAATGGCTTACATTTCATTCCTTAGAATAAAATTTTAGTCATGTCATGGGAGACAACGCAGTGGTTAAAGAGGGTTTTTGACCTCATCTTCACTTTACTGTTTTCCTTTAAAAGCGACAAAAACAATATAGCATGATGAAGATTATTCAGGAAGGGTAAAGGCCAAATCTTAGGTTGAATTTGGGGGGAGTGAAGCAAAAAGCCGAAGCTACTGTCCACTTATTCTAGGAGAAATTTCAAATCATGACGTATTTGAAATAAATACCTTCCCAAAAACTTTTTCAAAACTTCCCAAAAGTTTTTTCTTGCCATTTTCATTGAATTTTATTGAGCATTTTGGACCACGAAAATAAGTTTTTTTTTCGCGAAATAAAGTAAGTAAAAAGGAAAGCCAGATGCTTCGTTAAGAACTGATACAAGGGAACATAGAGTGTAACACAGATGATGATAGGAAATTGCAGGCCGCACGCAGGGCTTAAATGACTAAGGAAACTCAAAATAGGATTTGTTTCAGTATGACGAGGATATTATTTGAACTGATAAAATTATTTCTGAATTTCACAAAGCAATCAAATTTTCATGTAGTTATGTAGTGCCACCATATCAAAGTTGATAATCTGATAAATATTATTTTGACATCGAACTATAAATATGGAACTTATAGAAACGACAAAATAAAAGATGTGCACTGCCGAATTGATGTGTCTTATTACTTCTTTCCACGCACCGTGAGCGGTAGTAAAAAATCAGATTCAGGCGCTGTTAGTAATTTCCAATTCACATTCGTCCTTTTTCTCCTCTAATTTATCTTCCCCATTCACTCCTATTTACGTGTTTGGTGTTCAAAGACCTCTATGGCTGATAGTTGGGTGTAGATAGGTGGGCAAAAGGAGGGCGGGATAAGTGATAGAAATGGAGGTGAGCTGAGGCAAGGCTAGCTGAGAGAGAGGTCTTTGAGTGCTGAGCAGAAGACAACATTTGGATACCCTTCACCCGATAGAATATAGACCAACTCTTGGTTCAAACTTTTCCATTTATATTTCCGCCATAAAATCACGGTCCCCCAATTCCCTCAATCATGCGACCATTTTCATCTCTCTCCGCCAAACGTAGACTCCTCCCATTAGCCCACGGGTCCAAGTCCTTCCGCTTTCCTACCCTCTCTTCCGGGCAGCAATGACATTTTGAGCCGGTAAGAACCTTTGGAGGAAAGAAGTTAAACATTTACGACATATACAGAGATATACATAATACGAACAAGGAAGTTAGATAAAATGCGCGGGTTCACGCCTGAGATGGCAAATTTATCTTGATTTAGAGGCTTCAGAGCTCACGTGGGAAACAGCAACAATCTGAGGCGAGAGGAAGAGGCAGTAGGAAAGAGAAAAAAACACGCTACGGAATTTTGGTCTGAGGAAGGAGAGTCGGAGAATGAAGTAAAGAGGGAAGGGAAGAAATGACAGAAATGAGAAGAGTGAGGACGGGTAATATTGTCCTTTTTCTCAATTTTATCTCCAACCACGGTCCTTCCTGGGGAAGACATTCTCGGGTGCGAGTGAGGACAGCGTTAGCGATGCGATAAGGAAACAAAAGAAAGATCAACCATGAGGGAATAAGCAAAGGGAGACGGGAGAAAGTAGTGGAAAGACTAAAAGAGGCGAGAGAAATTGCTGGAGAAGCGCTCCAAGGGCAAAGGAATTGTGGGGAGGTTTTACGCGGGGCGTAGATGGAGGAAAGAGAATGTATGCTTATGGAAGAAAAAGACAGAGATGCTAGGGTAGCTGGCTATCTTGCGGAAGAGGAAGTTTTAGCCCCTCTTTAAATACAGGAAAGACGTATTTTAGCTAAAATTTTGTACCAAGCTGCATCCAGTTTTCATGAAGAGTCGGTTAAGGCTCCACTAAAGGGTAAAAAAATAAAAAAATGGTAGAAGTAAAACATTTATTACGACAATCAGTATGATCAATTAGGGATACTCTCCACAATTTTTTTATCTTTGATGGTATCTTTTATGAAGATTGGAAGGGTAGATGAGTTAATGTCGATAAAACCTAGAAATAAAGGATCTAGATCATCAGAGGAGAATCATTTAAAAATGTTAATAAACCTAGCCAAACGCCAACTTTGACGAATGCTGAAGAACACCAACGAACCTGATACGAGTAACAGATGAGGGAAGAAAATTTTTGAACATTGTCCCCTTAAAGAGAGAATAGGTATATTTCATCCAAATTCACCATAATGTATAACCATGTACCATAAACCCTGGTAAACTACCCTTTGATTTGGTGTTTGGTGTTTTTCTATTTTGAATTAGTTTCTTCACTGTATTGTAAACGTTTTATCGAAAATTGTAAACCATTTTGTTTTTTGCTATCGTTTTTTGCATGGTTTATTTGTCAGTAGCCCCAACACAGGTTATTCCTTAGGGGCTATCTATTGTACTACCACTCTGTAATTCCTGAAAAGGAATTAAATTATTATTATATGATTATATAAAAAATTAATCTTTGTTTGAAGGTAAATATATATTTTCATTTGTGATTATTATATTTATGAATGATTTATGACAAAAAATAAGCACAAATATTCCTTGTTGTAAATTTATTGTGAACCATCCAAAGGGAAATTACAGCGTGTAAACTATTTGTAAATAAATTTATTATTATTATTATATACTGAAATCTACATGGTAAATCTTATTTAATTGTGCAAACAACGGTTTTCCGTCACGGAAATAATAAGGGCGCTGATCTTAGACCTTGTGAGAGATACTTAAACAAACACCATATCTAAGAGCGCTGATTTTTGAACTTGCGAGAAGCCATTTAATAAACCTTCCTCAGCTGCGATTCACAACCAAAAAGTGAGATTATCCTGCCTCGATGATCCTATCAGAAGCCACAGACGAGAGAGATCAACTGGGGCAAAGGTGAACCCTCTCGCGGCCGACTTTTAATTTTCGCGTTTATGCGGAAGTTGTGATAGGATAGGATGGAACGGAAAATTGGAAAAAAAGAAAGGGAAACGGTGAGAATGGAGGGGGATGACAGGAGGGAGTACAAAGAAGTGAAAATTCGATGAGAAAGAAGGGGTGTGGGGTTGAAGTGGAATTTTGAGCGAAAGGAAGTGAAAGGAGCACAAAATAATGCGAGCTGGGAAAGTGGGAGGAAAGGGACGAAAGATGCAATGAAAAGGGGAAAAGTTGCGAGCGATACGGATACTAACGCACAGTAAATATTTTAATGGGGATGAACAGAGAAAGATGGGCGAAGGGGTGGTGGTGTAAAGCAGGTAGAGGGGAGTGGGGGTGAGGAGGCTGGGCTCAACTCCGGCAAAAACGGAGGGCTCTGATAAAATATGCCATAAAAAAGGGAATATGTATGTTGCATTTGAATGGTGGGCAACGTTATTCAAGAAATGGGAGTTAATAAGTTCTAAGTAGATGACTAATATCAACCAAATAAACCAAGATATTCTATAGCGTGAGAGAGAACATCCTAGACATTTCGTCATGACGATGGAAGACGCAGTGCAGGGTTCTGCTATTAACGAAGAGGAACAGGGAATATTAAATCTAGGTTAATATTTTCTTGAAGTGGATCACCAAGCACGGTTTTTGAAGTCCTTATGACAGGAGAAAATCCCTCTTTATCGCCGATTGCAGATGCGGAAATTTTTAAGGATAATATTAAAATATAAAATGCATTGATAACTGGATTTTTAACATGAATGGAATAAACTTCTCACATAGCTATACAAATAACAGATGCTTTTTTACATTAGCCAAGAGAGGGTTCACCATGCTGGAGTCGACTCTGAGGAGGATACAAAAGTAAAGTGAAGATATTTTTTTGTCAATAATGCCGTTACAATACTGGGGTCTTTCATTTGTCTCATTAAAATAATTAGTAAGCATTATTTAAATACCCCATCTAAAGTTATCTCCGCCTAGAGGAGGTGGGTGGGCTTGTCTACTCCAACAACCTTGAGAGCTATGCCGGTGGTTGCTTAGCTACTGGCAGAGCCTCCCATGCCGGACAGTCTTCGTGAGGTAGGAGTCAGACAAAGAGAGATAACCTAGTGCTACAGGTTAGGAGTTAAGCGTCGGGCTCACAACCCGCCTCACAACAACCAAAATGTTAAGAATGACCTACATAGAGCTATTTAAAATAAATTCTGAGGTTAGGCAGAGGCTCTCCCCAATCCTACTTAATATTGCGGTAGAGGCAGCACTAGAAAAATTAGCAGTAGTAGACCTTGGTATCTGAATTATAGCTAAAATAAACGCTTCATCTTTCGCAGATGACGTGGTGTCATACGTAAAAAGTTTAGAAAAAGTGACAAGGTTAACAAAAATATTTATGGAAGAAACAGAAAAAATAGGATTAAAAATAAATGACACAAAAACTAAGCACATGAATTTTGCTAGAACTCCAAACAAAGGTACAGGTCCTATACAAATAGATTGGCATGAATTTGATAAAGTAGGCCCTTTTAAATACTAGAGAGTTATTATATCGAATGATAATAGAGAAGAACCAGCGATACGAAATCGACTAAATCTAGCAAGTAGATGCTTACATCTCCATACACAAACTCCTATCTTCGTAATCCGTGTCGTATCAAACAACAATTAGAGTTTACATACAAAACAAAAATCTACCTAGTACTGCTTTTCGTATCCGAGATATGAAACCCGAATAAGGAGGAGGCAAAAAAATGATAGCGTTTGCAAACAAGATATTACGGAAGATCTAAGGGCCTACAAACGGAGAAGAAAGATGGAGAAGAAAGTAAAATTAGGAAATCAGAGACTTATATAAGAATTCCAATATCATAAGTGAGATTGAGCGCAGAAGAATAATATGGGCTGGACACGAATTAAGAAAAGAGGAGGAATGAGTGCTGAAGGAAGTTGTGAAAAGAAATGCAGAAGGAAGACGACCCCGGGGAAGACCACGACAGAGATGGTGGAATCAAGTCGAGATCGATTTGGAGAAGGTTGGAGCTGCGGCAGAAGATGCAATGGACCAAACCAGGTGGAGGGGATACGTTGGTTTGGCTAAATATCGAATCAGATATAAATTGCACAGTGAGTTTTGATGTTCATAACGTTTCTTCATGGTGCCTATTTAATATTTCATGAATCTATTGTGAAAACTATCGCCGCTAAAGCAAAAAGTCTGTTTACGCCTAATGCTGACTCTGGCCAAAATTTTTATCAATGATTCACAATTGAAGTATCCGGGTAATACGGCAAATCGAAAAAGCAACATTTTTGAGGATCGAATACTATTGGTGCGGAGAGAGTTCGTATTTTCTCGCAAATAAAGGGATTGATGCTAAACAACTTCCTTTGTTTCATCCATCATTCGCAAAAACTGCCCTAAGTTTGAAAAATGACAGTGAAACCGATTGTTTTATCACGCGTAAGTTGTATAAAATGAGTTTTTAGACTTGCAATAGGATGAAAATATTTCATATTAGTTTACCTGATAATAGGAAAAAATATTTAAAAAAAATCAAGTGTAAATCGAAAATAAGCTTTTTTCGGCACACCCCACAGGGTTATATATCTATTTACACTTATACGTCTAATAAGCCTCAAAAGTCGTTTATTTTATAGCCAACATCAACATTAGCGTCGGTTGTCAAGAAAAATAAGGCTTTTTAGACTAAAAAACTTATTGAATTTGAGTTATACGGCCTCTCAATGTAATGTAACAAGTTAAATACAAATCTCCAATATTCCGCAAGTAATTAAATTGGCACCACTCGTTCGAACAAAGAACTAGAAAAAACTTTGTTCTGGTGGTTCACGGATACAAAAACCGATTCATAACCTGAGACCAACCTCAACCACACAGTCAGGAAATCCTTGCTGTGGTAGTTTACGGGAGTGTTACTTACTCACCGGTGATCAGCCACTGGACCCATACACTCAACCCAACAATGGGATATTTCAGACGATAAATGGTCTCAGTTAAGGATGACCGGAGCTGTGATCGTCAAACAACCGTATGAGAAAGTTGACGGGATTAAATTTCCGTGCCAAGGACAAACGCAGAGCAAACACACTCACAAGCACTCAGAAAAACACTCAATCTCACACTCAAACAGGCACAACTCCTGAGAGAATCTTCTCCAAATGAGCGAAGTCAAAAAAGGACGACATAATGACAGGAAAAGACGAGAGTGAACATCATACACGCGTATTTCGGCCACGAGGTGGCCTTTTTTAGCAAACTGAAGGGAAGAAGGCATTTGAAACACAAGGTTGTTAGTGAATTAGGAGGAAAAACGATGAATAAATAAGAATATGAAGAAAAGGGGAGACCAATGACAGCAGAGCGTGTGAGAGAGAGAAAAGGGTGTTTAGAAGGAATTGGTTGGAAAGGATGCACGGAGGGAGACAAGGGACAAAAGGAAGTGAAAGAAAGTTAAGTCTTTGACCGTTGAAACGAGCCAAGAGTGGGGGGGGGGAATTAATTCCCGTCACGGAATTTTATTCCCGGAAAATTTCGCAGAATATTCGAGTGTGCTTTTTTTATAATAACCCCGGTATTGTTAACTGGGACCTTATAGACCAATGAAGTACCCCATTGTTGAGTTGAGTGTGTACTGTGTACTGTGGTTGAGTTGAGTGGTACATTGTTGAGTTGAGTGTGTACTGTGGTTGGCCACTGGCGATGAAGTAACATTCCCGTGAACCATCACATCAAGGGTTTCTGATTGAGAGGTAGTGGTTAGTCAATGGCGAGGGATTAGTTTTGTTTCCGTCAACCACCTCAGCAAAGATTTTTCAGATTCTCTTGCTCGGACTAGTGGTAGCAGTTTTATTTACTATAGCCATTGGAGATTTTGCTTCGAAATGCTACTTTTTAGATTCACCAACTAAGATATATATTCACCCGGGCATCAATTACTTTTTTGTTGACATATGATCTAAGTTGCCCCCTTGGAAAGTTATATCTTTGCCTTTGTTTGTTAGCAGTTTTCTCTCTCCCTTCTCCTTTCGGTGTTCCCATTGGGAAGGGGAGAGAGGTTGGTTTTAAAAGGGGAGGATGAATAGAGGCCGAGGAAGGGTAAAACTAATTAGCACCTTTGGGGCTCAGACAGAGAGGAAGAGAGGTGAGTCGAATTTTAACGAAGGGATAGTTGAACCAGAGGGGTCGCGAAAGGTTGGTCGCTGAGGTGGTGCGAACGGGATAGGCGAAAAAAACAGTGCCTACGGATTCCGGAGAGAGACCTCTGGAGGCAAGAGGTGAGGGAAGTGAATAAGTGAGAAGGCGAGGGAACCGAAGGGATAGGGAATGTTTGGGTGTCGGAAGGTCAGGAGCGCTAACGGAAATCCGGGATTTGTTGGTTGAGAGGCAAAGGGTCGAAAGGTTGGAGGAGAGTTGGTGACGGCATCGGGATAAGGGCGGGATTACGCTCGACTTTACGTGACGGAAATGGCTGGAGGAGTTAGTGAAGCTTTGTGACTGCAATATTGAGGAATCTGTTGCAATGGCAGGACGTTTATGGCGCCATCAACGGTCGATGAGCTAACCATAATAGTATGTTGACTATTCCATTACGGCAGCCAATCGAAGGAAAGTTTTTATCAAAGTTTACCTAATTCCCTTTCCTGACTGCCCATCGTACTTTAAAACTCCAAAATTAAACTTAATTAACCTTCTTAAAGCAACATTTTAAAGTTTTTTTTGGAATGATTGAACTTTAATTTTAAAATGTGATAATAAAATTCAATTTGTAAGTCTGTTTGGGAGAACGGTTAACAGTAGGCGCTCATATTCAAATCATAATACACATTTCTACTGGATGGAAAGACGATGGAAAACAGATCGCCAAAGTACGTATCAGTCAGGTCAGTAGACGTCCGTTGTAATATAACCTAAAGTGACGGAGTAGAGCTATTCAATGTTGGGTAAGTGTGAATTATGCGCTGTAAATAAAGAACGGCGATTGATATGAAGGACGAGTAAAAAACGGGAAACAATTTTAAGGAGAAGGTATTCTGAAGCAAATATACCAATAAAATCTGTCAGAATTCAATAAAAAATAAAAAGGAATGTCAGGTGCATATAATTTAGCCATTCTTTCGGTATAATGCCTGAGAGAGATGCGACCTCAAAGTGGCCTTTGCTCATTGGAAAAATCATCGAATAATACCATCGAACTGAGACTAAAAAATGGATATGTTGAGAAAATATCAATCATCAAAGTGAATTCATTATCTCTTTTACCGACTTGAAATACAACTGTATAGTTTAAACCATGGGACCTAACTAGAGAATCATCATCAATATTCAGGAGCGTAAGAAATTGTTAAGAGAAAAGAAGAGGATTAATCAAGGGGTTCAACGAAATACGAAGCGTAAATAAACAACGAACCCAGAACTAAGGATAAAGGTAGTTTAGAAAGGAAACTCAATTAGTCACTTAATTAATTTTTTTGATACCCTAGGAAGTCTGCTGATGATGTCAATCGACAATTTGAGGGTATACTACGAAAAAAATCGAGGAATATCGAGTTACTTCACTATAGGGGTAACGGAGGGATAGGAAGGAATTAAAAGGGAGCAACGTAGACTACTCGTAAAGGGAGGCTTTTCCTGACTACTCATGAGTTAATTACCCCTAAGAGTTCTCCGTTAGGGTTAACCAGAACTTTGTGCCGGCGATTATGGAATATTGACAAAGTTTCGAAAAAAACAAACACCGGAGGAATTAAAAGTTTTGAACATCACAACTCAAATAAAGAACAGGGTAGGGTGAATTAAAGCTTTAGTTCATTAATAAAGAGGTAAAAAGGGTGAAGCCATACCGGGAAGTGAATAGGCGATATCAGCTTCATCCCCAAGGATATTCATCAAAGAACACACTCCATCGTTAAGGTTAGTTTTTAAGACTTTCTCAAACAACATCATCAGCCTCCTCAAACAAATGAAAGCTATTTTAAGAAGAAAGCCAAAAAGTTTCAATGCTGTAACACGAAAAATTATTGTTAACCATTAACTCAAACGAAAAGAAACAGAAAGCGCTTTCAAAAGATGGGAAATTGATTAGAAAACAGAAAAACACTTTGAAATAACTACAAAGCATTGGGAAAAATTGGGAAGCTTTAAACATCTACAAAATAAACGGCAGACAGTGTTTGTTTAATGCCTGGATATTCTTTTTATTTTTAAGCTAATTTCGCAATTTAAATTTAAAGTTAATAAGCAAAAAGATTTGTTCTTTTAGATAATCCATAAGAGTGGATACAACAATAAAAATTATAATTTCTAAGAAGAATAAAAGAATAACACCACCGTTAATTCGCGACTATGAACGCTATTCATGAGTGGGAGGAGATAGTAGCGCAGGGTGAATCATTTTGCATAGACACGCCAAGCAAGCGCTTTCAATTGGATTAGTGAGAATGGAATAACCGGCTCACAGTGCAAGTGAAGAGCGAGGAGCTCAACAGGCAAAGGTATAAGGGCAGATCTCAGAATCGAAGTGAATATCTCCGCAATTCTTCATTATGAAATTCAATTCATGACAGCACGAAAGATTAGCCAGGTTGGGAGAAAAATTAATGCGCAATGCAACTGTTGCAAAGGTTTGAAACCAACTATCAGTCGTCATAAAAGTATTTTAGATCTTAGAATCCACGGCAGATTAATTTTAATTCCAGAAAAATTGAATGAAATACCTGGGAAAGATCCCGATCATCAAGACCTTAATGGGAAATATGACAGCAAAATTTCACCATCATTAAAATCAAACAGTACACGTGACATTAACAAACGCTATCCAGATATAAAAAATTTCAGTGCCAGATATAAAAAATTTCAGTGATATCTCAAACGTTCGCAACAAAATTGATAATGACAATTTCAACTTCTGCGCGCTGTATACGTGGGAAATATTTTTGAACAAAGTTGCATTGTTAGTTATTGCAGAATATTTACTAGTTACAGACATATACTGGGAACATATGCTTCTAATTTTCAAAAAAAAATTTCCACTTGAACAAGACCCATTTTAGCATGAACTTTATCATTTAAATAAAGACCTTTGATCCCTGCACTGTTAAATTTAGCTATGATTTAAAAAAAATCAGAAAAAAATGGATATACCTCAGGTTCCAATTACGAATTGCATCTTTCCGATGCATCTAAACTTTAATACCGCCGCCAATATCAAAGGCAAAGGTCACTGAATGTGCAAGGTTCAATTCCGCTCGTTTCTGATCAAATAGAAAAGGCTATGAATGGAAGTCGACGGGATAAAGGATGACCTGGCCCATGACGAGGTACGAGTGACCACTCGCCTTCCTTTCCTTATCCCACAGTCTGCACCACTACCACTCACGTGCCCCCACGCTGGACTTTCAGCCGCAAATCCCGCAGTGGCCTCCACCTGCGCCTCAGTTGGAATGTCTCCCGCAGGACGCTGGAAAATTCAAGCAATGGCGGGCGTGGAGGAAGGAAAGAAGCGAGGTGACCAGTATGTGATGCGCCAAGGACACCGAGAGAAGAGAATGGAGTTGGTGAGTAGTATTGAGAGCTGCACAACGATTTTGTTTTATTTTTCTGGTGCTTATGTGCCGGATTTGTCAAACGTTCTAAGGTTTTTCTAACTTATTTTTCAGATATTGATTAGGCAGGTTAGCATTACATTTCATACCTAAAGAGGTGTTTAATTTCGTTCAGTCAGATTTTTCAATATATTCGCCAGATTTTTGGCCAATTTTGAATTAAAATACGCACATAAGCAGGGTGGATGCTTTTTTTGCAAGCATACTTTTTTGTAAATAATAGCACGATAATAGGCATATTCTTCTACCCAGAGATGTTTGTAAATTAGAAAAAGTGGATATTGATATTGTCTAATCCGTGGGCCTGGTCATAGAATGAAATCTTCATATTCCGATGTATCTAATTTTTCTAGCGTAACTTGATGATACTTCATAACTAGGTAAAAGGAAACTGCATGGTCCACGATAGGTTTTTTATTTTAATTGGCCGACCAAGGGTCTTGATGATTACTGTTAATCGGAAATTGCAATAAAAATTTTCAAGAACTACGCAAAGTTTTATTTCACTTCATATTCATAGGTTGAGAGGTGGTCCGACTGAAAGCTTAACCTGTTTTATATTATGTTTCACAAATTGCGAATATGCTAAAAAGAAGAAAAAATGTTTGCAGCTTGTAGACTAAAATTAAATACTTATAATACGTATACTTACTAGCGGTGAATTTTCACTTTCAGTTTATGGATAATATGGCCACAACAATTTTTCTATGGTGAGTAATAAATATATAAAGGTCTAATTATATCCAAAGGAAAAGTATTCCATAAAGAAGATATTGTTACGACTCCAGGGGTATTTAGAAATGGTACAAGGTATGAGAGCCTCTGCTACTTTGTTTTTCCTTTCCTATTTCATCTATTTGAAAAGTGCGATATAGCCCCATCCCGCAAATATTATCTCCGGTCTTGCCTTTTTTGATCACTGGTATCGTACTCTACCATCGCGCACTCTCTCAACGGGCACTCCACACACTGCCGCGTGGCACGCGCGCACTCCACGGGTCCTCCGCGAGCACTCCACGGACTGAAATGATACCGCCCAACGCATAGCCGCTTACCTTTGCGCGCACTCCACGGGCCTTCCGCACTCGCTTCCCGAATTGACGTACAGCTTTTGCGGGCGTAGCACATTTATTTATCACCAATTATCCTTCTGGAACCTTCGGCGGGTTATCGGAGTTTACATCCAAATGGAACCCTTCAGCTCACGACTGCTCTCTCTCTCTCTGGAATCCATCAAACCAATATGACAATATGCTGGATGGCGTTAAAAATTGCCATTTTATCATAATAACAGGAAAAATACTAAAGAGCGCGGGGATTTTCCCTATGTTAAATGGTAAATTATGCATAGCGGGCATTTTTTTATCATTTCCGCACTTGAGAACGTGAGGAAATGAAATAACGGACACTCAATTGTGCCTCTCTTACATCCGTATGCAAATATTTTCTCGAAAACTACCGAAACTATTTGTCCTAAGATTCAGCATTTAAGGTTGGTAGAGTACAACAAATTAATTGGATTATAGGCCTCGGGGTCGCATGGGCCCCACGACCCCTGTTTTATTCCCATAATATTAGCATTGGAATAAGTGCAGAGGTTTCGTTTTTGCTTTTTTAAATTGATTAAAATCACGATGCAGATTTCAAAATTTCTTATTCGGATGGTAGAAAAATAGAAGAATATAATTTTTGCAATTGTTTTGTAGCAAACTTCGATTTGTTTGAAAAATGTGTCCAAAGACAAAATTATCAATTTTTCTCAGATTTCAGCGAAATAGTTTTTCCTTTACCACAAGAGCAATGGCCATTGATGGAAAAGTTCCCCCAGGCGTTTTATGGCTTTATATTTATAAATGATTTCCACAAACTAATGGTAAAAATAATGTGTGCAACTTGTGCGGCATAGTTGCGAATAGCGGCTGCTTACGCTTGTTACACTCTTGCGCCAAATGCTGCCCGTGTGCGCTATTTGCAACTATTCGGCACTCGTTACCCAATGTACTATTGATTTCTTTTACTCATATGCGATGAGTTAACGCAGAGAAGGGACAGGAAAGGCACAAATTAGCGAGTGCGAGATGCATTGCCATTTTTAAGAAAAAAAAAAACATCACGCCGTGGTATTGCGCAACCCGCAACACACATATGTATTATGTGTAACATTACTAACGTCACAGGATGAAGTGAGAACATGGTGGTGTTCTATTTCACGGTACATATTTGTTTATCCAAGTCTGCTGGATCAAAATCCAGGAAAAATTCGAAATTGTTCACCTCATACCTGTAAATAGAAATTAGCTTGAATCATACTTCCAATACTATTTTTTTATCGAGAAAAATTTGTTATATAAGATTGATAATTTTTTAAGGCAAATTATGATGAAGCTATATTGCTAAATTACATTTTAATATGTTCTTTCTACACAGAACAAAATTTAATCCCTATTTAACCACAAATTTCTTTATTCTAAAATGTCGAAGATGGCCTTCATTTGGAAAACAGCAAAATGCCGGATATTTTTATGTTCTCATCGCGATAGAAAAATTGAATGTGAATTGTAAAAATAATTGAAACCCATGGTTAAACGCAAAATAAAAAAGATAAAGCATGATGTAACTCTCATTGAAGTAGGTAAAACTGTTTATTTTTATCAGTATCCAAACTCGAGTCTACATAATTTTTGCACTGATAGTAGGTGAAAGATAGAAATCTACAGGGGTCCACGAAAATGATGAAAAAACTTAAGGACGAAAATGAGAAACCTTCTTGAGGACTACTCCACATTTAACCTTCTAGAGAACTCCAAGGGTGATTAAGCGTTAGCGACATTTGACACCCTATTTTACGGCTTGATGTAATATTTCTCGATTAAGACGCACTTTTGGAGTGTGGGATCGGTAGAAATGTTGAATAATTTTCCCTCTTCCCTTTCCTATTAAAAAATAACGAAACACGATAGAATCAAAGTAAAGAAACAGGGAAAAATCAAAAAAGAAGAGAAATGGCTAAAAAATTCAGGAAAAAACTGTGCTTTAGATGCTCTTTTAGATACGATGAAAAAAAACCGATTAGCATAATTATTGAACTGTAGATACACAATCCAATAAATTTGGGCCGCGAGTTCTATTTTGCTCAAAGTTTAGCAATACAGAGTTGTACCTCAATTCTACTCCTCATATTTTGCAATTACCATATGAATTATGTAGGCACATTTTCAATGAGGTTAAAATCATTCGACTACCAGCTTATCATTTTTATGCATACGGAAAGGCATATTTAAATAATTATTTTGAATTATCACCGCATACAACATTTTCCTCTTTTGATTAAATTCATAAATTGCAGGTTTATACATAGAAGATTATTTATCGGTTTTTATGATATAAAATAAAGCCATAAATAAAATGTACTGACTATACAGAGTATGATAAATGAGACCAAAATTTGATACAGCCAAAGTTTGAGAATTTTAATAACCCTTTTTCATACAAAACCTTCCGTGGCATCTGTTGCTAAAATGTAATCAGGCCTATCAAATAACACACAGCAAAAATATACTTTTCAAGGACAAAGGTTTGAATATTGAATAAAATGCGCCAAAAAGTAGAAAAAAAATGTGTTTGAGTTACCACCTGGCTTTATGTTTAAAAAAAGAAAACTCTTTCCATAACCTCGATGTTTGTAAGCTCCCTCTATGTAGTCATAAATATTTTAGGCTCGGGTCTATTTGATATAGTTGGGACTCAATTGCTGAAGTCTTAACTTTTGAAAAAAACTTGTGGTAATTTTAGCATTCGTTGATGTATAGTAAAGGCATTTATCTCTTGGATACTTCACAGTTTATAGTTAAATTTACTATGTAATTTAATATACGTATTAAAAGAAATACATCAGATTTATAATTAATCTAAATCGGTTTTGCATAGATGCAAGGATTAATATTTATCAATGTACGAAGAATTGATATATTAGGGAGCAAACTTTAGTGATTATAGTAAAACGTGTTCCGTAATTCGATGACTATATATTCTACGCATCTCACCATTTTCAGTTATGCAGTTTTTAAACTCATATCTTCATTTTTTCAGATATCCCTTTTCAGTTTCATCCGTTGATGATAACGTTCACGTATAGTGCCAAAAGGTTTTATTTTTAGCTGCACGCATAATCGAATGCTAGCTGAAAAATATGCTTTTTATTTTCAGAGCATTTCATTAAACGATGAAACATTTCCCGGAAAAGTGCATTTAGTATGCATAATTTTTAACTTTTTAAATTTCAATTACTTGTCATGAAATTTTTACTATATAAATTACATCTGTGGGTATATTAAAATGCACCCGGCCTCCATGCTCGTAAATTATTTGTTTTCGGGAATGCTAGTAACCCTATGCCTATTTTGAGCGTACGAACGGATCTTGAGCCGGATGAGTCCATTAATAAGAGCAGAACAGAAACCATTAACAGTCCACTAACAAGAAGGTCGAGGAGAACGACTCCTTCGTGGAGAAATGGGGCGGTTGACGATTTATCACTTGAATCATCTCCCTCTTCTCTTACACCCAAAAATAGGTGGGCATTTTAATCTCTCTTTCTACAGCAAGTCATTTTATTTCAGCAGATCTCCTTCCTCCTCCAATCCCATTTAGGAATACCTACCTAGGCCTTTCTCTTCCTACACGTCCCTCCACCTTTCCTTCCATCAAGGCAGTCATGCAGTTGGAGTGCCGCAACAGATGTCCAATACGTACATCCTTCTCTCCTTCTTGAGATTGAACCTACCAATGTTCGCCCCTCCCCAACTCTTTCCAAAACCTCGACGTTTGTAGCTCTCTCTGTCTATGGAATATTCAGGATTCTTCTCCAGCACCACATTTCAAATGCCTAAAATCTGCTTTTCTTTAGATCCAAGTTTCTGAGCTGTTTGTGCTCACAATCCATACATAGCTTTTCACAATTCCTCATGGGTGTGCATTAACATATATTTTGAAGTTTGAAGTGAGAGTTTTCATCTTGCTTTAAACTTGTTTTGCTTGTGCTATCCTGCTTATCACATCCACTGAGCATCTTTCATCAGATTTTATACAGCTACCAAGATATTTAAAATTAGTGACTTGCTTAAGCTTTTCTCCTTCCAGATATATCACAGCTTTCTGTGTCTCGAGCAGATATATCTCTTGAATGTAAATATATAAACACGTTTGTTTCTTTTGAATATAAATAAGTTCAGTATTTAGAGTCTGTATTTAATATTTACTGTATTTCCTCTGGAAGCAAATGTGTGGGCAACATTTCAGAGCTGTGCGTTACCGGAAAGTAGGTTAAATTTCAATAACAAGATCTCTCCCAAGAAAACAGGCGAAACTTAAAATAACCTTTAATTAAGCGCGTAGTTAATTAATTACAAAAGTGCTTTAATTGATTACTGTAGTGCTCTCCAATATGGGTCCATTGACCACGTTTCACAGCTCTTAATCATTGGGAAGCTGGTCAAATGTCAATTACAAGATCTGACGCCATTCCTTTGACTTATGCTCATGTTTCATCACGTAAGAAATATAATTTCAAAATAAAATATCCTCTTCTTGATAGAAAGAATTATTGAGATCTTGATGATGGTTTCTAAAGCAATGTACTTTATTCCCGCAATCAAGTAAGTTCCACCCTTTAAGCCGAAAGCCCATTAGCTCCGCTTGTTTTTTTGACAACTGTAACATACACAAAAACGTTAAGGTTACCTTGTGACACTTGGTACAGGTTAATTAGAATCCTCAGCCTCAAAACTTAGATCCTGTAGACCGGCGCAGACCTCATTTTCATCTTCTACTAAGCTTATTTTTTGACATTTCCGATTATTACTAGAGTTTTGGAACAGGAAGTGATTTTCTACATAGGGGGACTTGCAGAATTGCTGGAGGCAAATTTGGATATTTTATTATGTGACTTAATTTACTTGTTATCCCGGTCATAATCAATGAAAACAAAAAGAACAACGTGCAATGTGATTGAGTCCCTCCATATAATGGAAACCTCATATGGCATGCGTCGAGGACCCTTTGCCCATCCTGTCATAAGTCTGGAACATTAAACACAGCAATTGCTTGGAGCCGAACTTTTTCCTTATCTCAGACCTAGGAATTAGTGTATAGCACTTGTTTCTTAAAGAAGTAAAGTTCCTCCTATGAGATTTAAAAGTCAATTCACCACAAAGGTAACAAAAGATATCTGGATGGTTTAAGCACTTTCGTAGCATTATTGGTATTTCCCATTAAAAAAGCACAATTTAAAAGCAACATCGTTGTGAACAGGATAGATGGTTTCAGTGAACTGATCGACCAAAGTACGCAAAATTTGCTGAAATTGGAGGAGCTGATATTTGAAAACGCGTATAAAGAAAAATAAATCAAGTATTGTGATGCATACATACAAAAATGTACTTAATGGAGAAAATCTGATCACAAATTTTGATTTTCCGCGTACAAATCCATAGAAATCACTAAAAGTAATAGCTGGGACAAAATGTGGGTTGACTATAGTAATAAATGTTGTGGGTACCAATTCGCCGATTTCGATAGCTTTGAATTTAGAAATATTCTTACATTCAATTACATATGGCCTTCAACGGTGAGATAGTGATCTCTTTCCGGGAGGGTTTTACGGCAGGGTAAACTAGAACTGTACGCCATATGCACATACATAAGGAATGCGTAAGTAATATTACTGGTTATATATCATTTATTCTAATAAAATGAAAAATATAACTCGCATCATTTGCAAGTTACTGATCTTGTTCCGTATCAGAACCATGTACGTTCTCCAAGAGCACCGAGAACCTCTTTTCTCGACGTTTGAACCATAATGTGCCCTAGTTATCTCGAACCTCGAGTAACCTCTGAGAGCGCCGTCACTGAGTCCGATCCCTTCCTGAATCCATCTCCCTATCTCTGCCTCTGCTCCAAGACCAGAACAACGAGCATTCCCTTGTTCCCGCAGTATTTTTCCGCGCAGCGAGGCATAGGCATTGGAGAGAGGTTGTACGGGGAGGGAGTGACGCGGCGTTGGGCCGAGAGCGGTTTAGTCGAGGAGAGGTCAAGGGTCACTAGGGGTACGGGAGAGGAGGGAGTTTGGCGCATAAAACCCACCGATCAGAGTGGACGGGATAGCATTTGGACGGACGGGAAGCTGAAGCTCGCGGTGTACATTGTTCGCTTATCTCGCTGGAAGGAAGTGTGCACGGTGAAGGGGCGAATGGTGTCGACGACCGGGCTGGCCACCTGGTTCTCCATCCTACGGACACCTCTCTATGTCCATTTAGCTCGTGGCCTCAAGAACCCCATTCCTCTCCCAGCATCTATCACCATCTTGCAGATAAAAATAGATGAATAGGTCAAGTCCCAGCGCGCCAAAGCTAAGCATGTTTTTTATTCATACGAAAAATGAATGACCCAAGTTCACCACGCTAACGACCAAGGCTATGGCAGGAAAGTTGTCCTTCAGTGCTATCCACTTAAACGGATCGGAAGTAGATAGCATATAGAAACATTTTGGTTAATTAGCAATATTGAAATAATTAAATATTCTAAACTCAATATCGGTCAGGAATTCAACATACGCATCGCATCGCAGGAGGCAATAGAGCGGAAACGGCTTCCGAAGCGAACGTGATTTCATCTTTTATAGATGGTGACTGTTCTAACATAAAAGTAATAAGGTATGACGTGTTTTTTAGATTAAAAAGTTAGTGTATTCAAAGATGTGCTTTATAGATTTGTTGTAAATGGAAAGGTAAATAGAAGACGATAAAAATAGAAATATAGCCAACGATAATGTAAAAATAAAAATCCCAAATTTCGTGATTTACATAAAATATAAAAAAAGACGTCGCACTTTAAATGCTATAGTCTTATTTTCCGTTTTATTCTCCGGTATTATTTAAGAAATATCACTATGTTCTGCATATAAATCACAAAACTGATAAACTCAATACGACGGGTAAACTATGCAATATTCTTCTGCAATATATTGTGCCACGTCGTTACGTCTAATTTATTCCTACATCCGCGGGAGAACTCCACCGAGACGAACAAACGTGGGGAGATAATGTGAAGCGCGGAAAGATGTGGGAATAAATTGAGAGTCGAATTAGTGAGATATATTACGAGAAAAATACTATATTTTACCTTTAATAGATATAGATATCTCCCACTGCATAGAATACTGTATTACAGAGAAGAAGCCAGAGGTGATGGAATTTTTCATAAGTTTAGCAAGAAGAGATAATCAGGGATCGAAGCTCGGGATTATATCCGCGCTAGATCAAGGAGGAGTGAGGAATGTCATAAAAATATAAGTGGGTATCGAGTGGAGACGGACACACAAAAGAGCTCCGGGGAATGGAAAGACGGAGGAAAGCCAGGAAGGAGTGGAGAGGATTGGAAAATTTGACGACCTTAAAAAAAACAAAAACCTTCTGCAAGGCGGGGTTCACCCATGTGATACGGCACGGCGGAGCGCATGCGCTATGCATGAGAACATGCTGGGAATCTGAGGAGAAGGGGGTACGGACTAAACTACCGTTCTCAACAGAGTGGATGCCGGAAAATTATGACCCTCCTTCTCTCGCCCTCCACGGCTAATCCGCATCTCTATGTTTCAGCCGCTGAGCTTATGGCTTTCCGAAAATCGTGAAGGGTTTGGGAGAGAGGAGTCCGCGGATAAGCGAAGTAGCGTCGAGAGACCGGTCAGGAATTCGAAATTCGCAACGTGGAGTTGGAGACAGAAGAGTGGTAAAGGCTTCTGGCACGAACGCGCTTCCATCATTTACGTAGGGTGAGTGATAAAGTACGATAGTTGATTTTTAGGTATAAAAAACTAAAGAGAAAGTTCAAATTAGAGGGAGTTCTTCAACAGACTAAAAGTCTTCCTTAAAGTATAGACATTGACTGCATTCCAATTATCCGTTTCATGGAAGCACAAATACTGCACGAACTTCGGAGCGAAATGGGTTTCTAGCAAAAAGTGTGAAATAGATGGAAATAAAATTCTTATTTTGAATAAACTGAGGATAAGCCAAGTTTTTATTAATAGGTACTAGGAAAACATAGAAATCATATCGGACGGAGAGTATGTGTAAGCTAAAAATGATGGACTGTTCCCTTTGGCTAAGAACAGCTGTCACAAAAAAGACATTCACCATAAAATGGAGATTTACTGCCTTCAAATTACTTTCTAATGTATACTTCGGCTGTTAACAGTGAAAACAACAGGTATACAGGAAAAATAAAAATTATATAATTTGACATAGATTTTCATTCTTAGAAAGATGAGCAGCATCGTTATAATTTTTCTGCAGCTTAAATTAGATGGATTCAGATAGGATGGTATCCGTCAATTATAATTTTATAACGGTGAGTAAAATTTTAGTAACTTCTAATGTCTCAAACAAAGCGTAAGTCCACATCAATGCATTAAATGAGGCGAATAAATCTCTATACTTTATGTCCCAAACTTTCACATGGTAAAATACTTGTGACAGCAGGGACATTACGTAAGCTGTCATCCATTAACGTTGCTTAGGTTAAGAAAAGAAAGGATAAAACTTCATAGGCATAGATGAAACTTGGATTATCCATGAAAATTTCGCGACATCATTTTTTTTCGCAGCGCTATGAAGCTACCAAAACGAGCTATCTTCCCATGCTATTTAGTGAGGGAAATGTTATCCGGCCTATAATTGGCGATCAAAATACATGATATAAATCGATGGGGAAAAGAGAATGCCGGAAGAATGTAAGGAGATTTATCAAATTGCATTATAATTGGCAATGAAACGAAGAAAAAATAATTATCGCGACCATGTATCAGATTTTAAGCTTTTGATGAACAATATTCTTTTTATTTTAATTAGTTTAAGGTAAATGGAAGAACCTATCGAAATAAATTGATGTTTCAATAAAAACTCACTAAAAAATGTAAGGATACTTATTTTCTCACTCAATAGTTGTTCCAACTAAAATAATTGGAAAGAACAAATAGTATACTTAATGAGAGTACTTAATACTAGTACGACATGACCGGGTCAGGCAGAACTCCCTCCTTCCGTAATGAATTTCTCTCTGCTTTCAGCTATCACTCACCTGAAATAATAACACAAAAATTAATATTAATTCATAAAACAAAAATCATTAGCATTTCTCATAAAGTAGTACAAAGAAACCATATTCAGTAGGCCTATCATGTCAAACGGAAAATATCTACGTATGTTCGTTTGCTGTGGAGGTGACCGACAGCTAAGGTCATTTGAACCGTTTGAGGACAGGTGGGATGTTTGGCATGGAAAAGATAATTTTCGGAAAAGAGTATGGGGGGAAGGAAACCCAGAGTTGGTATTCCATAAATTTTAACCAAATTGGCCAAGGGGAATTGGTTTAATGACTCACCGGAAGAGCGGAATACTAATCTTGATCTTGAATCTTGAAGAGCGGAATACTAATCTTGAACTAATCTCTCTCAAGTAAACACTCAAGTAGAGATCGGTATTTCACTAATAATATCCGCCGGTCTGAAGGTCTTCTACTGCACTATCAGATTCATTCCTCAGTTTGAGTCGGCCCCGTTTTTCCTCGTCAACCTCACTCTCGTCCTTCAGTAGGGTTTCTTCCAGCGGAGTCGGTTGTTGGTAGAATTCTTCAATGCATTACTTTCATCTATTCCCCAAGTTCATTTTCGATCAATATATTCCCGTTCGCATCGATGACGTTGTTGCTTTTAGTTTTTCTCGTTTTCCAAGGTAAGGGACTACATTAATCTTTAATACATTGATTGGCTGTAGGTTTTAAACGTGAAAACCCGAGCATCGATGCTCGATGAAGGTGAGCGAGGAACAGATGATAAAATAACCTGAGAAGATATGGAGGGGGTAGAGCTGGTGGCGGGAGATGTTTATAAGAGGCTAATGGATCCTGAAAACCTGGAAAAAAGAATGTAAAGCGAAAAAGAAGAAAGGGAATACACGGAGAGAATAAAGGAGTTGGATGTACGGATGGGCTGAATAGTGGTAGGACATGCGCCCTGCTGGGGAAATTAATCTAGAACGTGGACCTGGACGTGGAGTTTTAAATGAATGATACAGGTATCCCGTCTTCCGCATAAACCTACTTTAACCGGTTAATCACATATTATATCCACCATAATCCGTTTCTGAGAGGGAAAAACTTCATTTTATATCACAAAATTTTCTGAATAAGAAACAAGTTAGACAATATCCACCAACATAATGTACAAACACAAGTACGCTCTGGAAGGTAAATAAAAACATTTGAGTGAGATTTGAAATATATGTGCTTCCTCCTTCGACCATTTCTACTTCTTAGTTCGAAGTCACTCTATTCAATGCATATGTTTCTCTATCGCTATCGAAGGAGGAAGGCTTAAGAGATATCGAACGACCTGGTCATGCAAGGACTGTGTTCCACCACCTCATAGGCTAGCAAACTATTTACAAAAAAAATCAAATGTGCATAGAATGTATTTATATTGAAAAGAAAAATTCCAAGAGAGAGAATTTAAAGGCTCACTCTCGAGTAAAATTATAGAATAGAAACATCGATAAGAAATTGTTCGAACACAAGGTTCACCAGTTCCTTCCTCTCTTTCAATCAACATTTTCACTAACTTGAAGGGTGAAACTCTTACCGTATGGATCTAAGTAAGGTTTTTCTCAGCAAGTATTGCGTGTCCCGACGGCATTGTTATCTTTTTGGAGACTCTGCTTCGAACTTAGAAGTACTCCTCCCAATCCGACCAAGTTGCCTTGGTTTCCGTGTTTTATTTCAATATTTTTTCTCGCCTCGCCGAGATTCTAACTCAGCCTCTAAGGGTAATTCACGAAGGAGAAACACCGGGAGGGAATTGCCGGAACGGGAAGAAGTTTCTAAGGACACAAACAAAAAAGACGAGCCGTTCCATTGGACTCGGAACTACAAACTTTTTCAGATTTTTTTTTTCGTAAAATGTCTTTTGCGTAACAAGGAGGCCGAGGTGGGTCGATGGGCCGCGTGTAGGGCGGTCATGAATGGGGGTTAGCGGGAATGTACGATAGCCGGTGTGTTTGCGTGGCGACTCCTTTGTCCCTTCTACAGAGTTTTTCCCTGCAAAAACATTTCTATTTCTTTTATTTTTTGTACGAATACCCATGGGGAACGCTCTACTCTAAAGCGAGGAAACTTTTTAGAGGTAAGATGGGAAGAAAAATGGGTGGAGTCGTGGGTGGGGCAAGAAAGGAATTCACGGACGGCGAAAATGTACGGAGGGAAAACCAAAAATCTTGCACCCGCGCGACAATTAAAAGGAGCGAAAGAAAAAAATTAACACTTGAGTGCGTTGAGCGTTGGAGCATAAGGGAACGATAGAATTAAGAGAGGACAGAGTGACTGCAGAAACAAGAGCGTAGACAAGGAGGGACTCTCCATTCCAATTATCCCCTTGAGAAGCTCAGACAATGGAAGGGAGGAAGAAAGGATTGGCGAAGCACAAAACTGGGTTTGCGGATCCACCCAATGTATAACCACGTCGGGGGAAGGATCCTGGAGCTACGTGAATACCATCTCTCTCCCGGTTAATCCTCTTCCCCTCTTTTCCCCAAACCCTCTTCTCTCACCCCGTAACCCACTATACCTGACCAACCGCTTCCACTCCACTCGCCCTAACTGGTGCTGGGACCCACCGCTTCCGCAGGCGTCTATGATCTCCTAGCTCACCACCGCACTGGTTCAATGCTTCCTTTGAATCTACATCTACATACTACTCTGCAAGCCGCCTTATGGGCGTGTGGTGGGGTGTGTTAGGAATTCAGCCGTGTAAATAGGTAAGGGATAAGGTTTTGGGAGGAGAAATGGTGACGTGTGTTATGGGGTGAATTTGGAAAAGCTCAGTTTTTATTGTGATTGCTTCTTGTGCGCGGAAAGGACGAATTGTTGTACCTATCTGTTCGACAATGTATCTCTGTTATTTTATCGTTTCTGTCAGAATGTCCAAATTTTATCACGTACCAATGACTGAGTATTTACTGGACGATATGTCAAGGGGCATTAAGGTGGCGGCAATTGATTCCAATACGACAAATTAACTTCTCGAGGTCAAAATTTTACAGGCGTCCAAATATAAAGGAGCACGATAATATAATGAATACATTTTTGACGTCCCTAAGTGATGATTGAGGACATATCGCTGCTAATTTTAGCAATTCACTTTCCTATTCCAAAAATACATAACAAAAATCTCATATCACTCTAGCACCGTGGAAATGTGGCGTTTTTAAAATTATACCAATTCTGAAGGTCTTCGAAGGAAAAATTTTTCGAAATGGTCGAACAATTTGGCTTTCGCCAATGTAGCGGCACACACCCACCTGACCGCTATGACTGATGTTAGGACAGTAAAAACGTCGAGCACTATTTAAAGCCTGAATGAGTATAGGATATTGTTGAAAGACGAGCCACTCAGCACAATTTTCCTATAGATTTGCCCTGAAAAAGCATGTCGCACACAATTTATGACACGATAACTATTGTTGACGTCACCAAAACTCAAGGAATTCAGAGAGAAAGTCACATCAAACTTCTTGTCGATGTTCATGGTCGGATAACATATTACATCCATTTCTTCAAGCTAGCCCAAATGAAACTGCACACATTGATACTGAATACTTACGTGTAGGATATAGTTAAGCCAAGCGTAAGCAAAGTAATACGCGTAGGATATAGTTAAGCCAAGCCTTGGTACCCAGGATTGTCGGTAAAATTAGTAAGAATGGCGGATTATTGCTGTTATTATTTGTACATCCCTGCCACGGGTTCGGATGGATCTCTTTACTTATATTTGAGTGATTGTTGCGTGAAAACTACAATGGAAAACAGAACAAAACCTGAAATTGGATTCCTAGACCCTTGCGTGCGAGATATCGTGCGATCCCTATGACACATCATCCAATATTTAAAAACTATTACTCTAAAGATATAGAGGTGAAGACTAAAAACCTTGTCGCCCACCATATATTACGCACTAACTATTGTATCGAAGCCCAATGATTATCAAGAGAGAGTTCCATGGGAACAGGGCTTCATCGCCATGTGCACACTCATAGAAAAATAATTCTGCTGTACCTAGGTGGATCTCTTCTCCGACTGTACTGTAACTAGACTGGATGTGTTCTCAAGACTGCACTTAAATGAAAACAAACAACACAGTTTGCCATAATACACAGCATTTTTAAGGTAGAGTTATTGCAAAAGTACCCTCCCAGCACCATAATACCGCACGGCCTCAGTAAAGTTTTAACCACAGTACAATTCCTGCACTGTGATGCAGCACATTTTCAGTACAGTTTTCTCCGCTGTTTAGTCTCTACAGCACACTTTCAGGGCAAATCATCCTTAACGACCAAAACTGAGGTACAGTTAGGAGATGATGTATATTCCACCCTTTTTATTATTACCGACCACGGTTTCGACATATAATGTCATTTTCAAGATACATATTTCTTATTTCAATGTCCTTATACGTATACTCAAACCGGGGTTGGTGGAGGGAAGTGAAATAGAGGGGAAGAGGAAAGAGGGGAGGGCGTTTCTACAAAGTTATGGCTGAAACTGTAGCTTTCTACAGTTAGGAGGACTGAAACTGCACTAACTGCTGAGTTTAGAACAGTTTAAGCTGATGTATAGTACAACCACAGTAGAGTTTTATTCACTGGGTATTTACTCAGTCTCCACTTTGCTGCGAAAATGACCGACCTCGCCGTAAATATTTCGAGAGCAAATCCATCAATTATGGTTATAAAAGGATCTTTAAGGCGAATGAAACAAGGGGAACTAAAGGTGCTCGGTGAGGTTTAAACTACAGAGGCAGGATGATGAGGCAAAAGATTTGGGAGGATGTAGTAGAGTCAGGAGAGTGAGGGGCAAGAACCATGCAGGGAAATGGAATAAGGCACGGAGTTAAGGGTACGCATAGAATAAGGTTTCTTCAAATAAGGACGAAGGGGGAGATAGATATGTAGGGATGGGGGGAAGGGAGCATGCATAGAAGACAAATCAGATAGGGCAAGGGATTTTTTAGATTGGCGGTAGAAAGGGGTCGCGGTGGCAAGAAGTGACAGATGGCAGAGGTAAAAGCCCAAAACTCCTTCCGATGGCATATGCATTCATACATTAAGAAGGACACGTCGGAGATGTAGGAAATAAAATAAAGCATATTGTGGAGCCTCGAGCATAGCGAGGAAAACACACACTTTAGCCCTGGAAGTTATTTTTCAAGAATCACGGCTCTAAGTATGCGCATGTAAATTGTACGCGCCGGGTTTAACTGCATGCTCCCCTCGGCCTCTTGCCTCGTTAGGAGTCATTAAGTTCAAGTTAGAGCGGTAAAATCCTAGGATAAAGGGCGAAAATAAATCACCTAAGGGTATGTTTCTGCTCAATACAAGGAGGAGGGACCATTGTATGGGTTAACATGGCGTCTCGACTGGATAAAAGGAAGATACCCTAGGTTCTTCGACCAACGCGTGGACATGCATGCCTTCACGTTTATATGGAACTAGGAATAATTCTCGCTATTGACCTCAACAATGCGAAATTACCCGCATCTGAGTTTGGCCGTTTCCAACTTCCTCTCTCATTATAGACTTATTTCTATTCATTTATTTATCAAACTTGAAGACGACATTCATTTTTATATTTACTCAAATATATTTGCCAAATAGTATTGAATTAACGTCGCAAAATCTCTACAATTATAATCTCAGCTACTGTCATTAACATAAATGAGTTTTAATGAATTTCTCGCTGTTAACATTTTCTGATAAATAGAAATTTCTTTCTTTTTATATAAATCTGCATCAACGTCCATAAAGTGCCGCGCAAGGCACCACTAGGGTGTGTGGCACGGGTTGATTACTCACCTGGCACGCAGAATTCGTCCAGTCCAAATCAGAACCTCGTATTCCCCAGGTCGCTGGGCGGAGACTAAAGCGCAGTCAGGAGAATAATGTGCGGTCAAACCAGAAACAAGGAAAGTGCGACGCTAATACGCAGTACAATAGTTAAGATACAATTACCGATTGCCATTATCGATGCTATAAATCCATGATACCCATTCATGCAGAAAAAAATCATGCGGGATATTTCAAGCGGGGTTAGAGGTTAGTAATGATAATATGTTATTTAACATAAACATATAGTCTACTCCACCAAGGTTAAGTTGGCGCATTACTAATGCTGTGAAAGTGAGTGATACAAAACATTCTCAGTGAATAGGACCATTGCATTACAGGTATTGATAAGTCACGTGCCAAATCTTAGAAAATCATTAATGCTTTAAGGTAGTCCGAGCGATATAGTTCCTTCGTCATAATAGAGACCATATTTGAATTATACGTTTTAATTTCACCAGCTCTAATACACATGAATTAAATATTGCATCATTAATGGTGCAATAACATAGTTTTATAAGACAGAAATGGTAGGCAATTAAATGAAAATATCTAAATAAGTCCTTAACTTGACTCATTTTTTTCGCGCAGTGCGTTTGAAACTCCTTCAAAACGGAAGGTTATTTGTGATACCCAAGAACCTATTGCGGTGACAATATGAATACTTTTCAAAAATAGTGGAGAAACCATACAAACTACAAGCTGTTAGTTTTTTTACGACATCTGAGTGTTAGAAATTCCTCATTTTGTAAATAATGTCTCTCTGGAGTGCATAAACGTACCATTTCCCATGTAAAAGGGCTGATATTTTTTGGCAAATATCTCCGAAATTAATGTGGTAAGGGGTTGAATTTTTAGTCATAAGAAGGGTGAGATATTTTTATTTCAAATGAGACCAAATTAATTCATTTGTAGGTAAAATTATATTTCGCTTAAACTACCTTAAAGGATCTTCACCTTGGCCTTGAGCGTGCAGCCCCATTTTTCTCTTTAAAAGGGATAATATTATTCCTGAAGTACTCAGCATGACAACGGATACTGTTTAAAAAAATCATCGATTAGGCTTTTTTACTGTGTAGTTACATCAACAGATATACATAAATTGCATATAAATTATAGCAAAATTCCTACGTATCCTTTTGTATTGTTAAGGATTATCCTGGTGGAATCCAATGTGAAATAGTCAACAGAAGCAGAAAACAAGTAAGCGGAAAGCCAACATAGAAAATCCGTGGTGTCATTGCGTGTGGACGACATAAAAACGCAAACATACAATAGGAGAAAATTTCATTTTTTACAGCAATCATTCAAAATCCACCCACTCTCACGGTACTCGTGAGAAACTTTAAAATTTCTAATATCCTCTGTGACACGGTATTGGATATTTACATTGCCCACGATTGAATACCACTAGTCTACTTTCTAGGATATGACCTCGGTTTTCTATCTGAGAGGAAGTGTTTTCTTGAGCCATGTTCAGATCCCCCACATAAGTGGCACGTGAAGATCAATTCAAGAGCTGCTCTCAATGAACCAACGGAGCCTGCTGTAAACTTTTAGTCAATGCTTAATCCGTTCATAATTAACGTCTAAGCCTGTTAATCAAACGTCTGGTGTCCCCTTAATGCCTTCAAAAAGGCACGATCCTTAGAGGATCCCAGCATGGAGGAGGAGTGTCGAAAGCCATTTGGGTCGCAAGCGCTGTTAGCGACGTTGGCAGGCATAAGAACTCACGAGGATCCGAGATAAAGTCTTCTACATCGGTTAGGTGAGAAGACACTCATATATGCAGAAGGAAATGCATAAAAAATAACGCATTTGTAGCATGATATCGATGATTCATGATGAAGAGATATACGCAGCTTATAACATTAGAAAGAAGTTGCAAAGAAGAAATACTATTTTAAAATCGAAACTCACCAACGTGTATCGCAAAAAGCGGTATTTCTCGTGAAATAAGGATGTACAGGAAAGCTTATAAGAGACGCGAAGCCGATAGTGGGAAGATAATGGGACTCTCGCCTAGTACCATCCCGTCAAGATAAGAGTGTAGAGACGTTGGTAGTAGATAAGGGAAGTGGAAGGGTAAAGAATTAGAGCGAGGCGAGGGAAGGAGAGTAAAGGAGAAGAGAATACGAAATTGACAATTTATTTTACAGATGAAATTGGGACATCGATTGGGTCATTCAAGGAACTTAAAAAATAAAACAGGGCGGATATCACTTCAGACGGGTGAAGCTGACTTATCCTCCATCATGAAGAGAAGAGGACCCGAAATAATGAAATAGACATTTTAAGGAGAACTCTCTCAAAAGGAAGAATCCTCTAATTGCAAAATATCAGATGAATGCCACATTGGGGTAGCACGGTGCGGTGATCGTGAGACGACTCGGCAGGGGCCACTTAGGACCGGTCCGGGTCAGAGTCGTTCGACTCGATATATCCGTTGCTCTACCGATATGGGTCTTTGCAACCATTTCCACCACACGGGCGCCATATATGTGCTCACTGAGAATTTACCACCGTTTCACACCCAAGAAAAACTGCAAATATGCGCACCAGCCAACATTTTGAACTCAAATGTACTGACAAATCATCAGAAACGTTATAAATCTTACGCTATGCTGATAGAGAATACACTAAAATAAGCACATGAATAACCGACTTGTTTGACCTGTATCGAAGGAAGAATACTATCGATATTGAAAGATCTCAAGCTCGGGTAAATCGTGGATCCGTGGATTAGTGATTTTCTAGCCGTCAGATCTTCCCGATAAATCAGAGCGAGCAAAGAGAAAGACTCCAGCCACTCATAATAACTGTTGAATACCACATGCCAATATGCTGACCATTTTGAGAGCTCCACCTTCACTGTTTAAACTGGTCTTTCTGGTGACGATAGAATTATTACTCCTCCAACACGTAGGAGGCCACTCGCAATATGAAAAAGGGATGTAATAGCAAACAACGGATTAAGTCAAAAAGTAGTCATTTTTGTCATCCAGCATATCAATTAATTAAGGAATGTAAATTAGAATAAGCAACTGAGAATCTTTAAGAATGATAGAGGTAGAAGTTATTCCCCTTGGCATCGGTTGTCAATGACAAAATCAACATTATCATTTATTACTTGTCAGCAGTAATTACAAATGATAACCCAGAAATTTAGTCGGAGATGATGATACGACGGCTACAACTGAGGACATAGTATGAAATGCGGAGATGATTGCAAGCCTTTGCCTGAGCTAAGGTGTAGATGTAAAATTTCCTTTTTTTAAACCAATGATTTTAATTAGAAATGCGTCTACCCAGAAAGAACGAAAAATATGTTCAGTTAAAAAATCTTTTAATTAATTGCGAATTCCCCATTTAAGCATCTCACGGAAGTTCACGTCCTCCTCTAAAGGAATTGTTAATTAAATGCAGCGCACCATTTCAAACGCAATGGGAGGAAATAAAAAAAAATCCGAAGCCTAATGGGGCGAGCCACGGTCCATCCTTGTAAAAAAGGCCGGATGAAAATAGAGCGGCGAGGAATTCTGACCGCAGCGAGTACCGTTCTGAAACAGAAAAATCTCCCGAGATAGGAACAAAGCGAGTCTGGGATGGAAATAAAAAGAATTTTTAGGAGAAGATGGAAAAAAATGAAAGCGGCTCTAACTTTTGAAAAGAGCGAGTAGAGGAGTAGCGGAGATATGGAATTCCCTCATGCATTATTAAGGAAAGCGG
Source organism: Ceriagrion tenellum (assembly GCA_963169105.1). Taxonomy (NCBI): domain Eukaryota; kingdom Metazoa; phylum Arthropoda; class Insecta; order Odonata; family Coenagrionidae; genus Ceriagrion; species Ceriagrion tenellum. The sequence continues at coordinate 58,148,743 of OY720632.1, read as the reverse complement.
TTGGCGTCTTTTGTATGGCAAAGATAATATGGTAGGATGAGGAGACGCGCAGGAAATAAGGACTGTAGCAGCTGCAGGAAGATACGCTAAGGAGGGAGAGAGACGGGGAAAGCAATGACTTAGGAGGGATGGAATGTGAGATTTTGGTGAGGGAGGAAGGACGCTCCGAAGTCACGGAGGATGACGCTCGTGTTTCCGACGGGGATTTTCTAGCAGCTGAGAGCCTGGGAGAACTCGGGAGGAAGGGGAACGAGGGGGTTGCAAGAAGTTAGCTCAGAGGAGAAAAATGTGGATTGGCCGGGGATAAGGTTCTTCTGGAAGATATTGGGAGAGACTTGGGTTGAATGAAGGTTATTTAGGGCAATATTGGAGAGCTAGAAGGAGGCAGAGTGGAAAGGAATTGGTGCCGGAAGGAACGCACAGCCTATGCGTCTCTTTCACACTTTAAAGGGAGAATAGAAGAGTGCTTGCCGAAAAAATAGATCACAGTCACAAAAAAACCAAGGTTCGACTAGGAGATTATGAGTGTCCAATATCCAAGCATTTTAGAGTAAAGAGAACTATGAAATGGTTCTGGCTGGACTCATCGCACTGTAAGTAATTTACGTAGGAAAGATGGTGGAGTCTCACCTTTTAAAGCTTTGGAACCTAAAAAAGTTATAACTTTTGACTGCGAGGACATAATTATTTAAAAAATTACTCAGTATGGGTACAATGGGTATGCCGTTAAGCTAAAGAAAATAGATAAAAGCTAAAAATGTCACTTTTTGGATAATGAGCCGTTAAGTAAAATGAATAAGTAAACACTAATCGCTGATTTTTGGCGGGAAAACGCTGAAGGTAGACTCAGACCACTCGTATAAAAAACAGAATACAGATAAGAGGGATACTTTTAAGCTCTTACCTTAAATACAGTGCAACTCAAATCAAACCATATAGCTCTTAACGGCTCATATAACAACAGTGTGGACACTCACCAAAGAAAAATAATTTACCATGATCGGATTTTGAACCCGAATCTTCAAGCATGCGAAATACACCTATTGCGTCATTCATACTACTATATTTACTTAACACCCCGTATAGTTGAATAACTTGAAGAACAAAATTCCAATATGGCTAGAGAAAAATGCCGTCGCTTTGGCGCCTCGCGGAAGGCAGCTTAGCTGAACTCATCTGAGAGCAGCAATTTTCTTTTGCATTATTGAATCCTATTCCTCATTCCCTCGTATTAAATGTGAATCCCGGAAAAGAAAATCAATTCAGATTCGCTCATGGCATACCCGTTAGACTAGAGCAGTTGCCGCTAACAGACTTAAGCTCGGAATTGGACCCATTTCTTCCATTTTGCTCCCTTTTTTAAAAAATCCTTCTCACGAGTCTCCCCTTCCCATTGCCAGCACATAAACTGCACTGCGAAAGGAGAGCAATTAAGCCATTTTGTCCGCACTTCCTGCTCACCCAAACTTCCTCGTCGAGAACCCTCCCTCTTCGCCCTCTTGCATCCGGGCACCAAGAATCGGGCGACGCGGCGCAGGCGAGAACAAAACGAAATACGAAAGACCGTCCGTCGCTCCGCGCTTTCCCATCAAAAACGCAATAAAGAAACGCGGCGTGAGTCAGTCCACCAACTTCTCTAAGCTCATTCCACCAGTCACGTCTGAGATAATTTGTAACAAAAAGAGACGAGTAGGATTTTTCGGAGCAGGATGGCTGCAAAAACGGACGCCTTTTAAAAGGTGGAGCAGATAGTCAAGGAAAATTATCATAAAATAAGCCGAGGGCAAGTAGCATATGCATACAACCATAAGTCAAATATAAAAATCAACATTTTGTCCTATGTGTTGAGCAGTCACCACACTATTGATAATATATTTAGCAAAATAAAAAAAAATTGAGCACAGAAAATTACTCCCCCAATTCACGAATAAAATTTTTCGTCTAAAATAAACAAAAATGCTTTCAAAAAGTCGTAGTTTCTTGGTGTTATGGACGATTTTGCAGGTAGATTTTGAATTAAATTCTTTAATAATAAAAAATCAATTAAATTATTGCTGTAAAGCTGTAACTCATTGTGTTTGAGTGGATTATTCTTAAAAAGGTAATTTCACAATAAAAAAATGATGTAACTTGTATTTGAAACATTATTCTCCATAACTCAGAACTAAAATCCTGATGTTACCTACTGAAATAGAGATAACTCTTTAGGGACAAAATCCTTAGGAAAGAACATATTGGCAGACTAAGGAAGCATCTGCACCACCCCAACCATAAATTTTGTTTACAACGACGTACATTGCATCCTCCACCGCGTGCCCGCCGCTGATCACGTCAAACCCATGTTGGGAGGGTGAATAGATGCAAGGGTGTGAGAGAGAGCAGAGCGGAGAATGACACGAGCCCAGAGCCAGGAGGTTGTTACCACCACTTGGATGAAAAAAGTGGTCCACCACCGGGTTGGAATTCCCTCTTTCCCACGCGTTCCTCTCCACCATCCCTGGGACATCATTCTGGGTCGGCGCGACTCAACCGGACTGCCGGGAGCTGTTGCGACCCGGCTGAAAATTGTACGCCGAGAGGGCTACGACATTTGTAACATTTCGTCATCGCATGCAATGACAAAATCCAATCGACGCCGACTTGTAAAATCTCAACTAATTTATGCTGCATACGTTTCCTGTTAATTACTAGACTACCACGGGGAATATCGCTATGCAATGGCAACCAAGAGGTGAAATGAAATGTTTCATTGTCAAGGGGAAATACATTTTGCACAATGAATTTCAGTAAGAAGCTTTGCCGTGGTTTAGCATCTCCATGAAGGTAAATTATCCTTCTGTTTCTGAATCATTTGGAATAGGAAGTATCACGTAATAGGCTATATTGATTCAAAAACTTCTCATTACCGCACTTTTCACTTTATGGACGTTAATTCTAATGGAGTTCTTTCTTTGCTAACAGCAATATCAAAGGATATAATACGTTCTATAGTGCGGTCTATAAGCACCAAGTATGAACTTTGATGTAATGAGAATAGAAGGACTCTTTGGTGGTAAAAAAGTAGAACTATCCTATATTATAGCAAACGACTGCAGTTATGGATAAATCGGTTTAGTTACAGAAACTTAGCTACAAGAGTGGGTAAAATGGGCCAAGGTGCCATTTATAAGCTTCTGGCTGCTTCATATTTGAGTCAATACAGCTCGCTCTCACTAAAACTTTCTTGTTTTGATAAGAAGGTTAACTGAATCTGGTTTATAAAACTTGAAAGCGTCCAAATGATGAATGTATATTAAACTACAGCAAAAACCATAGGGAAAATGAAGACTTCACAAATTATAATGCTCCTCTGGTTTAAAAAGTTAAGCTACGGAAGAATTGAAACTGAGAAATGATTGATTATGAGAAATGATTGAAGAAATTGATTATGAGAAACAATGAAACTAAATGAGGAGATCTAATTCCTGAATGTCTAAGTACCAGCTTGAATATAAGATAATAAGATATTTTCGGGAATAAAAGATAATATTATGAAGTCAATCGTTTCATTGATTTCCATAAAAAATTGCCGGATATCTTATTTCCAAAGAAATAAAAAATAATTCTATATACACACAACGAAAATCGAACGTCGGGCAAAAAAATTGTAAGAAAGAGAAAAATTCACGATGGATAAAAAATAATTACGACAGAAGAGGAAGAAATTTAAAAGAGTCAATATCGTGCAACTCGAGGAAACTTTTTTCTATAAGGAAAAGGAATTTATTTTGGTTTCATACTCGTACTGAGCTGTTCCTTTCTCTCCCTCTCTCACTCTTGGCTTTGAAATGAAGAGATTTTTTCCATAATTTGAAGAAACCCGCATTTACTCTCTATGCGCTTTGCATTCTGCAGAGAGAATTAGGCGTAGCCAAATATGAACAACGTAAACATTTTGTTTCAGTTCTTTGAAACTTATCCTTGAAACTATTTATTTTACTTGACAGCAATGAATTTCAGTTTGTATTTTAGTTTGATTTTTTTTTTTTTTTACAGATTATGGATTTGTTTGTTGATTGTACGGCGGTTCCTGGGAAAGGAAAAGAGGCGATTTTTGGGAGATCTAAGATAAAAAGGAAAGTGTTGATAGAACTGCTCCCAGAAAACAGAATTTTAAGAACAAAAAATTGAATGTATCGAACAGTACTTCATCTTTTCAAATTTTCCTACGCTATAACGTACCGGAAATTTTCTCCCAAAATTCTTTTTACTCTCGACCACCAATCGCGGCGACATTCAATTTACTCTTTGTTCATCTCTCTCTCTCCACCCACGCCTCAGCTCCCTCCCCTCATTCCTACACTCCCTTCATTCTTTCAGTCCCTTCAGCTTGTCGCACTCGCCGTGGATTCCCATTCAGCGCATGCGACGCCGTACGAAGCGACACTCCGACCCGCAGAGCTTGTTTCGCACCACTGCGATTCCATACCACCCGGAAATTAAGAGCCCATGGCTCCATGGAGTGTAACAACAATGGGTTGCAGGGCACTTGCGGGGGTGTGGGATCGAGGGCCGAACATGACAGTACACGGAGAAAGGCCTAGGGTAAAGGGTCTCTAACCAGCGTCGGAAAAGTCAACGAGGCGTCCGGGAATATTTCATCGGAAGCGAAGTCGGCCACCGCATTATTTCAGGTTTTAAAAATTACTTTTGAAAGCTTAGGGTTGTAAAGGCGGCGAAGTGCAATGGTAAGCCTAGGTATATACTTGCGGGCGAAGGCAAAATGAACTATATAGTCCATAGTGAAGGAGAGAATGACTAGCTATGCTTCAGGGTTAACAGCAAGGATTAACATACAAAAACCTAGCATCAATAAGTAAGGTAATATCAACGGACTACGTTATGATGTCATTTTATTCATATTACGGCCTCTTCAAGAATGGAGATTTAATATTTCAATTTGAATGCCTCCTCAAATGGAGTTGGTGAAGGCCACATGACGACATCTGCCGGAAGCTCGTCTGACAAAGCACCCATTTTAAACTCCTAATCACCAACAATTTGGACCCACATATTCGATAAGAAACCTACATATTTATCATTATTTTTTGAAGGCATTTTAATGCACCACGAAATGGTATTATCACAATAATTGACGATATCTCATGATTTACGGAGACATTTCTCGGTTTTTGGCTCTTCTTCGTCCTTCCTCTCCTACCACCCTCCACGTCTTTCACGGTCACCCCCACCGCAATGGGTGTTCTTTCAACCTTGAAATGGATTCTCACTTGGCCCATACCAAATGAATGGTGGAGACATCGCACCATTGGACCAACGCACCCATAACTTTGCATAGCTTCTCAGCGTGCGTCTGAGTCGTGAAAAATATTTGTGCACTCAGAAGCAACTACAGAAACGCAATTCTTGCATTTTCCTCCCGCAGTGTGACTCATAATATAGTCTGGCATTAGTCATTAGGGTGATTATATGGTAATACTGGTTAAGGTACGTTGAAATGGAAGAGATTTAGAATTATCTCGAATTTCATAGGCGGAGGTCTCTATCCCCTCACACTATTTCGTTCTTCATCTTGGCATACCTCATACCTCTCTTTAACCTGCCCAATATAGCCTCTCACTTCCCTTTTACGGCTTACCCAACATCATCCCCTCTATCACGGTCTCAGAATCCTTTGGACCTCCATTGTCTTTTCCAGTCACCTTCTTCCTGATCTATTTTACAATTTACCTATTTTCACCCATAATCCTGCTAAGCGGGCTTGAAACATATGCTGCGATAATTTACAAAACAAATTAATTGCTTAGCATTCATTTTTGTCGACTTTTGGCTGCTGATATTGCATTTAAAATGAAAGCAAAAAGAAAAATATTACCTTAGCTACAGTTGATTTGGATACGCGAGGAACTACTGATAGGATGGATTCTGACGTGCCTTTGCACGTTTATCGCTTACGATGGTGGGTATGATGGCCGATGCCCTTTTACTTTGAACGGGTACTGAGGTAGAGAGGGATGGAAATGTGCGAGTCCGGCTTGAAAGATCGTTGAAGCGAGGGAGAGATTGGGTTGGAGCGCATAGGTAGATAAGCGTGGGTGACGGGGCAGCGTCCTCACGAGGGAGAGGGAGTGGTGGTCGGAAACGATTCCCGGGGCTTGATCCTGGGACTATGACCGCATCGATTCATAGGAAAGGAATTCCATGTGTGCCTCCAGAAGGCGGTGCCCCCTTGGGGATGTGTTAGACGGCTTAGTGGAGCATTCTGTGGAAGGGAAGGGAATATGCTCGAATGAAGCATATTCCGACTTCCTCTACAGTACAGACGTACCAGACCGGCAATGAGAATGGATATGCGTGCAGAACTGGCAAGCGGAATGATGTGTAGGAAGACGAGATACGAAGGGGATGTGGGGACTAACTGTATGAGAACGTTTCGGCGCTAGACGGAATGACTATTGCGGGTAACATTGCGGTGATACACACCCTGGAGGTGGCCTGTGCGATATTTCTCAGATATAGATGTAAGTGCATCTCTTGAACGAGTAGTTACGTTGAAAAGCATAGCGCATACAAAAATAATCTTAAATTCAAAAGCCGAATGAGTAGTTCCTTAGGACCTTATTGCATCGTGCCGTCGTCTGTAATGCTCAAACGATTTTGCGCGAAACAGTCGTCGAAACGTCCCCCAGCCTAAACGGCTGGCGCCGAAGTGGCCGCGCAGGAGTGACTGCGCCAAAGTGTCCGATTCTCAGATAATAAATGTCTCTTTTGTACGGGAAAATATTGATACTTGTTGAGTCCACTCTTCCTCCTAAACCGTTATCATAAGATAGAATGACATATGTGTTTAAAACAGAGGATATAAAATGCTAAGATTTTGAAAAGAACACAATCACATTTATAAAACAAGGAGCTCCGTGGCTTATCCTTTGTCTGCAGTATTATTATATGTTCAGAATGGCGTGAATTAGCTAAAATATAACTCTAAAGAGTAAATATACCTCAAAATATACCTTAAACATACCTACTCTATGAATTATTAATGATTGTGATACAATAAGTATTATACAATAATGGGCGATATAATCCCAAATAAGAGTAGAGAAATCGTTGCCGGAAAACATTTGCCACAGAATGGGAAATAAAAACTTGCAGAATCTATATACACTGAGGGTAATTTAGGTACTAAATCATGGAGCAATCAACGGAATCTATGGAAATACTCCTCTCATGCTCAAACGTTAGTTTACATATTTTGCTATGCTGATTGTTTCACTTACCAGTATGTGTTTAAAATTTCCATGAATATCAAAGATTATAGTGGGTATATATCGTTTTGTTTGCGTATACTGTTCTCAACTTATCGTTTAGCCGCCATTTCTCTAATCCAATACAAGATGCTATATATGAATTTATATTTGGACTGCTTTTAAGAACTAAAAGTTATAGGTTTTCACCCTAAGCAATGTATAAAATAGCACCAAATAATAGTCTGAAAATCTCGTGGAGAACAAATTTCCGTTACTGGTTACCACCGACCGTGATCGTTAATTTTTAAGGATGAGCGAAATAACTACGGAAATTATCTTCACCGTTACGTAAGTGCTACTAATTTTTTGTATACAATATATTACCATGGCTGCTTGTAAGCTGCAGGGTTTTCTATACCTTACGTCAAAGTATTTCAGGAATGAATGAGTACTAAAATTATTTTATTTATCTCTTGTAAGGAGCAAAGTAGACAACTTCTCTGTAATTTGGAATCCTTACGAGAAAAAGTACAGCAAAATTATTGAGAGAATTCTAAATAGGTTTTTTAAGGTTTATGTATACTCTGTACCACGTTTATCCCATCGTGGAGAATCATCAAAATCACGAGGACTTATTGGAAATGTTCAATTTTCTCAAATTATTGACCGGAGAATATTGAATGATCTCATATTTTTACATGATGTAATAAATAAAGGAGAATGTGGCACACTGCTGAATCGATTAAATTTTGGCAATTCACCAAAAAAATTTTAATAATATAATGAAATTTTATTTAATGAATGTTGATTGTGAATGCTGTAAAACTTCTCCTGTTAACAGATTGTGTATTACATATATCAAGTATTGTAATGACCTTATTATATATCAAGATAGAAACGAATTAAAAAAAAGAGGTAATTTCAAAACAGCGAAATAATGTTCTTGACGTGTAGAGTAAATAATGTTCATATGTATTTAACTATTTGATTGAATTTGACCATATATGACCAATGTTAATATTATCCGAATTTTTTGTTCCATTATTCATTGCTTGCCCTGTAATTAGAGATGTGTTGGGTAAACATTAAACAATACAAACAAACAAACTTCAAAGAGGAAAAATTCAACTCTTTGTCCAGATTTTCCATGATTATTTTCGTCATTGCTTAGTACACATTCCGTTTCTCATAATCAATCAAATGAGATAGGAGTCTTCGCTCTGCTGTGGACAGTTTTGGACGGGAGGAGTGGAGAGTTTGAGACGGAAGAAGGAATGGGAATTTAATTGAAATGACTTGTAGTCGCCGGATGAGCGAGATAAATGGGAAGGAGTGCAGGTCCACGCAAAAAAGCCAAAGAATCGACGCGGGAGATATTCAATCCAGCCTTGTATTTTTACATTTTGGTGATACGTATTTGCGAGTGTGTTCTATCAATTTAAAGACCTCTTTTACTAAGGGGTTCACTTTTCCTTTTAATTACGACTAGAATTATGCCTACTGTTGGTGACGGGTTTCCTAGGGCAGTACATTCGCTCGCGTAAATCAAGAGGATCTAACTTTTAAGCGTGAATTTTATTGGTTTTAGTCCTCGTCCAAGCAGAATTTATGAATTCTTCCATATTGATCCCATTCCATTTACTCACAGATTCTCTATCCTCATGCCCTTCTTACGTTTCACCGAATTTTTCTTTTTAAGGTGTGTTTTTTCTTGATTTTATCAAGTAATACGTATTTCGGCTTCGTCATTTTGCCGTCTAGTAAGTACCCATGTAATTTTCTTTGCCTTTCCCGAGGTAGAGGGGTAATGGTTTCGTTTTAACATATCTTCCTCATTATAGTTATCTACTGTGGCATACAAAAGCACTTCATGAGTATTGAACCTTACACAGTCGTGTGGCAATGTAGATAATTTTATAAGTGCATAAAATAAATTTATATCAGAGATTATTTTTTTAATTTCATGTGAAGAACTTTTTAGGTGAAAGCTGTGCTTAAATTCAATATTAGGAGATGATACAGATACAAGGACTTGGGAAAAAATATTCAGTGTAGTGTTTTTCGCATTTCGATGATAGCATGGAAGTTACGGAATGTGTTGTTGCCAAACTTACGTTCCGTGAGCTCAGCTGTACGTCTTGCGGGAATCCATTTTCATTTTCTTGCAAGAATACGAGTGGCCCAAGCTCGAGTATTTTTACATTGAGGGTCGTGAGGGCTGGTATCATGATGGTCTGAATTTTTTAATTATTTTATTTATCAACCACAAGATAATAACAAAAAACTAGCTTAAATATGTAATTAAATATGAAGTTTTCTAGTATTGAACAAAGAATTCATTTTATTGGAAATATTATTTTACTTTGGCGTTCAGCCAGAAGTAAATTTGCAGAATTAAAAATGTTCATAATATCTATGGCTGGAAAATATTAAAGTTTTACTGGAACTGACAGCGAGGAAACAAAGGTCTAATTTTATATATTAGCATGAAAATTTTCAAATTTTGAAGAGATAATATGCTGTTGAAGGTATCAACACTATTATAGATTATTGAGCTCTCTAACAGCGGTCAACCCCATTATTTCTTTAAGACATGAGTGTCAATTCACTTGCCGCAGTGCGTCGCTAGGAATTCTCACGTATAAGAAACAGTCCTTTTCCTTCCCTTGGGCCGCCTTCGATTTCTCGGAAAACGTGATAACTAGAAAACAGCACCGGTAAAAATGTATATTTCGGTGTACTAAGTTCTTTTTCACGGACTTCCATTTGAATTCATCTAGTTGGTACCAATACACAGCATATACTTACTGCGTTGAAGAGCCACTCACTTGATAATTTTTATTAGATTGATTTATAATTTTTTATACATTCAATGTAAACAGATTTTTTGGATATTTTGCTCAAAGACAATGCTTTAATAGGTACATATAATTTATCCTTAAAGTGTTAGCTATAAATTTTCATTTGTTGAAAAGGCTATTTGCGCATTCAACTCTTTGACTGCGCAAATAATCTGAAATATATACATATTTATATATCTGTCACCTATAAATTAGAAATATCTATATATATATCTGGTGTCACCTATGGTGTCTGGGAGTAGAATCATACTTCAAATCGCCAATGGACAATGGGAGCAGTCTGCTACGGCGATCGCTTAAAGACGATGGGAGCAGTGAAAGGGTTGATTGAATGTGAACGTAGCAAATCAGCTGCTTCTATAAGTCAGCAAAGTCTCAACTATAGTGAATAGTGCTAGTGTTAAATAGGGATTGAGGTAAAAAATTCGCAGGCTATTCCAGCAGTCCATGTGTGAATAACTGAAGAACTAAAGTGGCAAAATATTCACTTGTTAGCAAAAACGGCTGCAATTTTTTATACCCACTACACCACTCTAAAAAAATTCACATGCACCATTTGTATACGAAATATACAAATTTTGACCTTGCGAGGATTTATTGTGCACCCAAACTGATTCGGGGATTACAGGGACAAGGATATCTCCTGACATGTGGCCCAATCGAACCGGTAATAGCGTTGGCTGCAACTTGAAATATCTCTGGAACGCACGATATTAATCCCTTCGCATGTATCAAGCAACCGGGAATTGGACGAGAGACCCAAACGGAATGACAAACAAGGGGTCCGCTTTTTCGTTCCTCGGAAGGAGGGTCTGACGCTCCTCTCTGACCTCAACGACCACCGGCGAGGTTCAAACTTCCGTCAAGAGCAACACTATATCACAGGTGATTGGGCAAACACACACAGTGACACAAACACTCACGAGCACAAGCTCACTAATCGATCTCCACTTTCATCCATCACGTTTCTCCGATTCTCCAAAAGAATCGGACCATTTGAGATAGCTCATACCTAGAGCTATGAGACTCCTAAAAGCGCCCATCAGCAGGCTCAGGAACACAATAGCGCCATTTTCTCCCCTCTCAAGCTCAGTTCAAATATAGCAAATATGGCAAGGTGCCGCTGAGAAATCCAAATTGCACCGAATATAACAACAATGAAGGTACATGTTACAGCAGAGTACATTCATTGACAAAATCTATAAAACTCAAAATAAAATAGCGTTGAGGCCTATTGACAAACGTTAATCTTAACGTGGTGTATTGAGGTAATAAAAAAATTCTAAAACATTAAGCCTAATTGGAAAAATAAATATCATTTACCAATAAGAGTATGTACTAATGTGTTACTAAATTGATACGAAAGATGAAAGATTAAATGGTAATACCCAAAAAGATTTCCTTTATTCAGCACAAAAAATAGGCTAATATTTACAGATTGAGTATTGACTCTAATACTTTGGAAAGCGTGGACTAAGCAAACATATTTAGGAGTGGAGGTTGCATTTGATTCCCTTTTTTTTACACTCCACACTATTCAGATCGCATTCCGATGTGAAGTAAGAAATGAGAAATTTACATACCTCCTTGGGAAGACTTGCTGAATCGTTTTCTTAATTGATGTAGCAATACAATTCCATATGCATCCTTGCTCGATAAATTACGTTTTAGACGATAAATATAGATAAGCACCAAACTATTCTACATTGAATATTGCTGCACAAATATTCTATTAATTGCTGCCTATGATACGAAAATTTCATAACCATAAATCCGACACATATTGTGATGTACATAATTTCTTTAGAGGGGAATGCTTTCGAAGATAGTTTAAAAATAAGCTACCCTGATCATGTTTTGTTCATTATTATTTCGCTTATCTTAATTTTAATCTATTATTAACTTTTATTTATTTATGATGAATACAAATTAAACGTATTCTGATAAAACTGTGCAGTTTCTTTTATATTTCTATGTTCTATGAAGTTTTTAAAATCTGTTTTTGTTACCTCATACGGATATTTTTAACGCCAAATTAATATTTGGAAGATGGGCGTTTGGCCCGCAAGAAATATTTATTATCCTTTTTTCCTATAATGCATAATTACTAACACTAAATTTTACGCTACACCCAGGAGTTTTTGGGAGGAGAAAAGGAAGCTACTGTAGGCGCAAATGAGTTAGCCAAACGCGCAAAGAAAATTGTTACGTAAAAAATCCTGGAACATAAATGGGTGTGCTCATGTCTCTAGCCATTTATTATGATCTTAATGGGGCCCATTATTGAAGCGGTAGTTGCGAGCTTTGATGTTTGAGGAAGAAGAACTCAAGAAAGGGAAGGAAAAGGTAAGACAGGTTTTAAAATCAAGTTTGGACATTTCTCACAGGTCAGGCGATCACGACCGTCGTCGGCTGCTCAGACATATCAAATAGCCTCGTAACGGACGGTTCTTGGGATGGAATGAGAGGGGCACTCGGAAATTAGGATCAGGTCTGCCCCTGTCTTCCCACCACCTCTCCCCTCTCCATCCCCGTCTCCATCCCCATCCCGGTCGCTCCTCTCAACCCCATAATCCTCCACGCAACTCGGGCATTCCTCCCGCCTTTCACCGCGCTCGACAATTCCAGCCGCTTTGCAAACGGAAGGGCTCAGACTGTCTGCGAGAAAATGCGAGGACCGCAGGACTCCTATCAGGCACGCCCACCATAAGACCGGTGTTCCTCCATTCACCGCTCTCCTCCCAGCCTCAGCCCATAAGAGAGGCTGAGTCCTGCACCATTCCATTCGCCGTGAAGTAAGGAGGGCGTCACTAACTACTAGTTGAGCTGCAGGGGAGCATTCCTGCGTAGCTCATATCTCCACCAAAGCGTTTCCTCAGGGTTTTTTTTGAGAGGCTATTTATTTCAGAGGGAATCTTTTCACTCGAAGAAAAAGAGAATAGCAGTAGTCTATCCAACTCGAAGAACACGAATAGAATTTCAGCAGATAACTTTGGTTTAAACTTAGCCTCCATTTTCTTCCTTGATAAAGCTTTGTTTTTGAGGATAATGCAATTAAATATAAACAGACATAATACACGCACAAATCTCGTCTCTTAGGTCGGGCATCTTTAATGGCAGCATTTTTAACATTATTTTCCTGAAACTTTACCCACTTCTTTCGCAAGTGTACAACGTTTTTAATTGGTATTTTCATTGGTACTCCTCATCCTCGAACTTTCCGCTTCAAGTCATATGTACCAACAGGGCAGTCTATACCTCTACATAATAGTAACCTGCTTAGCCAGAGCTAACCTGCGCTTACTGTGCTTCTTACCTCTTCCACAACACGTATTGCATCAGAGGTAGTAGATGAATGGCAACACCTTTTTACTTCATGCGTGATGGCGATGTTTATTTTTTCTTCAACGCAAACAAGGATTTTGGTTTCCTTCTGGTAATTTGATTTTTGGGTTTTCAAAACAAAAAAATTATTATTTTTTATTGGAGATTTTTTCCAAAAGGGGGACGCGGTCGGACAACTGGAGGTTTGACTTTCATGGGGGATCGGGTCTGAGTGGCTAGAGGAGATTTTATAATGGGGACTTACGGGACGTGATCGGTTACAACAGGAAGATTGGCTTTTATGGGTGATCACCTTCGTACTGTTGCCACGGTAGGTACTCTTACTCTTTCCATTCTAGTTTCGAATACCAGCGTTGGCAGATACTTTGCAGAGGATGTACGATCCCTGCTTGAGAGGAAGTTGGAGAGTACTTTCAGAGCAGAATTCCGTCCATTGAATGGGAAGTTAACATGTGGTTTATTTGGTGCCAGTCGTTAAGAGTAGGCTAATGGCAACGTCAGGTCTTAACATTTCCTCAATTCTAAACATGAACCTTGTCTGACCTACCTCTCCTCGATGACGAAAATGCTGATGGCGCAAAGTTATTGGTCGCCTCCCTAAATAACGAAACAATCAGTAATTAATCATAAAAGTATAAGGAACACGTTATAACGTCTGTTTGAGCCCTGTCGCAAGATAGGGACTTGAGATAGGAGGGAGGTCCAGAGATGTGTCTCAGCGGTCGTCTGAAACTTGACAAGCGGTTGCCTTATGAAATCTAGCAGGCTACCTTCACAGCCCTACCACGTCTGCCACATAAATAGATGACAAAACGAAGTTCTGGAGACCGCAGGGAGAACACTTTTCACACACAACATTGGATTTTCAGGTAAGTTACGCCACGGGCGCATGATAATCCGGAGAGAGCGTCAGCCCTGAGTGGCATCAGGGCGCTGCACAATCTGAATTTATGGCACTCGCACTTTTTAATCTCATGAGAGATTTATTGCAGGGGAGCGCTAACCCTGAGTGGCTTGTACTGCCACTCCCTGATGTTTGACACTTTGGTGAAAAATTAATGTCAAGGTGCCCAAACCCTTGAGTTCTCTCCTTAAAGCACAAATCCTATCTCCGGATTTTGATTGCTCAGCCTTAGTGGCGGCGGGGTGAAGCCGTTGCTTGCCAAATTCGGGGTCGTGGGGATAAACCCTTATCGGTTACGTTTTCATTCTTGGGTAAACTGCCCTAGGGTCTCATGTTGTTCAGGCCCTGGAAATGGAAATGACAAGCAAAGAGTGGGTCGTTAATTCCTATGGTTAAATGGGTCTCCAGGAGCATTCTCAAAGAAAAGCGATTTCATATACGTATTTGACTTGCATTTTTCAATCAGTACGTTATTTTTTAAATAATATTTTTTCGATAGTTTATGCAAATGAGAATTTACATCTTGCTTCACTTACAAGTTATTAGACTTAAGACGATAATCCCTATTTCCTTTGATCTGGTTATGTCTTTAACTAAACCACTCATGTTTTTATTCTCCATTCCTGTCTGTTGTTTCCTGAAGTAATGTTATTACTTTTATCACTCACAAAGACACCAGGAAATCTCAAACGCAGTTAGATTTGAAAACGCAGCTTGGCGGAAATGATATCGGAAAACATCGAAAATGAACATTTTTTTTGATACATCAACCGAATATATCTTAGAAGATAAGCCATTTAAATATAGTTAAATTCTTCACAAGTAGGAAAACCAAGGCATGCTGGTCTCAGGAGGTAAAGATATACATGTAGGAAATGGTATAGTATGAAGCATAAGTGTGTAACAATAAAGCTTTCAAATCCAAATTTGAGGTCAACTAGGGTTTTCGAAATAGAACAAAAGCTGGAGTTCATGAAGGACACAGTATCTGGCTTTAATGGGTAGAATTTCCTCATGATAAGGGCTTTACTGTGTGGAATCTGGCTTCACTGAGTGGAATTCACTCATAATGATGGCAGAGGAAGCACTGCAATTCCAAAAAAATAATATATTTAAACAACCATAGTTTCGATGCAGTCCATCATTCCAAGGCAAGAATGCTACGCAACATCGAAATCATGAATGTTTGACTATATAGTATATTGTGGAATTGAGTTTTTTCTTAATCCTCACCATAAAACGCATAGACAGGAGATATAAGGAGAGCAGAGAGTGAGAGAATGAAGAAGCGTTGGGCAAAGATCATGCCTGGGTATTCCTGATTCTAATTCACGTAGTCCATGGCCGGCCAAAACGAATAAGAAGAAGAAATAACTCAAAGGACGACCTAGAGTCTGAAATTTACGAGCCGTAAAGCTACACGATGCCGTCAAGTCATACAGCGAAGGATCCGCGATAGAACAAGCGCATTAGCCTTTCTTTCAGCTTTTTTCATCGTGACTTGACGATGAGAAAGGCAAGACAAAGGCTAGGCTAGAAGGTTAAAGGAATATTGTCCTCAGCAGCTTCCAGGGGGAGAAAATGAAATATAACCAAAAGCAGTACTGACTCTGGCCGGCGCACAGAGGTCGGAAATCGAAAAAAGCTGGAATAAAGTAAAAAATTACTTTTTGAGGAGACGACTCATAACTTAGAACATCTATTGACAAATTATTGCCGATTATAGAATGGTTAACCCTGGTGGTGTTAGGATCTCAGCCGTTATTTAGACAAGGAGGCTCAAACATGACCAAATTTCCAAGAAAATGTCCGTTTTCCTTTCTCTTTGAAAGTCTTAAATCGCGTATGGTGGAGTAGTGGAAGTATTTTCAAGGAATAAAAAATTATCAAACGTCAACATGGATGGCTCACCCAACAACCTGTGACATGCATTTGTTTCAGATATTTATTTCGATATTTGAGGGCAATTATGTAACACTAGGCAAAATTTCACATCAAGTAGTCATTATCTTTGGTTTAAAAAATTTGTGCTCAGATAAACTTCATCTGAGTATTGAGAGAAAAAGTTTTAACAATATTTTTCAACAATTCTTGAAAAAAGGTTAGCGACGCCAAAAGTAAATTTGATTTTTCGATTGCGCGTCGCGTCCCGGCTCAGCGCGGAAATACTGACTCCGTTGAATTGTTGAAGCTGAGTGGACCTAAAATACTCGCATTCGCCATTTTCAACCTATAATTGTTGTCATTTATTACAAAAGATTCTACATTGAAGATATTACGAGGATATTGAATCTAGAGAATGAATCAGTGGATGCATTACTGTGGAAAATTAGTTTCCGGCTCCCTAAACTCGGTCCGGAATGACCTACGAGTTGAATAATCCAGCCGAAAGCACATGGGGGCCATGAGCAAAAAAGATTAATATTACCTGGTAAATGACTGGGGGAGTGTGAAACCTGGGATTTTTTCAAACCCTGCGTTGATTTTGTTCCAGATTTCTTTTTTTAGTCGCCCTCTTTTGGTGCTAGAAATTTGCAGGGCAATGAGGAAGTTCATTCAAATATTAAAACATAAATAGAATCGATTATTTACATTACATTCTGGAATAAGAAAGGTACCATAAAAACTACAATATTTTATGGTATTTCAATCAATAACTGTAGCCGTGGCTTCATAAACCTACTAGGGAGTGATAGCAAAGATTCATTGATATGTTCAAGCTAGTTTTAGGCATTCCTTGAAGACTTAGCAGTAAAGTAAGTGGAGTACTAAAGATTTATTCGTCAAAATTCGTACAATTGTTCGATTTCAAACGGCAAAGTCAGAGTAACACGACGGCTTTAAATTATTCAAAATAGTCACAGACTGCAGCCTTTTCTTACTTAACACATTAGGAATGATAAACTTGACAAAATTCTCGGACCAAATCCGAAGTCCAGAAGGTAACTCTCTCAATCATTTTCTTTTTCTCGCCGGAAAACATGATGATATAGAAATATATAAATAAGTAGAGTTAGCAGTTTGATTAATGTTTAGTAATCACAAATACTAGTAGCCACGAATTGCTAAAATAGCGAAAGAGATTTTTGAATAGATGTAATCTACCAGCTTAACAACGGTTGTCAACATTGGCCTTTGTGTGAACGCCGAAATAACTGGAGAACAATCACTCTCCTATCTTTCTCAGTTCTTATTTGTAAGTTTTAGATCTTTTCTCTTCCTCTTCCTTCGTCTCATCATCTCCTCTTTCTCGACACCTAGGCGTCCTCTACCTCTGAAACTTCGCGCTATGAGTGTTAATTCCCCGTGTCGAAAAGATTACTAGGTGTAGGAGGAAGATGCCGATTGACACTAAGGAAGGCTCGAGTTACCACGTAATTCTACGTGCGCGCAAGCCCAGTCTATAACCTAACCATCCGTCACTCAACCCCACTCACGCCCCTTTCCACGCCAGCGATCTTTCCTCGACCCGCCTTTCGCTTCCATTCTCTAACATTCTACTTTTTCCTTTCACGTCCTCTCCGTCCACAGTGCCCACACCATGACTCCGCTCCCCTACACTCGGAGGAGACCCACAATCCTCTTTAGGGCTGTCAGAAGGCGATGCCCTAACCAGCTCGCTTACCACAAATGGATTTTCCATTCCACCGCTTTCACACTAATTAACCCGATTAGAGCCATAATACTGTACTGCTGCGGTTTACGTGTGGCTGAAGCTACTCCCTTCGGTGTCTAGCGGGCTTGAATATCACTTGACCAACTTAGTGAGCTCGGAAATCGGATCAATAGAAAATACCAGTATAAATAAAGACTCAAGTTATCTGAGAGATAAAGGAACGTCTCAAAAATGGAGAAAATTAATTTTATCCCCTTGCTCAAGAAATAACGCCAAGTAGCAGAAAAATGTAGCAAAATGAGCTTTAGTGGTGAATGGAACAAATGTCTCTCTTACCCTAGATATTAAATATCCGCGCTGCATCGGAACAAAAAAATTCCAAACTTCTCAGATATACGAGATATTGTTTTGTAATTCCTAAAAATTGTAGAGTATGAGTAGCTTCGAAAACACCTCGTGAGGGATCCAAACCTAAACTTCACACCGATTCGAAATCAGAAACATCGATGCATTACAGACGATTTGCTAGCAGCAAAAGTATTTCAGATCACTGAGCATGTATCGTTTTTATCATCGCATCGCATCCGTATCGTATCGCATCCATAGGCAGCTACTTATAACGCCCGGAGAACATATAAAACGATGTATTCCTATAATATTTATTAGAGTACTAAAATAAGTTCATCTTAGATTTCTCAAATAACAGCATTAGGAGAAGACAAATCCAGTGACTTGGGGTTTCTGCCGGGATCTCACAATTCACCAAAAGGGCCCATTCAGCGGAAGAGAGGGCAGATGATAGATGGGATTAACCCTCGGGGAATAGACACTTCGACGTAAGGCTACTCATCATGAGGGACGTCCATTGACAGACGTCACTTCGGAAATAAAATGCCTTCTCTCCATTTCTCCGGTTCTGGGATCGATTTGTGGAATTGGCAGCTTCCTTCGCAGGAACTCCAAGAAGGTAAATGAGAGAGGAAGAAAGGGATTGAGACGGATCAACCCGAAACACTGAGTCAGACACCCGAGTAATTGGGGAAGCGTCTCATTTAATTATTCCGAGATGTCCTCCGTCGCTAAACTCAAACTGTGTTCGATCATCTACCGTCCAAATTACCAACCATACACTATCAAACGGTCCGGATTGACAGAACTCCACCTAAAAACCTACAGCCATACATAAATATATATTCAACACATAGTTCTACTCTAAAATTCCCATTTTTTTACCCACCACGCATAACTCTACGCCTTATTTACCAACTCTGATACGTTTATCAAATGGAATATTGAAATTTAAAACTTTGTTGACTCCCCCTTACAAAGTGAGTAAACACAGATCGCTAATTTCCAACCTTCTTCATAAAGTTACTTCCTATATAACTTAAAATGATTTATGGATCACCCGCTTCTCTCAATAACAACACTGCAAACAAGACCTCGATCAATTGAAGCTTCTGAACGCTGGCGAAATCGAGAGCGGCCGTTGAGTTAAAAACTAATGTCAAATACTGTTTCACGTTCATACACCCCCTCTCATTTCAACAGGCTAGTAGAGATAAGAGAGCTTCCATTTCAAATTTTAACGCAACAAAACCGAGCATAAGTTTCACTGCTAAGAAATATTTCGAAACTTTGTAAAAAACTTGGTATAACTCGGTACCTTAACACTTCTCCTCAAGGGTAAGTGCTCCTCCTCTTCTGCAATTTCATTGTTATGACTTCATGGCTGATTTTTCAACTGGTATGAGCAGGTATTACCAGCTGTGGATCGATGATCGATTACCAGATGTGGAATAGGGAACGGGACCTATTAATATTCTCGCGCCAGTAACGGTTCATGACAAATTTCTCACACTTAGGGAAATACCAACGCACGGATATTTTGAGTAATTATTGTAAATTTCACTGCTTCACATCGGACCTATTATTTAACAGTAGTAATTATTTTAATGAACTATACCAAGCAAAACTGTTTGATATTAAATAAATTCATGGAAAAATATTGATGTAAAGTTCATTGAAGTGTAAGAGAAAAAATCTTCGACCGTATAAAAAATCTATCCGAAGAGTACACGTTAATAAAAATTGAAAAAATTATCATAGACAAATGAAAATGAAAAAATTAATAAGAAAGGTACAATTAAAAATACAGCGGAAGCCAGAACACGAGGAGTGAGATAAAGGAAGGATACTCCAGGAAGAGAGACGAGGAAAAAGATGAAGCAAGATGGGGTTGTTGTTTGAAGGATAAGCCGACAGAGAATAGACAGGAGCCCCTTCTTCGACTATTTGACATCTAAATGAGACTCTTACGGAAGGGTTGTTAAAGACTCCCACCAAATCCTCATCTTCTTCCTCTCCCTTGCTTCTCATGTCTACCGAGAATATTTGCGAGAGGCAAGCACTACCACCAACAAGGGCCGTCTCTTCCTTCTGCTTCCTGCACCACTTCCCAGAAGTTTATCCCGCTCGATCCTCACGTGTTCCTTCAATCATTCTCCCCTGACACACAAACACCTTTCATTTTCAAATAGTTCCAATAGTAGGCCCACATCTACTCAAAAGGTCTTCCTCCATTACTATCCTATGTTTCCTTCCACCCACTTTACGGAAAGCCTCTCCCTTCTTGCGGCTCAACTCCTTCCGTCACACGCTCCAAAGGTAGAGATTGAGAGAAGGGGGAGAGAGAGATAAGGCGATAAACACACCAGCCCAAACATACACCTCAATCTTATCTCATTCTCCGGCAAAAGGCTGTGTAATCTGAATTTCACTGGAACCAACCCAGCTCCTTGCACTCCTCCAACCAACCAACCAACCTCTCTCCGAAGCTTATACCGAGAAACCCAATGTACATGCCCTCCACTCCTCCACAAATCCCTCCAAATCCGCTCCTAACCAAAACTTTTGTCCCAGGTCTAACTGCCGGCACCGCCGAAGCGAGCTCCCCCCATACGGCGGGCGGGACAGCTCTACCTTCAGGCACGGGTTGAGACTTTTTCCCCTTCATCCCTAGGGATATACATCAAGCGAGCGAGAATAAAGAACGCTCCACTTTTCATGCGACACAGGAGCCCCAGCACACGAAGAAGTTGCAGAGTATTGGCAGCGCCTTTGATTCAAGTTCCCTCCTTTCTTACGTGGGACAGCGGAGAAGAGGAGAAGACGAGGGGAGATTGGATCGAATGGGGGCCACAGCTGAGTTCTTCTTCAACCTCCTCGCGCCCTTTCTCCTTTGAAGAGGTCATTTATCTTACCCCCATCTCCCACCCATTTCGTTCTAAGAATACTTAGGGAAGGAAGGTCTTTAAGTTCTTTAAGTGATTCTTCTAAGGAAATCTTTTGACTGCCTTTCATATTATTACTCACCTAACACTCACTCACTCGCATTAAGAGAGATAAAAAATTAGAATAAAAACAATCATGTGATCCATTGAATATTAAAAAACTGGATAAGCGGAGGCCGCAGACAAGCCTGTCTGCTTAGAGGCCATTAGCCACAAGTACACAATTTTCCGTCACTCTTGATTAGGGAAATCTTCACTCTTGATTGAAAGTTTCTTGAAATAAAAGTATATCCATGAACTTTTTTTACCAACCATTATGCATAGTTTTAGGAAAGACATGTTAGAATACTTCACCCTTCAGCGATGGCAGTCAGCTTCAGACTATATTTTATAACAGTTTCCATTTTGGAGTCGCAGATTGTACGTATATTGATGTCATATACGGCGAAACTATCAAAATCTTTAGCGTCAGATAAAAACAACAATTTCAGCTAATTAATCTAGATCTAAATATTTTTTTTGTTATATCATAAACTATTGCTCTGTAGTTTTTCCCAGAGCTATAAAACTATAGGTCCAAACTATACACATTCCGTTGAGTTGTGGTATAGATGTTTTCTGTACTCCAACAAACGGTTATTGCACGAAATTGCTCTACGACTGAACAAACATTTTTCTATCGCATACTAACTTACAATCAGCCCCCACCGCGGTACCAATTGATAAAATTTCAAATATTCAACTAGCACCATCTACTGGACGGGAGGGAAGAGAAGGCAACATCGAGATGTTAAAATAAATTAACTACAAAATTCAATTTCCTGTATCGTGGAAGCGTGATTCTGAAGTAATGGTAGGACTCGGGGATTTACTTGCAAGGATGTCTGCGCGGGTCAGATAGGAATTGAAATTCATGTCAGCTCGGAAGCGAAAATGTTCCACCTCCTAACACCCGACCCGTTCATCCTCTGCCATATCCCTCCAATCTCTCTCACTCTCTCTCTCTCTCTCTCTCTACCTGCTGCGACCTATCTTAACCCCCACTCCCGGTTCCCTTCGCTCTAGGAGAGTGGGTACCTCCATTGGCGTGGCAGCCGGCCCTCAAGGCCCATAATCCCCGGATCGCTGTAGGTTGGAGGGAGGCGGGAAAGGAAAGTCCTTCGCCGTTTTCCTCCTGGTCTCTCAGACACCGTGAGCACTTCTCTCCAGACTCACGGAATTACAGGCGGAGAAAAAAACGGGGGGCATTACAACTCGCAGATCGCGTACCCGGAGCAGCACTTTAAAAAAGCGAGCCGCAATTTCCCGGCTTACAACGTTCGAATTCCATTTCTCCTCAGTCCACTTCATCATTAACTCTTCCTCTCTCAACTCTTTCTTCCATCAATCAATTCTTATTTCCAATTCCTCTTTTTCCGTTCATCCCTCCAACAAGCTCTTCCAGAATTACTACAAATGCCTTCCTATAAATACCAGATGTGGCGCCATTACAGAACCCTAGGTGGCGTGGTTCACCGAAATAAAGAAGCCCAGCTGCACCTCCATCACTGCTATCTACTCATGATCAAAAATATGAAAGTGCTTCAAGGAAAATATGGCAATCGTAAAACCTCCTATCTATATTTTCAGTTCTTAATTCAATAAACTTTCAATTCAAAATTTTTGAGTACTGGGAGGATGATCGAATAGATCGTTTGTTGATTCTTTCGTTATATTTCCTCGAAGGGATACATAAAAGAGATATAATGTAGAGGGGACACGTATTCCTTTCAAGATTCTTTTTCTCTTCTTAATCTCATTTCTTCTTTCCCTTGTTACGCGTAAAAGCCGGGGAAGTTAAGGTAAAGGGAGAGGAGAAATTCTCAAGTTATAAAAAATAAAGCATACCTATCACCCCAAAAAAGTTTGAGTGTCGCTGGTTTCGCATGACGGAACGTGAATAGCTTCCATGGCCATGGAGCATTTTCCCATTAATATTTCTCAAATTTCTTTGTCGATACTTGAAAGGCTCTGAGTGAGATTACGTGCAGTGAGCGATGGGTTTAGAGAGCAAAATCCATATTTTTAGCTGGATGAATGTTTCTCTTTGAGGGGAGGGAAAAGCTATCACAGATTCTCTATTGGATTGGCTTCACTGGCATTAGAATGTATCAGTTTGAATTTCAGAGCAAACACCTTTCTTTCAACAACTGTTGACACTTAGAAGGTTAAAAGATTCATAAAGGGTTAGCCAATTAATAAGAGGTAGAACGTTTCAATAGCTTTAAAATTATTGAATTCCTGCATTTATATAAAAAACTGAGCTCTCTCTCGCATTTGCTAATGAAAAACCACTTCGGAGACTGGCTAAAATGGAAAGAGTTGAAAAATCAGACAAGTGATAACGTAATTCTTTGAGTATATATCTTAAATTTCCATCTATAATGCACTGGTCAAAATAATTGTAGTCATCTTATTTAAGTGGATATACTGGAAAATTTATGACTCACGATAATGGTATAAATTAATTTAAAGACTAGTCGACAGAGTTCAGTCACAAAATTTTGACCGAAAGACAAAAATTATTACAATACATACAAATATCTTAAGCATTTGGGCGTCACGAATACTTACAACGTATTAAAGCTAACCGAACAGTCTTTCTCACAATAAGGCTAACCATATAATCATTTCAAAAGTATTTTACACGGATAAACATGTCATCAGTCCAGCTAAATACATGAGTCATCAGGTAATAAAAGTAGATACAATTTTAAATGCCTATTAATTATATCCTCAAGGGAAAGACACTTTTTATTACTGAGTACCGTTTGGAAAATTTTCTCCTACAAACCTTAAGATACGTTCCCAAGGCTGTGTGTTATTACGTACTAGAGAGATGTAAAAATCTTAGGAATGCGCTCTGAAAAAATAAATACCAAGGTTTCTGGCTCATCAAAGAAATACCTCTTGAACCGTTTCTAGAGGAGCCACTGGAGCCTCCCCGTAAATACTTTCCTTTTCATTAATAAAATTACTACTTGGTAGTATTTTAGTGACATGAAAGGTAGTCTAAATGTCAATAGGTATACTAATTCTCAGAATCAAATAGCAGCTTTCCTCTCTTCAATTTTAGGGAACTCCGCCTTAGGTAACTATGCTCCAAATAATGCATTTCAAAATACTCGAGTTTTATTTATGGAGGAATAAAATCTTTGATCCAATGTTCAATTTCTGTTTTCCTCTGCTTTCCGTTCTTCCTTCAAATCCATCACCAAAACTAAACATTCGAAAGTTTGTGGCCTTGGAAGTGCCTGGTCCCAGTGCGACATTTTGCGACTGTATCATTTTACAATGATTTCACAACGTCCACTGGAAGAATAGATCAACCTTTCAGTAATTGCTCCCAATTATTTCCCAGGGTCAAACTCCTCCACGCTATTTCTATTTCCAATATTTATCTCCTTGGAAATCAAACACCCCCGTTTCAAATAACCTTGCCTTAAATACCCCCAAAATATTTACCTCTCATCTTTACCTAGGGAAGAATAAACAAGGATACCCACGACCAATGTATCTATGGTATCACCATGAGCTACCCATCAGCGCTAAACCGCACCCTTCTTTCACTCATCTCATCTCCGATTATTTATTATTTTCCATGACTATCACCAATACTTTTCCTTAAATTCCAGACTGCGTATTCTTTCTGTCAGTACCCCGGTATTATTAAATGAGTAGTTTTTCGTTTCATTACACAATTTATTCGAGTCACCTAGACCGGTATAATAAGGTACTTGAAAATGTCGTTCGTGAGGAATGTGACGGCTACGACAAAAATCGTTCAATTCATCGTAACTAGTCGAGGGTACTAAAATGAAGTCTGGAATAAAACGAAGTATAATCGATTTCAATGTCACAATTCCACAAAGAAATTTCCCAATGGTCACTATATTTCTCTCCCTCTTCCTACCTCCATCAGTCCATCATTCTCTAATTTCAGAAACCCTTCTCCATAGATTTTGTCATGCAAGACCCTCTCCGGGGGCTAACACTAAGACGCCCATTGCGGTGACCGCCTCCCCTCCGCACAGCTTCCCGTCATTAAATCTTTCTTTTTCGACAGTCCGCCATTCACCCTCTGCGCAGTCCTTGCACACTTCGCCGATACACATTCCTCCCTGCCTCACCGTTTAGTTCCCCTATATCCATCCCTCTGACCACCGAGAGACGATGCGACGGCCAAGGCGTGCAGAAATGACACAAGGCCCCAATCGCATTACCCCAATCACTCCTCATTCTACAATTTCCGCGCGCAGGACATGGTCAACTTTTGCTTCGTGACTTGAAATTTTGGAGGAAGTGATTTTCCAGCAAATTCCTTTCTCTCTCCCATGGGTCGGTCGGTGTAGTCGGGCATGGATAGAAAGAGGTAGAATATCCGAATTTATGGACCAAATCGGACGGAAAAAGAGGCGGAACAATGGAAAAAGCTTAAATCTAGCATGAAAAGGCAGATAGAGACAGCCCCTGCTTCGGGAGGTCAGATGGGAGGTTGGTGAGGGTGAAAGGTAGCGAGAAAGGAAGGTTATTGCGATGGCAGGAGGCAAGGTGAATGACTTCTCGGAGAAGGAGAACTGCAGTGCAGCGGCAGCCTAGAAAAATGAGGCGAGGGAGAAAAAAAAAAGGAAGACGATGAAACGGGTGCAAGCTCTCTGCGTATCTCAATTTCAGTGCGTTTTTCTTGGGCGACTTCACGGAAGCACTTACACGGTTACCTAATGCCTTCTCTCGACGAGTGGCTTCCTCATATTTAAACCGAAGATTTGAGCTTTGACTCGGCAAAGGGAAATTCTCTTCAGATTCAGTGGCTTCCTCTCCAAGTTAGTACGCTCCATAACTGAAGGAGGGAATGGGTTAGGTAAATCTATCTGGACTGTAATGCAGCTCTTCAGAAGTTGTGCAATCATAGTTTATTTAGCACTCTTCTACAAAGTGATAAAACAGGTTCTAAATTTCTAGTTCCTGCATATGTTCTTCAACGCCCATTTAACCGATTTAATATCTATTTATGAATACCTTAATAAAGTAACTATCCCATTGAATCCTGAAACAACTTACCGATCGAGTCAGTTTTTCAAAAAAAAATATTTAAGAAAAACTGCAATCCTTCCGCTCTATCACTCGACCAAATATTTCAGTTAGAGGTGTACAGAAATGGAATGAAACGGTGCGAAATGTTAGGTCTAACACGGAAAATATCCTTTACGATATTGTATGTGCAGTATTCCGTCCGAATGTCTAAGTCTGATAGGTGTCCAACAAATATATCAAGGCATCAAATGTTTTTATCTGTAAGCCATAAAACTCGATATTTGCACTAATGATGACTTAGAAACGAGAGGATTATGACGGAATGACGGCTATGACGGCTGTGGAATAGCCTGGAAGTGGAACGTACGACTATGAATCGAGGGACACTGGTACCGCTCCGTGAGTACCAGAAACTCGTAAGAGGTACACGTAAAAGGGCTATTCTCATTGGATTACAAGCTAAAATTTTACATTCCCATCGTCCATAATGTTCATCCATCTAATCTTGCATTAAATTAGTAAATAATAAAAGATTTGATATACCTTTAACTTTCAATCCAATCGTGAATATTAAACAAAGACGAGCTTAAGTTCCTTGCGGGTAAATTAACCAGGTCAATAGTTCTCTTCAATCTCAAAGCAGTCTGCATCTACATACAACCCTGCGAGCCGCCGCATGGGCGTGTGGCAGGGGGTGTTAGGACACCAGTAGTGTAAAAACGTTAGGGAAAATTTTTTGGGAGGTGAAATGGTGACGTGTATTATGGGAGTGTATTTAGAGGAGCTTAGTTTTTATTGTGGTCACTTATTGTATGCGGAAAGTACGAGTTTTTGTATTGATCTGTTTGGCAATGTATGTCTCTTATTTCATCGCTTCTTTCAGACCTAGAGATGTAGTGAGGTGTCAGGATAATATTCTCAGTGTCGCTCTAATACGAGAAACTAACTTAATACGAGGAGATTCCGCTTGTGCCGATTAGAAGATCCAACCTTTTGGATCCAGAATCGGGCGAATGGGGTGGATAAGGTATAAGATTTATTTTTTCATCCTTAAAGCCTTCATTTTCAGTGGAACTTTGGCCTCTTCTTGAGTGTCTTGAAGAAAGCATTTCAGTAACCGTCTTCAGGCTGTCGGATGGGACGTAAAACCGTGGTCTGCTTGGCTATTTCGTTCAGAGTAGGCTGACACCGACGGCGGGTTTCTCTCCACCCTTCCTCCATCTCCAAAATATCCTTCTATTATTTACCCACCCATCAGTCTATGATAGCACAAATGACCTCCGTTGCCGTTCAAACGACCCCGTTGCCCCAACTTACCAATCAAAACCTAGCATTATTGATAACATCTAATTATCATTTGCGAATTCGGTCGTACCACTTCGGTATATGCCTTTAGTATGAGGTGAATTGAAGATGAGTAAAATTTTATGTATTTCATGGCCTAAAGCTGTTTTTACCAAGCACCGAACTGTCAGAAAGAGGGCAGCCGCCAAGAAAAAGATTCGTGGCGAGCCTCGTCCTCCATTCCTCTCGCTTATAATTCACGCCATGGAAGACGCCTCGCACTACGACTAAGTCTAGTCCATCCAATCTCTCCCTCACCCTCCCTTCCATATGCCGAACCATCCATCCAGCCACGCCCACTCCCTTTCCGGTCACGTTTCTCACGCGCCTTCCTCCCTTCTACCAGCAGAAAACTTCTCTCAGTTCTCTCCCTCGGCAGAATCGTTGCCTTTTCGCCCTTTTATCACCAACTCACTTATCCTCGTCCCTTTAGAGATTTTCACTTCGAGGCAACCGAGACTTCCTTCCCGTCCTCGTTCTTCTCCACTTTTACCGAAGACTTTTCCTCTCCCCCTTTTATTCACTCCTCCCAAACCGATTCGGCCCATTTTCTGTTTCTCCATATCCCTCTTTCCTTCCCTTTCCTCCCGCTTCAACTCACTTTCTTCTCACTTCGGCTTCCGTAACAATTTCTATCTCTCTTCACGCATCTTTACGAAATACCACTGTCATCTCATCCCACCTCCTCTCACCATCTCGGGTCTCACTAAGATGCGAATTGATATCTTCCGTTCCCTTAACAATGTGAATCAATCTCTCTTCCCAACTTTTTGATTCATCCCGTCGAAAAAAATATATGATTTATTTTCGACACTTTCCTATTCTTTTCCCTGAAGCGCAGGCTTCATCTTTTCACGCTCTCGTCCCGCTCTATCTCCCTTTCCTTTTCCTTCCGTGACCTTTCCACATTCTTCTCCCTTTCTTTCATCGCCTTATTTCCAAATCTTCCCCATATAATCGCCCCGAGTATCCAACCCTCATTCACAACCTCATTCTTTCAATCAGGGTGGAGCTATTATTCTAACGTGAACGCTGCAATAAATCATAGGGGAGATTGAACATCCTAAGCAAATACAATTCAGTGAGATGCAAAAGCGGTCGCCAAGCCATTAAGCATTAGCGCATTCACAGATCATAATGGTTGCCACCCCAAAGATAAGACCAGGAGTGGACTGTATTCTCCGCTCAGCTGACGTTTCAGCCAGAACTTAAAGACATCATTTACATCGTTTTGCTATTTTCAGTGACATTCTCCTTTAAGACTATTAACAAAAGTCCGAATATTTAGGTTAATTTTTCCTACCAATTAACAATTTTATGAGAACTATATTTACAGTATTTCACAATCACTGTTATGTTTCTTCTCATTCTCTTCAACTAACTTCCTTTTTTTTAATTAACCCTTCAATCCGTTCTTTTCCATTTTACCACGGGAAAAGTATGCGGATATTTCAAATATCCTCTTTGCCGCAAGTGCTAAAGACAGGTTTTTCACTAGTATGATTCATAGCAATTGTGGAGGTGAGGTGAAATATGTGTCGAGGTGAAATAACTTTCTGTTTCGAAAAATTAATCAAAGGATTACCGGCAATTTTTCGCTAAAATCAGAATTTGACATGTATTCTCTGTATTTCTCTTAAGGTGAAACCCAGAGAATTATACAAGTTATTCTATTCTATTCTAATTCTTTCGAATAAAATTGCTCCTTTGGCGGGGATATCCTAATCTAATATTATTTTGCCAAAAATCCTTTTCTAAGGGTTTCAATTGCACCATGCGTAAATGCGCAGGGATTGTTACGGAGAAAATGGTACTAGGAGAAAATACTCTTAGTTACTTGAAAATTAAAATTTTAAGAATGTATGTACCGCTAAATCTTTCCTTGTATCAACTTTCTTCGATATATGCCGAGATATTTAGCAGCTTTGAATTACAAGGTGTGTGAGGGAGACTCTTCCGTCATTCAGCATGAGCTCTGCATTTTAAGTAGTTAGAGTTAATATAATTTTTACACATAAAATTGATTGAATTTGGCCTCATTACGTATGAAGACAATATTGAATGATACTAGTGGTACCAAGACATCACCCATTTTGTGATTATATAACTTTCCGTGATAAGTATCGGCAAAAAAAAAGGAAATCGATCCTCCCGATAAGGTACGGATGTGAGCTCATGAAGGGATGAACTCCTGAGGGACAATATTAAAGCGATTTTCCGCATTAGATTAAAAAGCTTAGTCATTTTTACATATGCAAAACTGTGTGTTAAAATTTTTTTTAAAAGTTTTATTTTATAAAATTAAAAAAAAAAACCTCCGGTAAAGAAGACGATTTCAGTCAAATACGTGAAAAAATTTGGTCAAGCTATATGTGTAGACTAAATTATGTGTAGGTTCTTAGCCATTCACAAGGAGGTTCAGCCATAAAAATAATTTTTGTGACATAATTATAACTGCATTTTTTATGTAAATGTCACAATAATATACATGGTAAAAGTAATATTCGTACATTTTCTCCATAATTAGAGAAAAATCTCGCCCAATCTAACAGTAAATTAGAGAATCATTAAATTAGGGAATTATAATAACAATAGTCCACACGATGATGTCCCCTCCATTAAGTGTACATAAGACTAGAGAAGTGAGCAAGAGAGCAAGACAAAGCAATTCTAGGGAATTAAATGAAGGAGATGATATCTCAAGATAACTCACTAATCAGAATTCAATTTCTCAACATAAGCCCGGCTACTAAACCTTTTTCCATCATTGTACTTTTCTAATCTCTATTACGAATAGCTCTTACTTCTCGCACCGAAGTCTTTATCTACGTTTTCTAAAGTTTCTTCATCAAGATTTCCAGTCCTCCCTTACATAGTAACTCATATCACTCCATGACCGATTTCAATTATCAACTCTGTACCCTCGGTCTCCTTTCTAACTCACCTTAGCTCCTTTTCCACAGTCCAATCTTCGTTTTTTTTGCCTTTCTAATTTTTCCATCCGCCGGCCTTCGTAACCCTTCATTTCCCCTTCATCCAGTTTCCATCGTTTTCTGTAAAATCTCTCCGCCCTCTTTCCCCTCCCGCCGAGGTCCAACCTTTCCCCGTCTCCTCTCGTAATTTCCATCTGTGAGTTTTCCAACTAGGGTTTCATATCGCCTGCTATCTCCCTCTTCACGCCCCAGCAAATTACTTATTCCTCCAAAAAAGTCATCCCAGCCACCCGTTACCACCTCCAGGCTTGCCCTAGTTTCAGCATCGCAATGAGGGAGGGAGGAGGGAGAGTTAGATTAGGACGGCCTGCGAGAGAGAAGGCCGGGGAATTTTAGCTCGCATTAATAATTTTCTCTCAAGGGTCGACCGGCTCTATGAGACTCTCTTGAGAATCTCGAATGTCAAACACTCGTTAGAAATAGTTGGCGTAAGAAATCCCTTTGAAACTGCCAGAGCTTAGAAACCCATGAGGGACGATTATTAATACTGGATTAGGTTTAACTCTCCCTTCTATATCCATGCCGTTCACAAACTCTCGATAATATTACCTTCCTTTTACGCATGACTGCATTCAATCCTTCGAATGATATCTTCAAAATAAATATGAGCGTGACATTTAATATTCCACATAAGACTCCTGGGAGTAAATAACACAAATATGACTAGCAAGGGAGGGATATTTAATATCATTTCTCTGCTCGATCATAAATGTCATTTTTGATTAATTTGGGAACAGACGCCTTCACAAAGAACCTTGTGATACTCAGTTGTGCGTAGCAGGGGTAGAAACAGCTTGTACAAGCAGAATAAATAAAAGAGTAACCCCTTTTCCTAAGAAAGTTACAAAGTAGTAACTTAACACAGAAAAACTAAATAAAAAAAATGCCACCAAATATCTAGAAATGATATTCTATAAGATACCGCTTCATATTAAGTAGCAAATAATTTTAAAACATCCATTTATTCTCCAATTATTTTGGTATTTAACTGATTTCTATGACAGGTATGGTCCAAAAACGTTTACAAAATTTCCCTTTCATTACAATATAGAAGGGAAATAAAAAAATAATCCTTAGAACTCCTCGTAAGGTGAGGATGTAATCTATAACTGGGTACTTGACAGGCTGCATGATTTATTAGGAACCACCCGATGAAGCAGTTTGTCATATGTCTTTTGGTAAATTAGCGGTTCTTGTCCTCGAAGGTGACTTTGCACGTATTTATATTATCTACCGGAATAAAAATTGACATCCTTACTAATGTATAAAAATCTAATAGTGTCTGTGTTTCTCAACCACAAAATAGCAGCTGAACTTATTGAGCCGAATTTGGCAGGCTGATACCTACTGTCTTTGGTTCTACTATAGGCCTTTTTCTATGTTTCATGGCCTGAAGGAGCTCAGAACGAGCCCTTAGTGTTTAATCATATAAGAAAAGCATAGCATTTTTGCAGATGTTTCGCTTTTTGCTTATTTCAAGTATTTATACGCAAGATGTACGGTTGAAGCTTTCAAAATCCTACTGTTAATTAAGATATTTCTTTTTTTAAGTCTGAAAAATTTCAGTGAATGAGCTCAAGAACCAAAACGGGCAATGTCCATTCAGTAAGAGAAATTATAAATGGGAAGTAAGATTCTCTTTTGTGTAGATAGAACTACTATAATATTTCTTTTTCGTATCCCTCCCAGTGATAATTAACGGGCGTTTCTGCTAGTAATTAATAATATTCATGCACAAAACTTGGGCCAGAATTATAAATAAAATCGGAAATGTTAAGGAAACAAGAATTAATAAATGTTCATACCGAAAAATCCTACTTTGCCTCATAAACGAAAAGAGTGAAAGAACACCTACTACATTGATTTTCAAGGTGCTGTTTTCTCTATTCCTTTTCTGACTATTCTAGTTCTACTTCCGTCTTAGCACTCGTTACAAGCAAGTTCTACCACTGAAAAATCTATTCTATCCGTGGTGAGTAGTATCTTAGAATTTAGAACATTTTTAGGTCTATTCTTATGGATTGGCAACACGTTCTTCACTATCATTTTTGCGTTCATACACCTCTCTGTTATTATGGCTCAGTCACGGGAAAGCGGTCAAAATTGACAAGAAAAATCGCACTTAGTATCTGTATTCCGAGGGAAAACAGCTAACACTGTTATAAAACCTAGGTAAGAGTATGAAACGTAGAACATTTTGGCATCATTTTTCTTTATAAAAAACTGCAGTCAATAATTATTTGTTTTAGATTATTCCTACCTCATTTGATCACTCTGAGCTTGTATTAGTTCAATCTCCCAAATAGCTATTCGGATTTCTAGAAGTAACACATTTGCTATTTCCGCATGGTTAGAAACACTACGAGTCATCGAAAGTTCATTGAGTTGCAAAGTGGAACCTTTTAAGAAGGTTTGCGTCAGAAGAAGATTTTATAGTAATATATTCAGCATATTGTGTTTCCTCTTAGTGCAATGTAAATGAACTGCGCTAGCTCTACCAAAGATAGGTTAAACAATTCTTTTTTCAATGACCACATTATCATTCGGCAAGAGATTTTGGGAAGAAACTGGATAAGATATATTGGTATATTTGATATAAATTCTACGAATAAGCTCTCCAACCACATTAATTAATTTACTTTACAGTAAGTGAATATGTGGCTCCTCTTTTTGAAAATTGTTTGTAATATACTTTAATTAAAGTTTGTGCACTGGATATCGGAATTTCATTTCTGCTCTCCAAGAATTTTCTTTCTTAGGGCGACACAACACTCTGCAAGTTTTTATTTTTAGCGATACTCTTGGCTGAACCAGTGACTTCTTTAGGAAATAATTTTCCATTGCATCCCACTGCGCCAGAGCACGCCACGTTGAAGGGTCAACCAACCAGTTGAGACACGTTCCATGAACAAATGCTCCAAAAAATTAACATTCTCTAAACTTGTTGGTACTGTTGACACCTTACTGGCTATCTAGCGAAAACATTATAAACATTATGCAGAGCAAATGTAACTTTAAATGCATTACTTTCCGAGAAGTATTGTGTAGAGAGTGAATAAAACATGTACCAGGTACACTGTACCTACATCTAAGAGTGGTTTCCTAATACGCAATTTGGCAGCATTATTCATCAGCATTAATATGGCAGCATTATTCATCAGCATTAACACGGTTTTGTTCACATTGGGTCCATTCTGAGCCATCAAATGAAGGGTTGAGCATAACTAAGTTACGGCGTGTTTGCCGAGCATTTTTTGTGGCACTCTCCAGTCTTCAACTGGGATCTTTTCCAGTGGCATAGCTGCTGAAAAATGTGTCTTAATGCAGGGACACAATCCGAATGATTTACGACCAATAACACACTCCAAAATTTAGTTCTTTTTTTGCCACCAAATTTTTGGTCTCATCATACCTTAGCAGGTTTAGTGAACCTTTTATGTCCTTTTTCTGAATGACCTTAAAGAGAAGAGCCAGTGAATCTGTTGCCAAAATTGCGGCAAACAAAGCTTTATTTCAAACAGGACAGCTTTGCGGTTTTCTATAAGTTTTTTCGCTCCGATGGTTGCTAAGTAGTTTGGACTCCTAACTCACAGAAAATATCTTATAGCGATTTCTCCAACATATCTCGTAACCCGTGGGTCATTGACAAGTTCTCTTGTTACTTAGGTATTACATCCGTTTTGGTCTCATGCGATTTCGGCTACAGGCATTAAATTATCTCAATGATAGGACCATTAAATTTGTTTTTGACAAAAAGAAGAGTGGAAATCAGCAGCTAAAAAGTAACAAAAAGTGACCTTATCGAAGAAAAAGTAACATTTTAGGTACCGAGAGTACAAATTAGTAACCAAATTTTAAACAATAACCTGATCATTTTGAAAGAAATTCCGTTACTTTTGGTAACAGAGGACAAAATTTACAGCTGAAATTATATTTCAATTTCAATAAATAATTTTGGTCTCCATATTTTACGGGGATGAAGAAAAATTGTTCATTCGTCTTATGGAAAGATAAAATTATTTTTCCAAGAAGTTAAATGAAGTTTTTGGTCAGTCTAGTGCAAGTTTAGAGCTAGAGATTTTCATACAACGGAACTGAGCTGAGCTCGAAGTAAATAGTTTGAAAAATATAATTTCCAACTACACAAAGCTATGCTCTCCACTCTCCTGGGTCTTCATCGTGTATTTCGGCTTGAGTTTACAAAGCTATTTTGCGAATTGTACTGCCCCTTTTTCTTAGAGCAAAGATAAAACTCAATGATAAGAGGCCATTTGCTCCGATGAGGCCAGTTGGGAGGAACAGATGAGAGTAACAGAGGAGGAAAGAGGGGAAGAGGATAGGTACCGTTGAATTAGCATGAAGGCGACTCATTAATACGCAGGAGTCGTGCTAGTATCTTCGTCTTCCCATTACCACTTGCAGGGCTGCCCCTGCTTATCCCACGGATCTTCACGAGCGAACACGTTATCCGTTCCACAACACCATCGTTTGACGCACCGAGCCGATTATTCATCGACCAACACCCAGAGGGGACTGGCGCGGAGGTAAAGGCCGTTGGAACGAGGAGAGAACAAAAGAAAACGGGGAGAGGGATAAGGAGGATTTTGAGACACACATACGACATGCGATATGATTAATGAGGGAGTAAATTTTAAGCGTAAAATGAAAAGAAATAAGGACGGAATGTCATGGGTGTGCAAATGTAAATGCAGACGAATAAAGGAGTGAGAAAAGGATGATGAAGACGTATTTTCCTTTTTGAAATTCATAGAAAATAAGACTTTGACAACTATATTGAGTTGGCTGAGATATTTCAATGCAAAATGAAAATAAGAGAGCAATTCAAGCGTCACGCATGAAAATAAAACAAGTTTCCAGTGATATCTCCACTTTGAGGCCAAGTGTGCATAAAATGGTAAACGCCTTAAATGGACACCGATTATTTGGCCAAAATTGTCCTAATCCACGGTATCGTCTTTTTTCTTGCCACCAAAGCTCGACTAAAGAAAACTTGACAACTCCAAATTTGGCCTTTGAGTGAAAATAACGTGCACATTCTGCTTCTCAGTGGAATAAAGACCACCGAATTTTTTAAACTAGATAATTTTAATTGGTTTATTTATAGGGCTAATATTTGGATTTTTGCGAGTTTATCGTAGAATCTACATGCCACTGTCATGCAAAATAGAACCCAGTCAATATTCCGAGGAAGTGCGAACTGCGATCGATATCTACTACCATCGTGAAAGTAAGTGCCCTACTATTGTGAAAGTAAGTACTTAAACATCGATATATCACTTAAAGGTAATAGTGCCAAAATGAAACGCAACACTGCGCTGCAATTGCCATCTATTTCCGGCTAAACCTAATTTCTAATGGAGTGATTAATGCACAACCGATTGCAAAAATTCGATTACAGGTTAAGGGGCTTACGCTCAAATAATCACGCAAACCTATTACTGACAGGAGAGTATCACACGAGCGCTAAGGTGGAGGAATTGTCGGTTCCATCATAGCATTTTAGGGATAGTCATCAGCCTTGGCGCGCCTCTCCTATATAACCTAGTCCTTCCATTTCTACACCCCGAATCATCCAAGGAGCGCTGAAAAAAAGACGTCGTGTCCACATCCTCCTCCACCTGCGCCTTTTCTATCCTATCATGCTCTTCCCACTGGCAACCAATGGACGCATTTTCAACGCTTCTGCCTCGCAGTGTCTGCCAAACAAACACCGGTGTCGACTTGCTAAGAACTCTCTCTTTCCTCAGTTCGATGTCTCCCTTTTATTTTTTCGAAACCACAATTCTTGCCTTCCGTTTAATTGTGCCTCGGAAAATTGTGTCCGAGTGTCGTGTGTCGTATCGTGTCCGTGCGTTTCATTGCAAACAATTGTCGACGTCTCACTTGTGATTAATGACCATACGGCTCGAATCCCATGTCCCACTTCATTTGTTGCTTCTCCTCACACGTATTTTCCCACCTTTCCCACGAGGACATAGCACCAAGCCTACCACTGTAGGTACTATTTCCTTCTTCATCCCCTGTCACCTGCCTCCGACCGTAGAGTGAGCAGACGATTTAACTTCTGGTTCTCACCTTTCTACCTACAGCCACCAACTAATTGCCTTCGAGGGGTTCTGCGGCTATGAGCTCCGCATTATTCCATGGAATCTAATGCGTTATAGAAAAATCGCACAGCAGCCGCATCTAAATATTCTCCCTATATTGTTTTTGTGAAAGTTCCTCGTGTAGACCTGAACAGCAACAAGAGAGAGCAAGAAAATAATGGAGTGAAAATAAAATAAAAGGGGAATAAAGGACGATAACACGACAGAGGTAGGCATAGGGGACCAAGCTATTGCACAAAAAATGACACAAGGCACACACGCTAAGCCAGCGACGTAAACCACCGATCGCTCTGGTGAAAGTCTATAATTATCGTGTACTTTTGACGTCTCAATGAGTGAAGAGTCGAAACGAGACGGCAGTTAATGGTAAGTCAATCAAATTCTCGAAGTGCTTATGTTGGTATCAATTAGAAAAGACTTCTGAGTGACCCATCTCACTCTAAAACCTCACTTCCACGGTTCCATACATTTTGAAAGTTCCATATCCCATGTCCCAAAGTCGTCCCCGACGCAACGCTAGGTAATTTTGCGAAAGCTGTACTCCACTTCCATTCTTACGGGCCACTACTGGACCAAGCTATTCTTAGCACCCGCCAACCGACCACTATACCAACCGTTTTCCCTTATATCATTCTCTCGATACCATTGAGCTTCCTTGATGGATAGGGGAATTCTATATTAGATTTAGAAAATAGTATTGCTCATCGCAACATGACTCAAGGAACATTGGATATTGAATGTTTCACTGTCGCATACATTTTAGAAAGGCAAATAGAACAGTAATTCACACCTAATATAGCTATTCAAAACTTCTGATTGAAATCCGGGAAAGGCAGGGTTGATGGCTGAGGGGTGTTATAAAGGGCGATGGGTTGCTCAAGAGTGTCATAGAGGGACGGGTGTTGAGTAAGCGGGGAAGGGGAAGAAAAAGAATAGGTTTCATGGACGGGATGAAGAAGGGTAGATCGTATGCCGAGGCGAAAAAGGATATACTGAAGGGGGATGACCCCCGGAATGGGTAGAGGACCGGGAGGAGATTCTCTGACATTCGGCAAAACCTACCTAAACCGGTAGAATACTTTAATGAATAATAGCTATTTAATTATTCTTTTCTAAAATCCTTCCTTGTTAGTGGGGGGTATATTAATTCTCATTCCTTAGAAAAATGTGAAAAATACCTTCTGTCTCGGTATTCCACAAGAAGAGAGAATTATTGAAGAGGAAAATGAGGGGGAGGAAACGGAAAGTATGTGATAAAGTTGTTAGTATTAAGAGGAACAAATAATTAGATGCTGCTACGGATTCCACCGTGCTCTGATAATAGAAGCCGCATTTTTGGGCATTTCACCACGTTGTTGTTTTTTGATGACAACAGTCTTACAGAGGAAGAGACTATTAGAATCAACGGACGAATCACAACAAAAGAAGAAAATTGGCGCCAAGAAGGGAAAGGTCGCAAGAAGGAGCAGAAAACAGGCCTATCTAAATCCATCTACTCACCGGTACTTCGACCTGAAGACGCCTGCTGGAATGCAGGTGAAACTGTTGTCGTCAAAAATCAAAAACGTGGTGAAATACCCAAAAATCACAAATTATTTGTGTTAAATTTCCTACGGCTTCCTTTTCCTCTTCAAAAAATCTTTTTAAATTTTCTTGCAAGTGACTAAAAGGGTGCTAAATGCAGAGGAGAAAGGTGTAAAAAGAGAGAGAGAAAGCTATTGAGAGGTGAATGGGTGAATCACAAATACGTAGGTAGGAGGAGGGTGTAGCATCGTCGGGGGAGGAAAGAGACAGTAAGGTGGGTAGGCGTGAAGGGGAGGGACACCCGCGGTGGGATTGTTGCGGCAAGGCTTCACAGTCCACCCACTTTTATTGCGCTCTTTTGAGACCACATTTATATCCTTCCCACACGGCATTTCAGCCTTTCCACATCCTCCATGCGCTATTTCCAAGTCACAACTATTCCAATAGCTCCTCCCTTACTCCCTTTGGTGCAGCAGCAATTTACGGTTGTTAAGAAAAAAGAAGAGTTCTGCTTATTGCTAGAGTTATTTATTGCGAGAAGACACCGGAGCATTATGCTCATGAATATTTGCACATAAATAAAAAATGAGGATATAAATGAAGTAAATAGCAATTTTAAAACGCCGGTAACTGATCGATTGGTACAAATGTGTATTTCAAAGAGTCGCTCAAAGTGTGAAACTCCTGTGGTTATTTTTTCGCGAGGGGATGCAAAAAAGGAGCTGCTTAAACTTACAAGTCCACTCTTCATTTTTCTGAAGACTACTGTCCTCAAGGCATTCTCTTCCTGTTTTTACTCCCTTCATCCTCCCTCTACCAGCAACACCATTCTGATTTCCTTTAACTACTGCTAAAACGTAATTTGATGGTTAAGTCGTACAATCTTATTTACATAGTTGAATCTCATCAACTAATATAGCTTAATTTTGTTATCTGGTGCACATATCACTCACTTTCACCTCTTAATTACACACTGCAAAAAACTTAAAAAAATCTCCCTCTTGCAAAGGAACAGATTATGGTTGAATGTTTTAGTACAGTCGAATAAAATATACGAATTATTCTAATAAAATTCGCTGTACTACTAAGTGTTAACTGAAATTTTTTCCCGGCGGAAGAATTTTTAAATGTTACCTCTCCGAAGAATTTCAGTCATTCCGTTGGAGAAAATTCATGGGGAAACACAGTCGGGAAGTGAAATTTACCTGCAAAAGAAGAAAAATTTTGTTAGAAGGCAATAATTTATGCTTAGCCGTTGGAATCTACGAGTAAATATATTTAAAACTATATCAGTGTATGACATTTTTATAAAGGTTAAGGCAAATAGTAGATAAACTTCTGATAAATACAAAGGAAAACAACGAAAAAAAGATTTGTAACTATCATTTTATTGTTACTTACAATTAGATTTTTCTTCATAATTAAGTTAACTGAATGATAAGGATCGAATAAAAAAATAAATACAGGAAAGTTGCATTTGTCAACAGCAGTAGTTTCTTCTAGTTGATATGTATTTCAAATAGAGAAGAAAAATGTGGAAAAATCTCCTAGTAGTTGAATGAAAGTTGTCATAATTGCATTTCACTATGTAACACTATACTTTCCAGGTACAACTGACCATCTATGAGCGGCAAATCCAAAGAATTTTTGCTTATAAGCCTCTTAGTTAAGGCGTTGATTGAAAACTGAGAATTAGAGGATATTCCGTTAATCAAAATCTCAACTATGTAAAACAATTCTTCGTCACAGACGCTGAGAAAAATATGTGACGTCAACTTCCACCGACGTTATTTTCCCGAAAGTGATTCAGATGCATTTTGATTTACCTTCAGACAGTCCAAAGTCTTCTCGATATTCTTTTATTCTAATATCAAGACTAAGCATTATCGCTTACGTTAAAATTAAAGCTGCTCGAGATGAGACATCAAAGATCATAATTCAAAATAAATTTACTTCTAAAGATTTTCAATCGCATATTCCAATCCAGTAAAAATTAAAGCACAACCGTCGATTACCTGCTTTTCTTATACTTGACGCAGCATATAAATTACGAGACGGCAATTAATGTAGCAACTCGTAGTTTCAAATGCATGAATTATCCTCATTCGGTCTCTTCGAACTTTCCTCAGTTTAAAATTACTTTGGTCTCTATAGCTCCTTCATTTTCATTCAACGGTCTTGGATAATAAAATGCGCCAAATGTCTCACTCACTGTTAGAAGTCCTGGAAATGAGAAGCGTTGGTCGTCTTATTATCCAATCTATCAGGAATTACCCAAACAAACTGCCCCTTTCTTATGACACCTCTCGTGTATTAAGATATCTGGAACTGTCTACTCTCTCATCTTTCTAAATACATCTTAATAAATAATCTGGAACTAACCGCCATAATGTTGATCACGTAACTTCCATAAAAATCGACCGACAACACCAAAAGCATAAATACGCGATATATGAATAATTATACTGCGTTATCATAATTGCATTTCACTGCGTAACATTATCCTTTCCAGGAATAACTGACCACCTATGAGCAGCGAATCCAAAGATATTTTTCTTGGGAGTCTGGAGACTGATTGGCAGCACAAAAACTAGGTTTTAGAAAAGGAGCGGATGGTGTAAGATTGCACGCTAGGCTTAGGCTGCTTGATAAATTCAGAACTGATATTTTTCAGAGTTCACAGAGAATATTATCATGACGCCTCACTGCATTTCGAGGTCTGACAGATGCGATAAAATAAGAGAGATACTCTGCCGGACAGATAGGTACAAAAACTCGTTCTTTCCGAGCACAATAAGCGACCACAAAAAAAAATCTGAGCTCCTCCAAATGCACTCTCATAGGACATGTCACCATTTCACCTCCAAAACTTTTACATTTTTTTGCGGCTGGTGACCTACCACCCCGTGCCACAAGCCGAAGCGGCGGCTCGCGGGGTAGCATGTAGATGTAGATAATAGTTATCTATGCCAATACATGAAATTGTTTGGTCTCAGTCTTTCTGTGCAATTTGATCCCAAGCGTGTCAAAGTGATCCCATAAAAATTCACTAATAGATCATTTTTCCACTCGCACACTCAATTTATTTTTCAATTAACGTTCATTGGAATTAATTATCAAGCAATTTACATTATTAGTTATTATATTTACTGTTTCCAAACTGAATTAGCTTCTGTATTAGAGCTTAAGCACTTCGTAAGGGAAGTTTTTGCTTAGTAAAAAAATTAAGATTATAATTGGGAAAATTGCTTCTCTTCTTTAAAGAGAAAATGTTTTCCCCAAACTACCAAATATTTCAGTCTTATCCCTCTCGTTAAGAATCAATGAGCATTTCTGCTAGTTAGTAAATATCTGAGATGGGGAAGAGAACTAAACCCTTTCCGCAAATAGAAAACAAAATTTTGCGAACGGTCCCTGGTAACTGAGTGAATCGAGGAGGGGTTGCAAGAGTTTTGGCTTCCAGTTAGAGCGGGAAAAGGGACAACTTGAGGTCGCATGGACAAGGGGAGCGGACAAAAAAATGGGGAAAAGGTGAGGAAAGGAAGAGAAAGGGCAGATGAGAGGCAAGCGCTTGTCCCTGAGGCGCCGCTATCAGGTCCGTTGTAGACGATCGACGGAGGAAGGGAAACAAGAGAGTCCTGGCCCGACTATGCCAATGGACGTCGTAAAGCGCTCCCTTCCACTTTCTCCCGGTCCCTCCACTATGCCATGGAAACTCTCTCTACAGTCACCACCTTCAACTAACTCCCCAGTTGCAAATTAACCGTTCTATCCCCCCCCTCTCTTCCCCGGCCCCATTCGCGCACACCTATTACTTCCGCCACCGCCTCGATTCAACCTCCTTTCACCCGCTTTCCACTTCCCAGGGATCCTCTAATTTGCTTATCCTCTCATCACACCTCCGTCCCTGAGTTTCGCCTCTAAGCCGCTCAAACACCTCTCCCATTCCAATTATTCCCTCCTTTCTCTCTTTATTGTCGCCTCGTCCATTCTCCTCTATACTTCCGCCCTCTCTACTCCCGAATCGCACCACACACTATCGAGCACCCTCATTTCCTTTCACCCTCTCAACCACTTCTTCCTCATCCTAGTTTACTTTTACTACTAAAGGTAATATTTTGAGCGTGATGCCACTTATCATGAAACAAAATATATCTGACCTTTTTCTTAAAGAAAAATGAGTCATCTTTCTAATGATAGCAACATTTTAGTCTGTTATTGTACAACTTTTAACGATATTAAATGACGCAAGTACGTAGTTTTCTATGGGATTCAAAACCAATAACGCTCCAGAGAGACATTAAAACACAATGAGGAATATATGACGCACAGTTCTTATCAAAAGTGTTACGGAGCACTTTTCGTACACATTATAAGTTATTTTAAAAGATAAATTCATAAAGATCGTGAAGTGTTTTATCAAATATAAAAATATCTTGAATTTTGAAAACATTATCAGCGTACGGTATGAATCAAATTAGTTTTCACTCCAAAACTGTTTATTGAATCGTCTCAAATATGTATATTTAATTACTTAAAATTGGTTTATTTTCTAAATTATTTAAAATGATCATTACTCGCTATAGACTTTTCATTTAAATGGATAAAAATTCGGTTTTGAAAATAAAATTGAAGCGTATGGAGTGCAATTTAT
Source organism: Ceriagrion tenellum (assembly GCA_963169105.1). Taxonomy (NCBI): domain Eukaryota; kingdom Metazoa; phylum Arthropoda; class Insecta; order Odonata; family Coenagrionidae; genus Ceriagrion; species Ceriagrion tenellum. Next base: position 58,105,758 of record OY720632.1, on the reverse strand, counting down.
ATGCCTAGTAAATGGATCAATATGCGTGCAAATTACTTATACATAAGTTTAACTATAAGCAGAATTTTTTTGTCATTAACATCACTATATATATATTTTATGACAAATTCTAACAACTCTCGAAATAAATATTGGATCTAGTAACCGATGATCACAGAAAACTCTTACTTAAACTATCTTATAAAACCAAAATCTTTTTCTTTACATCTTTACCCGGCTGCTGTCCACACACCCCCCGCTACACGCCCACGTGGCGGCTCGTTGGGTAGCATGCAGATGTAGACTTGAATCGCGCTATTCTCATTCTCTTTCTTTCACTACCCACTTATACACTCTCCATTTCTTATAAAGGCCGCTTGGTAACCTGGGGTTCACTCGACGACGTCTTATGCAGACTTTTTCCTGGTCTCTTACGCATCTACCTCTAATTTACACCACCTCTTCCCGCACTCCACTCATTTCCCTTCCTCAAGCTTGTTTAATTCTATTTAGAGTCCCTAATTTCCTTATTTTCCCACCCCTTTTGTGAGCTACGTAGGCGCGCCCCTTATCCACCCTCCTCTCCATTCTCCTCCTCCACCACGCCTTCTCCTTTTCATCCTTTCATTTCCTCTTGAGTCTTCGTGTATTTCTCGAGATTCTCCTCCCATACACATTTCCTATTCTTCCTTTACACTGGGGAATCTACAGTCCAAAATTGCAGCATTATCTCACTCCGTTTCTCGCAATGGGTACATACAGTTTCCCGCTTCATAAATCCTCTTCATAGTTATCCCTTCCTGTTACACTCATATTCACCGGTCGTCGCCCGAAATCTCAATGAAGAGACGAAAAACCCGAGATTAGTGGAGCCTGGAGGCACATCCAATGTTTGTGGTTCTTTCAGGCGCCTCTGGTAGTATCCGGGAATGGAAGTGGTTAAAAGACAGAAAATAGGGTGTGAGATATAGTCAGGATATGAAAGCAATTGAATCGGTGCCCACAAGATGGCGAGATAGTAGGATTTTTTTTCCTTTCGAAAATTCCTTCCAACCAACTGCGGCCGAAAGAGAGTCAAAGATAGACGCTGAGAAAAAGAGCTCAAAAGAAATTTCGCGGATCCAATCCTCGAGGCCGAGTTCCATCCTAGGACGGGAATCTAGAATAAAAACAGGAGAAAGAACACACCTGAGTGCGAGCAAATATTATTCTGAGAGCAAATCAAGTTACTGACGACGTTAATGGACCATTCCAAATCCTCCAGCTCCCATTAAATTTAATCTTATCTAAGGCTTAGTGCTCAAAAAATAAAATAAAACCTTTTTTTATCCTTTTCACGAGAAAAATATCAATTAGAAATCCATTGCCGACTCCCGAGGAAAATATCAATTTGAGATGAGGACCTTATCAAACTATTTTCAAGAGTTATGTCCATAGCTCAACTCGCAATTCCCACTTCGTGGCTTATCCAACTAAATGAAAACTTTTTGAGTAGTTTCCAAACTCAATAAAATAGGCGAATTCCAGGGGAAAAATGTAGTTTTTCCACACCATTGGAAAGTGCCTCGCGCCGAGCCGGAAACCACAAACTCCATCATTCCTCCGAACTTCAAACTCTGTCGGACTGAATAAAATAAGAAAGAGGTCTTCTCTTCGTCCATTTCAACGAAACTTTCCACCGTGATTATTTTTGAACACCCAATCCTGCCTTTCTGCCCTTTGTTCTCTTCTTTCGGAAAGGAAACGAGGATAACTATATCCCCGATTCCAACTTTCATTTTCTCTCATTCCTGGGAATTTCTTCATTATCACTATCATTTTCGGCGTACTCATCAATTCTATTACAAGTTTGAAACGTTCTTTATCAATTTACTTATGATTGAATAATGTCACCCTTACCATTTTTGACTATCTCTGTTTCAATCAATTTAACAAAATGTCAATCCTCCCTCATACTTCCATCTCTTCTCGCTCCTCGCTCGCCCTATCAGCCATATCTTCCACTGCTATTCTTCTGAAGCTGTCAGCGATATAGACTGACATCAGTTTTATCATGCCGGAGCTATAACCATAACTCTTAGTCGTCAATTTATCAATGAATCGATAATTCAGAAAGTTAAAACCAATTGTCTGACGTTGCATTATATTATTTCATTTCTCTGAGGCAGTTTAATTAGCCGCAAATTCTACATTCACTGCTGGTAACTTGTCCAATGCTGAGTAGTATGAACAAAAAAACATGTATAAATTGGAAAATTTAACACCAATACAAACAAAAAAGAAATATAGCTTACCAAAGAAACCAAGAAGTCAGAAATGTACGATTACTATTGATAGAACAAGAGAGAGAGAGATCATCTCAAGAAAAAAGGGATTATACCAGAAAAAGAATCTATTCACAGGTAACAGCACAAACTTGAAGGTAGGAAAGTCTTTTTGTAAAACATATACTTGGAGCTTGATCTTACATGTAAGCGAAGTTCGAGCATTAAAAGTTACAGTTACAGTTACATAATAACGGATGCTACGGAACTGAGTACTTACAAAAGAACGATGACGATTAAATGAAGAGAAAGAATCAGCAACGAAGATTCCCGGCGATTTATAAAAAAGAAAAAGAAGAAGATTAAATAATGGATTCTTCAAACTCTTAAAAGTTTAAGAACAGATGGGATCTATAAACATTAAGAACAGATAGACTTAATTTTGTGACACTGAAGCCTAGTCAGAAAAGTATACCAGTAAGAAAAGAGACTGGTATGAACTGCAAAGGATGGCTACGAATGGAATAAAAATAAATTGCCACTGTTGAACATCTTTATTTCAATATTGTTTATATTAAATATTTATTGTTTCAATTTATTTCATGCCTTAGCACTTTTGCTATTTTTCTTAAAAAGCGACGTACAACTGTTAAATACGCTTTTACGAGAATCAGGCGTCAATTAGGATAATTTTGCTTAGATGATTAATAATTTATAAAATTCCTACTAAAGTGGCCGTTTTTATCTTATGGGCTATGATTAGGATGCTGGATAAAAGAAATGATGATGAAAAACAGTAATTTCATAGCGAGGCAAAATTGGGAAATAGTGATACGCTAGTTTAAAAACTATTTACGGTTGCTATAGATTCGAAATTGGATTCAACCTTCGCTCATGAAAATGGAGTTCCGACGGGCATCACAATAAAGTTAGTGCATTTGTTTTATTTCCATTTAACCCAATTCCGCATAAGAATAAGCAAACAAAAAATTAAATGAAGGGACCTTACCTTTTTCCAAATAGTAACAGGAAACTATGCGCATTCATTTTTCCCAACTAGAATTCTCATCATGCGAAATCGTCATTTGCGTTATCTCCAGAAGAAGTAATTCGCCCGACTGCAGCCTCCAAACTGGCTCTATATCAGGCCATCCAATTACTTTGGTAGTAATTTACATCCAGCTGACTCATATTTCCGCAATCTTGGCCTCGTGCAACCCAGGCAATAACCAGCGCCAGCTTTAATAAGCCTAAGGTACTATACCAGCCTTCCCTTGGCCTCCTTCATCCCCAGCAACTTCCAATCTCAACAGACAATCATCGGGCTTTCCCATCGCCTCCTCCGCTTTCATTTTATCCTGGTACACTTCCCTCCCATTCACCGCCACCCCTCCAAAGGCGCTGGCGTCGGTCTCTTTATATTAACACGTCCTCTTAACACAATACGAGCCTCACCGTACGCCTTTGCACACCAAAGCCTCCCTTAAAACTATTTCCTTCATAAAAAAGCTTTCTCCTAGGCTTTAACAATGGCCCTCAGGGCCCAAAAAACTTCTTACACCCTCTCACGGTGTTGAAAAAATTACCAACAGTCATTTAAGAGATAAGCAACAAGGAAAACGACAACGGACTCTAAGGGCCGTTTAATTTCCCATTTATTCACAAATATGGAAATCTAGTCAAAGCTATCCTTCCAAACATAGGTTTTCACCTGTGTTATAAAAAAAACATTCAGTAGAAACTGAGTAGTTTTGTCTATTCTACATGATCACATTCCTATACCCCATAGTTACAAATGTTTCAATTGAGGCTGGCGTAGTTGGGTCACTAACTCTGAAAAATAGAGGGATGTCATTGAGAGCTGAGTTCACCTATAAGTCAATAAATCTCGAGCTTACTATTCTGCGTTCATGAAGTGAAATCCATGTGGCTTCTTTAATAATAGAGCACACGATTTCATGATATTCATAAGACATTCTATCACATTTATTTTCATACATTTTTGCCTAATTTACCGAGGTTGGAGCAAAAAAATCTTATTGTCATCTCAGTAAAGTTCCTCAAATTGAAAGATTTGCGGTACACATAATCCAGCGAGTAGTCTCCAGGTTCTCTCTAATTACAGAGTGTAGAGTAAATTTTCGGTAATTAAGCATTATTTTTTCATATCCGTCTTTTCCACCCAAAAAACTTTCCTGCGGCGTCTAATTAGTATAAATATGAGTTTCCAGGGATGCCGCATACTCACAAGGGGAGTGTCAGATAGCCGGGTCTCAGATTTTATTCAAAGTTAGTAGTTGTACAGACTGCTGTATGTGGTTCATGAATCACCCCACATATAGGGTTATATAACCAATAGTTTAAACGAAAAAGGCCTTTAAAAATTTCAAAATTCCCTTCAGACGGGCCACCCACATAACTGAAAAGCTACGAACAATTTGAATATTATTAAGAATTATGCTTGAATAGTAAAAATATGAAGACAATATTATAAAATATTTATAGAAAATGGAAATCATGTGCATGAAGGAATAATGAAAATACGTCGTGAAAAGATAAGAAAGTGACATAATAAGAAGGCTGCCTTCGACCGAAAAAAGAGACTAAGCCTGATGTCGTGTATGCAAATGAAAAATTTGCCTCGCGCAAAAATAATATTTCGAAAAAAAAATAAAAAAATCTTGAGTGCATTTTAGGATGCCGTAAAAGAAAAACTGAAAAAACAGCGGAAGAAACATACCCCGTATTGGAATCGAACCCGTGTCTCTAGACCGGAGACGAGCACGTCAGCCACCCGTCCAGCTTGTCAGTTATGTGGGTGGCCCGTCTGAAGGGAATTTTGAAATTTTTAAAGGCCTTTTTTGTTTGAATTATTGGTTATATAACCCTATATGTGGGGTGATTCATAAACCACATACAGCAGTCTGTACAACTACTAAGTTTGAATAAAATCTGAGACCCGGCTATCTGACACTCCCCTTGTCAGTGAATAATACTTTATTTGCTGAAAGTTATGGGTCTTCTTCTTTTTAGGCCGCAGAAAGTCTATTACCGTCGCGTCAAGAGGTTGAATCGGGTTAAATCGAATATAGAGACTCGTTAGTATTACTGTGAGTGAGAGTTAAAAACTTCAACTACATCTCCAACAAAATGAATATCTCTACTACATATGCCTCTTCCATATGTGGGTTTGCGGGAGAATTAAGAGACAACAGTTTGAAATTGTACGAACAGAAAGAATGATAAACAAAGGGTTCTATCAATTACAAAGGAATGAAATGCGTGCATTAACAACAGTTAACGTTTTTGCCGGTAGCCGCTCATGAAAATGTAATGTAGAGGGTCGTGATGGAGAGGAGAATGGCTATTCATTAAGCAGGAAAAAGGAAGGGAAATGATACATTTTTTGGAAGTCATACATGGGCAATGGATGAGCACCAAGCTGTAAAATGATATATGTGAAGTCAATGGGTCAAAGAGTCCACAGTTACTTTTATCGTATCACTCACTTTCGTCAGTCTCACTTGGTGGTATTCCATCATTAAAAAAATTTTAAGATGTCAAATTTTACTAAAACCACTCAATTTATTAAAACAACGACCCAGGTTTCGATGTGCATTCACATCATCTTCAGATGATGTGAATGTACATCGAAACCTGGGTCGTTTTTTTAATAAATCGAGTGGTTTTAGTAAAAGTTGACATCTTAAAATTTTTTAAACTTTTATCGTCATGGATCTTTTATAAAGTACACAAAAACCTACACTCAATGGTAGAATCCCTATTAAAAATAATTTTTAAGCCAATTAGGAGAGTACAGAAGTCCCATCTTGTACTTTTTATTCTCTGATATACCATAAATACTTAATAATAGTGGTATTAAGACAATTTTCAATTTGAGCAATGCACAGGATGGGCTGAACCATGAACATTCTTTGTTACATCTGGTAAAGGAACTTCTCAATATACGTAAGTACATGCTGAGATATAACCAATGCCCGTTCACAATTACGGCTAAGAAAATTTTTAATACATAAATAGTTAATTGGAATTGAAATTATGTTTTAGGAAATGTAGTTAGAATTAACAGAAAACCTTACTATCTAAGGATATAAAATTCGGACGATGGGTCCCAAATTCAATAATAAAATTACCACATCGATGGCGGGTAAAACGCATTGAAAATTCTAATCTATTGCGCCCATAACTCTTTCGGAGAAATGGTTTAGCAATAAATAAAGAAATAATAACGAATGGGCTAAATGCATTTATGCTCAATACAGAGGAGTCAGCGATATGCGAAAATTTTGATGTAGCGTCTAGCGGTTCCCACTCATCAGAATTGGGTGAGTTCAAATTAAATTCCACGGGTAGGTGCTAATCGATAACTTATACCTGATAAAAACAACGCTTGCCACAAATTTTGAAATACTTCGGCAAAAATTCACTGATAGTACATTGCATTATCGAAGCCATCATAAAAATACAAAATTAAGTTGACTTACAGTCTTCAATTATATTCCTCCGTGCGGTCATATCACGAATAAGTCGTTCTCATAACGCAGCGACGGGGATGACCCCATCGTGGATGAATTTAGAGCCATCAGTTCAAATTCAACCATGAAGATACTAACCACCTCCGGGGACAACGGGAAGCCATTAGCTCCACCTTCAATTTGTCGGAAGTAGATGTTCCTCAGGAAATAGCCATTACGTAGACCAAAATTGGCCAGGTCTGGCACGTACTTTGTTAGCCTTTAGGTGGTAAAGCGTTTGTTGTATTAATATTAGCTGCAAGAGAAATTCCGTAGGTAGCGACTCTTTTCCTGATATCTGTTTTTTTAGTCTCTTACTCAAGTTGTTTTAATGGGTCGAAATTGTAAATACGAATTCAGTTTGAAGGAAGCGCTTGGAAAATACAGTTAAAATGTGTTCACGTAACGCATAACTTTAAAGCTGCATTCCAGGTCATACTGACAAAAAAATTGAGAATCATGTTAGAAGGACAATGGTGAATTGCATTTTACGGGACATTGTGGGGCCACGTACACTTTTTAACCCTCATTTACCTTTTATTTAAGGTCAAAACTATATATTTATTGAGAATATAATGCTTAAAATTCACAAATGTTATCAATTTGACTATTCGCTGGGTTTACGACGATGCCAGATAAAAGAGTTTATTCTCGTGGAATACATATCGGTGCGAGAGACCCATGTCTGGTCGGTATAAATGAATGGCTCCCGCAAATTCAAAACAGGCTGTTTCTTTTTCAGTTTCCGCAGGGGTTCTCATTAGAGTGTGCTGGAAATAGCGCAGCAGAGGACGCTCGGCTAGACATTTTCAACCGTCAATGGCACCCTTCTCCGATAAGAGTGCAGAAGTGGACCATTAGGCGTAAAATCTATCTGAGACTCCAGTAATTATGACGCGCTGAAACAGACCAACGGGTCCCGCATCGCAGATGTTGAAAAACTGAAAAAAAACACGGGCATTCCAAATCTGAACCTACCGCTACCCCTTGGAGCACCTGCAATATCGTAAAAAATTGGTCTCCAGCGTCAGCTTAGGGCTCTCACCTGTTATCATGCCCTCGACTTCACCATCAACGTCCCATGCCTCCCGCGGCATTTCCCGCTCTTTCCTCAAAGGCAACGCGGCCAAATTCAACCATTCACGTCTCGCATTGTGCGCCGATCCGTATCCATAGGAACGAGTCGCGCTCGAAGGCAACGGGCGTTGTTGGAAAGAACAATGCGAAAAACTGACTGAGGGAGAGTAAATATGCCGGCATACGCATCTACTCAATAAAGTCGATAAATTACTGAGAGCAATCCGTTTTGCCTAAAATTTGAATGAATTCCGTCCTTTTAGAATGATCATAATTTAATTCCTTCAAGACGCGTTATTTTAAAAAAACTCAAATCCGCGAATGTTTACGAGTGAACAATCTTATAGTTACATTCATATCATATTTCAGAGGCAAGGACAAAGAAAGAGTATTTTCCTATTCTCTTTCTTCCTCTTCCCAGCTTGTCCAACAACCTTCCCTCAATCACATTCTTGAGCAATCCCTCGCCCTTGATTACATCCCCCAGCCACCTACTCTGCCGATCTCGAATTTCTTCACTTACTTGTATTTAAAAAATTGTATTTTTCTTGAAGCAGGAGTATCATTGTGTCTCACTAAGTCCTCTCATGGTTAATGTCTCTTATTGCAGAATTAGATTTAGGGTTCACATCAGACTTTCACTTTGAAAATAAATGTCACTCGAAGGGAGAATCTGGTGTAAACCCAAAATCTAATTCAGCAATAGGAGATATTAACCACGAGAGAACTTGGTTAAACACGATGATACACCTGTTTATACAGCTGTTTTCAGGTATTCTCGTCGCGTGTTTAGTTTTTCTGACTACAGTTTCTCCCTTCTTCCTGGGGGCGTCTTCAGGTCCGTTGGACATTTTGTAATTGTTAATAAAATTACAAAATGTCCGACGGACCTGAAGACGCCCCCAAGAAGAGGGGAGAAACTGTAGTCAGAAAAACTAAACACGCGATGAGAATACCTGAAAACAGCAATATAAACAAGCATATGAGTCGCGGAAGCCTTCAAAGTAATTACGATGATACACCTATTTAAACTAAATTAAAATTTTTTAAATACAAGTAAGTAAAGCATATCGAGTAGGTTTGATGACATAAGAATATGCTTAAGTAAGCTGAAAAAATTAGGTCAGGCGAATTTCAGCGTGACACGGAGGATATTATTTCAAACCCGCAATGTATCCCTAGAACAGTTAGAAATAAGATGAAATACAGAAATTAACTACCGAGCAAATAAATATAAAATTTCTCCTTCTCACGTACTACTGATGGCAAAACCAAAATCAGGGCGAGGGACTATGACAGTGAACATGCATTTCATTTTGAATCTTTCCCTCTTCCGCTCTTTTGCCGCTCAGGCAAAGTTCATATTATTCCCTCTATAAAATGCTCTCATATTTTTATTTTTGAGTTATTTTATTATAGAAAACGATGCATATGACATGTCGTATTCTAGATTCAGTTGCGCTCGAATAGTATATTCACCCGTTCCACTCACCAATCCTGGATGCCTCTCTGCGTTTTGCACCCCCTCCCTCTTTCTTTACTTTTCGATTAAATATGGCCACGTACCGAGGTGATTTACCAACAATTCCCGCTCCTAAACGTGACCTTACTCTCCTCCTCTCGTCTTCACCCTGATCCCCCATTCTCCAACGCAACAAACTCACCCCCATATCTGCTCGTGAGTTGCACGTATGTATATTTCCTCTGAAATTGAAATATTTTATTGTATATGATGATGCCCTAACGAGTTAACCCAAAATAAAATTCTGCAATAAGAGAGATTAACCACAAGAGAACTTGGTTAAACACGATGATCCCCTTTTTAAACCAAAATACAATTTGTTGAATACAAGCGATATACCTAAGGATACGGCTGAACGAGTTGTCAGGAGTTAAACGATTGTCTTATTTTCCAAGCAACTTTAATTTTTTTGGATATAATACCACTAAATAAAATAAACGGAAAAGTTTGACCCCTGAGAAATTTTTAGCTTATTAATAATTTTACGCCCATAATTGTGATTATCTTAAATATTTTAGTTCGTATTTTCAGACATCACTTCGTTCAGGTTACCCACAGTTGAAACATCAATGAAAATGTCATATTCAATTACTCAAATAAAAGTTTACAGCACAAAAATTAAAGACAATGCCAGGTTATACAGTGCAATGTGTGTGGTTTGATTGTTATAAAGGTTTTATTTGACAGGTGGCATAGAGCTATTTTATTGCGTTTCTATCTTGAATAATTTTCCCTGAAGCTTCAATATATTGTGTTGATGAGTTTGCTAAAATAATATTCCTTATCATCATTTGATGTACACACAATGTAATGAAAATCATGGTTGATTATGTAGAATTTATACAACTATAATTTTGTTTATAGAGTAAAGTATTTAAAGCAGTACGAAAGAAGAATTAGTAGGGAGTAGGGGAATTAGCATAAGAAATGGAAGAATGACGGTTTGCAGTGAAACAATCTTAAAATGGAAAGAATAAGGATACAGTGTAATAATTTATATCAACATTAAAGTACAAAATGCTAAAACATCATAAATAATCATTTTTATGACAAAGAGAGAAATTAATTCCGTTTTTTATCCCGCTTAATGCTACGCTTTGAAAATTAGTGTCTTCATAATCGTGAAAATGAGTTCATGAAAACCAAAAATAACGTGGAATGGAAAAATGACAAATGAGCGACTAATCCCCCCGGAGGGGGGACTCAGGATGTATTAGCCAAATGAGCGTGGTTGCAGCGGAAAACAGGATGCCATTTCAGTAAAAAAAGTATGCTCTCCTTACGGAGAGACTTTTGAATTAGTGCGGAAAAAATGGTGAAGAAAACTAATCGATGAGCATGCTTCCCTCGTTCTCTTTTTCTCTCTACCCTGCGGCAAGGATTCATCGCACATGAGAAGCGAATGAGAGAGAATAAAATCTTCAGAAGTGGTAAGGTAAGAGAGAAAGAGAGACAGGAAGGGGAGGTGAACGAGTGGGAGAGAAAGATATAGGGATGACATGGATGAGTAGACATTGGGATCAGAATTTTCCTAAAAAGCTGTTATCGATGGAACGTGACGAGAATTTTTGGAGTCGAGTTATCTCGAGTGCTCCTTTCGATGATCGCCATCTCTCTCTCTCTCATTCAATCTCGCTTTCTCTCTCTTTCCTCTCTGACCCCTTACGCTCTGTTGAGTGTCCCTCTCTCCTTCCCTTGGGAAAATTGGCGCTCAAAAGGAGATTACATGAATACTTGAGAAGGAGTTGGAGTTGAGAGTTCGAAATTTGTATTCAATGGCGTGATGTGGTGACGTAGGGCTTGCCATTCTCGCGGTCCTTCCTCTCGAACACTGCCCTTTCCACAAGTCTCTCCTTGTCTTCACTTTGATCGGAGATCCATGTCTTCCTTATCTCATTCCCAGCGCAAATATCACTATCATGCTGACATCCCTAGAGGAAATACATCGTCACGCGCAGTAATACCACAGAAGGATCGTATTTTCCTCTTGCAGTCATTTACGGTCTTACCTGCTAATTGGAAATCCATTCGGCTTTATATTAATAAGCTGTATATCAATCAATTGAAGGCACTCTATTTACAGCTATATAGAAGGTACTAATTCAGACGAATCTCTAATATTTCAATAGCAGTATTAGTATGAAGAATGTTTATAGTAAACTATTTTTTCTGATGGACCAATTAATCATTCATTATTAGAATTTTAATCACATAAGGAAGAAGTAGAGCCCAAGACTGTTTTCACGAAGATTGTAAATTGAAATTTAGAATGAAGAGTTCTCGGGTTTCCAGCCGGGTAATGGTGTTAAACTGCACCGACGTTTCGATGACGTAGTCTGCCATCGTCTTCAGGGTGAATGATTTTTCGCCAGATTAGTCCGATATTCATAAAGTGACATTTGGTCATTTTCCCGTCGTTTTTCCAGCATTCTTAGAGCAGGTTTCCATGCGTTGCTGATTTGTAAACCTTTGTTTCGGTTGAAATTATTTTTCTCCAGACTGATCTCCACGGCTTCCTTTACAATGCGATCCCAGTAATCCTTTGTTTTACACAGGAAGGGCAGGAGGTTGTTCTTTTCGATTTTCATGGTAAACTGGATCTCGGGAAGAATTCCGTTCATGTGAGCAAGAAACTCCGTCAGCGATTTCCGCCCATGAGGCCACACTATGAATGTGTCGTCCACATCGCTTCCTAGACATCCTCATCGAGAGAAAGAAGAACGGAAGCTTGGACCACAGCGTATATAGAAATCCGACGCACACCGACCTTTACCTGAATGGAAAGAGTAACCATCATCCTGCACAGTCAATAGGTGTGATGACCACGCTTTTTCACCGGGCGAAGGCAGTGTCAGATGAAGAGAACCAAAAGGCTGAAGTGGAACACCTGAAGACGACCTTTCGCGCCAATGGATACACGGAGAGGGAGATCCAATTGGCTCTAAAAAGAACCATATATACGAGGAAGAGAGAGACAGAGACAAAACCAATAGGCAGAGCGTGCTTCCCTTTCACACCAAAATTATCCAACCAGATATCAAGGATATTAGCCAGACACGAGATCGAGACGGCCCACAGACCAACAACAAAACTAAAAAAACATCTTGGGAAATGTCAAAGATAACCTGCATCTTAAGACGCCTGGAGTATACAGCATCCCTAGCGAATGCGGCAAGGTATACATCGGCGAGACTGGACGCACGGTGGAAACACGCCTGACAGTTCATGCTAGGTGCATTAGGCTCTTCCATCCAGAAAAATCTGCGGTGACAGAGCACAACCTGGAAAATGGCCATAGAATTAACTTTGCCAGAACAAGAGTCCTGTGTAAAACAAAGGATTACTGGGATGGCATTGTAAAGGAAGCCGTGGAGATCAGGCTGGAGAAAAATAATTTCAACCAAAACAAAGGTTTACAAATCAGCAACGCTTGGAAACCTGCTCTAAGAATCCTGGAAAAACGACGGAAAAAATCCGACCAATCGGAGCCAACCTGACAAAAATGACCAAATGTCACTTTATAAATATCGGACTATTCTAGCGAAAAATCATTCACCCTGAAGACGAAGGCAGACTACGTCAACGAAACGTCGGTGCAGTTTAACACCATTACCCGGCTGGAAACACGAGAACTCTTCATTCTAAGCATTCGCCGGGAAAGACTCAGATCCTAATAGAAATTTAGTTTTGGAAAACTTCATAAAACCATATTTATAACTTTAAATTTGTGGAAGCCACGAGAGTTAAATGATTGCACCTCCTAGTTTTGTATTATTAAATATCGTGCCGGCAGTGAATAATGACACAATATCCGATGGTGTTCAACCTCTTCTTAATTATTTTTTCGATGGAAATTATGTCTCCGGAGCGGAATTTATCGTCGTACGGCTTTTTCATTGTAATGAAAAATTGAGTGCACCAATGGCATTCCTCGTATCGACCATTTTCCTGTAACTTTTTCATCTCACCATCGTTTCTACCCTCACTATCAATATTTTTCTTAAGGCGGATGAGCTATTTTCTATAATTTTTGCGGACAACTTCAAATTTATGTTTATTTTTTAATTTTCCTCGGAGGTTGAACATTTTTATTGTACCTATTGATACCTCAACGGATAAAACCATTGTGCAGAGCTATTAAAAAGATTTTGGGAAATTTAAAAAGTTAGTTTAATTTTTATCAACGTGAGTCCATTCCACAGAGTCACGCCGAACAGAATTCATTTTTTCAAACGATTAAATAAAATTAAACGCGGAATGAAGCAACGTAAATCTCTTAAATGATGCATAAGGTATTTGCAGATTGCTGTAAAGCTGGAAAAAGAAAGCGCAGAAGAGAGCGCGTTTGAGTCCACATTTGCACGACAAATATTAAAGCGCATGGGTTAATTCGGCCTTATGTGTAGTTTACGTTGAGTGCGCCGAGCAGAGAAAGAAACAATGAGATGGATAAGGGAGCTAGGTAGAGTGGTGGGAATTCTGTAATGAAAAAAACGGCTACAACAAGCAACGCCTCGGGTGCTTTGAAAAGAAAATACAGAGTACGTCACATCGGCTCGCGACAAACACGCTTGCATTGCTACTCGGAAGCAGAAGTGGAGTATAGGATAGTCGAAAATGAGTTGAAAAAGGGGTGGGAGGACGAGGGCGAGGACACAGATCGTATCCATTATTAAATGGAGGAAGGAGGAGTACTGGGGTGAAGAGCAAGGTCTCCAAACTATCGTATATGCTAGAAGGTTTTACATTTTGTACACATCGTGCATGGGAGAAACCAATAATCTTTTTTATAATTAGGGCTTCTAAATGAGAAGCAATTACATATAACCGTGTAAAAATCCGATAAATTATAAAGAGGTTTTTAACTCATAAGACATGAAATGTAGAGACTATTCCATTTAAATTTGATTCCAACCAATATTTACCCTTTTACTAATCCCTTCTAATAATTAAGCCAAATTTTATGATATTAAAGTACATAGGGCCTACTCCTGTCCAGCCATACTCTGGCATTAACCCTTATGATACTCATTTACAAATATTGACCTAAATATTTGTATGTTCGATAATTCATTTTGATCTTACATAATTTAATAACGGGCCTGTAATGGGTGCCACGACGCGTCGGGAATGAAATACCTTTTATCTCTTTCCATAATCTCACCTCAAAAATATTGCAGTATACATCGACCTTAGTTACCTCGATTACAGATTTAGGCATTCTGATGCTAAAACATGCTTCTTGAGTCTTGACCAAATAGATTTTGAAATAAATGATTCTTAAGGTTTTGCTTTTTTACTTCTTTTCTCCTCCAATTTAGACTTGGAAAAATTCATTAAATTTTGGCCGGAGGCATCTTTCCTGACAATTATTACGACGGTTGGTGCTGACGTTAAAAGTAATAGAGTCAGTGAAAACTTTCAGGTGAATCTGTTCCAAACATACACTTGAATCAAAACCAAAGAAAATATAAAATAAATATAAAAAGACTAGAGGAAATAATACCCTAGTAGGACGATTTTAGCATGGAAAAACGTGAGTTTATGGCGGTATATTAAGAAACAGTGAGCCAGTATACTTCATAAAGAGCGTTTCACTATTATTGATAAATATGGAATACGATATTTCCTCGCTTAATACATCGTCAACAACATTATCGAATTCTAGTAAAAGTAATCGATATTTTCAATGATTTTTTAGGAGGCAGAAGAGTCGAATATGTTCTTCATAGTAGCAAATATGATCAAAATCAGAATTTTAACCGTGGAATGGAAGGATAATATGTATCCTTATGTAAAATAAATATCATTCTAATATCCTTCATTTTTCGGGATCTACCGCGTCTTTTGTTGGATAGTGACGACAGATTCGCTGACACTACTGTCTGCGTCTTCAAGACGCAGGTTGAAGACCTGCTTTCCTGGTCTTCCAGAAGATGCTGAAGACTTTTCAACCTGAAGACGCTGACAGTGATGCCAGAAAACTGTTGTCAGTATCCAACAAAAGACGCAGTAGATCCCGAAAAATGAAGGAGATCAACGTAAAGCACCGCGAAAGCCTTCGTTCTAAATACCGTCCTCTTCTCCCCGTTGAATTTCTACGGGTACCCTCTTCTGGTAACATATAAATTAATAAAGAATTCAAATGCGATATGGTACTTTTTTCACAGTTTTTATTTCAGGTCGACCGGTTTCGTCACATAGGCGACATCATCATGGATCACCTGATGATCTCGCCTATGTGACGAAACCGGTCGACCTGAAATAAAAACTGTGAAAAAAGTACCATATCGCATTTGAATTCTTTAGAATGGATTTTCACAAAGTTAATCCAGAATTAATCGAGTTTATATAAATTAATGAATAATAGAATTCACGCATTATGATATTCACAATCCAGCGGAAATAATATAAAACAATCAACGGCACCTCAGTTTCAGACGGAAGGGTTTATCCGTCATCATCTTATTATTTAAGATTAAATAGCGGACTAATGGCTGTGCAAACAAAGGCACTCCTATGACAATCATGTGAGTATGCTCTCCTAGTAATGCCCATTACTATTGGAGTTCGCATTTCGAGTGAAAACTACGGTTCTGTTGCAGCAGAGCATTGGCCCGCATGCATTCCATTATTTACACTCGAAACTTAAACGCTGCACATGGTACTCTCACGGAAGAGCCATACCCAGGAGATTGGGCCATTAAATCTTTCCCAACGTCACGCGTCCCTGCGCACTGGAATACACGCTCGAGCTGTCGTCCTCGCAACCCATTGAATCATCATTAATACAAGGCATATACGATTACGTGAACGGCACCGCTGAAATACAACCCACGTCTACTTCCAAATTAAAATTTATATTCCTATACGAAATTGTGTAATGTTAAGGCCAATTCTGAGTCCAACGATTAGTAACAGGAGCGTCAAAGATAAGAAAAATAATGAACTTCGAACAGTGTTTGGTGAGCACATAATTAATTTAAATTGATAAGTTTTATGGTGGGCATACATTTGGAGTGATAAAACTTTAACTTAAGCTAGCAAGCTATTCAATTCTGTGATTCACTATTTGCAACCAGACTAAGCCCATTTAAGCGGAACTTACATTCAAACGCCGCTTCATCTTGAAACGGGAATCACTAGCCCTACCGGGGGATCGAATAATATCAGCAATCATTAACGGGATTAATTTCATGTTTCACATAAAAATCAATGCACGGATTTTTATGAGAAACAAGGAGTAAGAAAAACTCAACAGGAGGCAGTTATCAAAAGTCTCCGGTTAATAAGCAAATTATTTGAAGTTAGTCGTATCACTCGAGATGAAATTCTTGCTTAGTTAACTTCAAAACTTAGTTAGTTGCTTCAAGTATTGCATAGTTGAAAATGAAAACAAGAGGACTGGTAGATAATTTTTTACTAAAAGCAGAAACTACAAACACAATTAACAAAGACTCATGAATTGATATTTATCTTTAAGATGCAGGTCCGTAAAACGGTTAAATTATTAGGAGAGTTAATTCCCAGGGGTACTTTTCGCGTAAGTGGCAATTTAACTGAGTAACAATGTTTTACTGGCTATGATATGATTAGGGTAACGTATCTGGTAAAAGAAACTCTGTGTTTATCGAGCTGTGAGGAGTATATGAATCCTATTCTCATTATTTCATTCACCGAGCGACAGTTATTCCATGTTTTCAAATAAATTTCACTACTCACTAATGTTTCTGTTTTCAAAATTGGTAACAGGGCTGGCAGTTTGCGACACCGATATTTCCTGGAATTGATTTGAGAAAACGTGACAATTCCAAAAGTATCTGGCACAAATATCTTTCTTCAAGTAGGCATTCGACACAGTGCAGAGCAATACAGGTGACTTCGCAATATGTATTAAGTAGATTAGGAAAGTAATAGGATTTTCTCCGATATTTCGCATTAAATAGAGATAAATATCAACAAAATATTCTACTGCTTCCCATCAATTTCATACCAGAAATTATTTATCTAAATACGTGCAAACCATGTGTATAAAATAAAATAATAATGGTCCCGTCTTTTACATCACGATGGGAACTTTTTTAAATTTCTCCCAGGGCTGACATGAAAGTTCTCCTTTATCCAAAAGAAGTTTTCTTTTCGAATTATTTTTATAGAAGTTACGGCAAAGGTGATATAACGGTTCTTCATCACGGAAAA
Organism: Ceriagrion tenellum; assembly: GCA_963169105.1. NCBI lineage: Eukaryota > Metazoa > Arthropoda > Insecta > Odonata > Coenagrionidae > Ceriagrion > Ceriagrion tenellum. The sequence continues at coordinate 58,088,182 of OY720632.1, read as the reverse complement.
GTTAGAATTTTTTATGCTAGGGTTTCCATCCATATACTTTTAAGGCTCAAAGTACTTTCCCACAGCAACTTGGGGAGAAGTGCGCTGTGTCTTATTAAGAATATGAAAAAATACTGGTTTCACGATGTGAGCCCAGAAGTAATTGAGTTTTCTATTTTCAGACTCCGAAGTTGATCGCGGTATAATGTGGCCTTCAAGACGGTTTGAAAAGCCCAGTAAAGACCTATCAAGAGAGCTGTGTATTCAAAGTAGAGCAGCTGATGCAAGATTTGCATGCTTGAAGGATATTTTTTGATGAAAATCAATAATTACCAGACAAAGCGTAATTTTTTGGAGAGAAATGACATTTAAAAGACCTGCTCTATCAAGTACTCATCGTCAAAGATTAGAAATAGCTACTGTTTTGAACATGCAAACATTGACATGATAACTAATCACAATTATATTTGCAAGGGATATTTGCCGAAAGATTTAAAATAGAACTTTTTCAGTTTGCACTGTCGTCGAACATTCGAACGAAACAGTCACGTATTCGCAAAATATGGCAAACAGCTTTAGTGCGTGACTTAACGATAGCCATTTCATCTAACATGAAATGCAACGCTTGTTATTTTTCATTGGCGCGTAGCTTGAATTCTGCACTGAAGCCGATTCTCGAGTAATAGCATAATGACGTGAACACACGAAGTTGACGATGGATGTAATAAAGAAATGAGAGGGGGAAGAGAGAGCGGCACTTGCGGATAATGAAAGGGCAGACGGTGAAGAAGACAATTAAGGGAGATGGGGGGAGCCAGTAAGGAGACAATAGCGAGGAAGACGAATGAGAGAAGAAAATAAAATCACGATTCTCAAACAGAATGAAGCAGAACGGGAAAAAATGTGTTCCCTACCTTAATTGAGCAGGATATCTCTCGATAGGGAATTAGGAAGCTATTGAGCATACTAATCGCCGCGAAATCCCACTTACAGGCAGGACATTAAATTTGGCGTCAATATGTTCAAAGTCCGAGCTAAAAGCTGGCTGGAGTGAACGTTCAATTACTTAGGACTAAGGATGAGTCGATTCCCCTTTTTTTCGATTCCGATTTCGATTCTTTCAAATCGATTCCCGATTCTCGATTTCGATTCCATCGATTCTTATTCCTAATAACAGGTGGGATATTGATATACCAGTAGCGTACGACAATTATTTAAATTCAAGTATTGACTGAAATAAAACAACAAAGGTTATTAATTCGCTCAATAAGTATATTTATTAACATATAGCAAATATATCCTCAGCTTATTGAGGTAGATAAAAAGTACAAATTGATAGCCTACACCCAAAATTTCTGAGAAAAATATGATGTGAGAAATGAAATTTGATTTGAATATTGATCTATCTGGAATAGATGGAATCGGAATCGACTTTAGGCGATCGATTCTCGATACCGATTCTAATAATGAGAATCGATGGAATCGAGAATCGGAATTTAGATTCGATTCGGGCTCGCAAAAAATCAAGGAAGTTATTGCCAGGCTTAATAGAAGGAATTCCAGGAAGCGATAAAAACAACACACTTGTCGCAGGATTGACTAATTTATTATTACTAAGAAGAAATTGTTACAAGTCGACCATATGGTCGGGTGGTAACATAGATCTTATCTAGCACAAATATCTTTCCGAAGGAAGTTGGTTCCAAAACGTCAATCGGAGAGGTTAAAAAGATATTGTTTAAAAATATGTCGAGTCAGGGCGGGGAAACTGAATCGTCGCATTTGTTTAAAATGTTTATTGCGTACTGTAGGCTCTCCTACACATAGTTTTAGGGAAATCTTCGTCTGTCTCCTCAACAGTACGTAAACGTAATAGCCACATGACATTTTCCTCATGACTGTGGCTATACAACATGCCAAAACTGTTTTTTGCAACAATTATAGAAATCGAACTCTCTTGAAGTCATCATGAATGACAACAATGATATTCTCTCTCCATTCCTCGGATTCCTTTAATCGGATTATAATACCTTGACCACAATTTAGGAAAGAAAATTTTAATTTTAAAAGCTGTACACGGATGTGCACATAAATGACGTAAAGTTTAGGGTAACGCTCTTGTTTAATGGTTCCGCTGAGGGTCTTAATTTAATTGACCTAGACTGTAAGAGATAAAATTAGGCAATAAACAATAAGCGAGGTAAGCATACAAATTTAGAGAAGTTGGATGGGGTATTTACCAAACCCTTTCGGCCAAGTAAACACAGACACCAAGCAAACAAACTCATACGCACCAGCTTTAAACGGTACATTAAAGAGGAAAAGGTAGAATAATCAACCTCGGGGCTTGAAATAATGCGATGAAATGCACTACAGAAACATTGACTAAACGCTTAGTATGCTCTTTCTGCCTCAATTTAATAGCAACTACTTTTTATATTGATTGTTTCACTCATTTGACATTTTCCGTAAAATAAAACGACTTCAATTTACTCCGAGCGTAAAATCTTCTTTTGATAGCAATTCAATTTTATCATTCTCCTAAAAATAATGCATTAGTATTTTCATGTGAGACACGGCGATATAATTGAGGCCAAGAAACTGCAGAATTGCCAGTCAAAAGCTTCATCTAGCCTTGATTCCGCTGAGGGTCTTAATTTAATTGACCTAGACTGTAAGAGATAAAATTAGGCAACAAGCAATAAGCGAGGTAAGCACACATGTATAAGGCAATTAGCTGCTAGCTTCATATGCTGCTGCCTGTTTCTTCCTAACTGAGGATGATTTTCTCCATCTTTTTTTAGGCCTTCCTCGTGATCTGTTTCCTACTGGTAACTTGTCTCTGAAGGTTCTTACAATCGTGCCTCCACTCATTCTTGTGACGTGGGTTTTTGTTTTCTTGGGACATTCACTCTCGTTTAAGGGTTTCTTAGAAATCATTGTCCAACGACTTTAAAAACCTTTTCCAATAATCTCCTTTTACTCTTTTTATTTTCTTGTGTACCCTGTTTCGTACTTCATGATATTCTATCCCAGCTCATATGTAGGCCCGGGTTTTCTCTTAATAGCATCATTAAAACGCTTTCCTTCTTGCTTTACTCAATAATTTAACGTAATTTGAGAACTGCGATGTAATAGTCATTGCCTTTTTTTGTTGCTATATTTGTCCCTAAAGCCTCCTTGTATTGCACTTTCTTTTTGCTGTTATTTAGCCGTTCCCCATCTAAATCTACATTGTCAGTTAACGTGACTGGCATCTCTAGTATTTTCCGTTTAACTCCGTCGGTGATCGCTTAATACAGGTTTCATTGTATTTCCGTAGTTAGCATATGTTGGTGAAAGTTGACTTTTCGACAAGTGTTTGCAGGTTCTTGCTGATGCGTTATAAGTCGTTGTAACCTTATTGTGATATGTTATAAAGTATTTGATAATAAATCCACCTTCCAGCAACCCTTGAGGTGGCTTGAAGGTGATTGGTTGATATAAGAAAACCACGAACATTTTTATACACCTAAATTTCTGACGGCAGTCATTCCTTGCCATATCCTCCCGAGTTGCCTTCTTCGCTCGTAGTCTTATTTTACTTTCTAATGAGTATCTTTTATGTCCCTTCAGAGAACACGACAAGTAGAGACGAAATCATTTTCATAATGATATTACTGCTGCCATACTTCTTTAAGGGAAGACATACATAGTAACACTTTAGAGAAGTTGAACAAAGGTTTATACGGGTGACTTTTCTCCAAATAAAAAACGGCAAAGCCCCTCAGTATATTGTTCTTTTTTCTCGAAAGCTCTGGTAGCCACGAATCACTAATCTTTTGGCCTGACTTTATATTGAAGTTGCCTTTGTTTAATTAAATTTCCAAGGTCTCTCTAAATATGCTCAACTTAAAGTGCCTTTCTCTTGCAAGGGTTTTTGAGTTTTAGACGTCACTATCGAGGCTTTGGGCATGTTCCGCTAATGCTGATTTTTCATCATGGTTGACTGATGATTCATGTCAGAATTCTCCTTAATCCTTGTCCTAATTGTTGTTCCTGTTTCCTCTAAGTACACTCAGACCTATGTTTCACATGTAAGTTAATGTGCTCCCTCCGTCCGCTTTCTCCAAGAAAACTATTGAAGAGCAAATAAATATAAGACCTCACTGAAGAAAATACTAAGAAGAGGAAAGCTTCTGGCAAATATAAAAAAAGCTATGAAATCAAATTACTCAAAAATATCGAGAGAAGAACGAAAAATGGATAAAGGGAAGATGTGAGAACAAGGAAAGAAAATTTATTTAGGAAAGGAAAGGACAAAGCATATGCAAAAATTAAATAACTTCTATTAAAGCGAAAGCCAGGAAAAATATGATTCGAGATAAAAATGAACAGACTCTTTGAAACCAACAAAAGTGTGAATGATAGAAAGAATACACAAAGAAATTATACAGCTGTACATAGGTACATAATAATCATGAAAATACAGACGATGAGAAATGTAGTGACAAAGCCAGGTCAGGTCCTTTAATACTCAGAAAAAATTTCAGTTTTGCTTTGAAAATTTGAATGACAACAAAGCAACATGTCAAGATTATGTTTCGAGAGAAATATTAAAATTTTTGGAGAAACGACAAAAGAACTATCTTTCACTATGATTTACGAATGTAATGAAACAGGGAAGGTACCTGACGATTTTATTAATGGCGAAAAAATTACAATCCCCTATTTAAGGTAACACAACAAATTGCTCTAATACTAGAACAACTTCCCATCTGTCTCACAAATAAATATTCTATTGAACATAATAAAAGCCATGCTAATAGGGAAACTCAACCAAAATTCAGCAGATGGTCGGTCAAGATTTAAGACTGGAAGACGAGCCAGAGAAGCGCAATTAGTACAACGACATATTTTAGAGAGGAGGATAGAGAGATATATATGGCCTTTAAAGACTCAGAAAAGGCATTTGACAAAGTTGACTGGTGATTACTTTTTCAAACTACGACAGAAATCGAGCTGATAGGAAAGATGGAAGAATAATTATAAATTTGTACAAGACAAGGGACACAGAAATTGATATGAGTGGATGCAAGAAAGTAGTAAAAACAAAAAGATGTCGGAGAAATGATGATACCCCATTTAACGATAGTCTCTCTTTTACACTCCGGACAATATCCCTCTTTTGCCTCCATATTTTCCCTTATTATGTATGTATGTAAAGTATGTACTACTGTAATCAGTCGATCACTTCGTGGTAAATTCCAGGAGTAAACAATCATACTTCCATTTTTACCACATTATTTCACTGCAGCGAAACATCACATCAATTCACTTTGGCAAAAAAATCTTATGATAGAGCGGAAGAGAATGCTTTTACCAACATTTATTTTTATGCATGTATTCAGGTAAATTGACCGGATAAAATTATTCCATCATTTGTCACAGATAATCTTCCCATTCAATATCTATTAGTTATTCTTTCAACCATCCGCCTGAATATCCACCGATTAAGAGCAGGAAATGAGACGACGCGACATTACCATGTATAGAGCGCGGAAAAGGAGCGGGAAGGGTATAACGGAAGAGGATAAGACACGCATACAGACAGGAATAACATAAAACACCTATAAATGAGGCGTTTTTCCAGTGAAACAGGCACCGAGAAACGAAGATGCCTACAGTATTTTCCTCTCCAAAATCCTCGGTAAATCACGGCACTCTCAACTTCCTCAAAAACAATTATGCATCCGATATCCTTTCGTAACGAAAACAAAACCTTGAAGTATTTCGGCTGAGATTCTGCGACGGCAACAACGACAGGGCACTAGATAGCACACGAACACTTCAGAATCTCTCCGAGCTCGTATGAAATGCCTCACCAGTGTCATTAAAGCGAGACAGGGTTAGGGAGGGAGGCATGAAGGTGAACTCGGGGAGATGGTGTGGAGGGGGGAGGAAAACATCCACTCGTAGCGAATGAAAGGTAAACAGGAGGAAGAGGGCGAAACAAAGGGCGAGGTAGACGGAGGAGAGAGCAATTCACTCGACCCCCCCCCTTTCCTTGAGTTCCCCACCTCTCTCCGTCCCGCCCACTCAACCTCCGTCTCTCAGAGAGCTCTCACTCACTTCCGGGAAAGGTGGAAGAGAAAAAAAGGAGACGAAACGAAAAGAAAGTGAGAAGGTCATGAAAAGATAGAGAAGGCAGAACTGAGACTGGCAAGGTATTTTTCTTAGCAGTCGACATATTCCGGCTGATTCATTGCTGAAGTGTAAATAAATACCAAAAATCCTATTATTTCCTTTGAATTTGTTCCAATAGAACAACTATCCCCGTTACTTGACTGGATAAGTTGTGAAGCGTCAAGAAATAGCCATTCACTAGAATCGGTATAAAAAGAAGAGGATTGTAATGGTGATAGACAGGTTACATATCAAAGGTAATATAAAAACTATAAATTTGCATAGGATTTAGAGTCATTTGATATTAGTAATAGTTTCCTTCACTTTAAGTGTTTTATAAGGGGATTCTCATAAGAGAACAGAGATATAGCGCAGTAGGAGGTCAAATCTCATTCAATACGCTAATTGCTCATCAATCCATACCATTGATTCAAATACATACAATCATTGACCTTAAGACAGCAATATATGCTCGAAGGATGAATCAACTCTACTACTACAATATAGATGTATTGAGAAAGATCTCTCCAAAACGGATTCAATTGGCTCGATGTAAGGTGATGTTTACTTACAAGCTTACCCATTATAGCGACTAGGCAAGGAATGAGATTGAAAAATAGGTGGAGAATAAAAATGAGTAAAGGGAATAATAGAAAGTAGTTTTAGGAAAGAATAACTAAGTAAATGGAAAAACTGAAAGTTTAATAACAGCAAATTCTTCTGAAATGGACATTTTTATTTATTTATTTAATAAGTTTATAGTTCACCCAACATGAAAACATAGTAACAGGGTAAACTATTTCACAGTTCAATACACAAAACAATAACAACAGTCAAGGATGGCTGAATATTACATGATGGTCTTGATAACATGAGTGATCGTTTCCCGAAGGACATATTTTACACTTTTGATAACAATAACTGTATATTCTTCCTAAAATTTCTTTTGACATGAAAGTATTCAGTTCTTTACTAAAGGTACTGTAGGTAATACATATTCTATTTAATGGTGCATTCTTACAATAATTTGTACTTACATCTCTTACATAAAAATTCTATATTCATATCAATATTTCAATTCAATATTTCATATCATATTTATATTTATATGCACAACGGGAACACAGTATGCTTTACTAGTGACTTTCATTATCTAAGTTCCATTATTTTGTGCAGAGTCATTACCTTTTATTGGTGGACTGAACTATCATCAATTTATGAATGTTTTGCATATATTGCTCTTCACGCAACCGAAAGGGTCCGTGCTTTTTATTACAGAGATATTTTGGTGTGCATTATGTTAATAAATTGTTTTTAAATAAAGGATTATAGCACTTCCCATCTCTGCCACTGACTAGCCAGGCAAATGAACAAGGTAAGCTGTGAAAGTGGAGTGAAAGGGGTGAATAAGAACTGATAGGTCGCGAAGAAGTAGGTTCGAGATAGAATAGGCAGGTAACACGGAAGGACGATCGTTACAATCTTGATTCCGGCAGTTGACAGCATTAAAAGTTGAGCGCAGCTCAGATCCCAAGGTAGGAGGAGGTTTTAAGTTGATAGAGATATGAAATAAAAGGGTTCGAAAATGAAAGAATAATATCGAAGAGAGAAAGAAGTGCGAAGTATGCATTTGGGGAGCAAAGAGAAGGGAGTGAGGAAGTGAGGGAGCAGAGTTTGGAGCACTGACAAGTGGGGAAAGTGCCGGAGACAGAAATCTTAAGGGGTTTTAGAGTTAATGTCCCAGGAAGGCGGGGAGGAGGAGGCGCAATTGGGAGCGGTCGAAGGGAAGACGAATTGCGACGAAGATGGTGGCCTCCACTCGAGACGTAGACGACGCGGAACTGCCTCCATTGGAGTCGCACGCGGTGTTGGTGGCGATGAGTTCGCTTATTTGGGTTTACTTGCCCGTATTCACGTAAGCCCCCTCCGACGACCAATTAATTGTGTATTACAATCATTGACACCTTCGGTTCAATGATTGTAATACACAATAATCATATATTGTTCGGGGAATTTATTTTCACGGAACATGGCAATCACACGCAAATTATACACTCTGTCACCATCGAAACGTAAAAGATAGAAAGATCTCCAACACCAGTTACAATTTATAAACAATAGATTTTTATTTTTAATTATTCTTTTATTAATCGTTTCATGAGTGAAAGATGGATACGATGGAGCATTAATGAAAATGTCTCTTAGTAGCGCTACCCATGCTTGATACAGGTCCTAGGCTAAGAGCCAGACGAATGCTCTTGACATGACTGTGTCACTTTAAAAATGCCATATTTCTTTGTGTATATATCTTTGCGAATGGAGTTGGGATACTTAGTAGATACTAGTCAAACTATCCTTTCCCTGGAGCAGGTATATAGGTATGTCATAGATTGTTAAAAGCTCGCGCAAGTAAAACCTGGAGGGTATTTTAACCCTCTTTTTATATTCTTATCTCTCTTGCACAACAGCATACTTTAATCGAACACAAATCCTTAATAATTATACATATACCTTTATACGAGAACCACTGACCCGAAAAATTAACGCAAAAATTATAGTCAACTAAGGATATCTTCTTGCCTTTCCCTATTTACTTGCGTCACTCCCCAGATCGTCCGTTACAAGAATGGCGAAGGAGGACAAAGTAATATGTTTAGAAGTAGAACTAGAAGGGAAGGAGGAGGGAGAGGAAGAGAGAGAGAGAGAGAGAGAGGAAGGGAATAGGAACCAAAGAGGAAGAAGGAAGACGATATTCATTCGGCAGGAGAGGCGGCGAGAGAAGGCAGGAAGACTGAGAGTTTATCGAGTTTAATGCCCGTAATGAGTTTTCCTCAGAGGATGTCTCTGAGTCATCCCGGGGTGTTTTTAATAGTCGGACCTCGCTCACTCCACTCAGGAATGCGGAAGCTGTAACTTAAGGAGGGCGGCGGCGGGAGGAGACACTGGAAGCCAGTGGAAATATTGAGCTTTGTCGCACGGGTGCACGGAGGAGGAGATGGAGTGAGGAAGCAAACAAGGCGTGGGAGGAAGGGGAGGAGGCATGAGCGACGGGAATGTAGGCGTTACGATGGCATGAGATTTTTCTCTAATAGTGGAGCACAGCGGAGAATACTTTGAGTAAAGATGAATTTAATTGATTTCAATGGGAATTGCAGGCTCGCAATGGGGAAGGACCTTCCAGAAACAAAGTTGGCCCAATATTTCAACGAGAGAAATTTTGAAAATATGATGGTGCTCTTTGGATTGTATCAAGCATTAGATGGCCTCTTGGCATGAACGTTGAAGTTTTAGTCGCTTGATTTATTACATCTGAGAAACTGCTTCGATCTTGGCATTCTCTCTTCAAAGACAAGGCGACGGAACGACAGTGTGATTGTCAGATTCTAAGTCATTCGAATATTAAACTAAAAGCGTGAAATATTAATAAAGAGCTGCCTAAAATATATGAAATGATTCAATCGGAATTAATGCGGAAGTAGAACCAATAGGAAAATTGAACTTTTCAGTAATTCCACACACTTATGCTTCATATTCAAGAGTTACTTAAAGTCTATTTACAATAATATTTTGTTAAGCATAAGAATAATAACGAAAATATTCATATCGTTCTCTCGTGACTTAAGCGTTATTTAGTGAATATTATTTTTTTGGCACGAAGCGTAAATGAAAGAAAGCAACCACCTCCTTTACCCTTTACCATATTCTTCCAGCAATCTTCCTGCCCCTCCATCCTTTTGTCTTAATTAAACTGGCTATTTAAGTCAAAAACGTTCTATTCAATGTACCGGATGATTTCGAGTATTACACGAAACCTGATTGCAATAAAATAAAATCCGTTGACGCTAAAAATTATTTTACTGGTGTTACATAATGTATTTCTACACTGTTGGACTGGAGACGGTTTTATAGGTGAAATAATATATCCATTCGTTAACCACGATTAAAAACCTAAGAAGTGACAAGGATACATTGAAACCGGTCAAAGAATTGAGACTTGCGGCAAATATTAACCTTATTTTCCCCCAATTTCAATGTTTTCCCGCCTTGTCGAATAGATGTACATTTCAAACGCAAATACCACAGTAGAAAGCAAAATGTATGGGTTGCGACAAAACCCAATGAACACTGAAAATTGTCTGTAAGCAATTGAATGCAGAGCATATGTCAATATGTTGAATGTCGAGAATTTACTTTCCTTAAAACTAATGCTCGAGATGGAATTAAATACGCGTGCTTTAGGCGTTCTAGTAAGTGGCGACCGAAATTACAGTAATTAAATAAGATAATTAACATTTGTTTAATCGGAGTACTCTCCACCAGGGAGCTGTTGATTTGGTACTGACAAGAAAACTAGTTCTCTGGGATAAACAATTTTAGTTGATGCCAAATGTGCAATGCATGGAAATTCAAACTAGAGTTGTATAATATTACTGGGGAGTTTGTGAATTAACAGCAGTCGTTTGCTCAAAAATGAGCCAACCAAACGCATGAAAACTCCCACCTAAATCACAAAACATCTTCATTGAGATGTAATAATTGGACGCAGGCGTAGATTGGCAGAATTGAAAACACATTGAAGCGAGAATTTTAATAGCAGACATAAAAATTAACGAGTGAGTTTACCACTAGTGTCGATGGCACTCGTATAAGGATTTAATATCATCCCTCCCAATTGATAGCTTCCGATGCGCTCGGCTGGACTCGGCGATAGGAGTAGAATTAGCGTGTATACAAGCTCCATGCACAGATCTAATAATACAATTACTGTTATCGGATTTATCCCCATAATTTTACGAGAACTGCACACGAAAGCTTTGACGCAGCCAAATTTCTCTGTGGGAAAGAATTTTTATTCACCAAATGCAAAATGGGCTTGCATTAATTCAAGCGGAGATGCCACTCAACATGTAAAACGAACAATTTTATCAGCTAAGCTTTGAAAACAAGAGATGATAGGCAGAAAAACACGAATTACGAAACGTCGTCTTCCACATGAACATGTTAAATACCATCAATGCTCAAAATTCCCTTCTTTGTTACTCCAGAAACATCTTATATTTTGCAAAGATTTCATTTCCTAAGAAAGCAGGTTTCTGGTAAACGATGATTGCTGAAATTCAAATTACAGAGACGCCTAAACCATAATGAGACTGCGACGATGAGGATGACGTTAAGGAAGTATCAAACTGACAATAAGCTGACACATAAAGAGTAATAGATTAATCTCCAAGAGTGGAAGAAAGAGACGCTAAAGAAAAGAAATAATGGCAGATAATCTACCAGCAGAGGTGGTAAATTAGTAGAGAAGGAAAATTTAAGTGAGATGAGGGAAGTTCTTCCCCGGATAAACTTTTAACGTAACTGAGTTTTTTGTCCTAGCTATCCTTTCTTGTAACCTTTTTTTCCAAATCGGAAGACTTTTTCAAGAGGCAGAATCACAGGAAATGTTTTATGTATTGGTAAAGAAGAACATAAATAGTAAAATGAAAAAAACGGAAATCGGCTTATAGTCGGAGACAGGGTATTGAAGAAAGCAAAGGAACGAAAGAAAAGGTATATTATGAGAGGCGGAGCAAGCATTAATCACCGCAGAAAGTGCTTATCTCCGAAGTGTTTTATGTATTTTGTATAATAGCTCATAATTCGGAAATCATATTTTCCCTCCATAGCTAGCACAGATAGTGGAACAGAGAAGAGAGATAAGCAGCCCAATTACTGCTCAGTCTAAAAATTGATTCCTGCGGAATCCCAATGATACGGAAAGTATGGAGAGAATAAATGAAATCATGAATTTTAAGTGTCAGGCTTTAATTTGGGGAACCACATAAATAACTTGGTATTTTCGACAGTTATTTCTCTTTTTAATCATGGTCTCAACGACTATAATGACAATACTAAGAGAACATTTTCGATTTATAGAATGAAAATGTACTCTAGCGGGGCTGGGGGTGAGGCGAAAGGGAAGAGAAGGTTGAATGAGAGAAAGATGAAGAAAGGTAATAGTATTTTGAGCTGAGATTTATTCTTCAAGATGAACGCCTGGAGGAGGCGGGAGAAGAAATACGCTATATGACAAGACTGGGAGTTAAGAAGTATAAGAATTACACTAAAATTTGTAGACATAGAAGCCAAAGGTAAAATCCTTTAACAACATTAAAACTTTCTCCGGAGTTCAGAATATCACATTCTTCAAGAAAATCAAAATGCTAATCTTAACCCCGCATATGTTAAATATCAGTTTCAAAATTCTTTTTTGCTTGATTTTTGCTAAAATATTAATGTTTATCCGCGACACTCCTCTCACTCCCCCCGGCTTCACCTCCACACCCCTGAATGAGAACAATGGAAACCAAAAATCAAAATACGTTCCTTGATAATGACATTATAGACAAAAAAAACCATGGTCACAATGAACAATGGTGTGGAATGTGTAGAGTGAGAAATGTCCAAAAAAGTTTGCACTATTGCAAAGTATTATTTATAGAGATAGAGATGAAAAATAAACATATATTAATCAAAGTAAGTGGTGCATTTTTTCAGCTTAAATGATATAGGAAAAATTTTACCCCATTCAAAATACCACAGTGACTCATCTGTAAATGTACAGCGAAAAATGTACATGACTTCGCCAAAGCAAAAAAGATTGGTAGCGCCATGCATGGCGATGCTAGTGCATCTCTTTAGACTTTCCGTATTAATAAACTGTAGTTTTCAATACGGATGGCTGAAAGCTTTCCCATTTTTGGCAATATTTTTTAACATTTTTTTTCAAATCATGCAAATATGCGAGGAAGATAAAGATCAACGTGATACTTAAATGCCGAAGGACCGGAAAAAGAAAGGTTATGGTCACTGAGTAAATCAGATAAGCCTTTAAGTTCAAGAAAAAACGTTCTACTTAAAAGTGGAGATACGAATGGTGTAGCATACACTTGAAAAACAAATGGAAAAATTGATAAAAAATGGAGAACAAACTGCACGGTAGGGAGTCGATTGGATATGTATTCCATTTTCGGTTGTCCGAGGTTATGAGATGAAGGGTAGAGTAGAGGGAATTTTGAGCCATCGGCTGTTGGGAGTGTCCTTTCCGTGTGAGCGATCCACGTCCTCATGTAAGCTATTCAAGCGACGGTCAACATAGATTAATTTCTAGGAACAAAAGTTTCCGGAAGGAGTTTAGGGGAGCTTCGAGGGGAATTGCATAAAAGATAGGGAGGAAAGAGCCAGAGGGTGAGGAATGAACTGCGCACGAATAGACAGCGCAGAGAAGCGACTGAAGCAATGATTATACCCGAAGAGACTCTGAGCTTGGTGAAGCGAGAGAAGACCGTGAAAAATAAGATGTCGAAATGAAAAATGGGAAGAAAAGGAGGCTAAAAACTAATTAAAACTCTCAAATCAAGACACGGATGAAAAAAATTCTAGCAGGATTCCAAGTCAACAATTTATGAAAGTCCGACATTTTCCCTCCAACGCCGGAGGTTACCTCATGGGTGTAGATATAAATCTGTGGGCAATTAAAACATTCCAATAGTATTACTTTAATCAGCAAAAAGGAGGCTATTATATAAGAATGGTAAAAATGTGAACGAGAGCAATAATTTTTCCAAATCAGAGGCAGGGAGGCGTGATAAATACTTGAGGAAAAATATCAAACAACTCAATTGTCATTATGCCAATCCCTCCCCGAAAGGGTTAAGGTGGGTAATAAATATAGGATAATTAGGGTGAACTGGAACATGTTGGAAATCCAAGTACATTTCAAATGCGCGGTGTAAAATTGGGAGCAATTTGCCGAGTTCCAACTCAAATAAGGTTTAAAGACATTTGAATTACATTAACCCGTAGCATGTAACCGGACAATATGACATAGCAATACAGATCAATACAGATGTAGATCAATTAATACTTAAATTTGATGAGAGTAAAAGGCAAAAATATAAATAAACTCCACTCGTAAATAGAAAGCTAAGTACCCTTAAATAAGATTAAAATATTAACTAACGAGGTTGCTCATGAAAAATACCTTGTATCGCCAATCTGTGCCCGAAGAAAATTATCATGAAAACATGATGAATCATAAGAAAGGCACGGAAAGTTCAAAACTCTAGTTCGAAAGTACTTTAAAATTTGCACTTATACCGTTAGATAACGCGAATGGTCGACCATATAACTGAGTATTTATGGGTAATAGCGAGAAAAATTTCCTTTAGTGGCTATAGTATAAAAAGTGGCTATAGAACTCATAATAGCAATCTGAACCTTATTTAAATATCATATTGACGGATTAATGCGGGTCCTGAAATTTACTTTTTAAAGTTTTCATAAAATAAGTAAGTTTTTTCCTTAAGTATTTGCGATTGTATGATGACAAGGAGGAACAAATCTTTTATCAAAACAAAAATTTTCCTCAAGTAAGGATTTAATCGAGGGAGGTGCCAAGGCTGGGGAAGAAGAGAAGATTAGCGGGATACGAAAGGAATCGCAGGATAAGAAAGGATACGAAGGGAATGCTGCGCGAGTCTTTATAATTTGTTGGAGAGGGAGAATAAATTTAAAAAAAATCCCTTCTTTAATTCATAGGTCGAGCAATTGTTCTTCCTCCCACTTCTCTTCTTCTTTTCCGTTCTCTCCGCCTCTTCATGTAACCGGACTGCTTCCCTGCACAATCATCTTTACTGACTTCTCATCCCACTTTTCTTCGTTGCCCATTTCTGCCTCATTTTCCAGTTTCCTGTTGATGGCTGCGCTGAATCTTTCCCCTTTTCCTCCTTCCGTCAGTATTTTTGTGTCCCTCCTCGGTTCGCGTTTTGTCTTCTTCATTTTCTTGCATCGGAGGTGGCTACTAGGCTGTGGTCACAGCTTATATCCGCACCGGGATTGCTCTGGCACTGCTTTACTTGGTTCTTGTATCTGAAATATCATGGCACCTGTATCTTCTAGGCCACCTAGGAAATTAGGTAGGGCTAACTAACACGAGCATGGAGTTCTGATGTGGTGCTGGAAATGTGCCCTCTTCCGTAGCTTTGTATTGGCGCATTAAATACAGCGAAGTATATTCCAGCCATGGTTATTAATCAAATTATAAACCGAATATAAATAATAATAAACATGCAAGCATTTTATTGTTCCTAAATTGATGCTCAGTGTGAGTTTGGAAATTCTGAAGCAAATTTATGAAAAGAGGTTTCACATAATAGCAGTTATTCAAGATCTCATAAAAAATATGATACAAAAGCCAGAACCGTAAGACATTCCTGAAATCAAGTTTGTTTCTCAAGTGGAATATTTCTCTGGTGGTACATAATTCGACCAAAACCACTCCAAAAATATTTAAAAGTTGAAATTAAACAGAAACCTTTATGATTTAATTATACGTTAAGTTATTTTCATGAAAACTACAAAAACTTTAGAACGAGTATTTGTCAATCCATTCTTCCCATTATAATGTTATGTCACTGCGTTACTGCATTACATAACTGCGTTATGAAGGAATACGAATACGAATGAAGGGATAAGTATACGAATGATCCACCTTGCATCAATTATTTTTACCCTATGCAACACAAAGTTTTTTCCTCATTACTTTGAAAGGTTTTCTCCTTGTTGCAAATCAAGTCACACCTTAACCATGCTCCCAGAGTAATTTCCAACAATTCATGAATATTTGGGCATCCTACTGTAGTCTCTGGTTGGAATATTAAATCCTGGATATAAAGTATCTGAGTATAAGAAGTCAATCACTTCAGGGGCACTACCGTGGCATGCCGGTTAGTGAATGTGTGTTTTATGAAGGGAAGATAAATTGGGTGGGCGTAAGAAAGAGAGGTCAGACTTCGTTGAGAGAAAAATACCAGGATCAGACCAGTGGAATTAAAGAGTAGAGGATAAGTCGATGCGGAGGAGAAAGGAGAGGGGGGGCGAGAGAGAGGGAGAGAGATGAGATGGGATGTCTTAGCGATAAGCGGAGCAGAGGGGTGGGCGGGAAGCGGGGGAAGAAATGGGTGGTGGGATTTAGAGGGGAGAGGGGAGGCAATGTGGGGAGAGAAGTAGGCACACGAGAAAAGAGAGGAAAGTTGTGTTAGCTTTCAATTAGAGTAAATTTGGTCTTTTATCTTCGGCAGTGGAACTCTATTGGAGGAGGACTTAAATCAACAATGAAGGCGGATTGGAAGGAAGGCATTTCAGAGGGAAGTGAAAAAATACGTGGTGAGGAAAGTGGAAGGTGGCCATGGTATGGGGAGATGTGATATGGCAGCGAGTGAAATAGGATTGGTTACGGGCAGATAAGAGAGTCCAAGCGGTGATGTGAGGTTATGATGGGGTTGAGAAGAGGAATTCGAAGTCAAGGGAAAGAAGGCTGGCTGAGGTTTTCCAGGGACGATGGGAATGATGATGGTAGTTGTCGATCTTGCTCAAGTGGGGAAAAGGACTGCTGAAATGAAATCCCGTTGATATCCTCCCCTCGCAACGAGAGGCATGATGAAGGAAGGACGGCGTAGAGCAGGCGGGTAAGAAAGTTGAGAGAATTTCAAGAGGAGGAAATATTTTTGGCACGGGAGATTTTCGAGAATGGGTCTGAAATATCGAGGGGAAATTTCAATAATTAAGGGAAATTGGAACAACAGTCCTTTTACTTTCAGTTTTAGTTCTTCGGTACAACAAGCTGTACTTTTTCAGACTTTAAAACAATGATATGAAGTTGTTATTACAACGTTTGTTGAGATTTCGTATAAACGTATAAAACAAAGGGGTGTGCTCTCTATGATCTATTTTATCCGTACTAATTTCGTTGAGATAATAGAAGTAAAAAACAGGATGCACTATTATATTATTATAAAAGAAGTTGTAAGTTATATTATAAAAGAAGTTGTAAATTATACGCTTGATTCAATATCAGTACGAGGCCCGGTTTTAATAACCCTTGGCAAAATACATTTACGTTATGAAACCCGAAGAAAATGCTTTCTCCCACGGATGAAGTTCAAGTCTACAAAATCAGAGTTCATGTACTACACAGACACAACCTCTCAGTTAATACCAAGTAAGTAAGCAGGCTATATCAACTGGCAGTTTACGTAAACCATATACTTTAAAACTGAGGCTAAGAAATAACGAGATGAATATTTCAGAGCATATATTCGGGTAGCCCCATTTGGACCATAACTCAGCTTTCAAAAACAATTTACGTAGCTGACTGTGAAACTGACGATTATGTACATTGTGTGTGTTTCATGTGCAAGTTGTAGCACAGATGGAACCAAAATATGTACAGCTTTCTTAAATTCTTTTTCATTTTATCACAAAATTATCAAAAGAAGCAATAGGATAAAGTGATGTCATATAGCACCATGAGCGCTCGGATTGTGGGAAACATAAAAAAAAATGATTCGCCTGAGTCCCTATAAACGGAAGCTAAGTCAATTGAGGCCGAAATTTGATGAGCAAAATATCAAAGCTTGAACAAAATCAGAACAGTTTTAATATGTTGTGCCTTTTAATATCAACAATAGCTTTTTTCACTTTGATGGCGTTTGTAATGGAAAATGGTTCGTTAGGTGTACATTTTAACTATTTAAGAAGGATTTGAATTGATTACATTCCCAAGCTAGTGTTATAAAAGTGTGACGTTTTCCTAAAATTTATGATATAAAAGCAGTCACTAGTTCTTTGAATAGTTTACTTGTAGAGCTTCATTCATACAACTGTAGCTGAACGTTCCTCTACAAAGCTCATTTCACCAAAAGTTACAACAAAGCATCTGAATGAAGCTATGTAACGGGAAAAATATCCTTTAGAAGAGAATTCTTACGCTGATACGAGATACGAATTTTTTGTTTGAAATAAATAGTGATAACCTATTCAAATCGGTCCATTCGCCTCAAGTGCTGGTATAACATGAAAACCGTCAATAGTGACCGTAGAAAGCAGAAAGGGAACGAAGGCTAAATAATATTCATCAGTGCCCCTTTACCAGAGCTAAACGGCGCATTTAGTGAATCAAAGGACACTTTTAAAAGCCCACGACGCAAACCACGCGTCAGACCCCAGATCCAATTACTCGAACACTCTCCAGGGGAATAATTGGCTAAAATATCGAGATTAGACCAACATGAAGCCATTAAATGCAGCGAGAGGGACGATTAGCCTCCGCTTTGCATCAGAATATATTAATGACCCCCGTTACTGGTTACGGTCTCTTCTTTGAGAATAAATTAAATAAAAATCAACTCGTGGATCCTCAAACCAAAGCCAGCTTGACAGGGATGCATGCCCTCAGCTCGACCATTGCTCTGGAGACCCACATTTCCTCGCCCTCCCTCTCCTCAACCCAATTTCCCAATCCTTTTTCTATGCCCGCTTTTCTACTGCACTATCAATTCTCAATGGGTACCTCGCATGGGATTTATGCCCCATATTTAAATAGTGCGCGTAGGAGACAACAATCTCAAACACATCATTCATATCCATAACAGATAAGCGTCAATCTCCAACATTGTAAATCACCTTTACAAAGATCGCGAAAATGAAAGTAACGCAAAACGGCATCTCAAGGATATAACATCACCGCTGGATATTACATCTCTGTTTAACGACTATTTCGACACATAATGCTCATTTATAACGCATATTATTTAATCAGCAGAACCTCTAATAAATGAACGTCATAGTTGATACTGACAGCTATACTATCATGGGAAGTCATACGCTATTTTGATATATATATATAATGTATCCGGCTAACCCTCTTAGCCAGTGCAAAAGTGCGATGAAACGTATGAGGGAAGAGGATTTTTTTTATTTGTAAAGAGCAACACTTTTGCACTGGCTATGAGGGTTCATCTACATCTACATCTATGTGGATGTAGATGTAGATGAACCCTCTTAGCCAGTGCAAAAGCGTTGCTCGTGGGAAATAAAAAAAATCCTCTTCCCTCATACGTTTCATCGCATTGCTGTTGAATCCAAATACCAAGTAAGTATCAAATACGCAGAGTACTCTGAACCTAGGTAGCTTTTGATGTACTTACAATAATGTCACAGCGTTGAACTCAAACTAAACGTAACGACTTACCTGGCATAAATAGTACCACGTTATACGGTGTAAGGGAGACTTGAAGTCAAGGGAGCGAAGTTAGGGATATTCTTACACTGTTTCATAACCTTCGTTATCCTCTGCAGTGACTCGTTTTTCGTAAGGAGGGATGACCTAGCAGAACGCGGAGAAGGTCCCATAACTTCCTTTATCTAGCTAAACCTTCCTTCCTTTAACCATCTTCCTTCCTTTTACCACCTCTCCCCCTTCCTCATTCTCTTCTTAATCTCCTTCTCATTCTCAGCTCACTCCTGTCGCCCTTGACATTCCTCCAGGGGTCCCTCCAGCTATTTCCCAACTCTAATCTCCCTATGGCTACCCTTTCTCCCTCCCATCCCACCCCCTTAATTTAAGGGTCACATTCTACCCCGCCCACCTAGGCGCATACTCTCTTACAATGCATCCCTGATCAATGAGTCCGCCCTCTCGCATATTTACCATGGCCTTACCCAGGAAAGTGTGAGCAGAGAAAGGGGAGGAAAAAATGAAAAGGGAAAGTGGAAAAATTATCACATCAAACGTAGGAAAATTAGCATTGAAAACTTTTTGCATAGGAGTTCCGGCATCATGCGCCTTTCCTTCATGGCCATTCCATTAATTTTTTCATCCCGTTCCTGTATCGCCCTTCTACGCAGATTTTACTCTCCTGCTTTACTTTCTCCAGCATATTCGTCTCAAATTTTCACTGTGTAAACCATTAAAATAATTGGAGGATGAGCATTACGAGCCCTGCTGCTTATAAAATTTGCTTATATAACTCAATGAATATCGTTTTTCTTTTTATAAATATGGTTTGAATCCGTTTGCTGGGGCCGCAGAAAATTTTTACCGGCTCTCGATGCCCCCTGGAGGGGTCTACCCTCTTTTAGATGGTCCCGCTCAGGCCCGAACTCGGAATCCGAGCCTCGTCGTCGACCCCTCACCGTCGGTGGGTAATGGCACCAACCGGCCAGCCGCACTTTAGTTTGTCACTTTTAAAAGTTAATAATAAATCGCAAAATTATGTTCGTATTTTCTTTTATCGTTCATACAAAGATCAAATTGCACTATTTCCACTAATAACGCTGACGAAAATGTATTTTTAATTGCTCTTATGCGATTTTACGTGCTCTAAAAAACCAAACAGCTAAAACGTTCTTAACCACGTAACTAAACTATTAAGGGTTAACTTATTTGTTTTTTTTTTAATTGGAATGGAGCGATAATAGAATATTATACGCGAGCATTTCAAAATCATCATTGGGGACAGAGGAGAGCGTCATATATTGTGTGCATCTTAGGTAGTGCACATTTCAGGAAAGTGAGCTAATTATACAAATTTTAATATTCATTAACGATTGAAATTAAGAGAATTTTGACCAAATTTAAAATCAATGCGGTATTAAATCAATCAATACGTTTTTGTACCAGTTACTACAGTCTAAAATTACATCATTGCCATTTCGCACGAATATAGCACAAGTTTGTGAAGCTATAATTTAAATCGCAGTATAATCAGCGGTAAATCGCAATTGCGTTTTGTGAACCCGTAGTTTTACTCGAGCACAAAATTCCATATAATTCCTTCTTTAGAGGCTAATAGAATAGATATAGAGGGCTTTAGAGGTTTATCAAATACGCAGGTAATTTTTGTTCCGCATACACTGCTCGAATCATTAAAAGCATCCCATAACTATTACCGAAATCATTCCTTATTAACAGTAATGAGGTAAGGAATGCATAGAGTATTCCTGCATTTAACTTAAAAAAAAGCCTAATTAAACGCAAATATGATATCAATATTACCAGCGATACCTTTCTTTGTTACAAGAGTATTACCTAGAAATGAATCTCTTTTGAATTATAATAAAAACTTTCGAATTAACGTAAATTTTACTTTACGTTATTAAATACATGAAATCTAACGTTATCGATTGTCATCTCGCACTCTGGGACCTAAACTCCTTCCTCATACTTTACCCTTTTATGTCATTTTTATACTTACATGTGCTCATATACTTGTTCAATAGTTTTCAAAGGTATTTTGGCTTAAAGAAGAAGAAAAAGTCGTACATATGTAAGTTTTACTTCCAAATTGCTTAAAGGAATGGATTTTTCACTTCCTTACAATTAGAATTCAAGGGCTCATCAAAAATGCATTCACTTCCACGCTCCTTCCTTCCTGGCCGGAGTGGAAGCCACATCTTTGTCCTGTCCAACACCTATACTCCACACGATTTATTCCAACGACTCATTCTCCTCTGAATCTTTCCCTCTTGCTCCCTTCTTCAAAACCCACCTCCGAACGCACGTCTTTTTATTGATTTATCTTATTTTGCCTCCTTTTATTCCTCTTATCGCTCAGAAAGCCTATATACAGCGCCACCTCATCCCTCCCCACGTCGACTATCCACTTCCTTCATCCAACTTTCGGTCTCCCTCTCCTTGGACTGACTAAACGGGATGTTAGGGTTTTTAAGTTTTTGAGATTTTTAAGCAATTACCAAGTGGAAGATGAGTTGTTATAGCGGAGGACTTGCTGAACTTGTAAATCTACACTTTAAAAATCAGTTTTTGCTGAGAATAATCTTCTCTTACATTGGTTGCATTAAAAAAATTGGCAAAGCTTTCCATATTTTTGGAAATACTTTGTTGTAGGGATGTCGCGAAGGCTAGAATTCGGAGAGAATATTTTCAATCCACTCAAATCGAAAACTAGTCACTTAGTATTTCCTATGCATAATTTTCGATATTATCGATAGTTCTCAGTATAAGAGGTCAAATGTTATCAGCATTCGAGAGAAAATGGGTTGACGATCATGGCTGGACGAGAGGCAAGAGGCAAGAGGGAGCTCCACCATGCATGGGGGCAGGGAGGGGTAGTGTGTCTCATGGAGAATGGTACGGGCTATACATTTGTGGTACACCGGCGGTTGGTGGCGCCCTTGAGGCGGGTTTAACCGTATCTCAGATGCACGGAAATCAGTAAAACTTAGCAAAACTTCTTGTTTTAAGAGCTAAATTATTGCCTTTTACACAGAAGGAGCGCTTTTTATACTCCAAAAGTACGCATATATACCTACATATTTCCGAACAGCATACGGCCATTGGTGCGCGGGTTCCCGATGATTAAAAGTGACAGGGCTTTATTACGCGAATTCACATTCCTTGATCAATCATTTTTACGGGTGGAAAAATTACCCATAACTCTCTAACGAAGATTCAACTAAACCTGGTCACTATATTAAATAAAAAAAATCAATATATTTCAACATTATTTCACAATACTAGTTATCTATAACTAAAAATTATTTTTACTGCTTTCACCTTCACGGTTTCTCTCACAACTTCTGCCTTCCCCCGCCACTCGGCGACGGCGGTTTAATTCGAGGTGGCTGAGAAGCATGGTATTAAGCCTCATCCGATCACAGTCCTCCTCGCTCCTCCTTTCCTCAACCTCACTTCCACTATCTTCCACTCATCATCCTTCTCCCACTCAACCCAACATCCCCTAATCGATTCCCACACACCCCCAAACTTTTGGTGCCCACACTTTAACCTAACTCCCTCATCTCAACAGTTCTGCCTTTGAAGCTCAAAGCTTCTCAAACTTGCCCTAAATCTACCAAAAGGGGTCAACTTTCAACCCCTTTCCCTTCTTTGCCGCATCATCTCCCCATCTACCTCTAAACCAGGGGCTCTCAACCACTAGGGAATATTCTCAATTGGGGGATTTTAGGGCGGAACTTGCGGGAAATTAAGACCACTTTTAACCAAAATGTGACAGTCTGCAGATTGAAAAACTGTCGTTTGCTATAAATATTTTACATTAAATTTAATAATGTTTTATTAAATGGTACTCAATGAAGCTTGTTGAATGCCCGAGTATAAAAGAGAACCTCATAAAAGTTCATTATCATAAAGAAAAATTTGTTATGCCTATCATCTCTTGCCTATGCGGCTTTCCCAGCAGACCCTTGACTTGAAGGTTACTCGGGTTTTCCACCGGGTCAAATTCTCCATTTTTGCCGATATTTCGATGGACGAGTAGTCCATCGTCATCATGCCCTGATTATTATAATCAACAGAGTTTATCTATTATTTATACTTTAACTTTCGAAGTGAGAATGATGTTTAAACTATGATAGAACTGGGTGATGAAATAGAAAAGATTGAGCAAAATAGGTTGAGAGGTGGCTTTTCATTTGGTGATGTGAAAACAGACTGGATATTACTCTTCAAAGAGAGGTGAATGCAGAGAAATTGTTGTGGCACCTGCATTCAAGAAAATAGGAATCATGTAGCAAAGAGCAGGAAGATCTGAGGATGAAAATATTAGATGGGGATGATGATTGGCTCTTGTTAGGCCACATATCAAATATGTTTCAAGCATTTAGGACGAGATGCAGAGAGATTAAATTTGCAAATTGACGAAAATCAAAAGAAAGTAGCAAGCATCGTTAATAACTGTTACGAATGAACAGAGAGTTTATCATGGACGATGTGAAGAGCTTGATATGAAGCCTCCAGAGACTCGGAGGATACTCGTTTGCATAGAGTCACTGGAAAATTTCATATCTAGCCAGTAAAATCATGATACGGATGGTATAATTTTAACCCCACGCTATCTAATAGGGACCGATAGAAGCGAGAAAATAATATACCTATATGTACCAACTAAGGAATAGGTACAAATTCTCATTTTTCCGTCTCACCATAAATGCCTTTCACTCTAACAAAGCAAGACATTTAGACAATTTATCATGACATGAATTAATCTCATTCTATCACCTTTCCCTCTTTGTTCCCTTACTCATTGTTGATGTTCAAACCCCCTTCCCCGCCAAACACCCCATGACAATTCGCAGAATACAAAGAATAAGTAAAATCCGTCGGCGACATCCAAGCGCGCGCGCGCCATACTCAGGCGTAAACTACGACCGCAGTCATCATTATAAGGAGCTGAGGGGATAAAATTGAAGGTTTGATGGACGAAGAAAGCACTGTCGGACAGTAGTTGATAGGATACGAATCGTACAAGAGAGCGAGCATCAAATATGCACACTTAACTTTAATCTAAAAATTGGTGGTTCTTGCAGAGCAGAAAAAAACACCATTTACTTGTAAATTTCGATCACATATAGAGGGAAAATTTCCTTTTGCTCTTTTAAGATATCTGGAACGATAACCGTGGGTCGTTGATTGCATATTTTAGTAATTTTTATAGTAATTCAAAAAGATTCTTAGATCACATTTCATGTAAGTGTATGTATTTTGGCGTTTGAACTCGCCACAAGGAGAGCGATTGAAATACGGGAAGAATTCTATTTTTAAAACTTTTCCTTCATTAAAGCGTATTACGACGAGAGTTTTCGACGAGGTATTCGGAATTTAGGCGATATTATATTTAAATGTGTCTTCTTAGAATACTGGACTCATAATGACACCTTAATGTTTATGATCAACAATTCTAATGATTTAAGTATCATGCCAAGCTAAGAAGAAAGTATGGGCACTTTAAATAAAGCCATCGAAGTGCCAAAAGACTAAGAGTTGAAATAGGATTTTATTTCAAATAAAACCAAATCGTTATGATACAATTTTTTACTATTATCCGTAGATACCACTGATGAGAGCATGCATGCAATGTTTCACGCAAATCCGTATAAAAACAAAAATCACTTTAACCACCTTAAGGGAAGGGATTGTCCTTAACCATTGTACTGTGCAACTCGGGATTCTTAATCTACTTCCTCTCATAAGTGAATTACTTCCGGCTGTTCCTCGTGTCCACTCCGTCCCGAGTGAGCGCGCACATGCGACGCATTGCCTCCGGCGCCAGAATACCGACATCAATGGCGAAACTTGCGCCCTCTCTCTTCAGGATCCACAAGCACTCAACCCTCGCTTTCGCCCCACTCTCTCGCTCCAATCCACATTTGGGGGTTGAACATGGCAAAAAGCCACTCGTCCTTCCCTGAGGCCAGAATGGCTCCAAACCCGACCTCTCCTCCCATGGGCACTCTCTCCGTCCCGCACACAACTTTCAGCTTTCTCTCCCTCTTGTCCTCATTCACACACATACTCATGACGGGAAACACAGAAAAAAGGGGGAGAGCCAGAGTGTCGGCCACCGCTTCTTGGACTTGGAACCTCCACGACTCCGCATCTCGATATTTATTTCACTGATATCCCACTCGGTACATTCCGTGACACTTGGAAGACGGAGGACCAGAACCATCTCAATCCAATTCTCTTTCTCCTCAACACCTCCTAACTTCATCCAGGGTATCCACTTTCTCCACTAAACTACTCCACTCCATCAATCCTTATGCGCCTTTTTATTCAAGGCGAGAAGTTTTTCATCTTCTTTTTTATTCTCAGAAACTTCAGAAACAAAAGAACTACAGAACATTCTTCAGAAACTGAAAGCTTCCGGCACATCACTAAGAGACATGCTATTAAATGGCCAGGTAAACGATATTTTGGCACTATCCGTCGAGAATAAAATTATATTAGTGGAATAGTTGTGAGTTTTACACTCTGGCTTCGAGAAAAAATAAATTTTCTGGATTATTGTATCCTACGTATTTTCATCGAAAACTACTATGAATTTCCCTTTCCTATTGGCTTTGTGAACTCTTGATTTAGCTAGGATAATATGCTTGATTACCTGTATTTCATTTGTATTATTAATTATACTACCTTAGCGTAAGTTGGAATATTTTGAAAAAAATTTAGTGTTTCGTAGATAATTACTGCTCGTCAGGGTTTCAGATAAGTACTGCTCGTTCCCAAGAGTAAATAAGATGAAATCACCATAATACGACAGGTACCATAGAAAATTATCGTGAAGAGATTCACATCTTCCTCATTTGTGATAGTGTGAATAAACCCTTTCATGTGTGTTAACCCTTTCAGTGTAAATGAACCCTCTTTCATGGGGGTTCTTTTTCATATGCTGCCGAAGAAAAATTTAAATTATCGAAAAAAACTCGAAGAGCAAACCTGGTTGCGAATATTAGATAAAAGAGATTTACGTATTTTTGAAATACATGTAAAGTAATAAAAAACCATAGGACATTACTAATGCGCATAGTGCTTCCGCAAACTATGATTGATATCCTGCGATAGGCTATTAGATGACACGATTATAAACGCACAGAAGACTGCGAGGAAGTTTGGGATGTTGGCAACTTAACCACTCACCCTCAGCTAAACCAGAAAAATCCTCACCCAAACAAACACATTCACACATTACATCACTCGTTTCTCACGTATGCTAACATTTTCATCTCCCCCTATGCAGCCTATCTAATGTTTGTCAATACACATATCATATTTTTAAGTGGTTTCTTCGGCTAAGTCACCGAATATTGCTCTAAAGTGAACATTGCTATGACAATACAGAGTGTTTGCATGAGGGAATACGAAATGAAGCATCATGGTGTGGCTTTGACCAATTGTGCTTCCAGGGAATTTTGTCGAGCGAAATACATACTATTTTACGAAGGGAGAAAGAACTTTTATTCCCGGTTACAAGTTGACAAAAACTTAGATATTTAGCGGTGAAATGATTACAAATGCTTCATACATATTTCTTATATTCTTAATAGGATTTTTAAGCGGTTTCTTTGGTGAAGTCGCGACTATTATTCTGAGGTGAAACTTGCTACGACAGTATTAGAGTATTTGGAAAAGGGAATACAAAATCCAGAATCATGATGTGTCTTTAACCAATTTTGCTTATTTAAGGATGAAGCAAAGATTCCGTTTATCATCTCCACGTTCTTAAGCTTTTCTGCAGCGGATGGATGTTTGTTTTGCCCTCTCCGGGGAGTGAAAGCCCAAAAAAGGTATTAGACTAAAGAAGGGGGTGAACATTTGTTTGGACGTGCTTCGCATTGCAAAGGCAACTAGTACGGACGGTCAAAAAGGCAGGAGACATACACAAAAGTGAGATAAAGTCTAGGCGCACATACATCGAAAAGAACCGTAAATTTGACACAACAAAGGGGCAAACAATACGTTACTTTACAGGAAAACAAAAATGTGATCACTAAAATGTGACCGGCACCTTAACTAGCAATTCAGTCGAACGTCAAGAAGAACGATTACCAGTAAGAATAAGTTTCCTTTCACGGGACTACAGGGGACGCGAAAAAACTCCTTTTTGGCAGAAGGTGAAAGAGCAGTGCGAAGATCTTAGGGGAGCTCTTTCACTCTGCAAAGAAACTTTCATCAAGTTAGGTTCTTATCAATCACATTGTTTCCCAATGTTATCAAACAGCCTTCCGATTCCATTTATAGAGCGTAGGTAGCGGTAGGATTGTGAAAGGAGGAGGTGTGATAGAAGAAGGAGGGCTCAACTGCGAACTAAAACCAACAAAAGGAAATCAAAGTTGTGAGGAAAGCAAGAAAGAGGCGGAGAGATTCGAGACTGGATTTATTAGGTGAACAACAATAGGTGAGAGAGAGACTATATATCATCATGGTGTATTGATGTCCATTCGAAATGAAACGAACGCGGTTGAGATTAAACTTTCGAAATGCAGATAAATAGGGAGAGAAAAAAGGCGAATGAGACTAAAGCGTCGACGGTAGAGCTCGTGGTAAGAGATAGTTCGAGCACGTAAGACGCCATTATCTTCAAAAGTACATTTTTGGTGGCGAGCGGATAAACAAGCGGGCAACAAAAAAAAGCTCATTTAAGATGGGGGTGTCGGGGTGGTGGCAAAAGCAGTAGAAGAACAAGAGGACAAGAACTTGCAAACAATTGTAGGAGGTAATATTAGGGGAAAATTCAGCCAAAAAGAAGAGACAAACTCACCGGACAGAGTTTGCGATACAGCAGCCAATACAAAACAATATAAGAAGGAGACATGAATGGGAAGTTGTAAATTTAGAAATATGTAAATTGAATACATGAGAAAATTTATGACAAAAAAAGTGGATACTTAGTAATGTAGGAATAAAGCGATAGGCAGAGAGTGACTGCAAAGCTGCAGCAAACCAAAGATCGGAGTGATGATTGCTTATGATAATGGGATTTTTAGGTGTAAAACGTTGGATAAGAACTTTAAGGCTCGGTTTTATTAAGCCTGAATGCCGTTAGTGAAAAGATGACGTAACATTTACCTTAACTTGAGACTTGATAGTATTCTAAAAAGATAGATAACATCCACGATGAGTCATTTTTACGCCCACATTTACATCATACAAATGAATCAACGCTATCCCAAAAGTTTCTCAAAAGTTATCCCGGAAACCATGAAGTTTTATGATCCCTCCGCGGAAGCATACAGTACAACATATCTTCACCTCAACTTCTTAAGACAGAATTGGGTTTTACAAATGGCATCAGACTTTCTATTAACGGAGTCACACCACGGGATTTGGAGATTACATGCATTGATATTTGATTATAAGATGTATTTAACATATCATTGATTAATGAATGAAACAACAAAATTGAGATAAAAAAATTCCAGGGTAGTTTCGTGGCATCGCCACATTAAATACTATATCACATGTATTTAAAAGACATTTATC
Source organism: Ceriagrion tenellum (assembly GCA_963169105.1). Taxonomy (NCBI): domain Eukaryota; kingdom Metazoa; phylum Arthropoda; class Insecta; order Odonata; family Coenagrionidae; genus Ceriagrion; species Ceriagrion tenellum. The sequence goes on along the minus strand of OY720632.1, from coordinate 58,059,411 downwards.
ACCTAATGCACACGAACTCAACTTTCATTTTGATTATAATTATGTATTCAGACGCATATCACGCGGCTTAGTAGTTCAAATCGGTAGAGACTTTATTTTCAGTTTGTCATAGTTTCTCGTTTACTTAATTATACCCATTTATGAATTACCATCGCTAAAACTTCTCTGAAAGCATTAACAGTATCATGCCTATTTAAACGTTAATTTTATTTCTCATTCCACTGATTTTTTTAAGACACACAACTGAAGTAGTACCTTGTTTCAGTCATTCATGATACAAGTTGGGTCTTTTGTCCCCTAAGGAATAAATGAGATAAAGGTGATTAGGAGAAGGAAAAAAATGAGATAAGTGATGACAAAAATAAAGAATAAGTGGGCAGCTGACAATACTGACGGTGAAGTAAGAAGAATATTGAGTAATGAATACCGCGAAAGATATTCTGAAGATTCACTCGGATTGCTGAAAAAATATATTGAAAGGTGAGGAACGATTTGCCCCTTAGAATGAAGGAATTATTGATAGTCGACGAGAAAACGAGTAAAGCCAATGGCTTCACTGAGAGATAGCCATTGGAAAGAGTGTTTTTTGGTCGGAAAAGATACGGAATTTCCCCAAGGAGAAAAGAAAGAGAAGGTCATAGGCCAGAGATAAGTGGGTTTTTCCAAAAATGCCTCCCCGATGTGTGTGTCACGAATCTTCCCCCCCCTCAAGATTACAAAAATACTTTGGCACAAAATTGAATGCAGTAACATATACCTCACTATGTCACGAACCAAATGACAAAGAATTATCATTAAATGGAAATCTTCACTCAAATAATGTTTCGCTTCCAATATTCACCAACTCGTCCAACATTGGGCAAGAAATGAAAAGAAAATTGTCGGGTATTAAGTCCAAACATCCTCTTGTACTGGATGAAAGGCTCAAGGATAATATTGCATACACCGACCGCTACTTAATACCGCTTTATTTCTTTAATCTGGATGGTTTCAGCCGTGACGACTATCTCTCCCGGGTTTCAGGCAGAATCTTTTCTGGAAAAATCCCTCGCTGGTCACCGCATGGCTCAAAAAGCCAAGGAAGAGGTAAGTGAGAAGGATGAAGTGCGCGTTAGGGCTTGGGAATGGTGGAGGAAAGGGAGTGATCATACGACCACAAGCTTTCAATTAAGGGATTAGCTGTTTCAATAAGGGATTTGGTGAAGGAGTAAAGTTAGGATTTAAGGCAAAAGGAGAATCCAGTCCAGTTGAAGGTCGTATCTAAGGCTCTTATTGCTCTTGTACTATAGGGTGCATACAGATATCTGTATAGTTTTGGCTTCAGTCGTCTGGACTCGGTTGAGGTGCTTTCGCCATGCATAGCCAAGCAGATGAGACGTAACACAGTAGGAGACGAAGCACTGACTTGAAAAGCAATAATTTCAAGCGGGAGAATTGAACTTTCGATGTCAGGAGTTGTTGGAGGAATGGTGCAGCAGTAAGTATTTGGGACGGCTTCTTGTGTGTATTTCACTATGTTAGATGTCCTGTAAGACAGACGCTTAAAATCGGTTTTTTTTGGGGATACTCGAGTTTCTGCTTTAATTAAAAACTAACCAATTCTTTCATTGGAATAAGTATTAAAGAAACGTTTTTCTACTTCAATACTGCGTTAATCTATATGAGATAATTACCTTTGTTACATTCTGTAATTATTCTTTAATTCGTATTAGTGAAAAATGTCCAGATTTTTGCATCTTCTCTAGGAACCGCTCCTTTTAAAAATTTATAACTGGATAATTATACGGTTGATGGTAATGAATTTTTATTGGTGATAGATATACATATATATATTGGCAATAAATTAATTAAGCTAAAATCATTTGTAATAATCCAATTAAAAGTTCATGGCATTTTTCTAAGGAAACGTTTTTCAGCGGATAGAAGCGGTAAAACAGAAAACTTGAATTTTGAAACTCTTAGTCGTGGTATTTGGTTAAACTATAGACCAAGTTGAATGACAGTATAAATTTTAAATCAAAAGACACGAGGGGATAGTTCTGAGAGACCGTAAGTCAGAAACATGCAAACAGGTAACTCTTTTAGGGTGATTGTAGCGATTTTTTATGCTCAGATTTGCTTGAAATTTTGTATATCTGTACTAATTAGTAATAAGTAAAGATAAAAGTGAAGAAAATCGTATGCTACCGATTTGATGCTCAAGTTTTTCGAAATAATTCGATTCGAAACAGACTTTCTCATAAACGCGAAACTCATATACGAATAGCAACCATTTGAATAGCGTTTCATGATATTCAAATGGCTGCAAACAAACACTTTAACTAAGATTTTAGTTTTAAAATATAATTCTTGCATCATTTGTATTACTGAATGCATGCGCATTACCACCGCATAAGCAATTGCACTATGGAGAAAATGAGGACTAAAAAGTTTTTGCTACTTGCTGAAGAGGTTATCAAAATCTGAACACAACGACTCACTATTACCCCACTCCAACCACCTTAAACCACCGAAAGAGACTTAGGAGGTCGATAATTACGAATAACAGAAAAAAAATAACTAAAGCCACCCATCTAGAAATAGCGCAAGCTCAGGGTATTTAGTTAGGGGTGAAGGGAGGAAATTAATATGTAGCACCAATAAAAATGCGTCAAGAATGATTAGATATTATATAGCGGAATAATATTTTAATAGGATGAGATGAAAGTCACAGAATTTACCATGCAGGAAGTAGACACAGGCGCCCGGCCGAAGAAGTTTTAGGGTGCAAAATGCAGGAGGAGATAAAAAAAACGTGGAGCGGCGTGGAGTTGAAAGGTGGATGGATTTGAGGAGCAGCCGTGGGCGGAGCAAGTGGTGAACGGCGGGGATTGAATGAGGGAGATGGCGGTGTGCGTGGAAAGGCGGCGGAGATGTGATTAATGGACGTTGAAAATCTGACTCTGGAGGAAACGGAGACAGTGAAGAAATGCACTAGACGGGGAACGGTTTGTGACCTCGCGATGGCTTTGCTAACGGGTGGCTGACTGAGTCACAAGAAACTGCGCGTGATTAATATGTAGGTATCAATTTATTTCATGAAAATTTCTTCAGGAAAAATTACTAAAGGTAACGTTGTTTGGGTTGCGACTTGGTGAAATCAATTTTTTAACTCGACAATAGACGTAATCACAGCTATTCCCAATAATTTATAAAAAACGACAAAAACAGAACGCTTTTCCTATATCAAAGCCACTTCCGAGCAACCCTTCATGTGATCTTGACAGTAAGCACACGTACGCATATAGTCATCAACATCCGGATCGCGTTTTAACCAGTATTTTTAATAAAGTTTGGTGAAATAACTGAGGTCATTTAAATGAACTAAAAACACCACTGTAATGGCACGGTAAAAACAAAAAAATAATATAGCTCAAGCTTAAAAAGGTCTTCTACTTTTTTTTAAACAACAACTCTTAGCCTATTTATCTTGAGGACTGGGAAAATTTAGCCACGTGGTCGTCGATAGTCGATAGATAGAGATAGAGTCGTTATAATCGATATAGCGAAATGCAAGAATTTAGGTCGAAAGAGAGTTTTTATGAAAGAAGGCAAGGGGACGGAAAATGATGGAGGCTAAGTGGGCAGGAGGAGGCAGGAGGCATGCGAACGATGGAATTCAGAGTGTGCTGGAGCGGTGGGATGGGTGGAGGGAACCTGAGATTCATAAGGTGGGGGAGAGATATAGGGAGTGAAGAGGCCATGAGGAGGCTAAAGGAGAAGAAAGGAAACGCTGGTAGAGGCGCGATAATGGCTGATCGAAAAACCAATTTAAAACAGGAGAGGAGCGTGAAATGAGAGCAAGGCAGTTGAAGAGAGGAGGACGAGATAATTGGAAAAAGAAAGATGGTGGGAGGAAAAAAGAGGGCAACAGAGGGAAAAAATGCAAGTAGCTACTTAGTAGGAGAAGAAGGGACAGCCAGAAGTGTTCTCGAAAAACAATACAGTTCGATGTGTTTTCTCGGAAAGCTAAGACGGTCAGAATGTTCACAGTAGATAACGAAACTTGGACTTGAAATATTTTTCAAGATCCAATCTTTATTTGATATCGCACATGCATTATGCGACCTTTCTTCTGAAACAATCATTAATAGTGCGCCAGAGTGTACGCCATCAAACCTGAAAAAAACCGTTCAAATCTGCTAGTAATTGAAAGTTATCCTAAACTCCAGCACATAAAAAGGAGTTGAGTGAGGTTTTGAACTTTTGATAAACAACAAAACGTTGGTCCAAACATCTACTTTCATCGAGTAGTCTAGGTCGCTACCTTTATAACTAAGCGCCATCCATTTTTTGAGACCTGAGTTAGAATGACAAAATGGTAGTAAGCACACTGCTGGTGCTGTTCCACGAATTGAATTATGGAGCCCATCAACTTGTTACATTCAAATGGTATAAATATATACCTTCAAAATTTACTTCAATTCCTCTTATGCCCATATCTTCCTTGGTTATGCGCATTTACTAATTTCCTCAAAGAACATTAAATTTATCAGGAAAAATAATGACAAAGCTGCATTTATCATAAAAGTTTGTTAATTCGGAATCCTTTTAAATCATTTTCAAAAACTCGCACAGTTTACTCACTACCTGCTTTTTCCAGTTTCCTATGCACGAATGGCCTGTAATCCAAGAGATTGCTTCATATAAATAAGTTCCCTGTTACATTGCTTCTTGCTTGGACCAAAGAAAACTATAACACAATTGCCATGCCTTGTCTCCCGTCCACTTTTCCTTCGATTACTAGGCATCTCGGCCAAGGAGACAAAACACTTCAGCTAAACAAGTGACGTCGTGTCATTCATGATGAATGTATTTAAAAAAACTCACACCTACGGCTTCGAGCGCAACTGAAATGTTTAAGTAAGTTTACAAACCCTTCCAGGTGTTTTATATCTTGATTTAGCAGTAATGCCACAGTTATTTTTCCTCTCACTTAAATTACTCAGACGAAAATAAAGAGAACAATAATCTCAAACAGTAACTAATCATAAGTATCTGGAAACTCTATCATTGCTTCCGAAAGTGTTTCAAATATTAAAAATATTCTGGTATGGGAATATTCACCAAGATTCCTTGTATTTCTTTATAGAGGACCTTCAACTACTGCCGAGATCGAAATATCACATTCATGCGACACACGGAATATTTACAAACAAATTCCCGTCAAAAAATGTTTTTTGACAAATAATTCGTTTTCTCTCGGTGGCAGCTTTCAGAATAGTACCAGATACGCTATCAAATCATAATCTCCGATTACTAAATCCTAATTGCAGTTTTGAATATAATTTGTGTCAATTATCTACGCTGACAATTGACGTTGCTAAATTTGGGTTATCCAAAAGTTATGGTATTAATTCGGAAAGGAAATCAAACAAACCACTCTTTTTTCATAACTAACAGTTTATCTTTCTTAATGCCACAGTTCTATCATTAATTACAGAGTTGTATATCGCTTGTGCAATGAGGAACTACTCAAAGGAAGAGGGTTTAATTCATCAATCACTGGGGTGTCGGAGGAAGATTACCATGATAACCTTGAAACTTCATGGGAATATTAGAGGTGATAGAATGTGTACCACGAATATGAAAAATTATTAGGCTGTAGCTGTAGAAAGTTATTCAGGATATGAATTTCAACCATTAGGCAACCCAATACTAATCGGTCTCCTGGAGAAAAGAGTTCAAATCGCGCCTTGAGATTAGTCCCGGATTTTCCGCCTCGTTGGTCAATTTTAAGATTCTGCGAGCATTTTCCTAGAATGAGTTCTTTCCGGCCATCCTCTGTCAGTAGCCCTTACCGGAACCATTTCCGTAATACAACATTCTTTGGTATAATATGCAAAACATATGATCATTAATAAGTTAATAGTATTACGATGTGGTGATCGAGCCATTGGGCCAGGGGTCGTAGAATGGAGCCATTGAACAGTTCGAGAGGGTTCCAGAGTGGCAAGGAAACCGATGGCCTTAGGGCGCATTTGGATGGAAACTTCCTAAGTCCGTCGAAGGTTACAGAAAGGTGAGATTGACAAAAGTACGGCACCAACAGCAGCGTGGAGGAGAGTATTTGAGTGCTTTCGAGGCAGGTGAGCTAAGACTGCGGGACGGCGCACGAGAGAGAAGGGTGAAATACCGGTAAGCAAAGTAAAGAAATCCGCATCAAGACGGTGCGGAATGCCGTCTTTTCTTTGATTTGGATTTATTTTTTTGCTTTCTTCGCCGTGACGCTGCAAAATAGAGGAAAAAAAATCAGCATCAGTGGCTTTTATTTCTAGTATGATTCCTACCCCAGGACCGTAGACGTAACAATAATATTAAGATCTTGTTCATGTACATTTGAATTACTGTGGGGTTTCCAGGATACATATACAGTTTCCAGGAGAGCAGAAGGTGAATGTCTCCGGCGTTACTCAGTGGAAAAAATTCTTGTATGGAAATTGGACCTAATGATGTCGTCCAGGGACAAAACCTAGGTCATCAATTAAAGTATTTTATGTGGAATTCACAAAGTTTTTCCATGTTAAATCATACCAGTTGAATTACAATAAGGCAAAAATATATATGACGAGGCACGCAAAGGTATTTGGCTTTAGCATTCTCTGGAAGATAAGTTCTAAATACTAGTTTTAGTACAAAAATGTCATTTTAAGTTTAGATAAAATTTGTCTTATATCTATCAAGTGCAGTCGATATTTTCACCCATATTTAACAATCAAAAGGTGGTGCATAGCATCATTTGTAGCAACAGGGTCTATTTGGACTACACCTTCAGAATACAGTAAAAGAACGATTACGCACTAAACAGATGATAATCCGCAATTACGAGGAGATAGATGGGGGTTTAAGTTTGTAGGAAACCCGTTGAGACGTGCGATTTAATGAAAGACCAGCGTTAATGCGTGTCTTTCAGTGTTGGATTTAGGAATTCCCATTGTGCACACGTATGCACTCGTACGTATATTTCGCAATCGTTTAAATTTCAACTTTTTAACTAAAGAACCCTTGACCAATTGAGTGTACTCATGAAATTTAAATGTAAAAAGTTGCACGTAGCTATTTAGGTATCAGTAATCATCGTACGAGCGTTGAGGTGGGAGAGGGGGAACCGGCTCGCAATAAAAAACTTGAATATTTAAACACCCGAGGAGCGAAACGGGAAAAACGGAGAAAACAGAGGAACATTAAAAAATTTAAATGGAACAGGGAGCATACCTTATTCACACACATTCTAACTTCTCTCATGCTTAATTATACAGCTAAGATGGGCAAGAGACAAAGTCCATTTTTTCTCTAATTGAACGTGAGCGAAGTTTTTTCCCCGCGGAGGGCTAAGTAGCGCACTCGCTACAAATGACAAACGCTAAGATATAAATGCATAACTTTTTCATACTTCTAAAAGGAGTAAACTTTTTGAAGAAAATTATGAAACTAAAAATCAGAAGAATACCTTGCATATACTATTAGCATTTACAATACATAAATGGTGTCACGTAAGGATCCCACTTGTTTTAATACAATCTAATCGAACAATTCTTATAAGTTGAGCATTATTTATAGATAATGTTAAATTCTCTGTCATTAACAAGAATAACAGAATTGCTTAAGTTGTTTGTTTAAATCTTTCTTTGACTTTAGCAATTATTTTATCGTAAAAGTTTATAAAGCAGATACTATCTGGAAACATAATGATTTACAAATAGGCACGTTTATCTACAAATTTTTGTTGGGAAGCGAAAAAGGTGTACACTAACGCGCCTTTTAATAAAGATTGATACACGTCATTTTGAAGTAGTAAAAATCTTATAAGTGACTCATATGAATAAAAAAATCACTTACATGAACGATAACATGTCAATGGCGTTTATTAAATAGATTTATCATTCCATAAATTTTTGAAGCCGATGGTACAAAACCCATTGAAGCAGAATAGAATGTTCCTTGCCCCATTTCAGTTTGCAAGAATGTAAGCGTAACTGTTGTCTTCCGAAAATACACGCACGGATGAAGACCTCGGAAAATGCGGAGAGAATCCAACCAATGCTGCGGAAACCTGCGTATGGTTACACAAACACTATTTCAAAGATTGAGGGGAGACCAGACGGAGAATTGAAAACATCAGGGAAAAGAAGACCCGGGAAGAATCCTCGGAGGAAAGTTAGCATAATGAAACATCAGAGTGAATTACAAGCAAAAAGTAGGAGAAAAAAGAGATAATGTTGATTTATTAGTCACGGACGAAGTGGCTTCAGTGGACTGGGAACGAGAAAGAGGACGGGTGGAGTGAGGCCTGATAGATTGAGTCAGGCGAAGCGAATGACCGAACAAACGACAGTGATTGATTGCCGGGCGTTGGGTTTTGAATGGGAGGGACCAGCTTACAACGGCTCGTGTACTTCGAAAAATGATGAGAGGGAGGAAGGGGAACATGAGACCCCCAATGAAGCACGCAATTTTGCGACTGAAGAGGGCGGATAGGGTGTTCCAATGGTTCGAAAAGAAAGAGGAAAGAAGAGAATGATGAGAAGGTTGTGGGAAACAAAGGAGACAGAGACAGAGAGAGAGAGAGAGAGAGAAGAAAATCAAGGAGTCGGGCTGGAATGAGCGGGTGTGGGGCAGGAAATTGTACGGAGGGAGACACACATGATTTCAAACACAAAAGGCTACTTCACTTCCGGTCCCTTCCTTCCCACTCGTTTGCTTTATTCCGTGTTGGAAGAGGTTCTACGCCCACTATGGACTGCGCAGAATGAACACCACTTAACTTAACACAACCTCTAACTCTTAATCCATAATTCTAAACGCTAAAATAAAATAAATTTATGAAGTGAAACATCATAAACATTGAACTCCACATGGGAATGAACGGAAGATAAGAAGACTTTGCACATAATCGGCAGCAATATATAATAAAAATTTCTTAGTACTGTGCGATACACGCATTTCATCCAATCTTTGTATTGGAAGAAATATAAAAAAAGTAGCGGAAGATGAGATAATCTGCCCTATCCTGCAGTAACTGGAAAGAAGAGAAGGATAAAACGGAAAGAATGACAGGAGTGGGAAGGGTTTCCTTCCATCCCTTGGGGATTTTCCCATGGGTGGATGGACTGCACGAGGTGAAGGCAGGTCTGAGAAAGATATGTGGAAGAGAAAGGTGGGTTAAGGACCAGGAACGGAGTGGATGAAGAAGAGAAGAGAGTGAGAGAGGATAGGGAGAATGTAATGGAAGAGAGGAAATTGCTGGGGATGAAATTTGTGGCGCAGGGATAAAGGAGTGGCCTTGAGGGCAAGAGGTGGTGGAGGAAGAAAAATTCGAGACAAGGGAGCGCTCGTATAAAAGACTAGCGAGATTACTTGCGGAAAATAAGGTTTCGTCTCCACTTTATTAGCAGGAAAATGTGAAAAAATTGTATTTGCGACATTTTTGGAGACGTTTAAGTAGATTTTGAGAGGCAACAGCTTATATACTTCTCAAGAGCTATATTTGGAATTTGAACACTTCACTAAGAGCTCAAATTCCACCACGAATCGATTTCCGCCCTAGGAAATGAGATAGTAATGCAAGACACAGCTGGGCAGGTTGAACGCTTTTCAATACTATGCTATGCTTAGGTGAAGCTAAGCTTAGGAATGGCATAGCTGTGGCACTGGGACCAAATGTACAATAAGCATCCAGGCAAAAAGAGAGAAATTTCAAGTAATCCTATTATGTTTTTATAATTCCATAATTTGACGCCAGAATGTACAAGGCAGTCCATTTTACTACTTTTATCTTTTTATTTTTTCTAACATTTAAATTTTTAAACACAGAAAAAACCCTTCACCACTTCAATTCATTTATTATGTAATTTAAATAACCGTGGACACTGCTGACCTTAATTTAATTGATAATCCAATTTCAAAAACCTTGAAAGGTGATTATAATCCGGTCGCGTATTGTGAGCATGGCGAAGACCGAGTATTATAAGGTGAGTGGGCGGGAGGGAAATCACTCCATGGATATTCCTGAAAGCTTACTAAGCAAGTCCCTTAGGTCAATTGCTAAAAGATATGAGAAACAATTTACGCTACACGCGGACGATGTAAGAGAAATTTCATATGAAACACAGTCTCAGCACTACAAAATTTACAGCGAAGAAAGATTTGTACAATGGACTTTCCACAAACCGTCTCCAACGGTATTTGCGTTTATACAGGTGCCACCGAAGCCACTATTTGTGGCTTCGGTGGCACCCTTGCTCAAGTGAGAAAAACCTTGTGTCTGCATTAATGTTGAAATTGTAAGTGCCAAGCAAATAAGGCTATTCTTCATAGATTTATCAGGAATAGGAGCACTATAAACAATAATATCAGAAATACGCAGTCTCACTAATAAAAATTTACGACTAATCGTAACTGTACACATTTGGTGGGCATTATAAAGCTGTAAATTATTATAACTCTAATAAAAAAGGCGCTTAAGTTACAGAAAGATTTCACTGGTAATGTCACATCTCTGTTTTTCCTAAAAAAATGCGGTATTATTATGTATTTCTAAGGTTTGGAAACAATTTTACCTAGAGGGGACAGTACAAAATACAGAGCTGAGATGTGACACTGGATGTGACTCCAATTAAGGGTTCGCATTATTAATGTAAACAAGCAAGCACATTTACCTTTTTCACTGCTTTTTCTAAAATGACAATTTTAGCAGGGGCCAGTCTATGCTAAATACTTTTATTACAAGTGAATTAACTGAACGCTTCAGGGGTCCTAACTAGGAAACAGGATTGCTTTCGCCGAAACACTTTTTAAAATTTCTCTATCTTAAATTTTGAGCTACTCTCTTGAATAACAGGCAATCATTGTTTCCATAAGGCTGCAATCATCTCACTAGGCGAAAACCTCAAAGAAATTTAAGAAACACAGAATGACGGAAGTTAAGGTAGAAAAAGATCCTGCCAATGGCAGAGAAGAGATGGAAGTAAATGAAGTAATACACAAGGAGAAAGGAAGTTAAATATTTGAGAATGATCACAAAGGCGTAAGAAAACTGTAGAAGTTTTTATGGAAAAAAAACAAAAAAAAAATACTCGCAATATTAAGATGCCCGTGAATCGTGTTTAGATTCAAATTTCATCTCTTATTTTCTCCATAGCTAGGCTCAATTAGCAAATCTTCAAATTCACTCCCTCCGCTGAGCGCTGGCTACTCGTCATTTTCTCAATCGCCATCCCCAGGCGACTAACCCTCGTCGAGTGGCTCCGTCCAAGGCGGGAGGGGGATGATGGGAAGGCGGGGAAGGAGGAGGAAGGAGAGGAAGGAGGTCGCAGCGGTGATATAAAAGGGAAGAAGAGTTATACTATACGATTTTGAGGAGTAAATTGCTCAAATCTCCATCTACTCAAAATTCCTTTATTAAGTTAAGCTAAGTTCTCTGTCCCTCTGATTCCCTATCTAGACGACTGGCTGTTCGTTCTCGACCACCACGATGATGTGAATGTGATCGTGGATTTCATTCAGTTTGACTTAGGTAACACCCTGAACCTCAATTAGTGTGTGTTAACCCCTAGAACCGTTATCAAGTACCTCGGGGTGGAAATCAACACGTCTTCGCAATCCCTGCTTCTCACTCCCGGTGCGCTCGCCCGGGTCCACCAGATTTTGTGTGTTGTGCCTCGACTTCGTACCCTGGACCTGCCTAAAGTGGCGGAATTTGTAGCTTGGGTTTGCCATATTCTCCAGCTGCCGTTTTTTCTTTGTATCTCATTGGTTCCGACGGGACACTAAGTTTCTTCTCGACGCCTGGGAGGCGTCTCTGTTCAGCCGCCGACGGTACTGCGGCCCGTGCGGTCGCACCATCCAAATATACACCGACGCGACTCCACTGCAGTGGGCTGCTGTCGTCCCAGAATTCTCGTGGACGGTGATACAACCCTTCGACCCTCCGCGGCCGATCTACTGGGCGGAAGGGCACGCTGCGGTCCAGGGACCGCTGGAATCACTCAACTTTCTTGATTGTATGTTTGATTGTTCTGTGTTATGTGACAATATGGCCGTTGTATCGGCATTAAATAAGGGCAATGGTATGTTGTTCCAAGACCCTGAATTCGTTAAGTTGTATTTGCGACTAATAAAGGATTTGCCACGCAACGTGGCCTGGACCTACGTGCCTTTCAAAGACAACTTGGCCGACCGTCCGTCCCGGACCGTACTCGCTTTATAAGCTTATGCCAGGGCGGCCAACTATTGGTCGCTTTGGATAGGCTATATGTAGCGCGTGCGTGTTCCGACGGGCAGTCGATTCGCGAGTTGTCTGGCGGAAGGGGCGTCCGTCCAGTCTCTCCCTTCAAACTACAATCCACGCCCTCCTATAAAGACCCTATCATTATTACTTTCCGAATTCCAAACTAACAAACTGAAAAATTATTTTGATTTACATGCATTGCATACCTAACCCACCAATCCATCACCTTCGATTGGAAATCAGTGGTAGACGAGGATGATGTTCAGTTCTTCCAGGTAGAAAGCGGAGTTTTCTCTGACACACTGGAGGGAATTTATTAAACACTAAAAATGAGGGTGTTCATGTTATTTCTACAGGAAGTAGACAAATGCTGAAATTATTTCATTGCATTAAGGACGACCCGCAAAGCATGTATATGTACACTGCAGCATTCACTGACCACACTAAAATTTCATTCTTTCAGCCGACTAATTAGAAAACTTTGACCCAATATTTAGAGTGAAAGTAATGTTAATCCCTATACCGAATCCATTATTTTGATAACAAGGATATAACTATTTTTACCCCCTAAAAACTTGTTATCCGGGACTTAAAAATTGATCTGGTTAATTTAAGGACAAAGTCTTCATTTATGCCAAATTTTAACTTCATAATCTGCATGATAGACTGTTTAACAGGAATTAAGACGCAGTGTACTTGGTATAAAAGAGAAAGAATGCAAAAAAATGTAGCAGAGGGGGAGTGTCTCATAGTTTTAAGGAAACGGGCTGTTGGATTGAGGCTGTGAAGATGGTGCGAACAGAGCAAATAAGCGAGAAGGGATCGACGGAGAGGAAATGACGTGGGGACGGAGGACGCAGTTTGGGCCGAGGGACTGAAAATCCCAGAGGGCATTATGTGGTGTGATGTGCGGCGATGAAGAACTACCAGAATGAAGCATTGGAGCGTGGATATTGGATTAGCTTGGGCGGATTTTGATAGCGATGGGAGACTAACAGTGGTAAACGACTGGAATTCGTAGGTTTGGAAGCTGAAATGGGCGAGTGATTTAGTTACGTGAGAATGGATCAAAAAAATTGAAAATAGGATTTTTTTCCATCTCACACCTTCCAAAGCTCATCGGATCAATTGTTCCAATCCTAAATAACCTGTCGATTCCATTACACTATCGAATGGAAAGGTAACATTACCCCACTGTGTAAAGAGACTTCGCAAACTCCCCATAAAGAGAATAGAAACTAAGAGAGGCTAACATGCTCCTGTGGAAGAAAAAGCATATTTTAAAATATTTTCAATGGAGGAGAGGTGGTCCTCCTAAAAAAAATGGTGAAATCAGAAACCTTGATCAACGACTAATGACCGTCTTAAAACCACAAGTATTTCAAATATATGTTAAGTCAGTGTTCAATGCGGAGGCTCAATTCCTCCGCCAACGTCAGCAGCCATAAAATGTGATGTAAATATAAATTGATGATGATCAATTAACAAGGTGACGAAGCAAGAACGGAAGACGCACAGAACAGGTGTAAAATGAAAGAGGGATCCCACACCATCTCTTCAACTTTTTCCTTCATTATCGATCAAAGAGCCTCAAGCCGCATCGCCTCACAGACCTTCGCCGCCGCAACCGAATGGCCTCCTGAGGGAGCCTCGAAAATTCAAGAGGGCGGACGATGAAAAGTATATAACGTGAGGGAGTAGTTCTCTGCCGGGGGAGAGAGAGAGAAACCAAATGAGGAGGCAGCACGCATGAGGGACCACGACCCTGGCGCTGGTTTGGCGGAACGGAGATATCGTGGAAATGCCTCGGAGAGGTGGGAGGATAGTGAGCGAATTTGGGACCGATGAAGAGGGTGGGAGGGGCAAAGAAGGAGGTGGAGGTGGAGATGCGGTCGAGCGATGCGGCAGTCACTCCGGAGAAAGGGATTGGAGGAAGCATATCTCGCCTCTGTGGCTGGAGATGGAATAAAGAGTGAATATGCGGGTAAAAGAGTGAATATGAAAGAGTGTATATGCGGGTAAAAGCGGAAGAATATATGGAGGATATTTAGAACATCCCTAGCCACTCACATTCCTCGCGATTAAAATGACTGTGAGAGTGAAAAGTTTGAAGTCCGAGTCACATTCATTACAACAGTATTTAATTTGAAACCTAAAATACCTGTAGCTTGGAAAAACTTAATTTATGGGCAATATTTACAATAGAGCTATTACTGTTGCCAAAGTTTATTTCCATTGACTTTTCTAAAATTTTAGATCTAGAATTTTCCTTTTAATAAGTTGCCATATGAATCTCACTGATTTGAGAAAATAATATCGATATTCATGTGCTACCTCAGAATTCTCTCAGATTAGCAAGGCAACTGCAAGGAAGGAATGAAGTGATAATGCAATTTACATGTACATAAGAGAGAGAGAGAGTGGGAAACCAATTAATGAACTGATGAGTTATAAAAAGAAGAAATGAATTGAATTTAACAACTTTGCGGAAGGTGACCTCAGTAGATTTAAAGTCACTGCTAAGAAAAATGGGCACAGGTAACAGAGCACAGAAAAGTCTCCCAAAATTACATAAAATAAAAGTATATGTCAAATTATCAAGAAGATATTTCCATATTGATTACCGAAGGAAATGAACGGCTTAAGTTTTATTGCTAACAATAGAAAGTCGTTAGATTCTTTCATAATGCGATTCCGATGAATTGTCTCTTTTACAGTTTTCATATCTTGTCTTAATTAACCTACCATGGTATTTCCCATTAATAGTGAGAGAGAGTTGGTTAAAGTACTGTGTTAATAACTGTAAAATGTACGTTACCATAGAGGAAAAAACGAACAATTGAACAGTGAAAAATGTGCGTTGAAGCTTTTAAATAACAGTGAAAGCTGTATAAAGCGGCCATCACTGGACTCAATTTGGTCGATTTAGGAGGTAACCGCTGGATAAAGATAAATCATTCCCAGCTTGAATAGATCTTTAGAGTAGATGGCTTTAAATTAAATGGATGTTTTTAGGGTTAGATTTAGGGTTAGATTTTAGAGTTAGGGTAGGATTAGAGAAAAAAGCAATGGAGCTCACCGAACGAAGCCGGTGGGCTTAATCCCAAAGCACGGTGGGAAGTTTGTGGCCTGGTATAGGGAAAGAGTACAAAATTACTCCGGCTAATTCCAAAAAAAGGTAAAGAGCTCCTTTAATTGCTTAACTGACTTTTCTGGTGCTTCTCTAAGAAGGAAACGGAAATTTCCACCAGATATTCTAGTCGCTGGTCTCGAAAAAAGTGGCCGCCTGCTTAAAATATGGAGACCACCGGCCCATGTAGGGGATGACCGCTGATTGGAGGGAAAATTTAAATTGTTAACACGAGAAATTCACTTCGTTCCAGAAAAAAATGGCCACCTCGAGAGATAACCGCTGAAGGGAGGTAGTCGCCGAGGCAGGTCCATCTATGTACTTTTACGAAGATATCGCTAGGCAATAATCTTTCGTATGCCTCTCCCGGGACTTGTAGTCAATTAGCGCGTTGATGCCCACTAATTTTCTCTAGAAAGACGAATTTGATAGAAAATTGGACTTCAAATTAGTGATATAAATGCCATATTCAACAATACATGGGACCAAAATTGAAAGCTCGAAAGAAAGAATAATGGGCATGAATGTGTTAATGATTCTGCAGTCAGAATTGGCCTTCTCAAAGCAGTGCTTCATTCGCTAGTCTCTGATTGTTGAATGCAAATACATTAAAAATTAAAACCTATACCCAAATGCAATAGGCATATAGCCGAAAACATTCAGTACTCATTTAAATCACAAATACGACTGTATCACAGAAGTCGTAGGATGAAGCCTAGGGACGTCAATTAAATTAAAAGCACACAGTTGATGCAGAGGGGAAATCTACGAAAGTCACTTTTATAAACGGATTAGTGGCAACCCAATTACCCATTAATGGCAGGTAACACCGAAAACTTTTCATTTCAACCACTTGAACAAGATTATAGATGTCTTTTCCAATTTGGAGCGAAGAATGCTTTCGCTGGTTAATGCTGCTGCTGTTCCAATTCAGTTTTTAAGTCAATGCCAACTCTATTTTAAATAAAGATGCCAAAAGCAGTCTTTACAATATTGATAGGTCCAAAACCTGTTGAAAAGTAAAATATATTACCTAAAGCAATAGAAAGTTTCGAGTTCCGCGTTAGGTAGGCAAAAGGGATAATTAGACGGTCTCCTTCAAAATCAGAAATCAATTTAGTGAGGAACTAATATAAAATCATTAACTATGATTTTTTTAACTTATTGTTCACCGGAAAAGATATGACCATGCAGAAGATAGTTACTTCCATGACGCTTAGCTATTTTGTACGTGGTTAATTAAATCAATTTATGTATCACACGAGCAATCATGATTGGCACATAATGGGCGATCACCGAAAACTGGCGGAGTCAAAAACACTGCTAGAAAGGCCAAGAGAGGCAGAGACTGAAAAACGCGTGCACGCATCCAGGCGGTCATGTGTATTCAATTAAGTAATTTATAATAATTAGAAAAAATAAAAGCAAACAGATGATACGCAATTAAATTATGATTGCAATGATGCAATAGCTTGGCGACACGTGTTAGAATTTCCTAGCATTCTTTCATTCTTTACGGCATGTGCAAAGATCGGTATGTGCTATTACGCAAGTCACTATTGTTCCCTCGGTTTTGTAACATCATTAGATATAATATAATACCTAACACTTCAGTAAGAGGAAAAACTGGGTTGTAGTACTGAGAGGGGTACCATAAGTACAAGAAGTACGGGCAAAGGGGATATTATACTCAAGGGAACTCAAATAAAAGGTAGCAGCACAAATTTTGCAACAAAGAAGTATTCCATTGAAAAATGTTTTTTTTGCAATGTTGGTAAAACAAAATCAGTACAAGGCTGGAGGCACTAAAA
This sequence comes from Ceriagrion tenellum, assembly GCA_963169105.1. NCBI lineage: Eukaryota > Metazoa > Arthropoda > Insecta > Odonata > Coenagrionidae > Ceriagrion > Ceriagrion tenellum. The sequence goes on along the minus strand of OY720632.1, from coordinate 58,042,202 downwards.
GTGTATTAGCATGGATGATTGATACATTACAACTAGAAGGTTACATGAATTACTCTGAAGTGAAGAGTTTTGGGCAAGATGATGTGAAACTACATTCTCAAAAACGAAAAACACTCGTCATTGTATGTCCACTTTTTTTACTACTCAAACTTTACTATAGGTGTTTCGGCACTTTATTTGGCCATAATCAGGTACAGTGTAGTAAACACGAGTCGTAAACACTTGTAGTAAATCCGAAACACGTGAAGTAAAGTATGAGTATTTAAAAAAGTGGACAGTACAACATCGAGTGTTTTTCATTGATGAAATACTCTTCTAAATATAATCAAGATGAGAAGAGGTTGTCGGAAGAGACAACGATGAAACAAAAATGGTACAGCTCAAGCATATTATCAGATATGTTGAAATGAGAATTGCGAAGAAAAGACCTTTTCGTAACACGAGTGAAGGTTTTCCAAGACAACATTTTGAAATGGATGAGAATTTCTTTAATGCTAAATTAAAAGGGTTATTGTTTGAATGAAGCCATTAAATATGAACTACTTCCTTGATAAAGCGGTTCATAGGTGTCGAAAAGTCGAGGCTGGATACGAGGATGGCCTTGACTGTAATTCGACAGAGGCAGAATCGGAACAAAGTCATTACCTAGGCTTACGCACGACGAGGTTGGAGGTGTGATCTTCCAGGTTTCAAGTTTTTTCTGCAGCCCCGTTTAAATTGTGGAATGTATTTTTCGCCGACAATACCTCAGGCTTCTTGCGATTCAGCAGTCAGGATACCAGAAGAAGCCCACTGGATAGTAGAGACCGTCCAATGTCAGCACCAGTTTCTCTTTTAAAATGTTTCGCCATAAAATTCAAATTCTTATTCATCAAAAAATTTACGAAAGGGAAATTAAAGGAAAAAATAAAATGAAAAAAAGTCTAGTGTATTTAATATATTTTTTTATCTACCCAATTGAGATAGTTTACGGTCACTACGTCATCAGTGGTGGAATTGTTACCTAATTCCTTCCAACGTGCCGTTTAGTCTCTGTTCCACCAGAAATGTCACCACTTCAACACCTGGTGCCCAAGTTTCAGCTCTTTTTTGCGTAACCTCGTTCTTATTACCAGCAACTCCTGCTGAACTAGTTTCAATTTTTAATGCACGGCTTTAATTATGAACAATAGGACAATGGAAAAGACAGCCGAATGGAGTAGGAGCGTTTTTTTTAAATTAGGTAGAAGTTTTGAAGTAAGGAAATCTAAAAGCCACTGAATAATTGGACGGGATAAAAATGTGAGTGTGGGAGCATTTAGGAGTCTTCAGGCGAGTCCGTGCAGTGCGCATGTTAGTTTCTCATTGGAGGCCACTGAAGGAGTTAATGTCATCGTTGGCTTCGGCGACCACCTGCTCCAAGCACCCAACATCGGTCACTACCTCACTCTCTTTCACAATCCTCCTCGCCCAAGGACCAAAACTGAAAGCACCACCACTATCAATGGAGGAGATGCAAAACTCCTCCTCCTCGACTCGGCGAGAGGAGAAGAGGTAAACAAAAGCTAAATAACAGTGATTAAGGCCAAAAAGTACATCACAAACACTATTTTACGAGTTGACAGGGGGATATCCCCCGTTAGACAACTTACTATAGCGTCATTTTTAGTTTTACGTAAACTTCACACGTGGCATTTAATGAAGCAATTTGAAGGACGAACGAAGCGAGAACTTGGGCACGGAATTTAATCAAGGGCTGTCTTTAAACCTCTTGTTCATGAAATCGCGCAGACATTCTAGCAATTCCTAGCCTTTTAAAACAATTTTCACTGCACATTCACCAATCTATCAGGCTGAGTAGTAATGTACCACGCGTGAAACAATACACTTGCAGCTGGATGCCCAGAAGCGCCACGTGCTACGTGCGAGTTAAGTAAAAGCTTACAGCCAAAGACTTTTCATAATTTAGATGGCTGACTGCAATTTTATGCTAATAAATTCATTCCAAATGTACTTTGTAGTAAGAGCTTGTGACGTATCTATACAATCACAGTACTTCATATCGGCCCATCAATGCATTTCACCGCAATTTGCCTGGCCTTCGACAGTGCGGAGAAGTAAAAAATTACTGCTTTGGGAATAATGACCCACATTGAGGCATCTTTACATTTAACGCTGTCAAGTTAAATTATTATCTAAAATACTGAATGATGTTTTGAAGTTTATTATACACTTTAATGCATCTCAATAGACCAAAATGGCGAGTTCGTTATATTTTAATGTCGACAGAGGCGCAATAAAAGTCAGCAGAAATTCAGAACAATACTAGGCAGTGGTGTGGCTCCAACCTCTCTTACGTTTGCGTTAGCTATTTCAGTTTCCTTCATCCGAACTTGAGCTGGTGGAGAAAATATAAAGGGGACTCTTATGGTGAAATTCCGCAGGAGATGCGTAAATAAAGGCACCATAAAACGGCGGTCAGGAAGATGATGATAGATGAAAAAGTACTCTGGATAGCAGTAAAAAATTAATTGGATATTAAAGGGGAAACGACAGAATAAGGTAGCAAGTGAAGAGTCTGGAAGTTTTAAGTGCAGTAAAAAACGTGAAAAGATATAGCACACTCATGAAAACCAACATCGGTTGTAGCAATCGAGTTTTATGGATAAAATATACCAATCGAGTATGCGTTGTAACAGCACAGTGGTAAGATTCTGCATAAACTGAACGCCAGAAAACTCCCAGGAGGCCGGAAAACTATGATTTTCTCTCCACCTAACCAGTTCACTCCCCTCTGTTTTAGCCGCATTGCCGAAGGGACTAAGAAAACGCAATAAGAATGATGGCGGATAAACGCAATAAAGAACGCAATAAGAAAGATATGAGTAAAGTGAAGGAAGGCGGAGAAAACCACCGGCGTCGTCAGAGGCTTTGAAGTGAGAATGATGAACGTCGGTTTACGTTTCGCTCACTGAACGGCCGTCGGAGGCGATAATGGAGTGAGTTATCTTCACCCCTATATTTATGTAAGTACGTAAAAAAATTTTGATTACAACTCAGGTGGTGGAATTTCATGCAAGATTGAGTGAACATGAAGCTTATAAACAAGCTACAGAAGTGCTATACTATTTTTTCACTTCAGGCTTTTTATGATTAACAAAAACGCGTTCAAATGCATACCACAATGAACGCATGAAGGCACGCACAATGAAGGCACGATGAAGCTTAATGTTTGTTTTGAGGACTAGAATTCACAGTAAAGACAGAAAATTTATCTCCTGTAGGGGAAAATTTTTGTCAAATAATGATTATAGGAACAAATGTGCATGTTACCGATTGATACAGAGTTCACCAGCTGTTTGCAAGATGAAGGTTTGAGACAAATTATCAAAGAAAAAATTTCATTAAAATCATTGCAGTTGAATATCATAAAATAAAAAAGGAAAGAACATATCATGATCACTTCGTGCTAATTAGCATGCATAGTGCACAGGTATTTTGGATGTTATAGATAGGTATATTCCATTTAATTATCCATCACATGATATGCAAGACATTAAAAAAAGTTGATCTAATCATTTCTCTGCAGCATTTTAGTCATTGAGACAGAGTCCAGTTCAATCTATTAGAAAAAAATGGAAAACAAAACTTTTTATTCGACCATTCAAGATAGGGTATAAATAGTTCCAACTATTTTTTTCCATGATAAATTTAATGTTTCGTTTTTAATCAATAAGAAACCCACTCATTAGAGATCATCTTGAAGATACATATATTTTCTCTCCTTGAGCATAAAATCAGCTCCAAGTCCATATCACATATGCTAAGCACACATGCATACTCCTTCGAAAGTATTCATATCAGATTTTCAAACCATTTTTCCAATAAGCTAACACTGCCACATTCTCAATTCTCATTTTTTCTCAATAGCTTCTCTCGTCAACATCATAAAAAGTATGGAAAAAACTTAATTTCTATTGAATGATTAGTTATATTAGAATAACTCCGTAGTGGCTTACTGGCGTACATGTATCATACACTTGAAATAATTCACTGCGTTATGAATAACTGAGACTTTTACACTTGCAGAGGTGCTCTAGTGCGTCCAGTTCCCCAGAAGTATATAATGAATTTTCTTTCAAATCTTAATAAGAAATACATTCTTGTTATCCAGGTTTACAGTAAAGATAATCCTGGAATTCTTTTATAATCTGTATGCGTTGCGATTTCCTATAAAACTAAAATATGCTAATTAGTATAAGAAGTATTCATCACAAACATATATATATTTAATGCTTCCACGCAATTCGTGAAACCATTTCGTGATTCAATTGACGATGCAAACTTAATCCGAGGTTCATGTTGGTTCACCTCCTGAGATTTTAGCCAGAGATAGCACAGGTATTACGATACAGACCTTTAAGCAGCTAAAAATGGATTTAGCAGTGAATTTATTGAATTGATTATTATCTTTTATATGCTTCGCAATATTTAAATGCTGCATGACTTGAACATAAAAAGGTCCAAATTGCCTATCGAAAAAAAATAATGATAAGAAAAATAATGGCGAAACAGAATCAAATTCGGTCTTGAGTTTCATTTAAACTGATCGCATAAACATATATGAATGCATACGTTGGGATTAGAAGAGGTATAGAATTGAGAATCCAAATGTAATAAAAAATAACAATACCCGTGTGGTAGGCTCGACATTAGCAACACGTTTGCAGAGGCAAAAATTGTCTCCAAGCACCCTCCTTTCGCTCACCTGAAATACAACATTAACATTGTTAAAGACACAGAATGGCATGGTAAGGTGTAAGGAGAAAGATAGCACGAACAAAGATTTGCAATGAAAACAATTTTGAAAGAGTGATAAGGAAGCAAAGCAGAGATATCATAAATGGTAAAGGTGTTTCAAACACAGATATAATGCTGCATAACAAAAGTAAAACGTTTATCATTAAGTAGGCATAATCCTCATTGTTGAGGTTGGAAGAGTTCTCGTGGCCTGGGGACAGTTCCACCAAATGGATTTCCTTTAGGAACGAAGAATTCCAATTGCAGTTCAATTTAGAAGCCTAGATGTCGCTCCATTACAGAAAAAGCGTAATGATGCCATTTCGTCCTTGCATATGGCAAAATCAAAATAGCATTTTTTAATGTCACCGTAAATTTGTCGGCATCAGGATGCTTTTCTTCAGGTATCAGCAACCGCATAACAGTAACGTTACAAAATGTGCACAGTAGATGGACATGCCTTTCATTGGAAAGACATCATATTTTAAAATTTGTATGGAATATCAGAGAAAAAACATTCCTGACCCTTAGCATCCAATTTTGGCACCCCTAAGACAAGGGTTGCGGAAGGTTGTATGACTCCAAATTTTGTTCACGTTTTTTTGTATCAAAACAAAAAAAATTAAGCTTCAATACCTTAAATTTATGACAGTAAAATTTCAGCCCACCCTAATCATGGGCAGGAGAAGCAGCATGGATCCGAAAGCGCTTATGAGAGAGTCACAGTATACTAGCAAAAGAACGCTCTCGTATCAGTCCAATCGCCTCCACATTCTCTAACAATAATTTCCCAATATTTTATATTTTTTTCCTTTTCATCTCGGCGTGTTGTCCACTATTCTCTCTCCCCTGCATGCAAAACCACAAATTCTCTAAGCAACCCGCATATGAGACGGGGAGGGAGTGACGTAAAGAACGGAGGATGAGAATCCCTCGGCTTGGAAAAAAAGAAACAAGACAACGCTAGACAAACTTTCCCGGAGTAGTATTTTTTTTTTAAGTCCGCTTGCATACCACGGGCGGCTAGGGATGTAGTTTTAGATTAGGACGAAGGGGGTGGACGTGTGCATTGTGTGTAGCAATCCTTTTGTCCTTCCAATAAACTTTTCCCCCTCTCTCCCTCAATTTCAAAGTATGCCATTTTTTTGCAGATCTTTTTCATTCCTCCACCCCCAGGGGAACGCCCGGGGTAGAGAAAGTTTAGCGTGCAAAGGAGGGGATGGAAGCCTCGGTTGTGGGACCGAAGCTCGGGACGAAATGCGTGGGCAGCAGCAACTCTGGATGGAAAAAAAGAATTAACAACAGCGCAACAATTTAAGGGAGCGGAAGAGAAAAGTTAGCGCCGGATCTGGAGAGTTGGGAGCCGGAGAGTGGTCGGAGAGAAGGGCGGAGACTGGATAAAGAACAACGTGAACATTGAGCGAGCGGATACACCCATTATAAGCAGAGTTTATCCTGAAGAACCCTGAGGATAATGGTGAGAGAAAGAAAGGGAATGAATGGAGGAGAAGACTTTAATAGAACTAATTTTTTTAGCATGCACCCTAAGGATGTGAACGTTGAGAAAAGTCATCTCGCGTCACGAGAACGGAGTCTCCTTAATTTTAACCAAATCTACGACAGCTTCTTTCTTCCTTTGCCACTCCTTACAGTGCAATCACATTTCCAGCGCGTTCACTCACTACGCCTAAATCTACTCCCTCACGACCTAATGGGCGCTGACAATGCCACTGCGGTTAGTCCTGTCAAAGATTTATCGTACTCCTTCACCGGCCTCTATATCTGGATTTCTTTAAACAACTTCTTCGGCATGGAATTTACAGGAGGTCACGGTGTGTAGGGCACTTCTAATGATGTATACATTCACAGCTCTTTACGTATCATCTTCCCTCATCTGAAACCTCAGCAGGAGGAGAATTTGAGTCTAAAGAAAACCAATTCTGCACGAATTTTCGAGTTGACACGTGCAAGAACTGAAAAAAGAGGAGTGAAAAGTGGAAGACCCCAGATCTTTTCCTTGCAGAGAACAAGGTCCTTTGCCACTGCCCATCAGCCCTGTTCCTTCATCCACATTTTCCCTGGGGAGAAAAGCACGGAATTTTCCATCTCCCAAGGGTCGTATCCACCACGTGGAGACTTTACCCTCCCTGGGATGTTGCCTTCACCTCTTCGAGGATCATCTACTTGACACCGACCTTCGCATCCTTTTGCCCTTTCTTCCTCGCCACAAAGTCTCCCGTGGATTTCAATGGGGAGAAGAAGGGAAAACGATGGAGTAAAGGGACTAAAAGAGGATGAGAAGGGGTCAGTCGGGAATCATACGAGTGGCAGGACGAGGATACGGTGTTGAGAGGGACGCACCAAAAGATAAAAGGATTGATAAGCCCTCATGTAGCATGAAATTTTCGTCTTTGGAAAAATGTACTGCATTATAAAGTAACATATAAAACATCATCTTTTATTAACATTAATTTCAGCTCATTTTTTAGCCAAACCTGGAACTCTTACGCCGTGGACATACCGATTTAGGACATCTTTACAGTTTCAAATCGCAAAAAAAGCTCGCAGGGAAGAATAGTTAAGACGAACTACCAATTAATCTTTGAGTAGAAGTATCGGAATGATATATAACGAGTAATGAGGTTACTCCTTATCACGAATGAAAGCATACTAGTAAAACAGATTTGACACAGCTCTAATTCCTCGCTTCTATTGGTTAAAATCAGATAATGTATTTAGTTAACAAGCACATACGGGTTCCTTTCATGGGTAGGTACACTGGAAGCACTAAATGCGACTGTACTCTTCCGTGAAATAAAAAGACTTGAAATCAAAATTATAGAGAGCATAAAACTAATCTTTTACGTGCACAAGTAAATGGCATTGGTGACGTTTCAAGTACGGTGATATTTGCATAATATTCAAGAGAAGTACTAAAACTTCACAGTGGATTATGAAAAATACAACTCGAGATCTCATTTTCGAGCTTAAGTACAATCTATGAAGGAGCACTCACTTCTCTCTACTTTGTACTCCTGGAAGAAAGAATTACTGCTCAAAATTGCCTGCAAAACTGCGATGAGCAAACATTGTCGAATATTTAACCTAAACGAGTTTTAGTCATTGATTAGAGACCAGTGCAGAAAAGAGTAGATATGTCAAAGCAAAGAGCAAAAGGTTATCGTAAGGACACAATCATAAACACGCAAAATATGTAGATTCAGCGTTCTGAACACATATTGGTAATTCTTAAAAATACAGCATTCAGGATCAGAGAATATAAAAAAAGAGCGAAAAGAAAAGAAAAGCGAAGAGAAAAGAGAGGGTGCGTGGGATGTTTCGGCTAGGTTTATTGGAGGATATGGGAAGAGGGAAGGAGATTGGGGACATCAAGCAGGGAGCACGGGTTATGCTATGTGAGGGATTTTCCAAGAGGATGAGAAAGGGTAGGAGGGAAACATGTCGAGGGTGGAGGACTACCAAGGAACCCAAACAGCAGAGAGGGATTTTTTGAATGCCCAGGGGACATATCAGAGACAAGGGAGGATATGTGGGAGACGCCTCACCAGGCGGTGGTAGCTCTGCCATCGGTCAGGTCAAAATGCGAACAAGCTGGAAAAAAATGAAATAAAAAAAAGCAGCGGAGCCTAGCGTGGGAAGGAGAGAAAATAAGACCTTCCCTTCATTTTTTTCAGTTTTCGGTTCGGGGGATGCTCGCGTGCCCCCACGCCTGGCTTATGGAAGGATCCCAGACGGCTCCCTCACCTCGTTCTCCCAACAGCGAAATTCAAGCACAAGCAAGAAAATTCTGAGCTGGCGGAAAAAAATAAAAACCTCCATGTGTCTCCTTTCTGAGCATGGGGAGGGATGAAGCGGCGGCACGTGAACAGTCTTCTCAGCGGAGATCTATGCCCAGGTTCGTCGACCCTTGTGACAAGTTAAAAGTTCCTGATCGTTTAATTAGATTACTTACGCACTTCGCCAAAATAGAATCGTCAAAATGTCAATGCATTTACATGCACGTAAGACGTTCATCGTTTACTTAATCATTTAGGGAGTTCAGGAGCAAAATTCAGTAGCAACAAAATGCCAGCTGAAAAAATCTGAAAATCAACTCGTATGCTCTCACCATTATCCTTCATGTACTTCCATCTAGTTTTCATCCACTTTCCATTCTGGCCACTTTACCTATCGATTACATTAGGGATAGAAATTGACCTAAGAAAAAGGGAAGTTTACCAATGGATATAACCTGTCAAGAGGGTGAACATAATTTAGATATGGAAATACAAAGGTACTGGAAAAAGTGATAAGCGGTGAATAGGATATGTGTAGAGAGGGAAGAAATGGTTGTAGAAAATAGAAAACAAATATTTACACGGTCTGTAGTCCTCAGAAGAGCAGGAGGAGCCGGTTAAAATAGTGAAGCCCATGGAAACGACGCTTTGAAAAGAAATATACTCACGCAGTGATAGAATTGAAGAAAAATAAATGATTTGAATTTCTGCACATATATAGGAAAATATAAAACCTCACATTGAAGCAGCATACGAAAAGATACTACATCGATGAATACCGATGTCTAAAGAAGGGCACTAATCGGTCTCTTCCAAGAGGCGGAAGTTTGGAGTTTCTGGGCTCATTCTTGAAAGAGAACAACAAACAAGCAGAGGAAGATGTGGGAAGTCAAGGAGAAAACAGTAGGAGACAGAGTGAAATGAAGCAAGATTTGACGGAGGAGCTTTCTCCATTTCCCATTTTTCAATCGATGAGATGGATACTACTGGTCCACCGTGGAATTCACACAAAAAGAAATACACTTTGAAGGACATAAGCTAGACTGACCACTAATAGTGCGCGGCAAATGAAAGGTTGTGTGAGGAAGGATTTGGAGGGACCCAAGCCAAAAGAAGACTGGAGACGGGAGGAGAGGAATTGAAGGTTACCGCCCGAGGGTACTTCAATCGGCTGTTTCGCAATAGACGTTTTGTGAAAGAAAACAATGCCATAAAATCAATATGAAATCTCGATTATCCGCGTCCCCATTAAACGAGGCTCCCTATTACTCAAGATAAAAATCATTCCGTTGAGTCAGCACCAAGCCAGTTTAGCTCGGGTAAACAAACGAAATCACCCAAGTGTTAGGTGATTAACAGAAATATTTTTTCCTCTATGGTGTCCAAACGTGAGGTGGGTATGAGGTAAGAAAAACGAAATCTTTGTCAAAACTCATAATTGCTCTAGAGCCTTACGTACTTTTCTACTTTTTTGATAATAAGAGGAAGTCTCAGTTTACATAACCTCAGGTTTTAGGTTAGGTTTTACGTTGAATTAAGTAACATACATAGAATAAACGTCACATGCAGTACAGCTTCCGACCATTATTCTACATCCACGAGGGGCACTGATCCCGTAGATCTAGGGGTAATTCAGTCAACATAAAAAAATGTTATCATAAATATGCAGGCAATCAAGTAAAATTTTATTTTTTTAAATAACACTAAACCATGGACGATTTTAGAGATAACAGTGACTTACGCATGAGTCCGAAATTGATATAGTTCAAATCTACTAAGGAGAGCACACTCATTACATCAAATGTAAAACTAAATGTTCCCCTCTAAACATGTTCAAGCGTAATAGATTAATTTATGATTCGTTCATTTACTAAACAATAAGATAAAATATTTAGTGAATATGAAATGCGAATCCTAGTCCTGTTCATTTGGCGTCTTCACATATCACACTCACCGTTTCTTGAATACCACTCGAAAGCCATTAAGTCAGTTTACATTAAAACACACATTATATTGTGTTCATGTCAACTAAATCGACTTTAAGACCGTGTTTCCACGTTTACGGATAACAAAAAGGGTCCTTCACATTATTATCATCAATATCATGAAGACGAGTTGCAAACACTATGGTTAACGACAGATATCAGCTTAGAATAAAATATTCACTTACAACCTTTTATTCGAGATATTTTGATATATGCATAATTTTTTAAAGACTCCTTGTGCTTCATTAGCTCTTTATTAAGCTACTCATACACACTAAAAAGTAGATGCATATTTTTTCAGATTCTCATTATAAGAATTTTTTTCACGGCTCTAAATAGGTGTAAATAAGAATTCTTCATCTGATGTATCGTGGGGATTACACATACAAAACATATGTGGCGCAGCATTAAAGAAACTAGGTTTTGTAAAACGTATAATAGGAAGGTCCTCGGATGAAAAAGTTCAAGAGAGATGCTACTTCACTCAGGCAATTTGTACACAGCAAATAATCCCAAGGAACCGGATGCTATTACATTTTAGGCGACAGCTTATCTTATTTATGTAAATTATTAGAGAATTATTGCATTAACTGAATTTTAAATTCATTAATTGATTGTAATGAATCTGGAAAAAGTGTTTACTATAAAAACGCATTGGTTAAATCATCCAAAAATATTTGACATCAATTTTCTTCAAAGATTTAAGTCACAAATTGGTCATAGTAGCATTTTTGACAAAAAACGAAAAGGCGTACACACGTATAAGTTTTTATTCGTAAAATAGCAGTGCAAAGAAGGTTTTCCGCAATATTGTTGATTTTGCTTAAGATGTCGCCATATGACTGAGTTCTTCAATAATTTCTCGAAGTTGTACGAACGTAGTTCCTGTTCAGATCGAACAAGTGGTCACCGTGACCACTTGTTCGATCTAAACGGGAATTGTGCTTCTACTTAGTGTCCGCTTAATTATGCAGCACCCAACTTTTAGCGACAAGAGTATAATAATAAACGACTAGATTGAATTACGTGGAAGTTAAATCAGCATATTATCACAGCACCACAGCAATGGCAGACCTCTACCAAAGTCTAAGGAAAATAGACGGAAAGGCATGATTTTAACAGGTTGTTAGCCGTAAAACAACGCAAACTTCACGTTAATCAGATGTTGCCTGCACGTTAGGGTCTTATATTAAGCGTTCAGTTTAAAACTCTGGTTTCACGTTTTTCCAATCAATCTCATTATTTTTATGGTTTTTATTAATTTAAAAGAGTTGTAATATTACTAATTGCTTTTTTGACTGAATTATATACTTGCCTACATAGTTGATCGAGAGAGATTTGCAAGAGGAGGAGAAAAGAGGTATGTTGGGAAAGTGAAAAATGGGAACTGAAGTAGAAATCTTTAGCATTGGTTTTCATGTCGAGTAATGTATTCAACCTGAGAATATAAAACCAAGACTGAAATAGAGATGCTCTGGCCGCATCACTCTTTTTTTTTGCTGTCAGCTCGTTTTCACACCATCACCCACGTTGTGTAAAGCATTATCCGGTACTTCACACCTTCCCCTAACAATCGCTTAACACGCTCCCTTTCCACTAATGCTACACTCTCTCCCTCATCTCTACCCCCCTCCTCCACATTCTGTCCGCTCCAGATACAGGGGCCCGCCCTCTGGAGGCAACGCGCGAGAAATTCCTTTGTGGATCGATGCGGTCAAAGTCCTGGGATCAAACCCCAGAAGCAGCTTCTCCCACGGTTCTCTCCTCCTTTGATCTAGAGGATGCCTCTCCGCCACAACAGCCTCACCCATCCCACTCCCCCTGTCCCAACGCCTCCCCAGCCTCTCCATTCCCGTATCCCTCCAATGAATACTGCACCAGCCCCATCTGCCGCAACCCCTCATCACTCTATTCCATCCACGCCAAATAGTCGGTTGAATCGTTCCTCCCGTCCGATTCCGCCTCTCCATTCATTCCGCAAATCTGGAATAACAAAGAACTGCAACGTAGTATAGGGAAAGCTGGGAGAAAAAATCTTTCCTTCGGTCTTGAGACAACTAATTGATAATCTAGGGATTTATCACCGGCCGAGATATCCTGGTAGGCAATACATTCAACTGGCAACCCTAAAGTTAGCATTCCCGCATCAAGGATTGATGGTGAGTTTTCCGTAGGAGTTATGACTTATGTTAGCGTAGAAACTCTTATAGCTGAAGCATCTAACACCAAGGTTTACCTCTGGAATATGCCTAATTGGATTTCCTGTCTTTCATTCTTGACTTAAATTCTCGCAATCTTCATTGGATATATTTGAGGTATATTTGAGTTATGTTTATTTTAGTTAAAGGTTCACTGAAAGAAAACGGAATATTAGAGGGTTTATTAACTCTATGGATAGAATCATGTGTTACTAATCTGGCGTTAAATTAAGAGCAGAGACTTTAACTTCAAAATGCTAACACAAGGCGCATTAGATATTCAAATGAGTTCAAACACCTTTCAAACGGTTTCGGTATTTCGAGAATTGAAAAATAATTTGAGACATGGAATTTGTAAATAATATGATATCCCCCAGGCATATGGGCCAATTAATCTATGATTTGATGAGAACAAGAATTCTACAAATCATTGAAGCCGTCTTCAGTTGACCACTTTTGAGATTGCTTAGGCAAAAATATAGATGTATCCAATAAATGAGTCGAGTAATATTTAAAATATTAAATTATAAATCCAATATCATATATTAAAATGTAATTGTGTGATATGGCGGTCAGTAGTAACTACCAAATTACTTTACACACAAATTACACAGAATGAAGTAAAACTTTGTAACATAATTTATTATGTCACTCAAAAGGTTTATGGCTACTTTTTGTTTATATAACGGTCTCCGGTTCGAATCCAGACGAATAAAAGCGTTTCCATAAAAAATAGACGTCAATTTCATTTCAAACGTATGCATACCTTTTTTCTTTTGCATATTTCAAATAGAAATAACGGTCATACAAAGTTACAATAACAACCATTAAAATTTTTAATAAAAATTTGTAACATTTCAATTGATTTTTGTTTTCTAACTGATTTAGTATGAATTTTGAAATAACAATCATAAAATTGGTGAAAATTCAGCGTTTTTGGCAAACTATCCCCTTGACGACCGATAGCATTGTTGAAGCCAAACCTCATATGGACATGTGGTGAATATAGGCCCTGAACGTACCCTGCGCGATACATCGACATATTTTGATTGCTATCGATAGTTTCGATTACATAAATCGCTTATTCAAAATAGACGTTTCCATGGTTCAGCAACAAACTTTATTTTGTTCAACAAAATTCAAACATGGCTCGGAAAAGAAAGGCTTCAATAGGTAGGTTTTCTGCGGCCAAGATATCGATACATTAAGAAATAGCATAACTACTCAGCAACACGAGGAGAGATTCTCTGACCAGTGAGACAAAATGACAGCTCTGCGCAGAAATCAGACTCGCGCAAAATGTGAATAGGCTACGGCAACAACGGGAGAGGAAAGATTAGCTCAATCGTCAAACTGCACGGCAACGTTCTACTCGCATGGAACGTAATCGTACGGCAGTTCTTAATTCGAGGCGAAGTTAGGAAGTCGACTAGCAGAAAGTACCGTTCAATTACAAGCCTGAAGTGGATTATCATTCAGATACAAATTTAATCATTGCTGATATAGGTACGATTTGCCGCAATCGTGACGCTAGAAAATTTTCGAATGAACCTGCAGAAATGTGCTGCTGCAATAGGAAAGTGTCTCTGCCAACACTACGAGAATCTTCAGAGCCAAAATGCTAGGGGAATCAACGAGAGAGTGAGTTATAGGAACCAAACTAATCCTTACTATAATATATAATATAATATATAATATAATATATAAAAATGTAATGGTGTTCGTGTATCTGTCTGTTGCTCCATTTCGCCAAAATTACTGAACCTATTGAGATGAAATTTGGCATGTAGATGGAAAATATATCACGTTGTGTCATAGGATATGTTAAAAAGCCCTCAGGGTCCCACAAGACCCCCATGCTAAGCATTGGGTTCGGTGCAGTAGTTTCATTTTTTGCTATTTAAAAGTACTTTCTTTCAAGATAGAGGGCTGAGATTTTTTTGTCCGATAGCTAAATAAATTAAGTTACTAATTCTTTCAATTGATTTTCTTTCATGCTTCGTAATTGTCTGAAAATTATGTTTTTAACTAAAAAATCCCACATTTTTCTCTGAAATCAACAATAGCTTCTTTCCTTGACAACCACAGATTTGATTTTCAAAGGGTATGTACACCTCTAGCATTTAAATATCACGTTTACCTGCAGGCCCATGATAGCACGTAGAAAGAACATCTGTATAAGAAGGGCCTAATGTCCCAAGGGCCCCATGATAGATTGCTTCGGAGGTTACTGATAAGTTTAATGCATATTTACAACGAGTATACTCTTCAATGTCTATTCTCAAATCGACTCTCATAGGGGCACTGCATGTAGGTATATTAGAGAACACTTGCGTAGTAAACGATATACATAATTACCCTGGAGTCAGCGTGTCTTCTACAACGAACACAAAATACAATATAGATTATGAGCTCCTCAAATGAACACGCTGACAGTTTTCAACAGGATTTATGGTTTTCTTATAAAAAATGTTCAATTTTTTCACACCCGTAGAATTTCAACTGGTACCTTCCGCTAGTTTTTTTAATAAACAAGAAATATTTCCTTTGAAATATATTATAATCTTCGATATATCTGTAGTCGACAAAGCATTTGTTCGAGAAACGATTTCCAGATAATATTCAACCTGACATGTAGCCAAATTGAACCCGTGATAAATGGAGCATGCCTAGGGCTGATATATTCCCTGTACTCCACTTATAAAGCTCATAAAAATAATTTATCGAGCACCTGTTGGTAGCAGGTTTGAGACGGGGAGAAAAACAGCTGCCGCAATTCGCAAGCACTCCCATCACCGCCCTTTTCTGATCGCCAAGTTCCCGGGTGCAACACCAAATCGCAGGCACGAACTACACATCCACGCTCATTTAGTCAATGATCCACTTCCCCTTACCTCGTTATCACTCTCATTTTCTCTCTCCCTTAGAACCCAGGCATTAAATTAAGCATGAGACGAAAGCCGCTTGGCTCGTAAAACTGCCATCGGCAGGCAAGATGGCACAAGAACGCCACTTCTCACTCCTCAGAAACATATTGGCTTATGTCGTGGATAGGAAAAAAGGCAACGCGAGAAACAGACGAAACCTTTTGGGCTCTTCTTTTAATGAAACCTTTCAGACAGTAATAGTAGTATTGCAAGATGAATTCCATGGCTAATATGCATCATTAGTCAGGAAAAAAATGGATGTAAAAACTGCAAGGGAATTTCACGAGGATTTTGAGTAAGGATGTGGTGACTAATGAGGTGTTTCCGGAAAAATTCCGGAAAAGGTTTCGGTACCCAAGGTAATGAGATACTGATTTTTGACACAAGTTAGATCACATACGACGAAATGAAATGACCATTATTAGGACGGAAGTAATTAAAAAAATAAATAATGCACTTGCTTATGATTGCTAAAATTGAACCATCAAGCAATTAAGCCATAAAATAAGAAAGGGTACCAAGAGGCAATCGACAAAAACTTAGAAGATTATAAATATCTAACACTTACTAGTAATATTAATATATCCGTGAGACTAGGCTTAAATTAATTTCATTTTTGACTTGATTAAAGAAAACCAAAGAACTTGTTGCAGTGTATGGCCTAAGTATTCAAATGCTGGACTGTGCCCTAAGTGGGGTCGTTTGTTCCCCACCATATGGGTTACCCAGGATGAATCAAAATAAGTGTTGCGCTGAGTCATCTGGCTATCTCAAAACTGAACACAGACAAAGGTTTTGAAATTAAAATGTTGTCTTTGAGAATGCAGTTGACAGGGTAGTCACAACTGTATTTGGCGCTGTCATCCATCTCTAACGCTGGTCGGGGTAAACGTCCAACAGGGGTAAATTATAAATCACAAAAAGATTAAGCAAAACAAAAAGTTGCTAGCGGCAGTAAAAGCATTCCATGTTGAATGAAACGGAGGGAACAAATAAAATAAGAGGAGTAAAGGGAGAAAAGGAGACGATCCGGGGCGATGAAAACAGTTGGGGCTGAAAGAAAAAGTTGTGGACGGTGGATGCTAAGGGAACTGAATGAAGTGTAAAGTCTACGCCTATAAAGAGATCGGCCTTAAAATTTTTTGCATTTTCCACGCATTCCTCAAAATCAAGGCAATTCCTGATGCAGTTGTCATAATTGCCTTGCCAAGTCCACATTACTTATGACGCCGATTTAGCGAGGAAACAGGGTGACTTAAAATTAACCATAGTAAAAACTGCGAACTAGGCCACGGCACATATCTATAATAACACGTCTACTACTGAACAAACAGCATGAACCTCCAATTTGTGCATTCTTGGGATATCTGTTTCACTGCAAAAGTAGCCTCCTGCACCTCTCGAATTACCAAATGTATCCCTCTGCCAACATTCTTGCAGGTGACAAATGTGAATCTGTTCCTTACAAGGCTAAATGCTCTTTCTCCTCGCATTTCCATCCTAAAATGGACTTCAAGAGAATAACAATCAATGCTCTCGAATATTCAAGAATTTCTACAGGAGTCAAACCAGCCAAAGGTCCACGATTCGATCCCCAGCCAAAGTGGATTTTTATTGAGGCAATTTTCGAGCCCTTCACCCTCGTTATTCAGAAGATGAAAACTCATCGCTTGATTGCCCTGTTGAAGAATACTCTCGAGCAATTTGGCCATTTATAAACACCCATATCTTCCATGCAAGCTAGCAAACAATTAACCATATGTAAACCACCTATTCTCCGATAAATGACCAATCCTAAATAAGTAGCCATGCTTTTGGAAGCCTGCCCAAAGGGTTTCTTGAAAAACGATACCCTGCACAGTTTACACTACGCATAAGGATAGAGATGATTTGTTTTTAAGCTGTGCAGTGATAGAACACACCTTCATCTGCCTACAATCATCTAATTGGCAGCCGAAGGCGCAGAGAGCACTGTATTTTACCGTTGGATGCATATAAAGTCTTGGAGATGGTTTAAAAAAAATATGCCGGAAACCATCATTGCACATCTAATGAACAGTTTTTACATATTTAAAGTTTTGTTCATTAAGTCATGCTTATTACACTGGATATCATTACAAGTCAGTGTTCTTGAACAACTCAATACACATTTAGGGGCCAGTGTAGGGGTCAACAATAAAGGAGGTTAGCACTCCAATCCGAACAATCACTAATCCGATGATTGATTTACAGCTTTAGCTTAGGGTGGTTAGAGCGAGATATCACATCAAATGACATGTAAGCAATTTAATCTAATTAAAAAAATGATCATACTACCGAGAAGATATCAGAAAACCACTTCATGCATTTTTTTCGAGACATTTACCGCAGTTTAAATTTTTTCACGGAATGTGGTACAGCAGAGAGCTCCTGAGGGATAAATTAAAAAATTGAGGAAGTTATGCAACACATATTACGCTAGAAAAGCAATTGTAAAAAGTGTAGAAAGTGTAAAATGTATATTTTCAAATATTTTTCCACTAATCGCAACAATTTTTATAAAAGTAAACATTTTCAGGTATAAATTCATTCTCAGCGTGCAGTGTGAAACAAAAAGGACAATTCAAAGCCATTAGTGCTTATAATTAGCCAATTACTGAGAATTTAAAACTGATAAGCAACGAATCATCTGCGATGCTGTACATTAAATTTGTCTTTCTTGCAATTGCTTTGAATTTAATACAAAACATGAATATGGCTTACATCATGATCCAAGAAAATATCGGTCAAACCGAATTAAATAGCCATCCTCTGGCCTTACAAGGTACATTGCCGAAAATACCTAGCGACAATCACTTAGATTAAATCATTATAAATGGGATTAATGAGATAATCTAAGCGTAATATGTAGTACCAATATAGATACACCTTGTACAGCGAAGTAATGAAATCAACAACATTTTCATGGACTATATTTTTCGCAAAAACTGGCATCTCATTGTAGAAGTCAAAGAAATAATAAATCTCCTTTGTCAAACTGGCTAGTTAACACCATGGTGGTCAGGTTTAGATATATACAAATATAAAAACTATATACAAATTAGGGTATGTGAGGGGCAAAGCAAAACGACAAATATTTTTGTGTCTTTTATTAAGAATGGCTGACAAAGTTTCCGGGAGAAATGGATTAATCGACTAATTATAAAATGTCTTTCGAAGAAAAGTTCATTTGATCGAAGGAAAAATGATAAAACGCAGCTTCCGCTACCACTGTCAATTCACAAAGCATAAGAGCTCCTTCACCAAACCCAATGGACTTCTCAATCACTTCTGTGCTTGCCTCCCATTATTCCTCAGTTAATACAAGACCGTCTGAGGAAAAGCCTTTTCACTTTTAATTTTTCTGTCATGTCGTCGTCTGATTCGTAAACGGTCGGAGAAACGGAAGTGAACTTTCAAGGCATGTCTGGAACAACAGTACTCAAGCGATAGCCCAAATTCTATGAAGCCAATAGCTATACGTCTATTTAGGAGTATCTTTAGCCTTCCTCGAAATCTCATGCATTGTACTGGTTGTGTTAGTTAGCAATAGGTGGAAGATAGTACTATTTACTTTCAATCTCTTCCCGTTGAAGACTAATTATCACTATGATTCGGAGCAGTTTTGTCCGTATTGTCATATTCTGCGCTTGCAACCCTGCCAATTGAATCATTATTTCTGAGATTGCCTACCTGCAGCCTTCATTTCGTTTGATTCCCCCATCCGTTGTATTAACTTGCGGGGTGACTCCTGAAAACGAAGTATACGCTCCTACTCCTTTCTCATCGCTCATAATTCCAATCCACATTGCATGAATGGTCGACCTATCCGCTGTAGAGTCTTCCTTACTAGAAGAAACGTCTCTTACCTTCATATCTCACTTATATTGGCTCCGTTGGACTTGGGCATCACACACTTTTTTTTACCACATTTGACATCCATTTCAATTCTCTCATTATCTCCTACTCAATAACAAGAATCTCTCCTCTTCCTACGACAAAATGCACTCTACAAATTAATTTCGCACTCTCCCCTCCGTGCATAGCGTAAAGCAATGAAGCCACAGTCGTCATATCGTCCCCATACGAGTGATGGCTGAGTGGTTCCCATTAGCTTCTGTCACTTCCACTTTCATATTACCCCACCCCGGGACAATGACTCCCTTTCCATCGCACCCTATGCCCTCTCCTCCATTTCCACAATAGCTCTCGAGGAATTTCCCTCCCATCACCCATAGCCCTCTTCTCTGACAGGTGAGACTTGAAATCCCCTGTGGGATGGTTAACAGCCTTCCTGAACTGCAAATGGATTACCCAGATCTCCATTGCCGGCAAAACTATCAATCCAAGGAAATACCTCAATTCGAATCCCCAGAAAATGGGACACCAACGCTGCTTATGTCCCTGGTTGTTGATTCTAAATGACATTTCGCAACGTATTTCGGTAAAATGTAATAGAAGAAAAAAGACACATGCCTTACAAGTAGCTGATGTCGAATTTAATGATTAAGAGTGTATTTTACGATGCAGTCGAAAGCAAAAAAATTTATCGCAATTCTCTTCCCAGAATAAGGTAGGTTAACCTTATTCTGTTGTAGTTTTCTTTAAATACGCTAGGCTCAACCCAGCCTCTGCCTTAATTCTTTACTACATATTACGTCCGAGTATAGGAACTCCCTCCCCTCCCTCAGTCAATCTTCCTCATCTCTCTTATTAATTATATTCTTACGTAAAAACACTACAGACAATTATGGCCAATTATGCGTTATCATTTTTTATGATGGCTGTGATTCATTCATGCAATAATATTATATTAACAATATTTAGTGATACTGTTTGAAATATTAATCATAATTAATCCTTTCTGGTGACATATATAACGACTGCTAGAGCAGAATTTAATTCTTTTATAATTTACTTGCTCTGATGGGTTAACCAATAGCATCAATAAAGCTATTGACTCATTTATCCACGTTACTATAAAATATTATTTAAAGGTACAAAATCATGTGCTTTAAAGGAACCGCATCAGTTTTCTACAATCTCGTACAATTAAAGCACCTGTTAGAGACTGCAAACTAGTTCTGGTCAAAAGAATTTCAGTGAATATATGGGGAGAAAATTGATGGAAGCGGGTAGGTCAGTGAAATAGGCTCCTCGTCTCGGAGCCATTAATCTTGGGTCGCTCGCTTGTTGGGAGACGTGGCTTCAGGAAATGGAATGCCTTCTCTCTCCTCTTGCTCTTCTGGTCCAGTCCCCATTTGCAGAATTGGTAGCTTTCTCTGAGGTGGACATTCAGGGAGAAGCGAGAGGGATGAAGCATGCAAATCGCGCTCCAGATTCCGAGAAATGACGGAGCAGCTCGGCCATACATTTCGAAGCGAGTTGACTCGTCCTCCGTAGCTCCTCACTGTCGTTGCTGACCGCAAATTCCATTCGTGTCGCCACCTTCTCACTATTCTGCCTCGCCTTGTCTCCAATCCATAGCAAACAGTCCCGCCGACCGAAGGGAAACACGCTTACATGAACGCACACGAAGGATGGTCTATTCAACCTCCCTCAATATGCTTCGAATCCTAATCCCCAACCTTCACATCAATTCCCTGCTCCCTGCAAACTCAATCCACCCCTACGCTCTGATTGGTCCTCCGACCTCTCCATTTACTCACTCTACAGTCCCCTACCTTCCACCCGTTTCTCAAACCTAATCCTCGTCTTTGGTGGCCACAAAAGATTTCGTTACTTTATCCTAAGAAAGAGCGAAGTGTAAGAGAGATACGTAGTAAGTACGATACGAGGTAAGTAGTTATAACCCCAACTTCCTATTCCGATGGACTGAATTCAAGTCACTTGAGTACTTTTTCCTTCTGATCCTAATACCTAATTTATAGTTATGTGTGTTAAGGCTTTATGGCAGTGACGGCCGAGGCGAACGTTTCAGGCCTCATTTTCACTCTACCCGTGTTTACGTATCATTCAACTACGGGTTAACTATTAAATATATTGACTTGGATTTTCTAAATTTGGTTTGAAATATATCATTACAAAAGATAATGCGAATGAAAGATTTTTATTCATCTGGGTTAGTGAGGAAACTTACCTAAACTTTGGCTAAAAAAACTCACTTCTCAGCGAGAAATTTGAAAATCGAAGACAGTCAACCTCTGGCGACATCTTTTTTCTATACGATACGTAAAGAACATCTATCATTACTTATTTTTCAGGTTGCAATCGTTACAACGGTGGACCCTTGCTTGCTAAAAATCTATTTTCCGACACTATGGAAGCGAACCGTGCAGTGACGAATTTGTTTCCCCTCTGAGGAGCTCCTTCCACTTGAATAGTTAACCCGTAGTTGAGTGATACGTAAACACGGGTAGAGTGAAAATGAGGCATGAAACGCTCGCCTCGGCCATCACTACCATATCGCCTTAAGCCTTAACATTCAACTCTCAGAGCGATGAATGATTCGTAAAATTGTCGAATCCACGGTACCACTTGGGAATTTAACTGATGCAGAAATTATTCTCATATTTTTTCTTATTTTCAAAAATAATAAGGGATCAATCCTTAATGACGAACGCGGCTTGTTAAAATGGTCGCTTCTCACGATATGGACTATTAGTGCGAATTGACGATTGCAGTCACCTCTGCAATCTTAAATAGGAGAATTTTTAATTCGGTAAGGTAATCGCAATAGCATCCATGATTAAGCACTAAACCCGAAGAGGGTCTAGCCGAAATTGTAATCTACTCGGTACAGTAAAATACAATGAAATGATTAAAAGATAATGAAAAGTCGTATCTTCTTTGACCTCCATTTCTATCAGCAGATTAAAGCCTCGCGGTCATTTTTGGAAAAGAGCTCGCATTAATCACAAATCTTCTTCATTCAGAAAATGAATAATTATGAAGAAAATAGAACGTCATTGCGACGGCACCACTATTTTTTGCACTAAATCTTCCCCACGGCAAAATATTGGTATACCTACTGGTAACTACAAAGCGAAATTGGTAACTTCTCTTTAGCGAAATTAGTAAAACTTTAATTTTAGTTTTCTGTGCATCACACGTCAATTAGTGGCTTTTGATAAACTCTGGCGGTATTTTTTAAAAATATTTACGCGTGAGCTTTTACTAACTCTTACGCACACATTGTGAGACCCTTAAAAGGCCCAACAAAGCTGGCTCACTTTTAAATATAATAATACTATCATTATTACTCGAAAGCAAAAAATCAGTACGTGTAAGTTTTATCCACCATTGTAATTCCTTCAAAGAGCTCATGAAAAACGTAATTTTATGAAAGAAATGGCAGGATGGCTGGAAAATCAATTTAAGTGCTAAACTGAGACATTAAATTGAGATCGTGGTGGATTGTTTTTAAGACAAGAGATCATCAGCATTTAATATTCATGACGACCAGAGCTCTAAATTTAGAATAGTAATAACCTATAATACGATATTAACAAATGAAACAGTTAAGCGGAGAACCGCGCAAATCTTTACCAGAATAGAGCTTTATATCATAAATAAACTATAGACATTATATAAATTTAATGTCCACAGAATTAACAATCAATAACCAAAAAGTAACTTTTCTACATTCCTACCCCCCTAAATATGCCTTGATAGCCAATCTCCGGCTCCAACGCAAATTCGCTCAACGCCTCGAAGAAAATACTTCCGAGATTTCGAAGCACTGAGCCGGGAGCTCTGTCCCATACAGAACCTCGTCACTTTCCGGTCCATGAAAGTCTGAGTGTCAAATAGTATTGGTATTAAATTTTGAAAGGAATGCTTTCTCCAAGAACAGTCTGGATATCAAGGTGAAGCACGTCACGTTTTCACATAAGAACACACATTGGAATGAGATACAGAGCATACATGTCCATCATTTCCCATATCACTTTAATTTCCTATTCAGCCATACCCGCTTGTCCGGAGAGCATCACGGCTGAAGAAAGTACGCCAGGAAAAGGAAGTTCCTAGTATGCCGAGAAAAGGAAGATTCTCGTTGCTGCTGTGCATATAAATATAACATTCCATAGTTCTTCCACTTTGACAATCCTGTAGCATTTCAGCATGGGCACGTTCAGGCATGATTTAAGAAGCTGATATCCTCTGAATCCTTATTTTATTATGGTAAGAAAAGGAAATAGTCCCCTGAGATTTCAGACACACCCACTCGTTAGCTAATGGTTACACGCAACAACGATTACCGTGATTGACAAATTTCAAGCTATCCGGGACTAGCCACGGAGTTCCACTATTACGGAGTCACCCGCAGTGCACACATGTGCGAATTTCCACAGAGAAAAAATCATCCGCCTTGACCGGGATCTCGGTCAAGACGGATGATTTTTTCTCTGTGGAAATTCGCACATTACCGTGATGATTGTATATGTAAGGGAAATGATCTTAAAAAATAGACAACAGTCCATTTAACTATAGTCTTAAAAAATTTCATTCATCATGCATGCCGTCAATTTTCACCCACAGAGAAAATACCTTAAAATTGGAATATAGCGGGAAAAACCTCTATCCAGGTCTCACATAATCATTTTAAAATGCAGTAATTATTATAACAGACATTATCATTGCCCCAAAGAATCATAGGAGAAGCCTTCGATCGCATCAATTTTTGGAGTAGTGACTCGCTTTTAACCAGACACTCGGAACTCATAACCTGAATGAATTTATCTCATATCATTACAGGATTCGGCTGAAATTCTGCATTGTTGAAACCGCAAGAAGGAAGGAAATCGTTGCCATTGATTACGGAAAGCAAAGCATAAACTGTATCTATTAACCACAAATAATGTACAAACGGAGTTGCACTGAATGGAAGGCTAGACTAAAGCTAGAGGTTATTGCTTCAAAAAAGAAATACATTCTGAGAGATTATAGAAAATACGTTATTTTTGCTTCAAATAAGTTTAATATTAGTGTTATTATTCATGAAATTCTATTGTAGGGAGAAATTAAATACAGTTAACAGGGAGGCTCTGGAATAGGAATTAAATGGGAGAAAATTAAAAAGCACTAGACTTAAACTGGTAAAAGTGTTATAATGAAGTCCACAGTATTTTAAGAAAAAAGTAGATACCGTTAATGGATGATAAAGACAGGTGACCAACATTAGCTTTCGGTACAATGGAATATAGGGAATTCAAAATTAAGAGTACACTAAAACGCATCACCACCAGCCCAAATAATGAAGTAAAAGAGTTTTCTTGATGGTATCATATCTATCACTAATGTACCTGACGCCTTTAAGGAATTTACTAAGAGTTTCCCAAAATGAATACGGAGTGAGAAAGCTTTGTAAGACGACATATTGCCGTGCTTTGAAAGCTTGAAGCTAAATCATAGTAAGGAAAATGTTTATTCATTTATGCTGATATCTCTAAACAACGTAGCATACACATAACAGGAAAGTGTATATCTCAACTAAAAGTGTATATATGAGCATTAGTTCCACATGGCTGAAAGGGGAATTTCGATCATAGCTTGCTCTCTCTAGATTCTCAAACATGATGATTTAAAGTTTGCCTTTCGTTATCACTGCAATAATGCATAAAATACGTCACTAAAATAAAGACTTTCCCATTCAATGATTCACAAAGGTTGAATCTGTGTTTGCATATTCTGCGAATTATACGCGTTCCTAGAGGGGGCGTGAAATCCCAAATAAAAGGAAGAGAAGCATGCAGAGAGATATAAGCGGTGACGGGTGGTAAAATGTATAAGCCGTCAAGACTTACGTCCTTCAGGGTAGATTGAAACAAGTGTATTTCACTCTTCACCTCTTCTTTGCATTTTTATAAGGCTAAAAAGGTCGACAGAATCACATTGTGACCTCTCGGGCTCGCTTAAGTCACCTTTGTAATGCAATAACCAATCAGAAAAAAACTTTCCTTTCAGATATAAATGTAGCAAAAAATATCAGTTTTTATGACAAAGGTATATTTACCTTATTCGACTCACGTAAATTACTGGGGGCACAAGTGTTACCTTTCAACCTCACATGATATCCAAAATTACGTGCCAAGTGATGCGCAATTCTAAATAAAATCCATTCGATTAAGAATTTTAAGTAGACTAAAAATGTATGGTGTAATTGATGGAAAGTAAACCAAAAAAATAGATGCACGAAATTTAGAGGGAAACGCTCAAGTAAGATGAAAAGCATTTAATTCTGTTTTATGTTATTTGAAAAAGCAAAGCTAAAACCAATTATATACTTCACATAGGGAAGGAAATTAGAACACGAGAATGCATTAACAGATAAATAAATCATAAATAGATTTTACCTTAGAGACTTGGGATTCCAAGTCAAATAAACATGAACGCACTGTTAAGATGTCAGCTAAACATGCTCTCGGTTATTTTCAATGGACCAGGAAATTGCTGAAATCGTTGTGATTTATGTACTTCATGAGAAAGGTCACGTAAAGAAGACTGAACAAGTAATTTATCAAACCATGCTTTCACTTTCACTACGTCACGCTATTTTGTCTCAATACAAGAGAAAGAGGTAATGTTTTAGAAAGCGTCAACTTTTCCAAAAAGCTAGCAACCAACGACCATTTTTGTATTTCCCTCAATAGGTATCATGATGCATATATTTCAAAATTACACTCATTTCAACCTAAAACAAAACAACCAATAAAAAAATGGCTCCAAATCACTTTTTTAAAACACCAAATAAATAATTAATTTTGACTGATGACTGTGCAGCAGTAAAATACAAATGAAGCTACAGGAAATGAAAACAAAACACCAGCCTCGGCGTGTACGTTCAAAATTGAACTTAGTTTTTTATTTCATTTATGAATGACGGACATTTTTGGTCCAAGTTGTGCTATTTACTTTAATCACAAATATGTTCAAAAAACTCTCTACCTCCCTGGTTAATGGCATTAATTCTTGATAGACAAGGGTTTTAAAACTATTATAGTAGGCATTCGATTTACATCGATTTTCGGATGAATATATTAAAAATATTTCGAGAATAATTTCATCTTTCTTGGACGTTTCAAAATTATGTGTTGGAAGGTTTTTAAGGTAAATATGCCAAGAACGCACCAGGAAAAAAGGAAGAAAAATATAAGCTCATGCAAATATATGCCTCGATGTTCAATGCCTCGTTTCTTGGTAAAGTGATGTTGAAGTTATGAAGGGGACCCAGTCCTCCATTTGGGGAAACTTGCGATGCGTACGGGCGAGTAAGGAATGGAAATTCCAGTCTATTTCCACGCGAAGATATTCACTTCCTCCCACTCGCCCCCTTCTCTCCTCTGCATCCTCCCGCACTTCCTCTCCTCCATTACCAACTCCCACCCCTTGATTCCCTCTAGGAGAGGGCTCCTCCATTTGCGTCGCAAGCAAGGCCCGAGGCCAAAAATCCTTGATCTGCTGCAGGTGGAGGGGAAGGGGAAAAGGCCAGGACGTTCTCTTTGAGTCTCTATCTCTCTCTCCTTCTCTCTCTCTCTCTCTCAGACACCGAGAGAACTTTCCACTAGAAACGGGGTGTGGAACAGGAGGAAAAACGGTGGAATGTACAAATCGCACAGCTCGTACCGGAGTAACACCAACGTACAGTGCGGTGCCGCCATTTTAAGGATCCCGCTTCTAATGTCACACATCTCTCTTTCCATTCCGCTCTTTGCTATCCACTACGTTCTTTGTATTGTCCTTTCTTATTCTTCCTTCCTTTCCTCTTCTCCACTTCACCACAATTATCTTCTAGCTAATTCCTCAGCGCGAGTCCTAGATCGATAATGGCCCACTTGTAATAGCGCCAATCCAGGGGCCTACACTGCTCAGTCATACGATACTTCAACACCTATTGAAGCCTAAAGTTAGCCCACTTACGTTATGATTCAAGAAGACGCCAATTTTCCAGTTGTTGACCTTGAAGTTTATCTTACTTTCGTCCCACAGACAGCTGATTATGTCTAAGGGTCTAATTTTTCCTATCCGAAAGCTTCGTATGGTAATAGAGGGGGGATGAATATGGAAGTCTTTGCGATTTGTTTCTTATCTTTAATTACATCTTCATTTTTCTCTTTCACCTGCGATGAAATCATGGGACCATTAACACAACAATTTTCATGTTTAAAAGGGACACAAATTATCGGATATCTATCATATCGCTGGTGGTCATAGATGAAGATATATTTAACAGTTCCAGAAGCTTTTTTTATCGATATTTCTCAAATTTTTAAACCAACGCGAGAAAGACCCAGAAATAGTAGGAATACTGAACTGAAATTCGCAATGCCATAATGGTTCTCTCCGCCTACGTCGTTATTCGCTGCATGCAATGGCTACGGTGGTCAAAGTCAATAGGCACGATTTCCATTGCACTTAAAGTTAGCTAGGTTAGGGTTACTGAACATAAGCTAGAAATTCTTTGAGTCATTTCTCTTCAAGAGTTTTCATGAGATATTTGACTCAAGTTACAAAAAGGATATTGCGAAAAGAATATTTTTCCAGAATTGGATTACCTGTTACCTTGAAGTCCAATAGCAGTTTTTTGATCATTAATGCTTGCTTTCTTAATATGAATTCTGGTTTTTCATTAAACTTCATCTATCCCATTCTATGCAGCTTGTTAGGTAACAGATATAATCAAGCATAGAAAATTACGGTTATTTATTAATATGAATGGACAAAATTTAAAATTCGGAAATTAAATATAGCCGAAGGTTATCGCGTATCTAAAAAAATACGCACCTTAGAAATCTCTGGTAGGAGAACAGAAACTCTGAGCTGTTTAACTCTTCTTTCCAACGTCTCCCAGCGAAGGCATGGATTAACACAGCCAATATAGCATCTCCTTCCAATCTTCAGACGACACATCGTACTTAATCCTTCTCGCAAATGTTGAACCACCATAAGCCCTCGGCTCTTTGTTTACAGCAACCATCACTTGACAACCCTCAATCATCCATGGCCTTCTTCTCATATCCGCAGAAGATTAACGGCGTGGACTCTGAATAATCTCTTTAAAACCTCTCATTGAACAACTTTCTGTCCCCAATCTCACATTTTCTTTCTTCTTTCCCTTACGACACCATCCCCTTCTAATATCCGTGTTTTGATAAATCTACCTTACCTTTGTTATATCATCGCCACCACTGGTCATCGTGGAGGATACTTTTCCGACAACACTCTGGTCCGTTCCACATATCCTAAAGTTCTCATTCTGCTATTAAATTAAAATCACATTGTAGTATCCTCCTTCCTACAAAAATTCTACTTCAATCACTTCATATGCCGCGAGCAGTTATTGGGTAACTCAATCTGATTTTATCATGCGGGAAAATTCGGCGAAGAATAGCTCTATATCAGAATCCATCACCCACGATGTATAATAACATTAGGAAAAAAGAATGGAAAAAAATGTCGTAAAGTCATAGGACTGGAGATTTTTCCAGAACCGAAAAATAAAACCACATAATTGCCCAAACTTTACGCTGATTTTCAGAAGCGTGAGTAATAATTGGAGACAATGAGGACGTACCAGCGTTGGAAAATTCTAGGAAGGTAGGAATTTCAGGCGACAAGTTTTCTTCCTCCTCAGCCACATGGTTAGGATAAAAGGTGAAACGGCTTAGTGCTACAAAGATGCATACAATTCATCTCGGCAAGGCCGTTTCTCTTTACGTACGCTGGCAATGAACTGTTATGTGTATTTATATATCAAGAAGTATCGCCGCCGTGAGAGGAGTCACTCACGAGGCACCCATATAACTACTCAACATTCATGAAATTTCTGGTGACTATTCCATTGCAAATTTGAACTGAACCTTTCTAAATTTCATTTCTATTTAATATGGTCGCGTTCATAAAATCATCTTGACAATCAATTTCTTTCAAATCCCCCTTTGAAATTATATCTTTGTTTTAGGTGAGAGTTAAAAATTTGTTTTTAACACCAATTTCAAGAAATATCTCAGCATAAGGCGTCCAATCCAATTACGCCCTTAAACTTGAACCTTTAACCTTCCAAATTGAAACTTGGAATTAATTCACAGAGTAAAAATCATAACATTGGAGAAAGAGACTATCAAAAACTGGATTATGAATACAATCCAGGGAGCGGTCATATATCTGCTATCTCCACGAGTGGGAACATGGAATCCAACACTCCAGGCCGATTTAATTAGGAACCTAGAAATTTCTTCTGAGAGGCGATGCAATAGAGTGGTAGGGGCCACGTCGAGGACAATTTTACCATGAAATCTCCCCCCCCCCTTGATCTTCATTCCTCCTGGAATAATTTTGGGGGTGCCAAGCTTTCCCCATTCTTTACGCACTTCCATTCCCGACCAGCCATTCTAACCCCATTCACCTATGCAAGCCTATCCACTCAAGTCGTTGTATCTCCGCCATCCCTCCTCCACACCTATCGCTGGGTGCCTTCCTCTTCCAGTAATATTTGCCTTTGACCCTCGACCTCTCGGCTCTCCTTCTCTCCCACATAACCCAACTCTCAATCCATCGCACACAATTGAAACCCTCCATCCCTTTCCTTTCTTTCCATTTAGACTCGTAAAACTCCCGTACCCTCTCTTTCCCTCAGTGGCACACTTTCATTCCTTTTACCCCGTTTCCCCGCACATCCTTCACTCATGAAATTCTATTCTTCACTTAAGCGCTCGCCCAAATGCGAATCGGATACTTCCACTCCTTCCTCTCTCTCCTCTATTCCGAAGCGTCCTCTTGCCCTCCGGTATTTTTTTTACTCTGCCGTCCTTCTTCACGCAAAAAAAGGTTTCCTTCCTCGTCTCCCTCCGCTTCCTCTCATATCCCCCGGAATTCTTTTCTTCCTCTATCCATCCCACGCACCTCTTTCCATCTTTCCTTTTCAAAGCCATTCTTACACTCTCCAACCACCATTTTTCTCCCATCTCCGAGTCTAAATTAAATTGTCGCTCACTTCTCCAATCCCCTTTTTTTGATTCCGGCACCAATTGAATCCTCACTATTCACCCTGTTCATTGTAAGGGACGGTAAAATTATGTCTCTGAGTAAAAAGTAATTTTATTAAAGTCTCTAGAATAACTAAGAATTAATTTCTTTATTATCTCCATACTCTATGCTCTTTTTTGCAAATGAAATACATCAATACCAACCTTTTTCAACAAATGCCTTTGCACTTGCGAAAACAGAAGTAAACTTCCCAAAACCTTTTTGCTCTTCGTTTTGTATTCGGTGGTTAACAGGAATTAGGGGATGATACCAAGGGCGCTATTTCTTACAATTAAACCCGAATTGTATTTTGTGGTAAGATGAACCCTAATTTTCTTTTGTGTCATAAAACTGATTTTACAGTGAATGACAGCACGGAGAGTTTCACAACTCTCAAGCATAGAATGTCGAGGTTTACTCACTATGGAGATTTCGTATAAAAATATTCTCGGACGGATATTCTCAGCAAAAATTCCTATGACATATTCTAAACTAGATCTATGGTCCTAAGATCATAGAATACCGTTGCGTGGTAGACAGTTAACAACGCAACCGATTAGTAAACACGTTCAATAACGTTTAGTGAAGAGAATCACGTGACCAAAGAGAGCGTGAGGGTGGCCTTTGTTTTAATCATGCGATCGAGAATACTTGTTTGATTTTCACGCCTTTCCGAGCGTATTCATCAAATTTTAAATGTGCTATTATCAGGGGTGGCCTCTACATGGCAAAGTAATAGCAGAAGACGACGCATAATGCACAGTATAATGCACGCATAATGCACCGGTATAGTTTTTCTTCATTGCAACTTTTACGTCAAGATGTGACAGATAAGAGAGAGATAGAGACAGCTGATGTCTTAAAAACCCTTAGGATATACACTTCGAACCACAACGAAAGGTTTGATTATCATCCACAAGATTGATAAATGGCTTATAATATATATCAGCCTGACTTCTAATGAGCGGCATCCTATTACATGAGTTAATGTCTACTTGATTCCTTTGTAAAGAGCAATATAGGCTATAGCTAGGCCCCCAAATTTTCTTTCCGTGCTTGTGAGCTCCATATTGCTCCATCGTTCTTACTTTTTGGTACTTACGTTTGAGACTTACGTTTACATACACTGATCTGCCTGATTCTTTTACGGTGCTCACCTAATGGCTAGGGAGCGTGCTAAGTCTGGCCTAGAACTGGAGTGAAGGTGATACACTTTGTGTAGAATCACCCCACGCCGCATTCCCTCTAGGTGGCGTGTACGATAGTTTAAGGATGGGGATCTTAAAATAGAACCCCTATACTTTAAATGGATCGCAATTCCTTCCCATAACTATTTACTGCACCTTCTCCCATTCAGTTTCATTCCCTTTTCCACCCATTCCCATATGCTTGCTACTTGATTCATCGTGGGGCCCATATTGTCCTCACCGGCGGAAGTGATCCTGTGGCTCCCTCAACATTTTCCCAAATTCTACGGTAATTACGCTTCTACCTCGAGCCAATCCCAGTCCTCGTCTCTCTCCGACCGCCTCGTAACAAACTCCGGTGTATTCTTTTCTCGAGCTCGCCAAAAATACTATTCTGTCTCATACTAATCGCAAACTACAATGCCACGTCCCAGAAAATTACTTATACCCTCTCGTCGCTACCTCCCTCTCGCTTACCCTCTCGTGACCAACTGAATCCCTAAGTGAAGGCTGAACTGGATGGCTAAAAGGGGGAGAAAGATGAGCACGGTGAATGGTTAAAGGAGGAGTGAAGATTTAAACTGCTGAACATTCTCCTTTCGCTTTTCCTATATCTCGTGCAATCTTGCTTTCGTCATCACCCGATCTTATTAAAACTAGTCAACTCTAGCTCACTTAATACCTTTCACTCCCATTTAAAAGTGAAATTGGACTGAAAAATCGCTTCTTTAGGGCAATCGAAATAATACGGTTTGCTGATGTTCCGAGGGAAGCGCGGAAGAATGTTATGATTCCTAAAATACCAGTGCCTCCTATATGAATTTATTTTTTTTCCGAAATATTTTGTAAATTATGTAAGCACACACGCCTGCTGCTGTCTATAAAAATGTGTAAATGTTAAAAAAAGTGTAAGTTCAATGTTCATGAAATTTTGGTTGAAGACCATTGCTGATACGAAAAAAAGGGATGGTAATCACCTACGTTCATCAAAAAGTACCGCTCTATGTAAATTACAAGAGGATGGGAACTCTACTTACTACGCTAATTTCACGGTAATGAATAACTGATGAGTTTTGCCCCTTTCAAATATATTATGACACAGCTCCAGCTGGGCAGAACAAATTTTGATTGTTTCTTTACCGGCAAGCACTGGAAATAAATTATTATATTCAATTAATTCGACAACTCCCACACCAGGTAGGAGAATTTTGAGATATACTCGCTTTTGATCGGATAAAGTTGGTTTTTTTCATCCCACCTGATTCTGCATGAATATACATTCTTTGGTTCTATATATGGCCTTTGAAGTCTCAATTTGCCATAAAATGACCTCACATGACATCACACATGATGATAATTTTCCGGAATTATTTAGTTCTTTCTGCCAGAATGATAATTTTCCTTTCCAAGAATGTGAGCAGAAAGGATCCAAAGAATAATTTCCTCCCGTTGCTCCCGCCGCTATACTTCCTCTTTCGAAAGCCTTATGTTATTTTCCATTAACTTTGACGCCATCTCCATCACGGTTACTCCAGATTGTTAGCTATATTTCACTAAAAAGCCCCTCGGTTGTATTCACCACTACCTATTTGCATATTATAATAAACATATCCTCTTACCTACCCCTCAGACACCAACTTTCTGTTCTCATCATCCCGAGACCATCATCACGCAAAAAATCTTCAGAGGCCTTAAATCGCTTTGGGGAAATTTCTATGGTAACCTAAGATTTGATGTCATATCGGGCATTGTTTTTAGGCCATTGAAGGTCAAGTTGGAGTGTTTGGCCGCCTTCATATAGTACTCATCTGATCAGGATCGACGTGATTGATTGGCGCGGAATGTGGTTCACTGGCTTCTTCCGCCTTCCGTCTTCCGCCAATTTTTGGATTAACCCGTTTTCAATGCATTTTTGTGACTGAGAGTTTCTTGACATTACGGAGTTAATACTCTGAATAAGGATTAAGACTCTTACCCTCCCATTGGTATCACAATGGGTACTAAGACCATGTACTAAGACTAAGACAATCAGGTACTTCAATAACGTTGGTCATTTTCCTTGACACTCACAGCTCTTTATTAATTTTAATGTTCATTTATTTACTTCACTGTTATCACTGAAAACACAGTGAAACATGGATATTATTAATATTCACAGTTTTTACAGAAGAATTCTCTCACCAAAAATATCCCCCTCTATCTCTGACCAAGCGATCTCGATATGATATATCCCATGTTTCGGCCAAGCATCCAGGCTTCGTCAAACCGGATGGAATGTTCCCCGGAGGCCCCGAGCCATAGGAAGAGAAGAATTACTGAATCAAACGCAACGGTTAAGTACCACATCTCGTAATATCCCCACGTTTTCTCTACGTATTTCTCTTCCACCGTCTCCTACCAAGTTCGCCTACATCCCACGTCCTCCTTTGATATTCCTCCCGCATCCTCACACTCACCGCCACAGGGCTCCCTCTCCCGTCTTCCTCTTCCTTCTATACCGCTCCTTCCCTCCTTTAAGTCTCTTCATGCAAGCTATTCACCGCGCGTCCCATGTCATCTTAAGCGCTTGCAACGCCCTCTCCGCCCTCCAGGACGCTCTTAACTCACCCTTGCCTTTACTCGTTTGCTTTTTCCCCGCCACCCGGTCCTTTCTTACGCAGTGCCGCCCCCTCTGGGAATTCTCTTTCTCAAAGTTAGTCCATAATTCTCGTCGCTTACTACACCACCAACTCCTCACTTCCATCTTCTTCAAAACTATCCTCCCCCCTTCTTTTAATGACCGCATTATCCCGTGGGGTTGGGTGCTATCAAGTCACTGCAAAAAAAATTCATTGTAAATTCTTCCAGCGTCTTCCAACAGATTAAGGGTTCCATTGCAAAGAACATTTTAATGCTCGAACGATTAGAGAATAATCTATGACCATTATTATCTAGGAGAGTAATTACGTCGGTTATAACACAACAATTATAGTTTTCTCGCGCTAATTTTAAACTTCTAAGAAGTTACAATTCTCTAATCTAGAGAAATCCGCTAGTATTTGTGGTTTTGGTACTTTGAGCTGTGTTGTTCCCTTGCTTATTTGATTTACTATTTGAAATTTCCAGAGACCACTCCTGTTATTTAACGTTATCTACATATATTTACTAGCAGTTTTCATCCAGGAACACAAAAGACGAATACAGCGTTTTCAAGTTTATCATTCGCACCCCATCAATTCTAGAATTCATCTTATTATGGTATAAAGTTTACTCTTGCAATAATTTTGCCTGAGCATAGAGTTTTAATAAAATTTCAAAAATATTTACAAAGATTTCAGTACATACTCAGTTAACTTGATGTTTGAACTATGAGGATAAAATTCATTAAAAATAG
Organism: Ceriagrion tenellum; assembly: GCA_963169105.1. Lineage (NCBI taxonomy): Eukaryota > Metazoa > Arthropoda > Insecta > Odonata > Coenagrionidae > Ceriagrion > Ceriagrion tenellum. The sequence continues at coordinate 58,006,953 of OY720632.1, read as the reverse complement.
ACGCGTACATGCTTGTCTTGCTCATTTTCCATATTAAAAATAAAAATATATACATATTTGAAAACCCATGTATTCGTTTAATCGACTTTCTGTATATATTTTTTAAAGACTTATATATATATATATATATATATATATATATATATATATATATAAGTTTGCCAGAGGAAGGCAGACGACAAACACAGAAAACAAAAAAATGATGAACACACTTACAAAGTTTCTTGATATTTCGGTGCCACTAGCACCTTGGTCGCAAGAGCGAAGAGGAATATATATATATATATATATATATATATATATATATATATATATATATATATATATATTTTGATATTAATACTTGAAAATATGCACAAATACGCTTATCCTTTACCTAAACTTAAGGAGACGTCCATAATTAAGGGAAGCGTTGCAAAGAACAGGAAATGTAAGGATAGAACGACGAAAGAGATAGAAAGGGGCGTCGAAGGAGAGAGGTGGGGAGTGGTTGAGGCACCTCTTATGTATTTCTTTTACAACGTGGTCCCGCCGTTTGCCCGTGTTTATTACGCTCCGCCCAATATCTTTTCTTCTCCGAGTAACTGCCGCTTCCATATCGACCCGTTCACCGTAGGCTGTTCCTCGGAGTCGTTCCTCTTTCCCCTCTTGCAGTCTGTCCCCCGAGATTGGCATGCAGCGAGCAAAAAACGAATAGCTTAGCGGTTTCTTTTCAGCACAAGGGAGATGGGTGAATCACTTGAGAGGCGAAATACATGGGCAAAAAAAAGAGATCGGAAGATCTGAAGAGATAAGTAAGTGAGCATCGTTAGCCGATCGACCTGGCCAACTGTTGATCTCAGGCAGTCGCTCAAGACGCCAAGCCACTATCTTGCTTTTTAGCACTAGGAAATGAAAAAATGGGCACTTTAAATTAACTAACCATCAATTGATTTGTGATCAAAGTCTACTATCCTTACTCTTAGCCAAAAATTTATATTCCTTTAGACATCTGCAACATACTTCCTAAACTGCCTTCGCTTCCCTTCTTCTCCTCCCAAGATATCATAAAAAACTTATACTTATTTTGTAGCTAAAATTCCGTCACTCAATTTCTGTACTTTTCACTAATCAAATAAATATCAAAACGCAATGATGGATTGAAGACTAATTAAAAGTATTGGTAGGTATTTAAAGCAACTTTTTCTACTGAAAAAAAAGACAAGACTACGAAATCCATCCTCGAACTCCACCATCTTTGCGACAAGGTTAAGATTTCAGGAGTTTCCACAGGGCTGCCTTCGAACAATCTTCCCAAAACGAAGTTACTTTCACTTGTCTATCGTTTCTATCAAGACGGTGTCATAAGCAAAGTAATGAGTTGAGAATTAATTGCTATTTCGGTCAAATTTTTTAGTACAACCGGTCTAGTCGACCCTGGAACATCCGTCTCGTAGCCTTAAAGCAACTTGAAACAAAACCCGAAGTATCTACTAATATCTTCCATGAAACGTGAATACTCTGTCGTCAATTATGGTGAAGCAACATTGCTAAGGGAATAAAACAGGAAGTTCCTATATTAAATATTTCTTGAGACATGCACTGTGGGTCACAAATTTCGTTTTGGAACAATTGGTATCGTAACCAAGAGACATCTCAGATGCCTGACGATATCACTTTGATACGAAACTTGCTTTAGCCTGGTAATAGTATCTTGTAATTGCAAAGTTAAATTTCCATTGCGTCACGCTCAAATGCCCTCCGTATCCCCCCACGGGGCTCCTTACTAAGACACAAGAGGCAATGTCTCTAGGAAGACATGCCCCAATTAATCCCTGCCCCGCTCTCACCGCTAACCCAGGCCTGCCAACTTACTAATACAACTTCTACAAAATCCCCTTCTCGTCCCTTCATTTGCCTTAATCTTGCATCCTCACGCCTCGAGACCACCACCACTTGCTCGCTATCATTTCTGCCTCACCTCTCTCTTACTACTAACAATCTCAAAAGATGTGAGAGGCTCCTACTGTGCGACCACGTTTATCAAAGGATTTGTCGCAAGACCATTTGTAAGGATAAGACTGGTGTCTCGATAACGAAGCCCTCCTGCCCGGAAATAATTCATTACGTGACATCTCGTAAGTTTTCTTCAGCCTTCCAACTGCAAAAGCTCCTTAAAAACTGTCCAACCCTCACCTTTGCACTACCCTTGTTATTCCACAGTACCATTCGTACCAAGGTCCCCACCTCTTCTAGTAAAGAGTATTTTATTCATTCGACAGGCTTAGGTTTTCATTTTCCGCTCCACCTAGTCATTGTCGTATAATCACGAACATCTCAGGATGCAAAAATATTTCCTCAAGGATTTTACTTGATGCCCACACTCTCTCCTAAAGACCTTTTCTAGCCTAGGCTTCTACGTATTCGTAACTTCGTATTATATTTTCTTCTAAAATTACGCATTTAGAACTTATCGCATATTAATTTAATCTTTTTATCATTGCTATCCACTATTTTAATGTATAAGTTTCTTCATTTATCTGTTCTATTAATAGCAGATAATTATTTATACATGAATTCAATCTGCGTTCTTCCTTAGCTTTTTTCAAATATGACAGCTTTCTTACATAGTCTAAATATCTAGAGACTATTTTAAATCCCATCTACTAGATTATGTGTAGTGGAGGAGTGCAAAATATTCTTAAAGTCGACATAACTAGCAACTATACATACCATAACAACAACTCATTCCACCCACATTCATTCCTCTCCATCTTTCCGAAATTTTATCTGATCTCTCACTTAATACACGCAAACTGATTTGTCCCCTGTTTGCAACAGTAAGTTTCCCAATATGAGCCAGCTTATCACAGCTTTACCACGCTCACCTGCAGATTTCTTGATCAACCAGCTGAGAGAAATAAAGCCAAGAAAAGCAAAGTAAGCAATATCGAAGGGCGTATGGTTCTATTGGGTGCTACTGGCACACAGTAGCCAACAAAAACGAGAAGAGGGGCGACGAAAGATGAGTAAAAATGAAAGAATGAGATACAGAAAAAAAGTAATCACGTCTGAATTTTAAATGGAAGGTTTCCGCTTCCCTTATTTGTATTTTAAGTTTTTCCCCGCTGGGCTTTTCCCCCAACATTCTCGCTGCCCTGGGGTATTGAAAAACTAAATTCTCTTGGCTTTTCTTCTGGATGATATTTAAATACTGGGTTGATGCAAAACTTTGTAGCATTCTTTGGCTTAACAAACACGGCTTAGTGACATATTCAACTTTTATCCAACTTATTTTTTTTCAGATAAGGAATCAGCCCCCAGCCTCCAATACACCAACGTCAGGATACAGCCATGGATATTGGAGGAGATTGTTTTACTTATTTGGTTTTGTACGCTCTTCTTCCGGGTTGGTGTCTTTAATTACGGCCAGACTGCATCCCAAACGTAGAGTCAGCAATGTTACCGCTGCCATCATACATCAAATTCCTTCTACTGCTGGTTATCCCCCACAGCCACCCAAGTTTAATCTTAAAGTAATATATTGAATTCCTCCTTTTTTACTGCAGGGTCGTGGCAATCACAAGAGTAGTCCACCACCTGCGCTCTACTGTGGTTTAAAATTAAGGAAACGGAAAGAGGACTAACCAATTTGAATTCCACACTTATCTTTTATCTGCCATTAACTTCGGTCCGTGCGGAATAGTTTGGAGTGAAAGATGAGTCATGCTGTCTCCAGTAAAGCGAGTGGACAAAATGTTTTGCTGGTATTTTAATATACTTCGACATTTAAAAGTGTCTACAATTGCCAACTTGTAATAAATGTGGGGATTCCTCATGAATTTGTCTGCAAGGGATATGAATGACATGAGCGCTTTTTATTTGCAGTATTATGTATGTTGTATGGAAATATTTAAAATCGATATACACGTCACTCTGGAGCTATTCTTATCGAAGCCCTCCACTATTTCCACGATCTCCAACGAAGCAACGGATATGCTTTGCCTATTTTATCAAGGTACTACCATGATTCTACAACTTGTTCATTAAAATGCAGTTTGTAGTACCTAATGCTTATTTTAGCTCGTTTCATCAGCTGGTCTTATTAATTATGAGCACTGTGTATATTTCAATATTTGACTTTTATTTAAACTAAGTTTGTTGGTGAAATATGTTACATCTCACTTGGAATTGCACTGGCGTTCTGCATCTGAGGTTCAGACAATTAAGCTCAGCAATGGGAATACAACAGTTGAATATTTCGATGACATAATACCCTTTAAGGGAAAATTATCATGAAAAATTGTATATAAATAAAACAAATTTGATGAACATCACATTTCCCCGAAAGAAAAAGCAAATATTACTTACCTAATTTATTTAGGAAATTTAACCTTCACTGCATTGGTTGCTGTAATATAAATGAATATAAAACATATCTTTGATTGGAATCATTAAAATTCAACGTAGACTGAAGCAACTGCAACTAAATTTACTGTCATAAAATGGAATTGGTAACCACAAGAGGACCCTAATTCGAATGACAATTAATAAAAAAACGGCAATTGACTTATTATATGATGCTACCCATGAGGCACTCGTAATCCGTTTTAATTATGGATTAGTAACGGTGTGTGGATATGTCATTAAGCTCCATTTCAGCTTCAATTATCGACAAAAATGAGCTTTTATGAGTACAGGATATTAACGGGCTTCTGGAATGAAAATAACAAGCAATTAACACGTAACTTTTACAGATGAATTTGGGCATGAAATTACGGATTTTTCCACCAAAATTAGTCCAGCATTGGGTCGGTCTCACTGGCTCAACAAATCCATCTGCAGCAGAGAGGTCGCCCATTATCAAACCTCACAATTCCTTTCCAAAACCCCGTCCTATCCTCTCAGAGAAGTCCTTCCCCATAAAGCAATTAAAGCTGGATCGAATCCTAGGTCAAGCAATTTATTTGGAAAAACTCGCTGACGTACCGCGTAACCTAAATGATTGTATCTCTGACCTACGACTGCCTTTGATCACCATCAAAAACGTCTATCTTCTCTGTCCATCATACATTGCTAAAATATCAATCAAAGGCCCACAACTAGTGTTCATCATTTAGCAAAGAACATGAAACATTGACTCTAAATAAATGACATTAACCTCGTGAAAAACGACGGTTACTTAGTTTTTGTCTCAGTAAAGAATTTACTTTTATTCAAATCTATGGCATTATTTTTACTCCTACAATGAACGTAATTAAACAAATAAACATAAGAACACGTCAAATGTATGCATAATTCAACAGAGTAACCCCACCTCCCATTATATATCAAGGGAATAGTTATGGGTTACGCAAATATCACTACATTTCAACCTCAAAGGCAAATGAGAAAAAATTCAGAATTCCTATTGTCTAAACACCAAACTAAGTTTCTCAATTGAGCTCAGAGTATCCACCTATTGTATTTTGGTATGATTTCCATAAACTTTAACCTTTCAGCTCTGGAACAATGTTCTTGAATGGATGAAAAGAGGGAAAATGCGATATTTTTTTTCAATTGCAAGAAGTAAGATGCTGTACGCATTTTTAAGATTGACGATTAGGCATTACTCCGGTATAATTATTCCTCAATCATGCTTGCGAAAATTTAATAAAAAAGAAAATAAAGGCATCAAATGCGACATTAAGCGAGATCGTGGGAGAATTTAAAACACTTAGTAATATTCCACAAAGATTTATTATCCCAACCGGTTTCAACGCTGACGCGTCATTTTTAAGGGTACAGTTCTCAGTTTCAGTACAGAAAATGACGCGTCAGCGTTGAAACCGGTTGGGAAAATAAATCTTTGTGGAATATTATTAAGTGTTTTAAATTCTCCCACGATATGTTATATCACCAAGTAGAGCCGTCAACAGTTGAAATACTAAGCGAGATGACAAGTGATGAAGAATGGCCAATATTTTCCTTAGTCATCACACTTTTTTATTTTAAATACAAAAATCTCAATTTAAAAAAGCGTTAAGAATTGATTACGGTTAATGTATAGCTTAGTCCGGAAAAACTAGATTGCGGAAGAAGATTAGAAAAGAATCCGGAAGAACTAGATTACCTGAATATTCGCTGCCAAAGCATAAAATCATACATTACAAATAAAGCATAAGTCGGGCAGGCAGGCGTAATTTATTTACTGACTATAAATGGTTAAAAATCCAAAATTTCAAGGCTATGAATACCATCTTCAAATTACATTCACCATTCAAATCACCATTCAAAGCTATGAATACAATAAAGACTCATCGCAGAAGAAATGTCACTAAAATTCACCGAATGATTATTAAAACTTAGGTAAATTAATATCCAGACTTGTACTTCTAAAGATAAACTGTAAAATAGCTGAGCAGGTTGAAAACAAATTTTTAATCGCATTCGAGATATTCCTTAGCACAAATATTTATAAAAAATGAAAATACTAAAAAAATAAATGAAACAGACTACGGAATAGTCCTATTTTTCCTCGATTTTCAATACCTATTTGAAACTAAGAGCTGAACTTGTGGGTATGTTGATTCAAATGGCCTTCGATTTTTGATCACCCATTTATGCAATTGAGAATACCTGAGAATTGGGGTTAGATCTCTGATGAGGGGCGAGAGGGGACATTTGGATGAGAACAGAGGAGGGAAGATTGTTCGGGCAACACTCAAAGCGAAAGAGAAGACAGAAAGAATTTAGAGGAAACTCCGAATGGATAAAGAGGAGCAGTGTATCCCTCTAACCATACATGAGCAACTGAGGTTTATGTATCAAGATATGCATAATGAATGCCGGAACAAATAGCAATCTCCGCATCAAAGGCTTTCATAAGATGGTCCAGTTTCGCTTCCTGTCGAGGTTCAAAGGACAGGAGAGGTGGGTTATCTCCGAATCACTCGGAAACCAAAGGGAAGTTGAAGGGATCAATAGACAATGTTAACGTGGAGAGAGCGAGCTCACGTATGGATACAATAGAGAATTGAGAGAAAAATATGAAAGCGATTTTCCTCTTTTTATTAGAATTACATGCACTAATTTCTTATACGTATTGCTTCAGTCACATTTAAGGACGAAGAATTTACCTTCAAGGAATGAAACATTATGATGCCAAATTATTCCATAAAATTTTCTAATTCCTAACATAAGACACTCGCATCTTAATATAATTTTTTTTTTGAAAAGATTGAGGGACATTAACGCCACATAAAAACGACGACAACACCCTCTTCATCAATGGATAACGGAAATTAAACAATCGCCCTATTTATCACTGGTAAGGAAACGAATGCTGATATAATAAAATGCGCGCTCTTTTCGCGCAGAAATGAAAAATTATTCTCCTGTTGTTCCCTCGCTAAATAATATAATAGAAATATAAATAATTAACATTAAAATATAACAGAAAACAAACCCACTCAATTAAACCACCTAATTACCACAACTTAACCCCATTAACCACAAAATATACCACAAAAAAACCACAACTTAACTCCATTAACCACTTAATTCGGGGGATTTCTTAAGTTCAAGGTCGCATATATAAAGGGATGTATCAGGGATCTTTTAATAAAAGCCTTTACGAATCATAACAATAAAATGGCTCAACTACCAGATAATTAAATTTTCTTTCCAGCACAATAAATTTCCAACAAACTAACATAACCACCATTGTGAAACGATACAAACAATAGCATTTTAATGTTGAGGACGTGTTAAATTTAGGCTGAACCGTGACTATACCCAAGTGGCATACTGAATTTAAAGGAAAGAAGTTACTTCATAAAGACTACCCCAAGGCTAATTAATGAAGTCAGCTTCATAAAAAGTTTTTTAACTCCTAAATATGTCATCTAATGGTTTTCTCTGCTTTTAGCATATCGTGGTAATAAGCTCAATATTTCCTAAGTCTTTCAGAAACAGTAACTTTGAAAAGAAGTTCCTCAAATCTACAGTTGGAAGGCAAACAGATACTCTGTATCAAACATTACCTCTCCCAGCTTCTGTTCCTCGGTAGCCGTGGAGACGATGAGGCTGGAAAAAGAGATGAACTGAGCACAACAGTCGAGGAAATGCGACTCCGTAAATTCCTGCCATGCCATTCGATAAAAGCGTTTAAAGAAAATTCCATCTCAAAGACCGTCCCTCCTTTCCCCTCATCTCTATTTTTGCTTCCCTCAGTTTATATAGAATTTTCAATCGCTTATATATTGCTACACCCCAATTGACTTCAAGGAATGTAAGCAAACCTTTATTTCTCCTCTTTTCCATGCATTGCGTTCTAATTGAATTATCTCGAACGAATCGAAGTACAGGTGTTTTTCGGTCGCTCACGTCCTTTTGAAATCACCCCTAAGCCCTATAATTTGGTATTTTGCAATCGAAAACAAAATATCTCACTCTTTATTTTCCATTTCAATAGTTCCTTTCTTTCAAGCTTTTTGATTCCCGTTTTAGATACTCTATATCAGTGTACATGTACATCAGATGGTTTAATTAAGGCAGAAAGAGATATGCATTAATTATGCGCACTGTGAACGCAAATGATATTAATGTGTGTACAGGATGATATGTGAAAAAGATAAATATACAAGGGAATTCCATGATTCCCTCTGAAAATGATTATACCAGGGGTTGCCAATTGCACTGCATCCTCATGTAGCTTCCAAAAAATCTCTAGCTGGTAGAAACTTTTTCTCCAAAATGTGTCTTGAAAGTGACGCATTTTGGGACGAAACCTCGTGAAAGAGTGGTAAACAATTGTAAAAAATGACAGAATGGACATCTTAATCTATATGTAAGGATTTTATTACTAGAGAATACCACTAAATCATTTCCAAAAGTAGACAAATTAGCAAACCTTAATTAGTTCTTAATATAAAACTTTGAGACTCACGCGGAAGGAGTAATGCAAAACTGCTTACATTTTTCCCACGGGCTACAAAGACCCAAGGCAGGTTTATAAAAAGTAATTCATTATTTTTTTGTTTCTGATACAGCACTTCATTCATCGTTTGGAAACGAACAACTAGCTGGAGCATAAAAACATTGTGCAGTGCACTAGCAAATGGTTTCCTTTTTTTTTGGCATGATAATAAGTGAAAATAAATGCTTCAAGCACATAAAAATTTGAAGTTTCCATCGAGAGGAAATATGGTAGACAGGTTTTACGGAGTGGAGTGGGGAATTGGAAAAAAATTATTGCACGACGGACGATGGGAAATCGTTCATGAGCACGGCTTGTGATATGAAAAACACGCGGGCGCTGTTGATGGGGAGCCTAAGAGGGGTGAGGTTGAGGGTAGGGCGTAGGAAGAGAGGACGAGTGAGGGAGTAGGGGAGGAGGATGACGGTAATGCAATTGAGACCGCATGCGTCGGAATGGGGGATGAGGGGAAAAAGAGCCATCCGGGGTTGTTATGCGCAGTATGCGGCTCACGTCGAGGGTCGTCGAAGCTCCGAGGCGACAGTTTAAGCGTTTCCCTCCAACTCCCCATCCCATTTGGCGAGTAGTGTAGGGTAGCCATCTTGTGTGTGTGGCTCCACCTATGCTTGGGAGAAAATGCGGCAAACCCCCGGTGCTTCCCTCGACACTTCGGGTGCGTTCCGAAACGCGCATGAAGCGCATCAAGATTGCACCGCTGGAGCAGTCGTTCCGAATGCTGACGCGCTTTGACGCGCTTGAAGCGTTGGTGCGAATCGGAACGGTCTTGACGCGAAGATGGCGCCAGGATAATCCTTTTCAAAAATGTGTTTGAGGTGGTGGAGAGATTGATGGACATAACTGCTGAATAATATGCGATTATTCGCACCATTAATTATTAGGTTTTATCCAAGAAATAATTTAATCACAGCTGCGTATTTTTATGCGAGGAAGAAATTAATACGCATGTAAAAGTAAGTGCATACATTGTAGACTAGTAACGCTTCATAAGCAAGAGCAATGTGTAATTAATGCCATTATCATTAGGTTTGATATATATGATAAAGTGCGTTAAATCACAGAAAGTGTAAAATATGTACAAATAGTTGCCCACCTTCATTAATTGGGGCGATTCGCTGACACGCTCTGAGGCCGATTCGGGCACTTCAAGCGCGCACCCGAATCGGAACGGGTAGATGAGTGGTGGTAAAAGCCATACCATTAGCTTTCCTGTCATTAGATTTACTCCTGACTTCCTTGCAACAAGTTTGTATGTCGTCAACGTAGTGAGAGAAATTTTAATATCCTGAGGCATCGTGAATTGAGAATATGTGAATATGTAATTCCTAGGCAAACGAAGCAGGGCATGTCTATTTGTTTATTATATAACCAATATTAATAAAAACGGCGCGATCGAGAGGAAAAGTCCTAGAAATATACATTTTTCGAAAGAATACACAGATAGATAGCACTACATTACTTGTGAGGAAATACGACACCTAATTCTACGGGAGGCGATACACAAACTTGTAAGATTCAGTAAATTCTTAGCACTACTCAACCATTTACCATTTCATTAAAAATACTTTTCATATTTAACATCAATTATTAAAGTAGTAACTTTTAAATAACCTGCTTTCGCCTTTCCCGCTTCCTCACTATTTAAAATAAATTCAAAGGGTGCCTCGTGCCCATCCTCTCACACTGTAATTACTCCCATGCCTTCGTCTGTAATTTTTAATTAGCTTCTTCCCGCGTCATTCTCGGTCTCCGCATGAACTGCATCAGAAATTTTTGATGCCTTGATGCGCGCATCAGTTTGCCGGAAATTCTCGCTGCGGGGCCGGTTCAGAGCGCTCCAAAGCGCGATTCGGAACGACCCGGAAGCGCTTCGAAGCGCATCATGCGCGATTCGGAACGCACCCTTGGTTCTACAGCAAGAGAGAGAGCGTACGGCAGATCATCCCGGGAATATGAAGGATGGTTTGACAGAGTTCTGGAGGTTGCAGTGGTACGAAGAATACGTCTCAAATGGTAGCGAAACATGATGGTAGTTTTGCAGTAGGTTCTTTTACAAGAGGTGTCTATTTCCTAAGAATCAATGGGAACGGGGGAGCAAGGTAGTTCTGTCGATTCCCTGTTAAGGTTCATCTACATCTACATACTACCCCGCGAGCCGCCACATGGGCGTGTGGCAGGAGACGGTAGGTCACGTCAAGGTTAAACGTCGAAAACCTATGCATCCAAATTCAAAATTCTTAATCTCTCGATCATATCAGCCTTCATCATCCCTATGGCTACTATGTTAGTTTCATTGTTTTGTTAGGCTTTTCCGATGGGTTTCAAATAATATCATTCACCTTTGTTTTTTGCTTAGCTGAATTTGTAATTTGGTATAAAATGCGATGAATCGCAACTGAAGATTATTGCAACATTGTTTGCAGGGCTGCTTACGATGTTTTGCTTTATCTCCTCGGGTTCTTAACCAAATACCTCTACATAAGCCTTCCCTCTGTTAGACCACTCTTCACAGAGTAGCCTGAAATCTTATTTCGCTGTCACTACACAATTATTCCGAATTGAGAAAGCGCAGAACATTATGATGCATATTCCAACATTTCGTGTGTTTCATTCACTGCATAAGATTCAAATAAAATATTTTTTAAATCAGGGGCTCAAGTTATCTTAACTTTGGGTTGAGATCTAATAGAAGCAAAAGCACATCTAGATTCATTGCATAAAAGTTAGTATTAGCTCTTTATACGTCGAGAATATAGACAATAAAAAATTTCCTTAGTTTCTACAGCTTTAATATAATATGTCTTTTTCTTGACGAGTTCCAAGGGAAGGTTAAAAGTATTTACCATAATTCGGAAGAAGAGCAGAAAGTCATTACTTCTCATTTATATTCGTTCGCTTACGAGTTTCTTCATTGCTAGTGACTAATAAAAGAAAAATATCTACATCTACATTATACCCTGCGGGTAGCTACCTGCGGGTAGTACCCGGGGTGTTAGGTCACCAGCCGTGTAAATGTGTACGTTTTTTGGAGATGAAATGGTGACAAGTATTATAGGAGTGTATTTAGTGAAGCTCAATTTTATTGTGGTCGCTTATTGTTCGCGGAAAGAATGAGTTTTTGTACCGATCTGTTCGGCAGAGTATCTCTCTTATTTTATCGCTTCTGTCAGACCTAGAGATGTAGTGAGGAGTCATGATAATATTCTCCATGTCGATCTGAAAAATATCAGTTCTGAATGTATCAAGCAGCCTAAGTCTGGCGTGTAGCCTCCGAGTCTATAGGGGCTCCCACCTTAATCCTTCCAAATGATGTAAAACACTATATGTACGCTCGTAGCAGTATTTAACGAAGCGCGCTGATTTACTTTGCATTTTATTAATTTATACAGTTAAATCTTTATGCCCAGGGTCCCAAATGCTCTCAGCGTATTCAAGGTGTGGCCTAAACAGAACGAAGTATCATCTCTCTATGTCTTGTTCATTCGAATACCTCTCTCTGTTATACGCTTAACAAAACCTAGTTTCTTTAATGTTGTGCCGCATATGTTTTGTATGCGTGTTCTCCACGATGTAACAGAAGTTAAGGTATTTCAAAGATATTTTAAAGTATCTGAAATTTTTGTGTTTACTCCACCCAAAGTATAGGCACGGCATTTTCGTGAGTTTCGAATGAAATGAATTGTGGTGCTTTTACTAATATTTAATTTTAACCCCCTCTACTGGCACCACGAATGAACGTTGTCAAGGTTAGATGACAGACCTTCAAATTCCGCGTCTTCGGTTATTTCACGGTAGATGTCTGTATCATCTGCAAATAATCTAAATTTACTGCTAAATCGAGAACTTAGGTCATAAATAAATAAATAAATATATATATATATACATATAAATATTATATATTATATAATAAATAAATAAATAAATAAATAAATAAATATATATATATATATATATACATATATATATATATATATATATATATATAATTATAATTTATAATGAATTATATATATATATATATATATATATATATATATATATATAATTATAATTTATAATGAATTATATATATATATATATATAATGAATAAAAGAAGGCGGATAACGTTTCCTATAGGAACACCAGATGTGACCTCGACCATATTAGAGCTATAACCACTTTTAGTTATCGATCACTATGAAAGTTCCTTATCCACTATTATTTAATAACTCCGCATGCATGCAGTGTTTAAAAGAGGTTTTTGTTTTTAACTGCAAAGCCTTGTGTAAGGATAACACTCATCCGTGAATGTCCACAACTTATAATACAGCGTAAGTTGGCTTCTTGCAAAAGCATCGCATTTAGAAACAAGACCTTTTGTATACGATACAAAAAATAATTTGATAAAAATGGAAATTATTTATCATCGTTCATGTAATAACGTTTTCGCGTAGCTGAAATATGAAGACATACGTGGAATGTTTCATAGATCTCAATCAGTGCACACAAATATCTCATAGGCATTCTTAGGCTATTGCGTTAAGTATTACGCCCTGTTTCATTCTCCGCGACGATAAGAAACCATAGTATACGCGCTTGTCTTCCAGTAAGATGCTAAAAAATCTCATTTGACGGATAGGGCGTAAATAATACGAAAGCTAGAGTCGAGTAGGAGATTTTCGATCAGCAAGGGGATAACGGGTGGAGATGAAGAGAAGAAGTAGAGGGAGGAGAGTAGAGGGAGGGACTATGAGAGTGTGAGGTTAAAGGATGAGATTATGGAAGGAGGAGACGAATAAAAGGGGTAATCCTTGGGAAATCGAGTGGCAAAGGTTAATGGATTTTCCCGCGAAATTACACCAGGCCACACCACACCGCAGGGAATTACAGAGCAATTAAGTATTGTAATCGCGGCAAAATCTCCGCCGGAAGATTTGCTTGAGCATCGTGTCGCTTTAATCAGCGGCGGTTTTTAGGTCGGAACACACGTTTCAATTATCACAAACTCGGAGCAAATTCACGCTTGGTTCGAAACAAGAAAATCAATTATCGAGTAGGGATACCAAGCACGAGAGAAAAACAGCGCGCTATTAAAAAAGATAATTACCTTCATATATTTAATATTATCTAGGGTACCCGGCTTCGCTCAGGAAGTTGATATGAGATTGTGTGGTAGTTGGAATAAAAGGATAAACTTTAAAATATAAGAGGTAAAAATTTTTTATTGAAAACATATTCTAACTACATATTTTAAATACTTGTTTAGAAACATTTTTCACTGTGTTATCCGGGGTACATGTACACATTTTTCTTATTTCCTACTCGAGAGCAAGCTACATATAGTTGACCGTGAGAGAAGCAGGAGTCTTTGAGGTTGATGCCGCAATATTTAAAAGTTTTTCCTTGCTCTTTGTTAATTGTAAAACTATAGGCTAATTTGAGTGGAAATTGCAGTCTTTTAAATTGAAATGGCAGTTCAATAGAGATCAGTGGTATTCTGGGGATAATTACTGTGTGTCCTTTGTTCTTTCCAGTCATAAGTTCGGCTTCGATGATGTTATTCGATAGCTGTTTGACGATCATCCTTGTTCAATTACATAGGTTCGGTAAGTTGAGATTTCTGAATAGTAGGATCGGAGATCCAATTTTCAGTCGAAGGCAGTGTAATGGCATTCCTGGTACTTGCAAAGAGTTAAGAAATTCTGTAGGGAAGTTGACACTTTCTTCAACGGTTACCATCGTGTCGATCGATTTGTATATTTTCTCATCACCGGGAATTTTCCTTTGAATATTAAAGTTGATATCGTCGACAATATTATTTTTAGTTTCCCAAATTGCCCTTTGAAATATCCACTCTGGATTGGTATAGTTGTGAACAATGTTTGGATAAATTTGGTCTATGAGTTCGTTTTCAGTAGTGGCTATGTTGCAGAAATCACTGTTGAGTTCAATGAGGCCGGTCGTCGGGTCAGTAGGATATGTGCCTTCGCCTATTGTAAAAGTTTTTGAGCAAAATGTGCTGTTGTTTCGTCTTTCGATAGTTCAACTCTCATATTTTTTGTTCGTCGCAGTATTTGTATGTGTGGCCTGGGATGTGGTTTTTTAAAAACATGCATTGATCTCGTCTGCCGGTGTTGACTTGGGATAACTGGAAGTGTTTGTCGAAAATCTCCTGAGAGTATGAGTAGAGCTGCTCCCATCACTTCCTCGCAAGTCTTGTAATGTTCTGTCCATGGCTTCGAGTGATTTTTTATGTACCATTGTGCATTCGTCCCAGAAGATAATTTTAGCTTGTTTTAGAAGTTCACCCCGTCTAGATGCTCTTAAGATTTTACATACCAGGAATGGTTCTTCGGCTATATTCAACGGTAGTTATAGGGCGGAATGGGCAGTTCGTCCAAGTGTGGCTGTCATGCCGGATGATGCCAATGCAAGTGCGTTGTGTTGTTTAGCACGTATTTCCGCCAGCAATAGATTTATTAGAAACGTTTTCCCGGTGCCGTCTGGTGCGTCCAAGTAAATAATTCAGCCAGTGTTGTTGCTGATCCAGTCCATGATAAGGTTGTAAATTTTTTATATTGTCATTAAAGAGTGGTTTGTTGTGAGCAATATATTGAAGTAGTTCGTTGATGTAGCTTTTTCCTTGGTAATTTCGAAGTTTAGCACACTGAATGCATCTTTTCGTGGTTCCGTCATTCCAAGTTGATAATTTACTTTACAAAAATTCCTCCAACTTTGATACCAGTTCTCGCAATAACAAGAAAAAAATACACATCAACTCGACACGAGATATATCAGACAATGCGCTATCCTAATCAATTACAAATAGATTATTCTTCTTGGGTGATAGCAAAAAACGAAAAACTAAATCAGCTTTTAATTTGACTCTAATGTAAGTATTATTGATAGAACAGATAGCCATTGATTCTCCATGGAAAAATCCTTCAATATAAATAAGAAAATATAAACCATTTGGAGTGGGAAAAGATAAACCATGCAGTGGAGAAGCATATTCGTCCGTGGCAAAACGTAGACCCGAAATTTGAATAGACTGCACAGCTCCGAAACTCGAGGTGGAAAGCAATCGAGTCAAACTCAAAAAAAGCGAGTTATGCCTACAAATTTGACGGCGTCCAAAATGATGGGATGGGTATTTACTGGGGCCACATGATCAAGCAAACACAGACGCCAGGCAAACACACGTGACAGTAGCAAAATGAAGTTTCCTAAGTAAGATTATCAATTACGTACGATCTCGATGCAACATAATAATTGAAATTTATGATATCAGTTTACACTCCAAACTAACGAAGGACGTATTATTAATGAAAGAAATAGCTGCGTGCATTTAAATAAAGTTTTTCCAAAAGTTGAATAAAAATTATGAACCAAGCCATTTATCTGACCAGAAAGAGTGGGAAAATAATAGGTTTGATTCATCAATCATAGCAGTCAAATCACTTCCCTTGAGTATCTACATAAATGTAATACCGCCTCCGATCCATCTAATACGTCTGTTTTCAGGAGAATTCTTCACAAAGATAAACAGGGATATCCCTTGACGTCAATTTTAATACTGATTTGATATTTTCCTCAAAGATAACGTTCGAGAAGTTTTTAAATTACTCTTTACCTCTTTAAATGCTTATTAAACATTGCCTCTTAGTTTCCCTTTTGTTCTACACTATCTGTTTGCAAACATTATTGAGTAGCCTCAACTCTCACTTGCGCATAGACTTTAGCGTAACATGACTCATGTTAATATTTTTGGACATTAACTTTGTTTTTGTGTGGTAACCAATCAATTAATATCCTGTCTGGAATAGAAGTCACAGATAGCATAATTACTTAAAATTATTTTTGATGCTGTTGATGGCGCATTATGTAGTGTAAAGTAATTTTGTCAAATATTTTAGCCTACCCGGAGAGTTGTTTGATGACGTTCATGATTTATGATACAGCTACAAATGGGACTGGACTGAAAGTAAACATTTCAGTAAATGAAACAAAATACCTTGGCCAACCATCATCTTTTTGCAGATAACTTTTATTTCATTCTCATTATACATGCCCAGATAATCTATTTCCCTGCATTCGAAAAGCTTCCAACAACCATCAGCAGTCTTCAGCATCCGAGATTTAGATTCATTTAGCTCTCTATTCCACACCCTCTAAGCCAACTGTTTCATTAATACAGAATTATTTATTTTAACATACTTCATAATTTTTCCCATGTATTCCGTTCTTGGTTCAGCTCTGTCAATCTTCTCAATCATTTTATCAATCATTGATGAAGATCCATAATAGCTTTTGACAGGCTCTAAGGTCGAAAATTGAGCTCAATATGAGCAAATTGATTTCAATTCCTTTTTGAGTTAGTTCGTTTTTTCAGATTTTGCATTGTACCTCTTTCCTCTTCAAATCTCCGAGGGACTTCTTCGTTAGTATTTATCTCTAGGTATTCAATCAATATCATTCATCTGATACCCCACATATCCATTGCTACCGATATCCCTTGCACTGTATCTTTTTTGTCCCACCATTACTGCCGTGTAAAAGCATGCTCGGAATATATGTTTAACGAAGTGCTACCTTAATTCCAAATATGCTTTTAAACCGATCTATTCGTTACTTCCAAGGGTAAGTTTCCGAAAAAAACTTCTATAAAAACTCTCGCTATTGAGATTAATTTCTGGTCTCGTATTTCTCAGGAAATGTTTTTAGGAAGATTTTTTAAAAAAATTTTAAGGAAAGTTTTAAATGTACTAAAAATTCACCACTTCAAGATTGTACGTCATTTTAGTGAGTTCATATGCATACAAGGGTGTACGTATGTATAGGGTTCATTGTATGTATACTGAAGTATATGCATGAGCATGGATACTCATATATGTATATGTTTATGCGATTAATGATGTAATAGTGTCAATTGATTTTACTTAATAACGGTGATCGGTGTACCGAACCGAATCTTTTCCATAATTCAACCTTTGTAGTTTTGTCTCAGAACACATTTCTTCCAAAGTGACTTTTTTATAATGATTTCTTATAATTAAGGTTTTCGAATTTTTAAAGTGAATGTAGCCCCACGTGACTATATTTTTTTAATTATACTTCCTTAAAATTTAGGTTCGTGAATGTTTGAAATGACTGTAGCCCCACAATAGGTACACCAGAGGGGCCACCTAAAAGCTTCATTTTTAAAGATATGTTCCTATGTTATAAACATTTGTGGAATTTCTATAAGATATAACATAATCTTGGATTGATTTCATTGGTTTATCATTTATTTATTTATTCCGTCTCTAATACGGAAGTCCGCTGATCCTACTGCACAGCGTTCCGCACTGCAAGCAGCGTTGCAACTCATCATGTATCAGTTTCCAGGCACAGGATTCTGATATGGCTGCGATCGAACTAAACGACTGGGGAACCGCTTTCCCCCGAGACGAAGAGGGAGTGTTGAATGAATCCAAGGATAGCGGCCGCCTGCCTGTCTTCTCCTTTCTCAACTCGATCCGCCATTCGCCCTCTTCCCTTCTCTCCTCTTCCGTTCTCTATTCTCTTTTCCAGCACTCGGATTTTCATTACCCACCCTCTACCCTCAATCACCAAAGTGGGAAGGGAAGAGGGAAAGGGGTTGGAGTGTGACAAACGCACTGTTTGGTTACCCACCCGCCGGTTCTTTTATAGTCTTCCTCGTCCCGCTCTCCAGTTCTCCTCGCCCGTCTCTAGTCGGCTTCTTTTATCCTTTCACATTCATTAATGTTCCTCGTCCTCCGCCCTTGATTTTGCGCAGCGTTTTTCAACTCGTTCCTTTTCCCCGTGTATGCGACGCTGTCCTCGCCGAACCATTGTGGCAGCGAGATCAAAGCGCTCGCTCTCATGGTTTGAGATTGGGGAATACGATGAACAGGCACGGGATAACGGGAGAACAATGGTTATGGCGACACCATACAATGTAATCATAGGTTCCAAATTAGTTGCTCCATCTGTTATTCTCAGCACCGATTGTTGCTTGCGCCCATCATATTTTAAGCTGTTAACTAGCATATTTTAAGCTCTTTTGGTGCAATGTCTAACATATTACCGTGCGTTCTATGAATTTTTTGGTAAAGTGCGGCTTCCCTCGCACAAACGAAAAATTTTATTCCGCCCACTTTTCATTATTGTATCGCCACAAAATTAATGTCACATAAAAGAAAACCTTGAAAATTTGTTAAATATTCCAAATTTGCTAATATCTAAATTCAAATAGATATAAGAAGCATTCAAACTTGAAAAGTGCGTTTTTCCCGGTCCGCCATCACACAGTTTCGTCTTCTTCCCCCTTTGTGCCACTGCGATCGACCAGTGGTGTATCTACAATATCCAGCAAGAAAACGCTTCATTCCCGCGTCTGAACACTATTTTCAGTGTATACAATTTTAAGCCGAAGTTTACCGAATTTTTCTGTGCTAGGAAGAGACAGTACACGAAAATTGTGTAAATTAATTCAAATAACAGCGGCGCGGCAATGATCGGGTACCGCGGCAATGACCACGACGATGTCTTATTCCTGTCAATTTCACGTAATAATTAAAAGTTTTTACTGAATTCGAATGAAAAGTAATAACCTGATGACAAGAAAAGGAAGTAACTGACATTTTCAGAGAATATCCGATAATTTAAAAGCCATTATTTTCTTTTGAGGAACACATTATTTTCTTTTTTGTCTTGTTTACGTGCGCAAAACATAAAGGGAATGTACTGCATTAACTATTTTACCTGTTCGTGGCAAGACATTTACATAAACAACAAACGTGTCGTTTATTCTTCTATTGAAATCCGATTAGTTCACACTAAATGTGCGTGGATGCTTTACAAAATCGGCGAATCCTATGTGTTTCATGAAAAAATCAGAGAATGATTCAAACCGCAATTGTATGTTACCCGGGAAAGAATTGTGCCCCAGGAACGCAGCAAATTCTTGGCGGAAATCACAAAATCTTGAGCAGCAATCATTCCTATTGCCCATTTACCTTTTTATTCCGAAATTAGCCTCGCACATTAAACCTCAAGAATATTTATGATGACATACTTTGTATTAGCCAAGTTCAGGAATTTATGCAATGTGCATACATTAAAAATGTGTACTTAAAGAAGCATACACAAATGGTGAACTCCAGTCACCGGGAACATTGAGATGGCATGAAATTATATCAAATGCAACCTATCCCGGAATAACTGATTCAGTTTTCCCATCCTTGACGTTTGAAATATGATTTCAAATATCACGATTGAAAGGATCCGAAGATTTTCATTTTACTGGTTTTATAATGCGTTAAAAAATTCACATAAATCATATGGAGGGGGAACTTAGGGCGGAATAACGCTGTGCAAATTGTGGAATAACCGCTGTGCACATTGTGATTATTGCTTACGACAACGTAATAGCGCACGAGATAACGACAAAGCAAATCAGAGAGCCAACATCTTAATTTCAAAATACCTCCAACTATGTACCGCAAGGCTACAGACACCCTCGAAACAATTACGCGATCGCATGGTGGATGGAAAACAATTATCGCATGTTCCAGAGTGAGATAAAGAGAGAGAGGTAGAGGGAGAGAGATAGAGAGAGAGAGAGAGAGAGAGAGAGAGAGAGAGAGAGAGAGAGAGTGGGAGAAAGACGGAGTGCTCTCTCCTGTATACAATGCTGCCTTCTTCCCACCACCCAACGTGGCGTCATTTTAAAGGGACAGAACTGGAAGGCTGGAAGGTGGAGAGGAGAGGAGTGCAGTCGGGGGTGGAGACATGCCCTTTGGGCGGACGAGGGGACGAAGGTAAACACGCGGATTGGATGGGCGGGGGAGAGGGAGACGGGGAAGGAGCAAGACAGGCTGAGAAAGCCCTTCTTCATTCCCTCAGTCTCTCTCTAACCTCTTGTATTCCCACTCTTCTCAGTGAGATGTGTTACTCGGGGGAAAAGAACCACAGAAAAAAGAAACAAAAGAGCTCGCGAAGAAGCGGAAGCACTGGGAAACTGTGAGGCAAGTATCGAAAAGTAAATCGTTTTTTCTCACTCAGATTGCAGGTGATTTTAAAAGGTAAGAATCGAAAGAGTGGACATTAGGAACTCTTTTACGAGCTACAAACTGTAGAAGATATGAATATAGGAAGACAGCCAAAGCGACTTTTTCGACGTTAGATTTCATGAATTTGTAACGGTCAGTGTGTTTTCTTTGCTCTTAATGTTAAATATTTTCAATATTAAGTACTCATTTGAAAATTGTGTATATTGAAACATAATGAATTAAAAATACATGAAGAATGTATTTAAAATAAAATTAATCAACACCTGTTGGCATAACTATGCTGTCCATCATCTAGTAAAAACCCTGTTTTTGAAACGTTTCAATACTAAAAGATAAATCTATTCGATTATTTAATACTTTTCGCAATCACGTGAAATTAAACATTCTTTGCTTCATCACTGTCACCGCAGCAGCACTGGCACCGAATGATTGAGTGAATATAATATGACTTTAAAAAGCACATAAAAAAGAGCAATAAATAATTCGGCACTCTATGAGCTAATAAGAAGGTATATCTGAAATGCATCGTTAATTATTTTTGAATTCCAATTAAAACGGCCGAACAAATGCGTAAGCATACGACATCTAAATTTTTCCTCTCCAGAATTAATGAAGCAAATACTACTTACGTTTTTGATAACTTGCTCATTTTTCATTCAAATTTCATCCATACTAAGAGCGTCCTGACAATGTGGAAAGAGGACAATATGTTTTCGATTTGTAGCAGACGCCACGGAGAATGGCCTTAAATACTTCAAATACCTGATTCAAGACCATGAATTTGTTCACATGAAAGTGGAATCATGTAATGCAGTTAGAGGATATTTATTGATTCCATATAAGTCATTCTAGCAACAAAGCGAGGGGAAAAAGACGAAACGAAGAAGAGGAGAGCAAAAAAAATGAATTCAGGAAAAAATAAAAATGACATTATCAGTACGCTTTTATAGCTGCTCTATGAAAAAGTAATCCATCATGTATAATGGAACCTACTAATCTCGAACTATTTCATTAAACAAGGCAACGTATCTCACTACTTTAATAGAATTTCGCCATTTACGACTTACGTTTGGCCGAGCTCTTTATCACCGAGGGATTAGGAGAGAATGTAACTAAAAAGAAAAGTTTTGATAAAAAACCTGATAAATAAGAAATAAATCCCTGGGAATAGAAAAAAACTCATATAACTATAATTTTTCCATTCACCTTCACATTGAAAAAGTTTCATAGAATATAATTTAAAATTAAGTTCCCAGAATACTCGCCCACATTACTGCGAGCGCTACTCGCTGTCTTCGTAGTACGAAAAGAAGGAACACATCTCGTCCTTCAACTAAACCTTCCGTCGTCTCTCATGCTGACCTTAGACTGTTGAGAGCACAGGAAGATGGAGAGAAATAAAAGGTTATTTGCAAGAAAGAGACGAAAAAGTAAAGTGGTTGAAAAGAAGAAGAGAAGAAGGAGAGGGGAGAGAGGAGACAGCTGGAGAGGGAAGGGAGCGAGACACAGAGCGTCGGGGAGGCTGAGATGAGTTACCCTCAGAGATATTCCCAAAGCGCTCATAATTGCAGGAACGTGCACTACATTCCGAGGGCGGCGGCGAGGATTCAGAAGGAGAGAAGGAATGCAGGGCCGGGGATGGGAGAGATGGCTTGGATACGCAAGAAACATCGTCATGAGGATGGAAAGAGCAGGATGAGGGGTGAAGGATATAAGGACGCTCCACATGAAAGACGTGGGGCACTCCACATGAAAGACGGTGTTGTAAAGTAGAAGGCACTTTAAGGAGTGTGGAAGGATGATTTACGAGGGTCGAAGTCACGACGTTGGAGTGGAGTTCAGAAGCAGTAAAAAGGTAACCAGCTGAACGAGACAAGAAATCCCTTTAATAGTGATATGAAAAAGCTTACTGAAACGAAAATGTCGGTGATACTGACCGATAATTGGCACACATTTCTCTTCAATAATACGTCATTGTTATTATTTTTGACATTAAGTAATTATAATTTAACATTTTCAATAAAACAGGGACATTTCCAAAACTTATCGTGCACAGAGAACTTAACTAATTCCACATTGGAGACATTAAAAAGATTACAAAGCTTTATTAACACACTAATAATGGATTTAAACAAAATGTAATCCAAAAACATTTCTATTCTGCGATTAGCATAAACTTTTCATACGCAGAATGCATATAGCGTACGATGATATACTCCTAACGATATAAACCACGTATAAAATTCAGGTTAGCCATTGCATAATACTGATATTATAATCGAATGGAAATTAAATTGTCTTATATGGGTCAGGGTATTCATTCCACCTCTCTCAAATCATCACAGAAAATTTGAAAGTTGTAACTTTTGAGGATATAAATGTTGATACTTCATCATGGGCATTGTTTCCTGAAAACGAACAAAAGCAGGGCACATTGAATGACTTGGGAACCGAGTTATCGATATCATTCGAGAGGACAGCAGGCGAGAACATTGGAAAATCTGAACTGTCATAAATGATCCCTAATATTAAATATAACGAGCAAACGAACATAAAATCAAGTAAAATAGACAAAATCCTATTTTTAGAAATCAAATACATATCTACAATGGCATGTCGACAGAACTTAAGGTAGCCAAACAATATGATCTAAAGAATTTTTTCTCAGAATTCAGACCCCTAAACTCTTACTTTAAAATCTATGCGCAATTTTATAAGAGGAAAAATGCGAGGTAAAGCCTCGCAAAATTGAAGAACCTAAGCTCAGCAGGCTGGCAGTGAGGCGGTTAGATCTATAAGTTTTCCAAGTGTGCTTATCACACTCTCGAAAATTTTATTCGCAAAGTGGTGCCCTTTCTCGAATTGGCAACGTTTTCTTCCTTTGTAATGTCTATCCATGAACCAACCGAGAATTCATCATCCCTCGCGGTTGAAACATTCTTTGCGCTGCCCATAGAGGCATGCGGGTCAATAGGAAGGCATGCAACCAATTCCCCGCCCTCTTGTATAAATCTCATCCCAACTCCCTTTCACCTCATCCAAGCGGCCATCCCTCGCTATTATCACTCACCAACCCCTCCCACACAGGACCGTATACTCGCATGCCCTCCTGGTGCGTGGAGGAGGGCGCGGTTTAAAGCGAAGGGATGGTTAAATTAAAGCGAGGAGGCGTCAGTTTCGAGGACTGAGGAATGGCCCAAGGTAGGGGAGGAATGATCTCCCCTCTTCACATCGCCACCTTCCCATTCAAAGGTCAGCGGAAAAGGGATGGAGTTTTCAATGAGGAATAATAGGGAATTGTGGTGATTTCTACTATCCTTTCCCAGCCTGTTAGAACCAGAAATTATTCTCAGGTCAAAAATCGGGTCGGACTCTCCACGCTTGCTAAAGTTTTCATTCCAGAGTCAAGAGGAACTCCACAAAAAGGGTCTCATTTTTTCAGAGACACTTTTGTATGACGCTCAGCACCTAGAAAATTATAGTCTGAGATAATTTCCGAGTCCCATCATTTTTAACTACTGTTACTCATCAACGCCTTTGGTGACCATTCACCTGAGTAGAACTAATACGACACTTAAATATGGTCTCAATATGGGAGTCCAAACAAGAATGAAGAATATGTAGTCTCCTACTTTGCGCTCTTTGTTTGGTCGAAAAAATTTCTTTGGAAAAAATAACACGAAACATCACTTTCCGTGAGAGCTACACTGAAGTCCATATATGGCTTTCACTACTTTATTTTCTAATTTAGAGATTGAAAATGAAAAATTTAATCCCAATCATCTTGCTTACCTTAAGTGAGCGGAGAAAGGGCATACTTTTAAATTTATTGATACTCCATTTTTATCACAATAACTTACTTCCACGACCACTCAAAGTAAAGGGAAAAAACTGATACTCGGAATGAAGAGAGGGACAAATCTTAATTCATTAGCTTTTGCCGATGATGTTGTTCGAATTCTAATAATTTAATATAGGATATTCTCTCGAGGAAAGGTCGTACAAGTAATTAGACAGCAATTCTCACCTTCTCTTACCTCATCTTCAATAAGACAGCAACAATATACCATTTTTAAAATTTTTTATATATTGGGTTGTTCTGAGATGTGTTGTGGTTGACCTTCAGTGTACATGTTTTTTGTAGCCCTTATGATGGAATGAATTACGTTCCGAAACGTTGGTCAAGAATTGCTGTCTTATTACTTGTGCGACCTTTCCTCGAGAGAATATCCTATATCAATGGAGGTCGATAGAGTGAACAATGAGCTAATAATTTAAGATGACCTAAGGCATCTTGCAGAAGAACTGATAACCCCGGCCTGTCTAGTAGGAGTGAGTATGGTAATAAATACAGACTTAAGATCACTTTGAAGAGGCCCTTTAAACTATAAAACGTTTGCAGCGACCATAAAAAAGAGAATTTCCCAAGGGTTCTACTCAAAGAAAAGGCAATCATTACTAATTGCAACTTCCAAAATTCCAACTTCATCCATTGGCCAACGGATAAACTTCAACATAGTCATTACTTGAATATGTAATTACTTGAATGATTTCCCAGGAGAATGAGGATACATCTCATCTCCTCCATTCATCATCCTTGGTCTCCAGCCATTTCATCACGGTGCGAAGCTCTTTGCCTTCTTTCCTCTCTCCGTCTCTCTCTACCCCCTTTTCACTCCCAATTCTACTACTCCCTTGCCTCTAGCAGCCCAAGTACCGTTGCGCTCTCCTTTCCTCTAACACCCCAACACCGTCATCTGCTCACTTGGTCGTCCTCACCTCTCGTCCATCGCTTCTCAAGATATTTCCTCCCTCTCTTCTTCATTGTCTCCTACACCACGCTTTTTTACCCCTCCCATCTTCCAGAAACTCATCCATACCAAGCATATAACCAGGCGCTTCAAATAGTACTCCTCTCCTCACACCTCTCGGTACGAAATATATTTTAGCGCCGGTGGTAGTGGGGTAAAGTCTTCACCGGCAAATCTGAGGGTCGCGGGTTCGAGTCCCGCTTGTGTGGATTTTTCACTAACCAGGATATGTTCATTGGTTTTTTAATCCTAAGATTGGTTGACTGCAGCCCTACACTCTTCCCTATCTAATGCTAGTTCCTTTTCCTCCTGGTATCTCTTCCTATGTAATTAAATAATAAAAAATCTTCCTGAATAATTTCTGAATGCATTGTTAATGCCTCTTTAACAATCAAAATGAATCAAGGGTGGAGTGAATTGCACCCATCAAATTGAACCGATTAAATTGAGATTCAATAGGCTAATCGAATAAAATGAATTAAATATTAAACTTCCACGCTATTATTCATTCACGCATCAATACTTAATGAATATGTACATAAAGCCGCCATAAAAAGGATATGTGAAGGCAAGGGCGCGAATCAATTATTGTTTATGCGATGCACCCAGGGGGTTTTGAGTTGCCACGGCACAAATAAAAAATTTAGGACTGTCTGAGAGCCGCGGGACAAATGAGCAATGAGTGAAATTAAACTTCTGACGCTAATAAAGAGAAAAAGCGTAATAGTGGACCAAAAATCGATATATTGGAGTATTCAAGGAGGTACTTACGGCACAAACGGCGCCCTTTTTCCACAAATGGTTCGGAAAATTCGATCCTTGTTCTTGATTGTCACGATCCAATTTCTTGTCCGTCTATCTTCTGTCCGCGTAGCCCTGCTTGAGTCAGGTGGTCCACAGGGAGTGATAAGGCGCAGGCGTTCTACTCAGAAAGGCCTAAGATTTTTTTAATATTTACAAAGAAGGACTGAAAATACCATAGCCACGACGCATTCAAAATTTCAATTTAAAATTTGAAAGTTTTCGAAGCTGTGACGGCACGTCATTGACATTATCGAGGTTGAGTGCTTTCTGAAAATGGCTTAAGGACCTTATTGAGCTTCCTTTTTGTTTTTTTTTTTGCTTGCCGGACAATTCTGTTGGCCCGTATGTCCCCAGAATCCCGATAGGCTGCTGAGCCTGTCGGGATTCTGGGGACATCATCAGGTTTTCCAAGGACCGAACCAACAGAACTTGACACACATCCATGCCCTGGGTGGTGAAAAACCCACCCAGGCGGGACTCGAACCCGCGACCCTCGGATTAGCAGGCGAGGACTTTACCCCGCCGCCACCAGGGCCGGCATGATGGCGGCATATTCAATATGGATTTGACACGATTAAACCTCTGAAAACAAGTGGCTTTGACGTCAAGTTCCACGGTATATCTCAACTTCTAAATGCCCTTATTTGAAATTTTCATGGCTGTGATGTCAAAATTTCGTCACTGTTTAGGCTTGGAAATACTGGAAATACCTTACTGATTAGGGCACCAGAGGAGTTAGAGGAGAAAGACGGACACACGCAGGAGAGAGAGCCAACAGGAAGTCAGGGGATGGCGGAGATGAGTAATGGGTTAAAAGTGAGGCAAGAGGGCTTGTCTCAGATGAAGGAGAAGCAGCAATGTTGGAAATTGGTTATTTAATAGGTGAGATTACATGTCAGGCCATATGCACATTTATGGTCGGACTTTATGATGTTTGGTTGAAGTTAGCCACGAAACGACGCTGCATATAAGTTAACTACATATCAAAAGAGAGATTGAGACTTGTAAAATAAATTACATCAACAATTTGGTTATTTGATATGAGATTCCAAAATAGCTAAAGAGAGATGCAACCGGACCAAGAAAAAAGTAGAAGGGAATAAGAATTTCCTATGCTCAAAGTGTAGAGCAAAGGAAGACAATTGATAATCATGCTTAATAATTAGAGGTTGTTCGATTGACTTTCTGTAATCAACCCTGAAAGCTGATGATAATTTCGAAAAATATCCTCGCTAAACATCAATGTGCCAAAGCTATTACTTAATATCAAAGTGTGAGGAGGGCCGAGGGTCATGGTGACACATCGGGGTGGGGGTGGGAGGAGGGGTAAGTAAGAGAGTACAAAAACATAGAGGAGAGACGCCTTGCCAGATGAAAAGATGGCATTTTGCATAGGCCCAAGGATCTAGAGGGATTTAGGGGTTATAAAAGAAAGGCATAAGGGTCCCTAAGTGAGCCCTTTCTCGACCAATTTTTGCTTTTATAAAAAAATAATTTTCATTTTTGAACATTAATTGCATTCAAGAAATATTCAAGAATTTTTCGTAGCGAATGGTGCAATTCTCACATTATCTCGGTAATTTAGCTGGAGTACGCTAGATATACTTCATTATGGAGCAAAATTATCGATTTATAACACTTGTACAGTGTAACGCGGGATTTTTAGAGTACATTCACTTTTCATATGCTCCTTGTTTCGGACTACAATTTCAGCTTTTTACACGAAAAAAACTAATTTTTGCCCTTTTACACCATTAGAAATATTTCTCACCCCAAAATCTCCATGTCCAGGTTAATGACAACTACGTATCATGAGTATTTCTATTAAAATTTTGGGAGGATTCATAAATTTTTATTTTAATTCCCGATGAAATTCACCGGGCACCATTTTTGGAGCAACAAAGTTAAGTACGGCGAGATCTTTAATTCATTCAGCCGTTAGTGACACAAGATTAATTGTAGGACATTTTATACGTAAAGACTTACGCAAGAAAAAACGACAAGGAACACAGCCAGCCATTGAAATTCACCTCGCTCAGTTGCGGGAGTAAACGTGACCTAATTTCAGTCTGTCTAATCTGCAGAAGGCGGGGAAGAGCAAGAGGGGGTGAGGGAGGGGCCACTAGAGGGGGAATGGCGAGAGAGGGGAGCAAGTTTCAACGCTGGTGTTTGAGTAAAAAACTCAGTTCCCGGAAGAGCTTCTGTTTGCATTATAATGCGCGGTTCTCATGTTTGCTTGGTATTTTCGCTAGTGTCCGCTTGACATACTTCATTATGGAGCAATATAAACATACTCGAGTTATAACACTTAGATGGCGTAACCTGCTTTGTCTTTCTTTCTAGAAAAAGGTGTGCTAAAAAAATAAAGAAGTGAAAAATAAAGGTAGCTTATACAGCTTCACGTGATTAAAGAGGTAATTTTTTCAAGTGACTGAGTACCGATCGTATCGTATCTCTTAAGCACCCATAGTAAGCCGAAGCTACTTTTACTCGGATAATTTCACTCAAAGCTCCATAAAGAATTCATCGAGTTTCCTGTGTGTTTCGTATTTTCTATTTATTCCTAGGGAGATCGCAATTAAATTTTTTATCGGAATTTGAGTGTGCTTCCTAGTGTCTTCAAAATAGCTTTGAGTCGCACTGCCCTACATAATCGCAGTATATACTTAACCACAGCATTTAATATGATTTTAAATAGTTTGCAAACAAATCAAATTTGATGATATCAAAATAACCAGGATAGCAATAATGACTTATTGATCGTCTCTGGCAAATCCCCTCCCCTTTCCGTGTAAGTTCCAAATGTACACGAATCCGATAACTAAAATTATGTATCCTGGACGTCCCAGTCTTGATCCGCCTAATGCTAATGTGATTACTAAGGAATGTTAAAGGAAACAAATTCATTTTTATCTTTCTCTGAAATAAAATTTATGCGGATTGGCATAATGATTCTACAACCAGGGGAAATTATTATTTATAGGTATTTAGCCTATGAATGTGGTTCATCTAACCTTTCCTGGCGTATTTATTCACATGAGTCACCCTCGTCACTCCTGGAGGAACCTATTTTTCATTTTATTAACCCATCTGAAACCATGGTCGTCCAGCATTTTCCACTACTCTTCCCTCATCACATATTCTCCATTCTTAGTCTTCCGTACGAAGTTCTTCCGGCAAGACCTTTGAGAATAAACAATCAAATTTCTCCGCACTTTGTCTCCTACCCTCCCTACCGATGCTAGGAGACTCTCCACAGTGTCTCCCTTTTTATGGCTTACCTACAACAACGATGGATGAAATATTTTTTGTTGGTCGGAAATAATTAAAAGTTCGCGAGGATTCCACAAGACCTCTCACTGCATAACTAGAGTGATAGTCCTCATAGTCACATTGGTTAGAAACGATAAGTGATCTGTTTTGATTGAATATAGAATCTGATATTCTGAGCGTGAGTAAAATCTAATAGAATATTTAGTCATTCTACGATAAGATCACCAACTTTTTGCATACCCTTTTTTTAAAACACATCACTTTAAGCGTAGGAACTGGGAATTTTTAGCTGAAAATGTTGAATGATACCAAGAATATTCTATCAAAAACTTACATCAATTTACCTGAAATTCATCAAGTCTAAAAAAATTAGTCCTAACATAAAGCGACTCAACTTAGGAATGAGTCGAATTGTATTAGATGAGTACAGGCAAAAAACAAGCATAAGGCGCGACATTATTTATCATCAGAATTTTTATAGCTTAAGAGAGAACGAGCCCAAGAAAAAACTCTCTTGAAATACGGACGACTGAAAGGAAAAATTTCCGCAATATTACCTTAACTCTCACTATGAACGGAAGGCATTGTAAATTTCGAGAAAAGGCAACCAGAACCGGGAAAGAATCTACAAACCAGCTTTCCAGGCCACAGCCTCATCTACTTTCCTATCCAATATTAGTTCCTAAATGACATTTCTGAGTATAAAAAAGGAAGTATCGTTGAGTTCCATCCAGGGTGACGCTGTGTTGAACTTCATTGGAGCCCTATTCCGAAGGGATGTATCCTGTAAACTGCCACAGCGCATGATAAGAAAATATTTTTGTGATAAGTAAAAATAGTTTTACCCAGCAAATATAAAACGACGTCAGGTTCAGCTTTTCGGTGTTACAAAACTTTAAATTCACTGTTCAGGTCAGCTCCTTTATGACAAGCATCGAGAGCAGGTATAGTGATATTTAAATACGTTGTTTATAAAGGTCCTGTTAATATATATTTTCACTGATCCCTGCGGGATGTAATTTCCTACCAGTGATTTTTTGAATTCAAATTATCGATATTACTTAGAGATAGTAATTCCGTAATTCGATTTCCAACAAAATCATATTGACACATACGCAGCGGAGGAA
The DNA here is from genome assembly GCA_963169105.1 of Ceriagrion tenellum. NCBI lineage: Eukaryota > Metazoa > Arthropoda > Insecta > Odonata > Coenagrionidae > Ceriagrion > Ceriagrion tenellum. The sequence goes on along the minus strand of OY720632.1, from coordinate 57,975,925 downwards.
TTGCTACAGCAAAATAATTTTGTATAAGTCACTTATTTTTATTTAACACCTCCACAGCAGATTAAAAATTATTATGAAAACATAAGTAGCATATGGAAAAGAGTAAAAATACGAGATGAGAGATTTAAATATCTTTCTCGGGCTTCGCACCGGGTAATGTTTTCATAACCCACCGACGTTTCGGAAAACGACTTGTTTTCCATTTTCAAGGCACGTGTTATTTCCGCGGTGACCACTTTAACACATTTTTATCTCTTTATTAGGGAGATGAGAGATATTTATAACCGATAAACCTAAAATTTATTAGAAAATTCAACGACTTTACTTCGATTTTGAACATCTGACATTACATTTACCTAGGTATGGGTTTAACTCTCACCCATTCGCTCCGCTTCCAGAACAAATAAAAATGAGACATCTATTTCAGGGATGTGGCAATTTTGTCGGGTGGTAAAAACGTGACCCTTTCGAGAGAGGGAAGTCCAGTACCTGGAGGAAGGAGATACTGTGGGGGAGAAAGAGCTCTCTTCAAATGCAAAGACGTCTTTGCTTGGCCAGGGAGATAGAGATGGAGCAATGGGGAGAAAATACATTGACCGAAGAGGGCGTGCTAAGTAGGCGGGGAGGAGGGAAATTCCCCTTTGCGTCTGCACGTAGCAGTGCTTGAGTGGGAATCCTTGTACTCCTACGTCCGTCTGGTGATTGACTGTCCTCTCGGTCCTCTCTCTCTCTCTCATTGTACTTCGAATTCTGCGGAAGCGGCCGATGCGATAGTCGACTCGAGTAAGAGACTCTTAATGGATTCATGAGCGTTGTGCACGCCGTCAAAAGCCTTCCTTCGCGGCCTCGATTCACAGCTACACGAGCACATTTTCGCGAACAGAAAAATACTCTGAATTCTCCCACATCCTAGCAGATACTACGCCCTTCAGGCAACAAATAAAATCAAAAGCGTAGATTTAGCGTTGTGGCATATTCTCATACCACTTTGAAAATAATGATTCACCTGAAACCTATCGAGGTTGAAAAACAGGTTTTATTTTTCCAGTGGGACGCGAAACGCTCGAGTCTTCAGAGGGTCAAACCTCCCATATTTTTACTACCACTGCATTTCACGTTATTGTATGGCAGCAAAAACCTAGGTTTGTTAGTACAAGCATGAGAGTATACTTAATACAGAGGAAATGGGGTATCTCCATCACGCACTTCAGTATACGACCACACTGCATGAATATCTCCAACAATTCATTTATTCCATAAATTTAAATTAGATCTTTTACTCTTATTACCAAAAATACTCCTTTTCTTCGATCATTCCCTCTTGAAGGAATGATAAAAATATGAGGCGCATACCAACTGATGTGCATTCGTGACTGCAAGTGATTGCGACAGAAAGAAACCAGTAGTTGTTGGATCGATGAAAGCAGTTGAGAAGAAGACAAGAAAATGAGAGCCGACAACGTTCAACAACAGGTGTTTGGCAGGAAGAATGTGTACAGAGCACAAGAAGGAATTAGACCAATGGAGAATCTTAGCAGTTTTTTCGGGAGAATTAGAACGAATAGGACTACGAAAGACTGGCTGGTCAACTGAATATGGTATGGAAACTCCAGAATCGGATATCTATGGAATTGTGCGTCGTTGGTTTGGCCAAGTCGAGAGAATAGATGAGAGTCGAATAAAGAAAGTGATATATGATAGTAGAGTAAACCGCATGACAGTAGTTAACAAAAGGAGACGGTTCGATGATTCACGGTTATTATCTCAAAAAAAATAACCGAGGATCAAGTCAACGGGAGTCAGTTACCACATAAGCAGCAGGATGAGCACGGAAATATAAGTAAGAATAAGTCCTTCAGTATTTATGTTAACATAAAGTGACTTAAATGAATAACTAACAAAGTTCTATCAACAAAAAAATTAACATTCTCAGATAGAAGCATTTTTAATACACAAGAAGAAAATGGAGCACAGTTAAGAAATTAATTAATTTTTAGACACATCCTTCATTCAAAATGCTCATGCATTCGAAATGAAGCCTCGTCTGAATAACTATCCAGAGTTCAATTATAGCAATTTACAAGCTGTCACTGAAAAGCCAATCATTTGGACGCATGCTAAAGGACTCTGAAACAAATATATAAAAGGCATGTAAAATCAAATAATATAATAAAAGTATTCAGATCATAACTTTATGTGGAAACATAAAAGCAGCCGATAACTAACCGTAAGCTTAACATCTGACGCTGTGAATAGTATGGACACTGTTTATGTGGACATTTATTTCAATCCCCATTTTTACCATGAAAACTAGATTTATAGGGCCTCTTGTGTCACGCTTGATACTTCAGTAACTCACGAATGGCCAACACTTAACTGGAAGAGATCATCAATACGATCTCAGAGCAAAGAGTAGATAAATTAATCTTTTTAACCTCGGCTTTAATCGTTGTTCGAGTAGAGCTCAAAATGAAATAATAATTAAAAGCCCAAGGTGCCTAAAAGTGGGATATATCGGGGCCACAAAGAAAATTTATTGGAGAGGTGAGACCAAGAAAAGAAAAAAAGAAATGTAGCCGTTGGGTGATTATTAATGGTCAAATATCGAAGTTAAAATGGGAAAGGAGACGCGAACCACAAAAACCAAAATCTTAAATCACTTCTGTTGCGAAGTAAGTATACATCAAAATAAATATTTCCATCAGTTGGCTGCAGGGTTACACTTTACCACACCACCTCACAAAATATTTCCCTTTTACACCTAAAATCCAGCAGATTCATAGAGGTATTGTAACTATAGTGGTATATATACTTACGGTGCAACAATGCTTTAAAAATGACTTTTCAATTCCCAAGTAAAATGATGCAAATTGCTAAGTTTAACAACAATATTCAAACATATATTTGCGGTGATTTAGCGTAATATGCCATTTTTCCACAAAAAATATCAGTGAAACCAGAATTAATTTTAATGACTAATTTAGAAAGGTGCAAATTTATTGTATGGCGGTGAAAGCTTAAAATCCTGAAAACAAAAGCAACTACCTGGGAAAAAGAACAACATATAAACTTCCTAACATCATTGTATTTAATGGGGTCGCGACCCGGCTACTTAATATCCCGCTGACTTGCCCGGCTCGATGATCTAACAAGATTACCAGGTTGTCGTGCATCAATTCCATTACTTAGGGACGGGAGAAGGGGAAAGAATGGAGGTGGGAGGAGAGAAGACAGTGAAATCAAGGATATAGAATGAGAGGTAATAAAAGACGGGGGAGTCGTTTATGTCGAACCCCACGTGTCTGGCACCCACCAACGTTGGAGCTGCCGTGGAGAGAGAAAGTGGCAAGAGAAACCCTTTGCAATAACGACGTTGTCCATATATCTCCATCTCTAAAACACATTCAGCACCACCTTCTCTAAACTCTCGTCCTCCCTCTCTCAAACACACAAGAGAATCCGGTTATCTCCTCTCATTTCGCCGGTCGGGATAACATAGGAATGCGGTCATTGACCAACGTTAAAAAAAGAGCTACCCCACAATTCTCTATGATTCCCAAGCGCTCCCACATATCTCTGTCCTCAACCCACCAATCCACCTCGACCTTCGGTAGCCAAAAACCAACTGAATGATATTAACTGAAATCCCAAATCACGGCCGCATCGTAAATACTACGGGACTGAGTGGATTCAAGGGCTCTTCGGTAATTAACTAGACCTGGTAATTACTTCCTTGCCAGAGAATCACTGTGAGTGGCCCAACAACCAACCCTTACTTTCAGCGAGGAAGGTAGTTAATGGATGGTAGAGAGATAGAGAATAAGTGGAGAATTTGCACTGATTGATGAAACGGGAAAAATATTAAGGATTGGCTCCACGTGGAGCAGACTCGTCATCAATTAAAGAGCACAACTGGCTTACAGATTAAACTTTGATTAGCATGCATGAACTTGGAAAAAGCAATCAAACACAATAATCTCTTTTGAGATGACAAAGCTTAATCGTTCTCCGGGTAATGAAAGTACAGTGATATGACCTATCCATTGAAAGGGTTATTACATTTCCATAGGCATTAGCATCATCATCCCTGAAAATTATCTATATTAGTTATATATTTTAAATTATATTTGGTTGAAAATGTCATGTACGATTTATTTGTTTACGTTCAAGATCATTTAATGTGCAGAAAAGATAATGACGAAATATTAGTAATTCAAAATGTAAAGAAGACAATTTCCCAGGGAATAATAGCTATTTATCCCAGAAAATTATTATCTACTTTACTCCGGCATTTTAGATGATAAAAAATTTTCGTGTGATGCGTTGAATGGGATGGTTAAGTTTTTTTTCACTTTCATAACTGCAATAGATCAGATGAGCGTAATAAAATGGGATAATCCTTTTAGAGATTAAATGAAACGTTGACGCCGGCTAATTGCTGAGGTGTAAAGAAGAAATACACTAAAAATTTGTAATAGCATCTTTACAATTGTGATAGTGCATAAGGATCCACAAAAATTTAATTGAAGTACATCTGAGAAGAAGCGGCCCCTAGAAAAACGCTAGAAATTTGAGACCAATGCCGTGAGTACAGGAAATTTTGTCTAATCGAAAAAAATACTGATTTAAAATTCACCAAATAAAGTTCATTACAACTTGGCTATACATTTATTTATTTCAAATGTTAGTTTCATTCTTTAAATAATCAATTTTACTAAAAAATCTCAACTCACCATAAATAGAACATTATGGTGTGTAAACTACAACAAAAATATGCGGACGGGTTTCCTGTAATACCTTTTTCAGGAATATATTTCTATCAACAGTTATTCCTAAGCCTTTATTTAATGACAGAGTTTTTTAATTTACACTGATATTTCCTAATTTATACTCTCTATAATAGAGTGACGTAAATTGAAATGAACACCTAAGTGATGACATGGAATTTTCATGCCACCTAATTTATCAGAAGTACCCGCTAGGCGTTATATTAAACAACTTTGAAACTGCGATGACGTATCTCATACCACGAATTATGATTAAAATAAAACTTTGGAAAAGCGTCTCTATAATCTAAATTCACCCTAGAATATAAGCGGATGAAATTGGCCTGTGAAGGGAGATAAGGCGAGGAAAAGGAAGCCACACCAGATGAAAATGGGACAGCAAGAAGATGCACGGTGTGAATCTCGTTCAGATAACATATTCATGCTCACCTAATATAAACTCGTTTTTGAAATGATACACCCACCCCTCATTCATCTCCACACATCTGAAAACCGCAAGCTAAGCTCATTGTTACCGGCGATCCACAAAATCCACAAAATGTTCACCACGCAGCTTAAACCCTTCCAGTGGTAACAAATTGCAGAAAATGACTTTGATGAACGTCAGATCAGGGTCATATACAGGATCATATTTCAACTCCTCACCATATCCCACTGGAATGAAAAAGGTAGGTGGAGAGATACACCACTGTTTTACCTGGAACTAATCTTTTGTCTCCCCACGCATTACTAATGACTGCAACAAAGAGTGAGAGACAATCACTACGCTTCTTACCAATCAAACTCAGATCAATTTGGCCGGTTCAGCTCGGTATGGTTAACGGAACGGGCTAGTGGGTTCGATGAGAGAAGCAGGCTAACTCGGCCCGTTTTCTCTGCCAGCCTGAGATTTCAAATCGATATGAACCGATTGAAATCGATATTTCAATCGATTTCGCATCGGTAAACCAGGTGATCCGAGTCGACTGGAGTAGAATGTTCAGATCGGTCCAAGTCCATATCCATCTGAGTTCGATTAGTATACATAGTGTATGAAAGTCGGTTAAAAATGCAATTCTCTTTGTCATGCACCTCTTTTTACTCCGTTTTCCTACTCCTTCCCTTTTCACGGAAGGTGTCCTTAAAAGCACCTGTTATACGTCCTTCCGGTGGCTCGTAAGGGACAAGTAGATGCAGATATAGATATACTAATCCACACTCGAGGCCCAACCGTCCATTCTATTTCTACGCCTCTCTCTTTTTCTCTTCTTTCCTTGTGATTTTCTTCTTCCTCTCCGCCCCGTTTAACTTGGACTCCTCACTATCATCCACCAATCTCATTTCCTCCTTCCTTGCCCTTTTTGCCACTCTCCTCTCTCCCTAATTTCTTCCTCTGTTACCATTTTTACTCTCACACACAAATACGCTTCATGAAGGGCCCGTATTTACACAATAAAACAGATAAAGTAAAGCAGTCACTGAAGAGGTCCTTCCAAAGCCATTCATTCTCATTTAAACTCTTCCCATCGCACATTTATCTCTTTCTATCTAGTTTTTCTCCTCAGCCTGTTAAGCCTTTGTCCATCAATTTCTTTGCCAAACTTTCGGTCAGCAGCTGCAGGAGAGTTGAGAGAAAAAAGGTTCAGTTAAGCACGGAGGATACACCTCCACCCAACACTTGTAGAACAAATTAGAGCGACAAAAAAGAGAGATATGTCATAAACAATATAGCCACACACCTAACACCTAATCATCAATGCCAGAGAAACAGGGTTCCATTGCAAGGCCTCTAATAAAAATGAGTTCCATTACACCACCTCTAAGTTTTTGCAACTTCATCGCCGCAATTCCCTTCATCCATTGTCTTCCTTCTTTCAAGGTTGGTATCCAGTCCTGACATCCTACGTCACCAAAATACCTACCACTGATAATGAATTTTTATGATAAAGTTTTGTTTATGGCTATTGATTCTGCTGATCAATTAATTTGGTTCCTTATTATACTCGTTGTTTCTGTAAAATTGGCACCAGAATCCGATTCAGGCCCAATATTTATTTACTACTTCAGAAAAAAATGGAGCCAGTTCTTATCGTACAAGTTATTGCATAAGCATCTTTTCCTTGCGTAGCAGTATGTTGGGCATAAGACACCAGGCCTTGTTTGATAAATTTCACGTCCTGGGACGTTTTAATAGAGTCCCACCGCGACAGGGTGAGTGAAAAGAAATGCTTAATTTCACCTTTTGGTTGATTATGTTTTAAAAATCCTGTTTTTAACGATGAAATGCGTTACCAATTAAAACCATAATTAAGGTTCAAAATGTGAGAGTCGGATTTTTTAGAAATATATTTTTAACTGTAAATGGGCGCTTACAGTTTGCAAACTGGAAGGGGTTGAATGTATGATAGCGCATTGCAAACCGTGAAAAGCAAAGGCATAGAGCCATTAAAGTCCATGAAAAATCTTAAAGTTGCACACAATAGACAAGCAAAGAGAAAGTTTAGTGAATCCAATGTGGAATATTTGTGTTCAACAGAGATATATAGTACCTCGTCTATGTATATTTGCGGTCGAGGTATTTCTTCCCCAATGCAAATGCCACTGAGTAATAGCGAATTATTATGTTTGTGATCGAAGAACATAATAACGTAACGGTTGTTGAATAAAATGTATAAATACCTGTACAACCACACGTAGTATGCCTGCACCGCAGGTATCAGCTACCACATCTCACTCGTAGAGAGGCCATTGAAATATAGCTGGGATAAAATTATGAATGTAATATGAAGGGGGATACTTAGAAATTAAATTGATATCTGAAGTATTGGGACCGGATGGAAACAAACTGCTAAATCAAGAAGAGCTCCGACTGTTTCCCGATTTTTATTTCGTGGAGAACGTAGCCGGAAAATAATTAGAATAAATAATATTACATAAAAAAGCTGTATAAGCCAAATAAAAATGGAAACCATAAATGTACTCGAATTAACTCCCGTATCCTCTGACAGAAGAACTACGAATTCATCTTATTGCAATCACGGTTTATCAAAACGAACGGAAAATACGTGGTGATTGTATGCGTACAGGAGACGATACCTACCTATAAAGATTCCTTTCTTTAGAGAAAAACGGCTATCACGTGTGTTCAATAAATAAAATTACCTATGGGAGTGAAAAATACATTAAAACACACGTAACTTAATACTCAACATACTGCTACGCAACGAAAAGATGTTTATACAAAAACTTGTTCGATAACAGCTGGCTCCATTTTTTTCTGAAGTAGTAAATAAATATTGACCCAAAAACGAATAATCAAATCAATTTTGAAAAACGCACGAAAAGAATTTGATTCCAGAGCCCGTTTTGGTGAAGATAAAAGATAAAATGAATGTAACGACAGTGAAAGAGATAAGTGAAATGAGCGTATAAAAAATAAAAGCAGGAAATTGCTCTCAGTGGCGAACATTAATCCACAGCACAAGTAAAAAACTATATTCTAAAATTGATCTAATATCGGCCGTAAATCTTCTGCAGATATTAGCTGATAACTTTGATGAAAACTAGACGTTACTGAATTAATAGTTAAATATAAATAAATTACTTATTTAATTATATTTAATGAATATTCAAACATCAATCACGGTGTCATAGAACTGTTTGTAAACAAACCTATATTCAGCACAAGAAATAGTTCTTGATACAGTTTTACCTCGAATTTATACTTAAAATATCAACATACATTGAACAATACTCTAAAACTGGCCACAAAAGTTAAACTTGGGTCTCTTAGGCGTAAATTAACCAACGTACCATCGTTTTGGGGGTTTTGCTAATATATTCATTATAATGAAAATTGTTCTACATAGTGGATATCGTTTATGCCCGTTAGTAAATTGGCATTAGGAGTTTGCATGCGGGATGGGATTCATATGTGATAATGAATCGAAAATGATTAAAAACCATCGAAATATACTTTTAAAGTCCAAAATAGTTCTTCGATTAACGTGGAAAGGTAACATTTCGCTGTTCCCATAAGATATTTTAAAAATTTTTCTACGAGAATAAGAAATGCCATATACATAGATGAAATTTAGATTATTTTACAAATGAACAGCCTTAAAGGGGTTTTCTTATGAATAAATATATTCGGATTCATTAGGTTTTTTTAAGGATATAGTGCAGTGCATGTTCATGAAAACTCACCGTCAGCCACACACCCTGAAGGGGGCTTACGAAGCACTATGTACGATATATGCAACACGTCCTTTCAAGACGCATGAAACCATTCGGACGAATATCGCTAATCCCCCACCACTACTTCCTCCCTTTACGTGACTCCATTCGAATGCTTTCCTTATTCTACTCATCCTTCCTCAGTGAGGCGGGACCAACATAAAACTTCCGGTGGTGAAGACAAACTGCAAACTACTGCAATGATCCGCTTTCATTCATCTCCACCCGCGCAAGTGTTAGAAAGAAGGAACGGAACTTGCGTTTAGGAAATTCACGCTCCATCTCAACTCTTCTCCTCCACCATTCCTTCGCCCCCTCCTACTGGAGCCGTCTATCCCCCAACTTCCTCCCTGCAGGCACTCACGTCTATCGCCGCTTCTTGTGCACTCCACAAAAGCGGGGAAAGGGGCGGGGATGTGATAAGAGTAGACACAGGATGGGGAAATGGAAATGGTGCGTAGGAAAGTGCACGACGGATATGGACGGGCACACGCAAAAACGATACTGATCAAGAAGGCTTGTCTTCGATGTCCCCGTACTACACAAATACGATGAGGGACAGAAAAACCGGAAGCAACCGAATGTATATTTGTGCGGTTTCATAAAAAGGATAAAGCTGAGTAATACACTTTTAATATGTTAGAACTGGTGTTATTATTTCACATCATGTACAAATAAATGGAGAATAACCAATCGAAGTTTATGCCTTTAATTATCACAATAAAGCAATTTTAAAACATTTCCCCACTAATTACGGTTCAGTCCACTATGCAGCTTGGGAAATTTTGGTTACAAAAATATGAAGGGGCATAATTTTCTTTCAACGGGGTAATAAGCGTTTATAAGCAAACTCTCATTAGCAAAAGCAGAAGTGATCCGCTTGAGGTGTCATGAGTCTGTGCAATGTTTGAATCGGGACTTATTTCCAGCAGCTCAAGGCCCCCCCAACTTGGCATTACATTATAACAAAGGACCTGGTAGTAAATGGCGAAAAATACAAAACCTCTCCCAGTAATGTATGATAGCCTATATATAAGGGTTTTCCATAAACTAATGATTCAATTCAGGAAAATATGGAGCAATACTAAGTGATATTGATATCTTATTCTATTAAAACAATAATTCACACAAAATATCAATTTATTTCTGAAATTAGTTGAAATACCTTTCTGAAGCTGAATGCTGTTACTTCACTTTGAATAAGGTCCTGTAAAATTTGCTTAATAGCTAAAATGGAATGAGCATGATAAACATATTGCTCGTCGTCAATTGGCTAACCAGCGCTCAAACACCTCCAAAAATAGCCATGAAGAAAACGATTTACCTCTGAGCACCTGTGATGGATTGCTGACATGGTTATTACCAGTACGACAGATGTTGCAGCTATTGGGATGAAGGGAGTGGCAATGAGATGCACCGCCGTTGAATGGATGTTCTTACTCACCTGAAAGGAGAAAAAATTGAATCATTTAGCTTCTGAGCAAATATGAAGCACCACCACGTAAGGTGCACAACGGCATAATCGGATGTAAAAAAGAAGAAAGTTCAACTATCATTAAGCATCACAGATACACCAATCTGTCAAATACTACATAAGAGAGTATATATAAATCAGATTTAGACAGCATGAATTCTATAAATGATCTCACTTAGCTCATTAAATCATTCAAAGTCAATAAAGGAATACTGCTATATCGCAGTCTAATCAGGGAATTGCGATCATCTTTAAGGGACTCAAAACGCAATGGACCAAGTTATCCAAGAATACAAAATTAAATAAATAAAGATGAAAATTTAAAACCTTCTACGTGGAAGATAGAAGCCGAATGCAAACATCACACTCAAAGGAGCGAAATCAGAGAAAGGGACTCCTTCTCCTATCTCGGAATCACTTTTACGTGGGATGGAAGAAGTATACACAAGTATACAACGGACATCAAGCGAAGGAAAGCTATAGCTAAGAAAACGTACTTGTAACAAAATCAACAGCTATATTCAAAGAGGATAGGCCTACAAGATAACAGTAAAAATCAACAGAGAAACAGAGGAAAGAGTACGTAAAAATATTTGTGTGGAGCGGCTACACTCTATGGTTCTGGAGCATGGACCATTTAAAAAGCTGACTAGGAGATACTAAAAACCTTCTAAAACTGGTGCTGGAGGAGGATGCAGTAACTAAATGGACGAAATAATTAAGAAATGAAGAAGTTTACAAAAGAGTAGAATATATAAGAACCATTTTAAACACTACACAGTAGAGAAGAACTAGAAGGATTGGGTACACCATGAGGGGTTTGTGAAGTACATAATTAAAGGAAAATAGAGAAAAAAGTCCCCAGAGAAAGACCCTGGAAAAAATACCAAAAGAAGAAACGCCCAAATGAACCAAGAACCAAATAAAGAAGAAAAAACATAAGTAGAGCTACATATAAGGAAACTAGCTTTAGAAAGGTGCAGACTACAGTCAATCAATCTTAGGATTCTACCACCAATGATGATTAAAGGGATATTCCGTAAGCAGACTAGATGAAATATTTAAGATATATCGACAGCTTAGCTTAAAACTCACTAGAAGATATCGAACGAATAGAAGACAAGTATTCGGGTGTAAAAGTGAAAGATGGACATGACTTCGATTTAGTCAGGCTACATCTCGAGTTTTCCGGCAGGTTTTGGACCCTGCACAGATATAAGTATTTGAAAAAAATAACAAAATGCTATGTATATTTGGACTAATAGTTTAAAAAAATTAAGCCATCCAAAGACTATAAATATGCTGATGGAGGTTTGGGTGATATACGCCATGTTAAGATTGCTATAAAATAGCACATGCAAGTATATGAGTTACCTCCGAATGGAATATTTTAACCTATAGAAGAGACGGAAGAACAAAAATGAATTTGATACACTGCCGAAACAAATGGTGCACATAGTCTCTCTCCACGCACCATTAGAGTCTAACGCAACAAAAAGATCGATTCACACATAGCTCTCCTTTGGCATTTGTTCATTTCGTCCTCTCTTCGTATTTCTTTTTTTCTTTTCCCAAACTTTTTCAAGGCTGATCTCCTAAAACTCCCAGCCACGAGCCCTTCCTGTGGCTACCATTGTAACACGAGTATTTAGATGAAAGTATTGGAGTGGCACAGTAAGCGTGCGCTTCAATGCGGGAGGCGGAGGAACGAGAGAGAGAAAAAGGAGGATTCGATTGTCGAGAGAAGGGATGAATAATGGGTGAGGAAGACGGGCGTAAACATCGCCTCACGGCGTGAGAGACGGTTTTGAGAGAATGAATGTGCACCGTGGAGATGCTCCAATTGCATGGCGCGGAGCCCGACCGGAGTGGTTGCCACGCGGCAGGGGAGGAAGGGGAAACCGGCAATCAATGGCGGAGGAAATGCTGGAGTGGTGGGAAGATAATGTATGGAATAGAGGGATGAGACGGAACCATCGCTCGATGATTTTCAGCTCTTTCCTTTCGCTCTGGTGCGTGCACTTTGCACCCTAAAGGCGCAGTTGCTTTCCAAGCGTATCAGACCGTGCGCACTTCAAAACAGATTGAGAGCAGAGTTAATGGGGGCTGGCATCCGCTTGGGAAGAACACACATTATCGCATCCGCAATGGCTGTCGATGTGCTGATTTTCGTTAAGGGCGTCAAACAAGGATCATGGTAAATTTGGAATTGAATTGAGTTAAATAACTTTCCTTTATGAACAAGCACTTAAGATGAATTTGCAGACTATTCGCAAAAAATTCGGAAGAGTATATTTTGTACCAAAAGAATGTTATCTAGAAACTGTTTCCCCTTCGCACATCATCGGCGTTTACTTGCGCTGAGGTATGTTTTCTACGCTAACGTCAATACGTTGACCGGAAAGCGTATATACCTATTCTGCGACGATTCTTCAGCGGGAGTTCTATTTTTCTATCACTCGTGTGAAAGAAGCCACGGGGGGAGAAGAAACAGTAGCAGATAATCAGATACTTTCGTATTAAAGTGGCTATTAATGACAAACGCTAAAAAGACAAACGCTAAAAAGACAAACGATCGATATAAATTTACAATTTAGTTTGATGTTTAAATAGATAAAATTTAATTTCCTCTAATTCTATATCTTCCGACATTATTAATTATCCTGCTCGAGCAAAAATAATCTTAACAGGACGGTTGAAGGCGCGTGCCACTCCTGAGAACGACTGGAGAAGAGGGATGCGAAAGATTCGGCGTTGAGTGACAAAATTACGAACAGTAAAACAGAAGATGAATCGGAATATAAAAGAGAGAAAAAAATGGGCGTGCTCAAGGGGGTATAACGCTTTATCAGCGATGAATGTGTTGATCTCGGCATTGAGATGTCCGTCAATTCCTCAGCAACGTCGTCATCTTTTGTCACACGGATGGATTCACAAGTAACTACCAAGCCTCACGTTCTACGATGACACTTCAACACTAAGCATCTCTCTAGTTCTTCTCTCTCCAAATTCGAATTCCCAACCTAAAGTCTCCTAAAAAGCTAACGCCTACATAGGGTTCCCGTCACCCAACAAGCCTCTGAAATCTTAACCCACATTCCTGCTCGGGGAAACCTCCTCCTACAACTCTACTAACGTCCAAACATTCAGTAGATGTAATATTATTTAGCAGTAACTATCTACACCTATCATGTGTGTACTTATGAGAACTTTGAAGTCCAAATAATGGCCCCTGTTAAAAATATTTTAAACAAGGATCACCCATCGAATCACTTGCGACAAAGAAAACTACATTTTTACACTTTTACGACGGTATAATCCAATGATTCCTTACCGCTCTTAGAGAGAACATGAAAAATGTAGGAGTTACTTTGTTGCATAATTTATACCTACCTATTCATAAATAAAACCCAGCCGCAACCAACCCAATGTAAGATAATGGCCTAAAGAGTAAATCGTATTTCTCTCCCTTCTATTATATATGCACAAAATATCACGCAAGATTTCAAACTCTTCACAGTATTTGAGACTATATTTCCAAACGGAGGCCCATTACCGTGAATTGTCAAACAATTTTCACATTCATATCATGAAGTTACTTCCATAAATGAAGGAGCCAAAACACACGTATCCAATACCCAATCAATCTCTCTCCTAGCCTTGCACGCGAGGCTGTTTTTACAATTACTGGTTCCTCTACATGCATATTACGCATGACAATATCCTCGAGGAAAAATATTAATCGCGGAGATGATTGGATGGTTCCAATATTAAGTTTAATATATAATTCAAAACATACATTTAAAACATTTTATTGGAAACTTTTGCGTTCCTGACAGATTCAAGCTCACTCCACTCTCTTTGAAAATATCGTACGATAATTTGTTTGGTCTGGAAAGCAATTTAATAAAGTGATGCGCCCAGTACATTGGATTTTCAATGATCGTACCTCACGGTAATAAATATTTGTTCAAATCAAGGAAGGTAAAAAAATAATGAAACATTTTCAATCGCTGCTACTTAAAGGTCACAAGAAATTAAAATTCTTTACATTGGTTTAGCGTTTATTTTCTGAAGCCTTTAAATAATTATCAACTAAACTACTTACAGTTCCTTTTTCCGCAGGCTTACAAAAGGAAACCAACGGAAAAGGCTCTCAAAATGCTGAATGTAACGCCCAAGTCTGTTTGCAAGAACAATTATGGAATGAAATGCGCAGGAATAATTAATCTAGATGAGGAACGACTGAGTGGAGGGTGCGTCACGTGTGTGAGGTGTGTCTAGGAAGAAAACTCACCGCAAATGTGTGCATAAGCAAAGCAAGCTTAAGCTGCCACCTCAGGTGGCAGTTAAGGCCGCGTTAGTAATTTACTCTCATTTAAAGGTTCGCTTTCTTTTCCCTTTTTTTATTACTTCTTCGCTTTTGAACGACCAGATTGCATCTTGCCTAATTGAAAAATATGCCCAATTTATATCCGCCGTCATCATAATTAAGCAAGCATTTTTGAGCTAAACCACAAACATACTTTTCCTAATAGCTTTTATGCCACATCTTCATTTAAATAACAGAACGCAAATTCAGTCGTTCGGTCTCCACTTTACCAAACTTCTTACCCCGCAAACAACAATAACGGGTTCTTAAATGGTGTTTATATAACAACTTACACAACAACAAGTTTACTTTCAGTTTAAACAAAAACAGCTTAAAACGGGTGTAAAAAATAACTTTATACGCGTTTTGAATAATGAGTGCCCTTTAAGCACACAATAGTATAGAGGCGATCTCCATTGGTTTCCAAGTTGCTTTGGTGCATTCCCTTTGCAGTAGTTTCTTCAATTTTTGGAGCAGGAAATTGAACGTATTGCTGCTTTGGATTCATTGCCTTTACTTCATGAAAAAAAACAAAGACTGTGAACGGGAAGACCAAAATAATTGCCCAAAAAAAAAAAGGTTTGCCAAAGTTGAAGTCTAAAGCTTACCATCAACGATCAAATTTGCGAAGGCATTTACGACGTCCTAATTCCTTTTCAACACATTGATGAACTCTCTTTCTCTTCAGAACAATCTTCGCGGTATGAGCGACGTAATTAGCGTCGCGGGGGATCGGGTTGGTGTGGTGGCGAGAGTACTCGCCTACCACACGGGTGGCCAGGGTTCAAATCCCTGCAGAAGCGGATGTTTTTCAGAGGAACCCGATCCCTACTTGAGTGTCTTGTGGAGGGCACTTCAAGTGGAGTACTCCGTCTGTCGAATGAGACGTTAAGCCGTGGTCCCCTTGCATTGGCGCCTTTTGTTAAGAGCAGGCTAATGCCGACGCCGGGTTTCCATCCACCCTTTCTCCCTTACCTATCCCGTATGGCGCAAATGACCTTAGCCGTCGGTCGCCTCCCCAAATATCAATCCAATTAGCGTCGCTTCCTTCACGCTAACCAATTTCAATTTAAACAGAGCGATGCTGCCATTCGATGTTTCGTCTTAGGCTCCATTCTCCAGAGTGATAGCATGCAATGCTATAAGATAAAAGTTCAGCAAAAAGAAACCAACTTATTGTTAAATTTCAATAATTGGTCTTAAGTCAATTAAGCAGAGCCAATCAACTCAACGCTGGAAGTCAGGGGTCAAAAATTTGCAGTAACTGAAGAATTAAACAATCTGGGAGTTACTATCACTAGTCAAAATAAGATGGACCAGGAAATACAAGTAAGATTAAATGCAGCCAATAGGTTTTACTGGAGTTTGTCAAAACTGTTGAAGAGCAGGCTTCAGTCAAGAAATACAAAAATTAGGATATACCTAGCGATTATCCAACCTATTCTCTTGTGTGGGTCAGAAGTGTGGACACTGACGAAGTACTCATAGAAAAAGTTGTTAGCTTTTGAAAACAAGATATTAAGAAGAATATATGGACCAACTCTTGAAGCAGGAACATGGAGAATAAAGAAAAACTGAGAATTTATACAGAAGACCTGATATTGTGGCCGTGGTTAGAAGCAGAAGGATAGGATGGCTTGGTCATGTCAGATGAAGAGAAGAGGATACAGTCATACAAAGAGTGTGGAGGGGACACCCAGAAGGAAGACGCCCACCAGGAAGGCCAAGAATGAGATGGGATGACCAAGTAGCCAATGACGTGAGAAAACAGGGTGGTGACATTGAGATGGCGGAAAACAAAAAAGTCTGGAGGCAACTTGTAGGCGAGGCGAAAAATCAGTTTGGATTTGAGTGGCCCCTTGAGTAAGTAAGAGTAAGTCTTAAGTGACTTGCATCTTAGTTTACTGCTATATTAATGACGTCGAGTCCCTCACGACAGCAAAAAACATTGGAAACAAATTCAACACAAATAAGTAAGCATAACAAAATATACTAAATTAACTTAAATATTAAAAAACAACTGAAACCAACTTAATTAACAATTTATAAACATAAATAAAATACATAACACTTACCAATTAGTTCTTGCCCGTTTTTTATCTGCTTAAGGACACGCCAAAATGGCGGATACTTGTTAACGATTGAATATTCGCCAATTCGGTGTTGCTAGATCTCGGTTACCTGCAACTTTGTATGTGAAATTCCTAAAACCGTCCACCCTATGCTCAAAAGTAACATATCAACCAAAAAAATTACCATAAACATTGACTCATTCGCTATATCTCAAGTCTGCGCACAGCCAACGCCAAAATACCATAGTGTGGATAAGACACTCGATGTGAGGTGAGAGTTTTCCTATCAGTGCAATCAACGTCTAGTGTGGTGTTACACCATTTAATTTGGTCCGCCGCCGATTACTAACTTTTTGAGTAATGGGATGCCGACTTTTCCGAGAAAGGAAAATGAAGGGGAGGGAATTTGATAGCTCTGCAGCGCAATTGAGAGTGATGGAGCCGAAGGCGTGATAAAAGTTGCAGAAAAACATCGAATGAGATGTGAGTTTTTTTTGACTGACTTACTATCTCTCTACTCCACCCCGAAGGACCTCCGATGGTCGGGCCCCTTTTCTCCCTCCACTCCTCTTCTCCAGCTGCCCTTTCCGCTTCGACGACAAAACATTTCCCACTTCTCGGTCTTCAATTCCCTCCATTATTCGCCTCTGAACGACAAACCCCATCTTTATACTTTACCATCTTCACCGAAGGCCGATAGCCCTGTCCTCTAGAAGTAGAAGGTTTATCAAGCAAGATGAGGTATACAAAATGAGAGAAAATTCGATTATCTTAGGATTCGATTTCTCTTACGCGTAAATAATCGCGTCTTTTCATAAAAGAAACCCTTAAATCGCCCATTACAACCGAATACAACGGTCTCTCCGGTTTTAGTCTCAGTTATCACTTCCTTTCCACTCTCCTGTTTCTCCAAGGACTCAACTTTGTGATATCCATACCATTGGGCAACTGTAAACTGTTAGCACAAGGCAACAAATCAGTTGTACATAAATCCAAGGCACTCATAAATGGTCAAGAAACGAAACGGCTTAGTTGGAAAAGCCTCCATAACGGAACACTAATGGTCCCGAGAGTATTTTGAAAAATACTGTGCATAATTTTCTGTTTATATTGTGATTTATCAGCGGGTATTATAGCTTCAAGTAAGTTTATTATAGGGAACTCGAACAAATTGAGTACTATTGATTCACTGAATAGGATTGACAATTGAATGAGATATGACTTATTATACCAAAAAATACTGAGAAACCGGAAATAATGCAAACACGACAAAGTATATTACTTTCGTTAAATGCAGTTATTACTCCAAATAGATACCTATATTTAGCAAGAAAAGTCAACTTTCGGAGCTCAAAAATCATAGTCATTGGAATAAAACCTTCAAGGGTTTCGGAAACCTAAGGCCAAATTGCTCAAAAACTCCATAGAGACGTGGTCAGAGTGGGCGATTTCATTTCCTTTTAGGTGAGGTGATAAGTTTTTGATCGATGAGGACTGGCACAAAATTAACTATGAGGGTTGTAAAACTTGCCCTAGCTTATTATGAACATGAGGTTAGAGAGATTACAAGAGAGGCGAAACAAGGCGGCAGACGGTTCCTTTAGATGGCCAAGCTAGGGTACTTTCGTAATTTTCCTTATAAGCATTTGATTCACTTCCACAAACCACAAATTTATCCATAGCGAGTATTACTAAGCTTTAAAGGGTTTTTACACAACTATGCCTCCGGTATTGCTCATTATATAGATAAATGATCGCAGAAAGAATGCAACCATTGAGACATGAAAATCAATTAGAATAGAGCACAGTAGGAGCCATGGAGGAAACCATTGCGGTGGAATGAATTCTCAAAGGAGCATAGATAGTCAGGGTTAGGGATGGAAGAATTGGCGATAGTGATGCAGGAAGCAGAAATAAGAATGAGAGATGGGATATGTAAGGGAAAAAAGGGTTCAGAGAATGGGACGGGAAAAGGGAATGATCACAAAAACGGGACATTAGTATGGAGGTTGGTTTGAGCTTAAGGAGGCTATTTTGGATTGAGGGGACGGAAACACGGCTGGATTCGAAGCTGAAAATAATCGCAGCAAAGTGAAATGCGGAATAATGTTGGAATATGAGAGAGAAATGGGGAGCTTATATACCCCAAAATATGAAGAGAGGATAAATAGTACTTCCCGAGACAGTTCGTAGAGGGCACGCAAAGCAAGAGGAGGCTCAAGCATCGAGGAGTGAAGGCGTGGATTTGAGAGGTGGTTGGTTTTGAAGAGTGGTCGTAAAGTACGAGGGATGGAGCAAAAAAGAAAGAGAAGTGTGGGCAAGGGAGATACGTAGAATGGACGAGAGGAATAACGGAGGCTCTGAGAAATGAGCGCTAAAGTGGAAAGACATCGAGAAGAAAAAGGGGAAGAGGATAACAATAAAATGCACGAGTCGGTAATTTCACTTTAGTCCTTACTGCAAGAATGCCTACCATTTAGGTGGTTCTACTTATTTTATGACGTAAATTTCATTTCATTTTTTTTCGACAAACAGAAAGCATACCCTTCTGCCTTACATGATAAATAAAATACATCATATCAATCATGTTATTTTTTTCCTCGCAATCTCAGCTCATAAGTGTACTAATTTACCGTATCCGTTATCACTTTGTAAAAGTTAAAAAGTATTCCTCATCGATATCAAGATACTTGTTCTTTCGTAGTAGTAGTAGAATTGGGTTATTTGGTGCGTCGACGGAAAGGGTCATTTCCACCATGCTCAGCCCACTTGACGCATTACAAATTAGGTCTCCACAAAATGAGAAGTGTAACTGTAATTACAGATTTTTTATATTTCTGTTTTATGAGTAATGCATGTAAGTAATCGTGTGTAAATGCAAAATATATTAAATTTAATAAATCATTTTCTTTAAAAGACAATAATATTCGGCTTAGGCTATCCGGATCGTCCCCGGTAGAAGAGTATCTAGGTTACCTGTGATGGCCATTCTGCTGCGTATAACCCGGTATTTAGTACATGCTGCCAGTAGGTGATTCACAGTGAGAGAGGCGCCACAGTCATCGCACTGTGGAGGGGTCTTTTCGACAGTAAATAGGAAGGAATGTGTAAAATGATAGTGCCCAATCCTCAAACGGGTGATTGAGACCTCATTCCTACGTTTGCTCCTGCAAGAAGAAGGCCACGCTGAAATATCTGGTTTGATGCTACGTAGCTTGTTATTTGATATGTTCATTGGTTCATATGCCACTAATTATAAAAACTGGTTCATATTCCATTGGTTATTGATTACTATTGATTATAAAACAAACTGGATTTGTATAACAGCAAGAGTATTTTGATTTCAATTAGAAATTTAGCGCTATTTTAAAACAGAAGAAAACATTGAGGCAGGAGAATACGGAGAAACGGAGAAAAGAGCATCATCCTTTCAAATATATATCCAGTTTTCAAGAAAAGCTGTTTATGAGAAGAAAATTACCCAAGGACTTGCAATAAAACTTTGGCCACCAATTTATTTTTCATAAATAAAAAATTGCAGAAAAAATTATAGGATATTAATATCTCCTACGTCAGCTCTTACGTCGGGAATATTTATTTTCCGCAAATTTAATAGTTTAGTATTTGGCATATTTTGCGTCTTGATTCAGATTTTTAAGAAATGTGGTTTTTCATCACAAGTAGAGTTTATTATTATTATGCTATAAATAAAGAGTAATACAAAAGTAACCGTGTATTTAACTGTTCCTTTCGACAGATATCCACGAAGAAACCTCCATGAGTAGGTACAAGGTATTCTAGCTGACAAATCGCTCTTAGACCTCTCTTTTTATTTAGAACCAACGAAGTGAAATGAAGTAATTTCCGTCTATTATTTCAACTATGAGTGTTAAAAATATAATGTACAACACTCAGTGTAAACCAAAAGTATAACATACTAAACATAATGCACTTAAACCTGTCATATATTAATCAATTTTACTTATTATAAATAGTTCAATTTTCTCATATGAGAGCACATAAGAAGGATGAGAAGGAATCTGGTGAGAAAAAGGTACACAGGAGTAAGAGATGGAAACTAGAGGTGGCGCAAAAGCGGGATCTTTGATAGTTACAGTAAGAAACAAGGTTTTAATACAAGAATATTTAAACGAAATTGACGTGTCCGCAAGAGTAAGCTATGAAAGGAAGAGGGTTGCATTGCCATAAGGAGTGCGTGGCAAATACGTAATGCACGAGTTAGTGCGTACTTAATCATTAAAGAGTGGGCGAGGAAGGATTTAACTAGAAGCGTTGCCATGTGATGCGGAGATCTTGAAAAAGGAGGGGAAACGGAATAGTCAAAGGGGAGAGGCAAGGGACGGAGCCGTGTGATTTTTCCGGTGTGCGTGAAGGAGCAAAAAACGACGCGCGGAAAGCGCACTTCAAAAGCTCTGGGAAAATGGATGCGAGAGACAAAAAAAACATTGGAGCGGAGTTTGGAGGAGAAAAAGCGACGGCAGCCAGAGCAGTGGGAGGGAGTTAAAGAGAGGGCGAGAGAGATAACGAGAGTTGGCAGGGAAATTTTGTGCATTTCCACCGCCTCACTTGCTATCGATTAATAGAGGGATATTCTGCGTAACGGTGGCGGCTATACTCACGGCAGTTGGCTCTTATGGAAACAGATAGGGTAGAGATGTCTATATATTCCTCGCCACTGTAAGGAAATTGATCTACTAACAAGAAACCCACCCTTCTTCTGCAACTAAAAATTATAACGTAGTTACATATTGAACTCGGTTATTTCGAATATTTCTGGATTTGTTCAATCAATGTGTTAATACTACTGAATCTTCAAATTCTGCAGAATTTCATGGAGTTTTCAAATTTGTTCAAGGAAATACGAAAATATATGTAGAGAGCAAATCTAAAGCTCTTTTGTTCTTTACAGTTTAAGACACGGGAGGTCAAAATGGTTTTATATTCTAATAATATGATCAAAATATCACTAAGTTTAGCACTTGTTGACTTTTACATTATCGCAAAGTAAGTTATCACTAAATATTTCTAGCAAAATGTTCTCCATCGGCATATTAAGTGGCTGCTTTGGATTTTAATCCTCCCTGCATTCATGTCATCAGTTACTCCGTTATTACATAAAAACATCGGAGTTTAGAAAAGTCATTTGCAAGCAATAAAGAGGGTCGTCCGTCTTTTCAACCGTAAACCTTAGCCGTAAGTGTATAGTGCATTGATTCCTCAACCTAACGACCCATAATGCCAAATTAAGCACAAAAGCAACAATAATTGAATGTGACTTATAAAGGCACACTCACAGAAGTAACGTCCATGAGTGAAGCTGTGAGATGCACTGAAACTTGTTGGTTTATATAGCTCCAGGAGAGTTTCTGGCGATGCGTAGTTGACGATTTTGGGATATAGGCGTTAGGCTACGAAAATTTAAAAAAACCTGCCAAACGAGTGAGTGAGGTGATTTAGAGTGATAAGGGATCTGAAAACTTTTCCAATACCTGTCAATTCGAGCACTTCAAGAAGTGAGAAATCACTCACCACTTCCCGCTATTTAGACTAGTCTACCATTACGTTTTAATTATCAGTAATTTTAACCACTCGTATTGCGTTTGTAAGCCTTGGGTCTTTTTCCTGAAGAGAATGGTTTTTGGGGTCTTCTTCCGCGTTTATCCATTTTTTACAGACAATATTTCGCCAGCGTTCAAGCTGGCTTCTTCAGGTCCGATGAGGTGTGGATGCAGGGTTCGGTCTGTCCTTTTATGTTATTCCCTTTCCGCGCCTTCAGGTAGAGGTGTGTCGTGATTGGTCCGTACTGTTGAAGAGCCATTTTTCCAAGCGGTTTTCAAGCGGAAACTGCTCTTCAATAGTACGGGCCAATCATGACACACCTCTACCAGAAGGCGAGAAAACGGAATAACATAAAATTGTGTAACGAATAAGGCAACTGGTTTTAATTTAAAGCGGAAATTATCTTGCACAACGACACAAGTTTATGCAATGACTTAATTTGAATATGATTCTTGATATACCGGGACAGAAATTTCAAAAAACATTTTAAAAACTTACTCTGAAAAATAGTCAAAAGCTATCCAAAGCACAGGCGGCGGCGGATTGAATAATTCGCCTACATACCCTTGGGTCGAAAGTTTGAGTTGTATTTTTCATCAATCTTGGCATGGTTGCATTTGTTCTTCCATCTTTAACAATAGCACATCCCGATATTAAGGGACATTTTTCTTGGTTTAAGGGGTTAATAAAAATACATACATATTACATAATATAAAAATGAATGAATAAAAGGAAACGTTTCAGGATTGTAGCTGAGAAGGATGAAGGGACGCATTATTGCTCAGTAAAAATATTAGCTAAATATCTAGAGTGATATGTCATAAATTCAACACATGCTTTTTATTTATGGGTGATTGCTTGTATAATATATTTCTCAAGGAAGCATTCAGATGACATGAAGGATGAAGCTTTTTTTATGAAAATAAGAAAGAATACCAATCATTCCATGTACAAAGGATATGGTACAAAGTCACTCGCAAGGGTACACATAAACCAAAAGATGAAATTTGCATTGGAAATATCATTTGACTTTACCGGGATTCAAATATCCGGGATATCCCAATTGTTAGTCAGGTTTGTTAGCCAGTCAAATCGCCAAGACATCTTCCTTCAAGGCGAATTTCGAGGGGAGCTTATGCGAACTAGATGATCGCGTCTCAAGTCCACACGTGCCAATCACCGCGCGATACACCACAACGATACGTCAATGAAGTGAGAGTCTATGCCAAACATCCACCGACCAGGAGGATCCCAGCCACCATCCTCTGCATTGCTGGTACATTGGAACCAATTGGCGGAATCTTGAAGAAAAACAACATAGTGACCAGGCATTCCACCTCGAAGAAAGTCGGTGACATGCCAAACCTAAAGCAGATGAATCTCAGTGCCATATAGGAGGGCGTTTACAAGATAAACTGTACCTACTGGAAATCCTACGTGAGCCAGACCGGGAGAGCAATGGCATGCAGAGTGAAGGAACACTAAAAGGCGACAGAAAAGAAGGATTTCCACCTATCTTCAGTCGCCGACCATGCTTGGTCACTACGACCTAGCCACTCTATTGGCTTCCTAGAAACCGAAGTCCAGAGCGGAAAAAATCTATGCTTCCCACGATTAATCAGGGAAGCTGTCGAAATAACAAAATACCCAAAACATCGTGAACTGGGAAGATGGCTACAACCTAGCGACGACCTAGAAAATAGTTTTACCGCAAATCAGGAGGAGAAAAATGGAAAATGGCGCCAAAATGGGCAACCAATCAGAAGCGACCGACTCCACTATACATGTATATGCCCGGCCAAAAGAAGTCCCGTAAACGCGGGCTACTTGAGCCCTGGAGGTTAGCATGAGCACAAAACAGAAAAACGGTGTTTGATTCTCTGCGTACTCTTGACATCGGTATAACGACGTAGTTCAGTGCTTCACCGGTAGGTGGCATTGAAATACGTCGTTATACCGATGTTGAGAGTACGCAGAGAACTAAACACCAATTTTCTGTTTTGGGCTCATGCTAACCTCAAGGGCTCAAGTAACTCGCGCTTACGGTGCACATTTCTTCGACCTGAAGGCGCCTCCAGGGTAGAACGAAAAATATCGTAGAAACAGCGACGCGGTTGATTGCCGGAAAAAGAAAGAGAACCAGTGTATAATATTTTTTAACAAAAAATACCTACATCAAATTCCTGGCAAGTTTCACCTCGGTAGTCAAGTTATTAGGAGCGGCCGTAAAAAAATATTGCATGCGTCATTGTCCAAAGTTAGTATTTAATGTGATTTTGAGGTTTACCAGTTTTAATTTTTAAAATTAGGGACTCAAACCCAAGTTAAATGAAGGAGAGCGCGACACTAAGTTATTTATTAGGTGTTTTGGTACGAAAAAAATTAATTTTAAATTTTCCTCTATGTAATCACATTAAACATTTACGTACAAGAAAATGCTGTGCCGCATTTTTTCCTATGCTTGATGTTACACATAAGCAGAGCGTTGTCCTACAATTATAAATGCATATCAAGACTTCGCAACACTCACCAATTTTAAAGAAGTACATTTTGCATATAAATCCACTTTGAGGTTATGGAAGGGGCGGGTGGATGAGAGATGGATGGAGGCAGTGCGTAGAGTGGATCAGGAGAAGAGGCGTTGGAGAAGCAATCGGCAAAAAGCGAAGGTGAGCTCGTATTGGATGCACGGTAGGCTTCGATAGATAAAGAGGGTAGATTGACGGCCGACAATAAGTGATAGAAGGAATGGAATTGGTGAAAAGATAGACGTTTCATTAAATTACTACAGGAGAGATAGGATTGTGGAAAAATAAACTATTTCCATTCAACGTCTTCCCGATTCTTCTCGACTCACAAGAACTTTGGGGGACAAAAAGTCATTCTATCACGATGAACGTACATACATATCTATGAATTCTCGGCTCTTATTCAGAAAAAGGCTCCTCCTGTTCGTGAGAATTCTCTTGCTTCTGTCGGCGAGTGGCGTACTGAATGTTTGAAATCATCCGGGCAGTAGATGATGCACGATCAGCTAAATTACTACTTTTCCTTTAATTTTTTAAGTATGAATGTGTTCCTCCAAATTGTAAGCAGCTCAGGGGGGTTAAATCAATAATTCATGCAAAGTTAACGGTTTTATCACGCACTAAAATATAATATTAAAACCATTGCATGCAAATAGGTGTTACCACCATTGCTTTTTGACCTATAAAATATCCTGAATAAAGTGATTCTCAAGTTTGAGAAGAGAGATGAATAGAAAAGCACTGCTATAATACGGTCGAAAATAAGGAGAAAGCGATAATTTTGAGGATACCTAAATTAATTGCTGAAATGTATTCAACCTCTCGGCTAATGTATGACAATACTCGACGAAATTATGAACTTTTTAATAAAGTCCTGAAGAGTTGAGATATGCGAATTATTTGATGAAATATTAGCTATAGGGACACACTTATTTATCACCCATTAAATCTTTACAGTTCATTGATATAGTCTCATAAAAATATAAGCAGGCTATTATGACAAATTAACGGAGTTTAAAAGAAAAGAAACAATTGCGTGATAAGAAGCTCCAAATTAAAACCTCAGAATTTATTGAGGTATAATTTCAGTTATGAACTCAATTAAAACTCAGTTAAAACTCAGTTTAAATGAAAATCTAGGCTAAAAAAAACCAAGTTAAAAAAATGTTTGCACCTACACTGAATGTGATTTGAGTTTTAAATAATGTGAACACCATGATTGTGACACTGCTAAAAAAATTATACGAAAACACCCATTTTATGAAATAAAATGAGGATTAAAGAAAAGTTAGCTCCCAGTGTAGGGCGAAATGATTTCTGTATTTTCACTGTATTACATTTTGCGTGCGTAAACATAACTACGCTGTGAATACGCTAACTCCATGAACACTTTTAATAGTGAATTTAAGATATTTTAAAAGCATGGAACGGGGCCTTTCTTCGTTAAGGCTTCTTAGTATGTCAAGACT
Organism: Ceriagrion tenellum; assembly: GCA_963169105.1. Classification (NCBI taxonomy): domain Eukaryota; kingdom Metazoa; phylum Arthropoda; class Insecta; order Odonata; family Coenagrionidae; genus Ceriagrion; species Ceriagrion tenellum. The sequence goes on along the minus strand of OY720632.1, from coordinate 57,949,428 downwards.
TATTAAGCTCCGCTCACAATCGCGGTAGTAAGTTTTTCCTACAAGGTCGCCTAAAAATTTCTCCTATCCACACACTTCCGGAAGGAGAGAAAATATTTTTTATAACTGGCGCAGTCATGCGCCCAATACACATGTTTTAGAAAACGTATAGCAAGAGAAGTATTTTAAGTGGAGAAACTCCAGTTTGATGACGACATTGCAGCTCGATCGGAGTGAGAGCTTTCGCCGGCACATTTCCTTGTACGGCCTTCTTTCAGCAGTAAATGCAAATATTTTATCACGAAAGTTTGGCTGGTATACTTTGAGCTTCTGTATTAATACACTGAGTTATTTTTGAAGTATATAAGGAGATGGTTTGGAGGGCTAAGTCTTTGGAAATGAAAGTAGAGCCAACTTCCTAAAGGAACAAGAGTGAGGCTCAAAATAAAAGGTTCTTTGTAATAGGTGGTGCAATTCATACGAATACAAAGAGAAATACCAGTCCGACATTAAATATGTACCATTTCCTACCAATTTCCTAGAAAATTCGTATCATAAAAAAAAAGACTCAGAAAATTACATAAAATAAGAATGATGAACTGAGTAATCAACGGAAAAAAAATCTTGATCTAAGTCATCGAATAAAGTATGGAGAAAACGTACCTACAATGAAAATTAGAGAGAGACTGAATGATTTGGGTAGACTCTTGTAGCTTGATGCCGATAACTACACTGAAAGAAGAGTAAGGTATCAACGTATGGATGCTGATGATAACATGGATGGAGAAAATAAGAAATGGTGAAGAGTACAGAAGGGTAGAAGAGGAAAGGACCATATGAAACAACAAACAGAAAATAAGAACAAGATGAATTGGACACCCCATGAGACACAATTGGGTTTGTCAAGAACATAGAAATTGAAGATAAAATAGAGGGAAAAGTCTCCAAAGGAAGACCTAGGAATAAGTTTATGGACCAAATAAAGAGGAAAGTACATAGGTTGAGATACGAGGATTTAAGGGAACTAGCATTATATAGCAAAGGGTGGAGGGCCGCAGTCAACCAATCTGCGGATTGAACGAACGATGATGATCAACGCATATTATATAATTTTCAGCTGGATGATAATGCTCTATAATTTTTAACTCATGAGCATTAAAATGTGATCCGCAAGCGTACAATTTCCATGACGGTTTTGGGCACAGTTTTTAATCCCATCAAGTTGTTTTCCCCTCTTACTTCACCCTTGCATTTTAGCTGAAAAACTTCCTCCGACCGATTATGTCCTTCATAGAGCGAAAATGTTAGCTCAGATCCAGGAAAAAGGATTCTTTCGTGGGTTATAATGGATTTCAAAATGACTCGTGGAATTCATTTCTGAAATGCGTAAAAAAACGTATCAAATATTACGTCAAAACTGTAGCCGTTGAGAGTGGTGCTAAAAAATGACCAAGTTAATTCAACTGAGCCTCATGGTTTGTGCAATATCCTCGTAAAAAAACTGCCGGGTTCCCCCCACGCTACTTTGCAAAGACAATGAAGAGGCGCAGCTAGCTTGTGGCCTTAAGAATATACAACTTGTATCTCTCTACCTACCTCAAAATGTTTAGTTGACTTTTACATCATCGCAAAGCATGCGACTTTGAAAGGATTAATGGAAATACGCGTAAAATGCACAGTAAAAAATCATAGGCCTGGACGAGAATCCGACACCAGACCATTCCTAGTCTCACAGTGAAATTGACTCATCAAAATTATTACTACTCGGTGACTCTGTTAAAGTCTGATGTTTTGGTCACATTCGAAGGATGAGATCTTTTCCACGATATAACGAAATGTCCACATTCATTTCTTTGTATGTTCAGTGATACTTTGCTCCAACCTCCTTAATATAACTCATTGCCTAATTCATTGGATACAACTCAACATATTTTGCCCTCAATGAAGGGCATACATCAGTTACAATGGTTTCCCATTTTTTTCAAAGCAACTAACCAACTAACCCTAGCTATCCCAAATTTCCATCTAAATTTCTGATTTTGCAATAGGTGCTAAGTATCTCCACCTGGTAAACGCACAATCGGAGTGAAGTGAGCACAGAAAGGAGAAGATACCGGGAGCAACGATTCATAAAAGTATGGAGGAGCTAATGAAACATTTTACTTAGGCCACTAAAACCCTGACGACAATGGTGCGGCTATCAAAGAAATGTTGGCGGCCTAAATCCAAACAGGGCGGAATACCCGATGAAACTTTTTCAATTATTCACGAAGATGAAATGTATTCCTAACTAGTGAACAAGTTGTTATGTATGCACTTAGGTTTGCACAAATACTGCAGATGATATTACAACTTCCACATGTTTATCTCCTGATGACGAAATGGAAAGCCTAATATATCACAGGTTAGCAGAATAGATTGTCTCGTATGCCACACAATGTGGGCCAGAGGCTCTCTAGAAGACCTTTCCTCAACACTTATAAACTTGGAAAGGGATTGGTCTCTACCTCACAAAAAATTTAGACCAAACTCTCAAGGAAAAATTATCACTGGTCGGGTGACTCAGGAGAAATATCGATTGACGAAGAGGCTCATGGGTTCTAGGTTCGATAGTAAGAGACCACTTGAAGACTCTACGGCTGAATGGAGAGAAACAAAGAAGAATTCTGGCGGTGGGACATAGAAGATTGTTCCTGAAAGTAAGACTGCTTTTTAGGAGCTTCCTCACGCACGCCTTTATGGCTTCTATCAAAGTCATGGAAGTGAAGAAAAACTTCTAGTATAAGGGGTCCCAGTCCATAGAGCAACTTGAGAATGTCTTTCAGGAGGTGATGAAGAGAAATATGAAGAGGAACGACGGATGGAATAGAGCGTAAAAAAATCACATATCCTGGCTCTTTCTTGTAAAACTTACGAGATTGACGAGGAAAGAATGTGAAGGCATATTACTTGAGAACAGATTAATGGTATTGGCAATGATAAAAGTGCAATGGGGAGAGAAAATAAAAGTGGCCGAATATCTGCGAGACATTTTTGTCAGTTTTCTCCATTATTCTTGAGGCACTCTTCTTTCTTTCTTAGTTTCTCATTCAACGTCTAATTTCGGGAAAAATCTCAAAATTCATTTTTTATGCACTTAGTTCTAGAGTTTGATATATGATATGAGTTCTTACTACCTATTTTTTTATTAAAATGTTTAGTTAGAACTAAAATTATTGATAATTTCCAAAAGAATTTCAACAGTGAAATACTGTGCGCTTACTGAGCAGAGATTGCTAAACGCCAATATGACCCTTCGAAATAAAGGTGGAATATAGAGACAGTAAGTAAGTATTTCCTTATAAATATGAAAAACATGAATCTGAAATGCGTACTTCAGCAGATGTAAGACAATATACCGCCGGTCATATTATGAAAAATACCGATGTTTTTTTGCAAGAGGCTTTATTCAAGATACCATTGAAACATTAATAAAAATCTATGCGTAAAATTATCATCTGATTCATTGGTCTCAGCAATGTTTAAAAAATCTGATCTCACCATAGATGCACTCTGACCGCGATCTGAACCGTGGATTTTCAGGAAAGAAAAAGGAGACCAAACGAATGATGGAAAAATAGAGTGACAAAATTGTCTATCCGTGGCAAACATTGGTGTTGAAGCAGCTAAATTTCGCCTGGGACGATAGCAAAGTGAGTTGGGGAAGAAAAAATGTTTTAGAAGGTGATGGAAAATTTGAGATCCACGCACAAACCTCATGAAAGAAGAGAATGGAGGAGAAAATTGAAGAGTGAGGAGTTGGAGATGGAACTCTCTCTTACATTATTAAGGAGCGGTTGACTACCAGCAGAGAGGCGAAGCCAGAGGGAGAGGAAGGTGGGCCACACGTGGTGTGGGAGAGAAAGTGAAGGTACGAGAGGGGAAGGAGAGGAGGGAGGGGGTGGCGACATGGAAGGAAATGAAAGGAGAGGAGAGCGGAGAGATGAGAGAACAGTGTTACGAGTTGAAGAATTCCCCGATGGTTGAGCTATCCCCGTACGGAAGATTCTCACACCACTGAGTGAGAAAGAAAAGAAAATGAGAGAATGGTATATAAAAAAGGAATAGCCAACAAGAAGTAACATTATGACGACAATATCAGCTCGCAGCAAGGGTAGTCAGGATGAAGAAAGTATTGAAACAAAAGGGTAATGAGAAAAATAGTTAGCTAGTTACATAGGACGCTTTCTGTTCACTCCTGTGAGCTCTCCGCTTCCAATATCTCAGTGCATTTGCGCAAAATTATTGCATTTTTTTTAGTTCTGAAGCGTCTGAGAAGAAAAGAGTATCGATAATCATATAAATGATTGCCATTGAGATTGCTAATTTAACGGAAAGGCGCCAAACAAGTAAAAGGTAAAGTTTTACATCACTTAGTAGTAAAACGTTTCTATCTTCAGATTCATAGAAAAACGAATTAGTAAGGTCATTACTAACAAAATCGGATGCGAATATAGAGTACTTTGAGAATGCTACTGGCCGGCAGAAAATTAAACATTTCGTGTGGCATTTCAACCAGGCTTCACCCGCGACCGAATGGTTTCGCCGGGAAATTAACAAAAATATTTATAAGTTTTCAGATTTATTTTGGTTTAATCCTTTAACATACATATGCCTCTCATTTCCATGTCGCAACTAATGATCGATAATTCCCCTAACATGCCTGCATTTTCCTGCCACAATTGTCATCACAAAAGACTCATCCATTCGTTCTCTCCCCATTTTCTCATCCCTCATCTCCTTTCCCACTTTTCCGTCCATTTACACCCTCCAAAGAATGCCCCCGCTGCGGCGCACGCGAAATTTTGTTGTGGATCGATGCGGGTAAAGTCCCGGGATCAAGCACCGGACGCCGCTTCCCAGGACTCTCCCCCGGAGTGCGAGAGGGCGCTGCCTGCAATGTCATATCGACCTCACACCACTTCTACTGCGTATCTACCGTCGTTCTCCTCTCAATCTATACTCTTCCTCCTCAAATACAAGCCATACCCATTCACCACGCCTCCGCAATCCCTTAACAGGAACACTATACCACCCCATCTCGGTATTCTATTGTTTCCAACAAATCCATTGTTTAACTCCTCATGTCAAGGTCAACCACTTCTTACAAATCGAACAGCTCACATATGACTTTAGATATTAGGCTCCTTCGGAGAATGAAGCCAAAATAAAGACAGGGAAGGGATTTTTTCTGCAGAATCCATCAGTTTTTTGGCATAAAATATACATTTCAGTTGAAAATTTAATGAATAGGTAATGATCTATACTTATGTAACATTTATTATCTAATAGTTCCGATGAGAAGGGAAGCATCTAGAGATGGGGTCTGATGGTTGAGAGGGTCTGCCAAGAAAAGGGCCCGCTTTGCAAGCCCTCGGTATAGTCTGACTCATAAAATTCTATCAAGACCATCAAAATATGCGAAAATTTCCGTCCGCAGCACTGCATTACAAGAACGAGAATACGCTCTAACACAGTTAATCGCTTATCAACCTCCAAATTTAATCTATCTTGACATATCTTCTCCTCTTTTTCCTAAGGATTATTTTATTAGAGGAAGTCAACATCAAACGCCTCCTGCCTCTCTTAGGTGTTTTTAAGGCGATATATGACAAAAATTTTGGAATGTGCATGTTATTAGCCTTGACATGGAAAATTTACTTTATTTAATAACGATTTAAAAAATTACGGGAAATAACACAAAATCTGAAGTGCCTTTTCCATTAAATATTTGTTCAAACGATAAAGTATTTTTAAACACAAGATAAATTATACAAAAATTTTGAGGGGCCAATAATCTTCTCTCATCGTCAAAGATGGCAGGATTAGATACTTCAGGGGAGGAATTGGAATATATACTTAGTACAAGAAAGTGACAACTAAAGTAAAGTAATGTGATGAATATGCTAAAATGCAGCATTACCGCGTACATAGGTATATAGCAAGCATAGATAACGTTACATAACAAAAAAGCGCAAAGGTCTTTAAAAACAAGTAGTGGGAAGATTTCTCTTACCTGAGATTTTATCTCATTCCTATGCATGTCCTTATCTCTACGTGTATTCTATACTCTATATAAAATACACAAAAATATAAATCTATTTTCATTAGATTATTTTCCGCTGAAATAATTTTCGACCTCCTCTTTCTTTTGATGTTAGCTCTTGAGGCTCTTGACGGCATTTTAGCCACCATTGGTTCGTTGCTCATTTTATAAAAGGAGTATACAATGGCGATTCTTCAGCACACTCCAATGACCGCAGAATATTATTATATGTATAAACTACCTGAGTGACTTATAGAAATAGTAAATGTATTGTCACTAGGAATCAATTACCTGTCTTTTTTATAAATCAAAACAATATATATGCATTTTAGATCATTAAAGTTGACGAAGTTTCGAAGATCGAAAGGCACTTTTGACCTAGATAATGAAGATCAGTGCAATATAAAATTGATAAACTGTCAACTGCCACAATTTTGGGTTGGAGTAAAGATAACAAATTCGTCAGGAACACTGCGATCTTGAAGGCAACGGGAAACCTTTATGTTAGTATTCTTAGAAATTCAGCTTGGCATTAACCAATACCTGTACGAGTGATGGCATTCCTCCCAGTTAAATATAATCCGGAGGTAAAATGGTCCAAAAATTTTGATCGCAAGGTGGAGACAACTGGGAGGCGAACATCAGTACGAGTGTATAAATGTAATGTAATTTTGTCGAAGCTAGATATTATGGATGTCACGAAAAATCACCGAATAATCCAAAGAGTGTTTTATATTCCGAAGATAATGTAAGACTTGAAGAGTAAGAGTAGCATAGTAGATAATACAATTGTCACAGATAAAACATGACGTAATTGCTCTGTTAAAAGGAACCAGAGATCTACATTTATTTAGCTCGTACTTATTTCTGACCGATTATGTTTGTTGAAAAGGAAAACCAGGAGACTATTGCGGCAAATATAATCTTAATACATTAGATAAATTTGATCATCTTCGGCAAGATGAACACCAAAAACTTCATAACCTGGGTGAGAGTATACGTATATACCACAAATTGGTAGAATTTACGTTGTGGATCCACATAGCGATAATAAACAAATTCGTTTGGTAAACTTTCAGTCGTTTTAATTTAAAAAGACCGTGGCTTCAACTTCACACAGTCATTTTAAGTTTTTTTTTCATCTTTTAGCGTCATTTTTTAGGGAAGCCGCACACTGTCCTCGAGGAAAGTTCTCAATTATATCCGGTCAAATGCTAGTAAAGAGTGGAGGTTAGGGAATTCACAGTTGGAATGACGGGTAAATAAGGTGAAGATTAGGACATATTTGATAAAAAAACGTACACAAGGTGAAATAAACTGTAAATATTCAGGGAGGCGGAAAAGTGCATGAAAAAGAGATGAGTAAATTGCAGGAATAAAATCCTAAAATTTCGCTCCTAAAACCTCGGCGTAGAACATTGGTAAATTCATTCTAAAATCGAGCTTTGCGTCTTTGCCGATAACTTGTTCGTCACGAGAAAAGATGCAATCCGCCTTGACACTGACGCAAGTGCCTTTAAATTGGTCGAGGAGGTGCGAATGACAGGTGCGGGATACAGAAGGTAAATTTATGGGAGCATGCCTACAACGTACCGCAAAGAAAAAATCCAAACCATTCGCAAAGTCAAAGTTGAATGAAAGTACCAAACAACGCTGCATTACAATTCTCTTGCAATAGATGTTTCACTGCTTCCGCCCGAATATTCGAGATCTAAGTCGTTAGCAATGGAATCAATCACTGAGATTAAATCCGAAGAGTAACGAAATACCCCACACCTACTCATCCTCGACACCATCCACATCCTCTCCCAAGCGAGATCTCGCCCCTCCTTCCCATACCCTCCCAACAGAATCACTTTCCACTATTCTCTCCATCAATTTTCCTTTCTTCGTTCCCTTTTCTTCAGCCCACTCCCACTCTTAACAGCTGCACTCCATCTCACCGAGCCTTTTAATTTCTTCCTCCAACCACTTTCCACTGTCTTTTACCCTGTAAGCGAGCCCTTTTATCGTAACTAAGGGTTGTGCGAGAAAAGAGATTTGTTACCAATCAAAGGGGGTAGTGGTGGGGGGTGCCTATGTTATTAGGACAGAAGAGGAGGGCGGAAGGCAGCAGTGGGGAAATAAATGGCAGTGGAGGGAGAGGGAGATGGCGTGAAGAGGGAGTATTTTGGAGTGGGAAGGAAGAGGTGGAAGGGTAACCGAAGGCCAAGGCCTGAGGCCTCCCAATCGAGAAGTGAGAAGTGTAGCAATTCCGAGGAATAGCCGAATACTGATGCGACGTAAGATGGATGTGGATGGCATGTGACGAGCCAATGATTGACTTGGAAAATTGCAGCGGTGTGGTGAGATGGAGAATTCTCTGGCAGAGCAGTGACGGAACAGGATAATAAATGCTTAAGCGCACTCCCTTTCCTTGTCTTTCCAGAACTCTTAGTCACGAATCTACGTACTGCGATTGTGGGTAATGTTTCAAGAAAAAAGTTCTAATTACAAAAATACTACTACAGGAAAAATTACGCAATGTTATATCGATTACACGTCCTTCACCGGAAGTATATATTGAAATCATCCATACCAATTACTATGGAAGTAATTTATTTTCTCTGGTCATCATCAATCTCGGGGCTTATAACCCACATGAATCAAAAGGTGAAATTGGGTCTTTCCTGTGATTCACACCGCGGTAGAACCTACTTAATAGGGCATCTGGTCGAAAAGACGACTCTGCGCGCGCCACAAGTGATAACGCAATCATCACAACGGATGCTAATATTATCCGCAAATACGGACGTGTTCAAGGAAAACCCTTACTCATATCTTCAACAGAGCCAAATAAAAACTCGTTGTGCTGTGAACATTTACGCGCGTAATAATAGCTTACAATTTGATTCGTGTCTCTTCCCATACTTTTCTTCCTCTATGGCGAACATTTAATAACAAGAACACAGAGAGTTAATCTGAGGCTGGGAGCGTGTCCACGTCGTAGCAACACCTGATAACGACGTCAAGCGCTTCATCGCCTTAAACATATTAAACAAGGTGGATGACACCACATGCAAAACGCGGAGAATCTATTCTATGTGCGATATTTAATGCGCCCTGAATCAAATAGCCTATTCAAGTCCTGACAAGGAGCATGCCAAGGAATAAATGAGCTCTTATACTGCTCGTTGAACGATATACTATAAGAGAGGGATAGGATGGGACGGATAAATTATGGCTTTAAGGTAATAAATAGCAGGAAAATGAAAAGTTTTAGTACAGATGATTAAAATTTGGCGATTGATTGCCTCTTAAAAGGATCTAAAGGCCTGAATAGTGAATTATATGATGGGTAATGAAACATCAATAACATTATGGTGTGTTTTCCTCGCCGACCTATGTGATTCCAATTAACACACACCTCTGTAAAGGAATGACAGTGGCTTAAAATACGACAACTTACTGGCATACTTAATTAAGTGCTGGTAAAATAATGCAATTTTTCAAATATTTATGACAGAAGCGCAGAGATTATACATCACTAAAAACTATATTAACTATTTAACTATTGAGTGAGAGGAAATAGACAACATTCACCAACTCCAGCCAGACAAGGTTACATTTACCAGGAGTAAAATAATCATACGAGACAACGGAGGCAAGAGGAAGCTATATACTACGGTTTGGTAATAAATGCAGTGGAGAGAAATGGAATACTAAAGAAAATAGTAATATATGTACTTATTGAAAACATTATTGCACAGAACGTAATTGAATACATTCAACAATGAAGGGAAAAATCCTCGACTCATGTTCGCACTGTCGAAAAAAAGAATTAATGCGAATTCAGAGATTTGAGAACATGGAATTCAGAGAAGGATTATGGGGAAACAAAGAGGATGGAAGGAAGCGAGGAATATTTGAGGGATCTTTATAAGGCACCTAAGCTAAAATATAAATTACAATCGAATTTCAAACGGAGGGTCATTAGTTTCCAACGACAAAGCCCAAAATCGCTAAAATTGTAGAATTTCCTAAGAGAAGAAGTAGCGTGTATGGTCATGATTCATCATTCCTCATTGAAGGAGTGAAAGTTTCGAATATATAAGCATTTTATTACAGCGAAAACGGTAGTGATACCAAGTCATACTTACATGATGTCAAAAGAATCACTCATAAAAAGTATGACATAATTGTGTCACATTAAGATCACGAGAAAGCAAGAATTATAAAATGAGCGTGAGACAATTTGAAAAATATTGAAATTCCATCTAGACAAAGGTCACACTCGGTACCTATATATAAATACTTATTACTTACACTAGGTTCCACGAACACTTTCTGCAAGTAATGAATTTTAAATAGGTATCGTCAAACTTCACAGGTGTTATGCGTTCTCTACTACTTAGATAAGAAAATGAAAGTGAAATAATAGAATAATCTTCGTTTTTGCCCGTGCGAGATTTGACGGTAGAGAGAAAAAATAATCACTCCTAATAAAAAATAATAGTATGACAGAACCCCACTAGCTAATGTTTTCGCATTGTTTCCCAATGAGGAAGATGGCACTATATGGTCGTGGGAGTGACTTGAGAAAGTTTCATGAAAAAAATATGCGCACACTGTATAAGGAGGGTAAGAATAAAACGCAAGGAACAAGAAACAAACGGTTAGGGATACAAATATTGTATGAAATGTAGTCTGGTAGTGGAGAAATATCTCGTTGGGCGAGGTGGAAAATGCGGGAAAGGTGAAGGGAGGAGCGGGTGGGGTGGAGGAGGAATATTTTAAGGGCTTGAGTGATAATATTCTCCTATATTGCAAAAATAGGGTTTTTATTATTTCCTCTTTTCGTCTCTATAATATATGACGGCGCGGCTAATTGAGGCGAGCTCGAGAAAAAGAGGAATGAAAGTGGTACAAGAGAAGCGTCATGCAACAGTTGAGAGGGGAGAATTAGGGCAAACAATAAGAGAGGACTAGATAAGACGGGTATGGAGAAAATGAGAAATATTAAAGGGGAGCGAGAGATGGGCGAGGCAGAATTGAAGATTAAGACCCCTGATGAAGTGATCAAAAGAAATTAACTGGAAACTAAGGAGCGAACTCCTTGCTGGCCTTATGTTACTTCTTGTTTTTTGTCAATTGTGCAGATAATGTATGTATATACATGGAAATAATTATCTATTTGCCTCCTTCTGTACTTATCGTAAATTACAACGGTATTTTTCTTTCCTTTAAACACGTTTTGTGTCTAACGAGATTAAATTATTTGTTTACAGATTTATTTTTTTAACGTTCTCAACCTAAACTTAAAATCTGATAACAGCGTGAACAATAATTAACCAAGACGGTAAAAATACACAAGAGTAACAAGAGTAAAAGGAAGCAAAAATATATATAATAATTGTAGATGATGTATTGTAGATTAAATATTATAACCGCAGTTCTTTGAAAAAGTGAAGATAACTTACAAGTATAAAGTTTTTCTACCTATTTATAGATTTAGTTGATTTATAAAATGACCAGAGGCAATAAAAAATATTTTTAAGGAAGCATTTTTTTGTAAGCCTCTATAAACATTCATCGCATAAAATGCCCAAATTCACTAGTTGTTAAATGTAACACTTACATTAAGTCTACTAATCATGTCATTTTTCCATAGTTGTTAATACCACGTAAAAGCTATTATTGACTGAATCTTATTCTCATGTTCTTTTTACAAATAAAACAAAGTTGTTTTTAATATTCCATATGATTTCAAAAGGTAAACATGATAATCAGCATAACATATATACTTTTAATAACCTTAGACTTAAAATTTCAATGGACTTTGGAGATATAGCACAGCCTTGTACTCTACCCCTACCTCTGACGTAATGTCTCCCTTTCTTCCCTTCAGGTGGATACTTAGCTTCGATCCCAAAATTAGTAAAAAGTAATGATATAGCAGGAGTCGACCTGTCACCGATCCGTCCCGACTTGATGTAGTCATAAAATTTCAGCGCTCTCGGGCAGCGATCCAATTACTCAGTGAGGAGAGCAGAGGGGAAAACGGATTAACATACCCCTTATCGAAGATATTGTGGGGCAGAATATATGTATTTTATAAATATTGAAATAAAATCAATGATAAATGATAATATAGAAATGTTTCTAATGTTGACAAACATAAAATAACAGGAGGACCTGTATATGCAATTCACTCTAATAAATTTGGATGATAATAAAATATAAAAACTTTTATTGTGCTGGACTGAAAGGAACTGAAATACAAAAGAGGAAATATTTCATCAATTTTAGTAACCGACCTATGGCCTGAATAGAAGCACTAGAGAAATAATTAAGGGAAATATAAAGTTAAATACATCAATTCTTGATTCATGATGTTTAAGCTTATTTAAATTTGCGAGTAAAATTACAATATATTTTGCATGAAACGACACGTTTCTGCCCGATATGTGTACTGAGTTATTAAGTCTCGGAAGCTGCATCTATTTGGCGAAATCAACGACAACCCTTTCGAAGCGTACCACATGAAAAAAAACTTTTCACGCAAGGATAATTTCAGAGGCAGTAAGTCACCATCCACTCGTTTTCATCTTGCACAGAAATTTTACCCTTTCGGGCCGGGAAAAACGATAAGAAATGGAAAGAGTGGGATACGCAGGAGCAGAGTGATTGAGGAAGAGAGAGGTTGCGGAGCGGTTAGGAGTTAAGAGACGGGAGAAGTGAATAGCTGGCTGGTTTCCCGTGCGCTGCAGTCAAAAACGAGGAAAATGTTCACCCATACATGTTCAAAACACATGCACCCCACGAGTTCGGGGAAATCCTACGCTTCACAATCACCAACCACTTCTCATTATCACCGCATGGTATTCGTTCCGTGACGAACGTGTGCATTTGTCACGGCTCTCTTTTCCTCCGTACCCTCTCCTACTTTTTCTCCGTTCCTTTAACTATCTCTTTCTCCTCACACTGCCACTTTATTCCTACATCTACATCCACATAATACCCTACGAGCCGCCGCATGGGCGGGTGGTAGGGGGTGTGGCAGGGGCTGTGGCAGATCACCAGACGTGTAAGGATGTAAGTTTTTGGGAGGTGAAATGGTGACATGTATTATAGAAGTATATTTTGTTCATCTCAGCTCATGTTTTTATTGTGGTCGCTGACTGTGCGCGGAAAGAACGGATTCTTGTACCTATCTGTTTGTCAATGTATCTATCTTATTTTGTGGAATCTGTCATACCTAGCGATGGAGTAAGGAGTCATGATAATATTCTCTGTGTCTTTCTGAAAAATATCAGTTCTGAATTTCTCAAGCAATCTAAGCCTCCAAGTCTCTAGAGGTTCCAATCTTAATCCCTTTAAAAGTTGTGAGACACTATATGTACGTTCGTAGCAGTTTTTAACGAAGCGCGCTGCTTTCCTATGTATCTTATTATTTTTTTTGGTTAAATCTTTGAAGCAAGGGTCTCAATTGCTACAGCATATTTGACGCGTGGCCTAACTAGAGCAAAGTAGCATCTCTATTTTACTTTTTCATCCATCTTTTTCATTCATTCCTATGACCTGGTATCCGCCTTATTCCCCATATCTCCTCTCTCAAATTATTCTTCCTTCTTCATTCCCTAAAAGACTAGGAAACAATATAATTCAAAAGAGGCGAGTTTTAGAGCAACACGCAGTGTATTGACTTAAACCCAAGCTATATCTCCAGACCAGGAAAATGCGACAAAATAAGTGTAAAAATGTCGAATTGATGAAGATTTTTTTTCCATGTATGATTAGTGTCTTAAGCAAAACTAAGCGTGACCGCATCACTCTGTGTTAACAAAAAACTTAGACTGGTTCTCCATTTCCTCCTTTCTTTTCTCTCATGTCAACATGAATGTTGGCCTAACATCGCTTACCACACACCCTTGAGGCAACTCGCAGTATGTTATATATGTATATCTAGATGAGATTCTGATTGTAAAACGCCGCTTAGCCCGAATGTTTCTGCCATTTTAACAGGAATACTAGAATACTGCCCATCATGTCAACTATAACTGGTAAACCTCCAAGCTATTACACATTTAAAAAATATAATTTCATTTAAATGCCAATTAGTCCAACACCAAACAGATAACTGTTTTGCGCCCCCTTATTATTCTCAAACATACTTTATCTCACACAGTGGTTGTTTCAAAAAGAAAATATCTTTGAATTTACACTTGATTATTATCCCAACATTGATAGAAAGTATTAGAGTAAAAAACCATTTGCAACATATCAGAAAATGTTTTGCGAAAACAACTCACTTTCCCATAATGCACTTCAAGGTTATAGAAGAGACTATCAGAAAGAACTGCACTAAATTACTATTTCAGAAACGGCAGAAAATTTCCGCACTTTAATTTTAGCGAAGCTAATTAATTAGGTCATTTAAGATTTAAAGTTGCATCAGACTCAGTATAAATTAGATTACAAACAACAGTAGTTGGATCCCGGTCATGATATTGTTCTTTGCTATAGCGGTTAGTTTTTCAACATAAAGGATATTTATGCGAGCTCATCCACCACACAAAGTCACTGGCTGACTTTTAAGCCACTGGGTTATTTGAACATCATATTTCATCACAGTATAATCATATCCACAGTAACGGTATCGAATCATTCGTAAGATATCATTCAACTACTAGGAATTACCTTTCACAAGTGGAGGCAGAGGAAGAATGTTTTACAGGGTTTTAGATGTTTGAGAGGGAGATGTTCTTCTACACGGCAGATGATTGCTTCCGTTGACAAAATGAAGAAATTATATTGGAAAAACGTCACGAATAATAATTTCCTCCATTCAGAAAAAGAAAAACAATAAAGCACAAACGGAGAGAGAAAGATTTTTTTTTAAATTTCCACTACGGCTAGTACTAGTAATTAAAAAAACTAAGCTTCTCTTTCTTACTACAGGTGTTGAGTTCATAACGAGTTATTTGAAAATAATTACCCCGTTTTCTAATTGGAAAAACCGATCTTTGTCTAAATGCCATGTGAAGAAGATTACAAAAGCAGCATTCTCATCGTCAAATGGGGCGAAAAGCGATTATGTCCATACTCAGCTATTCTCAGTGTAGAAATGAAAACACATTACGCCCATAACATATCCATCAATATTCCCGATAACTTTGTAAAGCCGAATTTTTGTATAATATGAATAAATGTGCCACTGCAAAATGTATACGCAAATATACAACCTATGTTCCCTATTGAATAAATATGACAGTTACTCTTCATATCAGTTTTTCTCCGGCCATATTGACCCAAGGGTGCTTGATGTTGTCACTGACTAGTGTGTTGACACCTGACTGGTAATTGGGAGATCCGAATTTGAATCCTAGTCAAGTCAAAATATTTTTGCGAGGCAAATATCACCCTCTGTGGTGGGTATCTTTGCACTCGTACGCGTGACAACGCACCACATCAGTTTTGCAATTGCAATCGTAGGATAATTTATTGAGATTAAAGCTGAATATGTAAACATTGAGTATTATCGCAAGTATTCATATGAGAAATGAATATGTAGCTTGTCTAAGACACTACTGATTATACATATATTTCAATCCAAAGAAGGTAAAATCATTGCATATTTTTAGATTGAAAATTTTACCTCTCAATTGGTCATACTTAAATGCATATACCAACGGTTAGATAGGGTTAATATGACCAGAAATAGTTAAAATAGTTCAAGACTATTGCAATATTAATTTTAGGTGGATAATGTTTAGTTAGTAGAAAATACTGTAATAATATATTTTCGGCGTGTCGCCAAGGCATAACGCCTCAATTACTTCAACGAAGCTGCACACTAACATACCTTATTTCAAAATAACTTTACTTTCACTCAAAAATGCTCATGTTGTTGTTCCCGTAATACTATGGAGGCAATTCTGGTGAGTGTAAAACTTACACCTTGATGAAACACTTGATGTGCAATATTTTTGTTCGTTTCCTACATGGTGGCACGTTGGATAGGTAATGACAATTATTTCCTGAAGAACGTTTTGAAAGTTAAAATTTCCCAGCGTCAGATAGTAATTCAGGCGTTTTAAATTCAAAAGAGTGGGAATTTGAGAGTATTTCTATATTATGATTGAGGTATTACAAAGAAGTACCGCGATACGTTTTTCTCGTGTCAGCGCATCAATATATGAGTTTGGAGAAAATAATAAATAAATATTATGGAAAGTGAGGTAAAGGAAATAAATTTGGAACAATCATGAAGGATAATCGGCTTACATAGTTTGTATGTTTGTACGCATAGGTACAACGAATGTGATGAATTTATGCAATGAATCATAGGCTATGATCACTTCATTGGAAACTATCGGAAATTTATTGGGCAAACAACATTGAAATAATGAATATATTACTACTTACGTGACCATAAATGCCAATTTCATGCCTCATCATAATCCAACACATGTTTTGAGGCTACGTTGAGCATAAGACTCATTGATGAGCATAAGAGGATCACTGGTGTTTGTCTCGAGTTGGAGCCGCAAAACACTTAAAACCTTCACGATTGCGTCGGGTCAAAAAGCAAAATTCACTTGGTGCGCTGGTGGTCGCGTCAGATAACAATCGTACTCACGAAAAATACCGCTAATGCTATTGGAATAAAACTTTCTGACAAAGTGGGACAAAATACGAATGTAGGCGGAAAAAAGCAATATGATAACATTTCCAGTTAAAATATATTCAACGAAAAAGTCATCGGGTGAATACAAGTATTACCCCGTGACCGAGTAAGGGTATAAGGATGCTTTTAATCTGCCAGATATCAAATCATCTCTTATATGAGAAAACTTACCGCAGATTCACTCAAAAGCCGAGGTAAATTCAAGTTTTCTTAATATACCTGATTGAAAAGAGCAATCATTCCAGAATGTGGTGGCTAGAGTACTCGCCTACCACACGGGTGGCCAGGGTTCAAATCCCTGCAGAAGCGGATGTTTTTCAGAAGAAACCCGATCCCTACTTGAGTGTCTTGTGGAGGGCACTTCAGGTAGAGTACTCCGTCTGTCGGATGAGACGTTAAGCCGTGGTCCCCTTGGCGCCTTTCGTTAAGAGCAGGCTAACGCCGACGCCGGGTTTCTATCCACCCTTCCTCCCTTACCTATCCCCTATGGCGCAAATGACCATAGCCGTCGGTCGCCTCCCCAAATATCCAATCCAATCCAACTGCCAATTATATTTTTCAAGAGGTGAAAGAGAAGGATTATACAAATTAGTCCGACTTCATGAGACAATAATAAGCCGACGGACAGTAAATTTACCTATAAATAATAATAATTTAGGGATCAAAATTCAATTGCTGTCATAAAAGCGCAATTTAAGCCTGTATATGGCACCTAAATTTAAAAACATTAAACACCATTCTCCGTCCACCCTTCAAAAGATTAGGCAAATGCCAAGGAGAGGATTAAGTCAGCCGTGACATTTATGCAACCCATCGTATTGAAGAGGGTGTCGTTTGCGTATTTGACAGGCGCTAAACAAATAAATTTGTCCTCTCCGGTGGGAATGGGTTACGAAAACGTATCGATTCGACTCGTGTCTGAGTTATTAGAAACCAAATGTAAAATAATTTCAAGGAATTTTCTCTAAGCGCCTAAAGATATTAATTACCTCCAGATCTGCGAATATAACGCACAAACACACGCGTTATATTCTGAAAGAAATAAAATTTTTAATACATGGAGAATGGGATGTTGAGGTATTATTTAAAAATATTAATAAAATGAAATTGTGCAACCCTTGAAGGAAAACTCGTAATGCGATATTTAAAAGTACCTATTGTAAAAACGTATATTCTTCATGATAATTTTATGAAATTTTTCTTCATGATATTTTATGCATAGAAAGTTATGATATTTTTAAGAGTTATTATAGGAATACGTAAGTCTGATGGCGTGTTTTCATTCATGTGTAGGTATGTATTAGCATTATTAATCATACGAAAATGTAAAAATTTCAAAATGATTAATGCTAACAACGTTAATATCTCTGTTTCTAGCTATTCTTCAAGTATTAAAATTGAAATTGCATTGAATGGTTAATGGTTGCCCTAGCACAGGTCAAACCACATGAAATTAAAGAAGCGTCACGGCTTTTCGCAAGAAAAATGAAGAATATTCCTCACAAGTAAAAACGTATGCCAGCAAAAACCTTTGAAAAACGATACAAATACTACAAGATCCATGATTAAGATAGAATGAAATGAGGAAGCAATTAAAAATGATGTAATGAAAGAGTCTAAGATTCAGGCAGTGGTCGAAACTTGGAAAACGCTTAAAAGAGGTGAGGAAAGGAACAGCAAAAAAGAGAAAGGAATGGGGAGAGTAATGGAGGAAGAGAGAGCGAAAGATGTACTGATTACCATTGAGAAAAATACTGACAAAAATTCTGGGATCAAAACGATAAGGAAAAGACGGAAGCGATAAATCAGGAGTTGCAAGTGAGCTGGGGGACAATGTCAGAAGAAATCAGAACCAGAAGGACAAGCTCGTACTAGGGAATCAAAAGAGAAAAGAAAACTAAAAGGTGGGAAAGCGGTAGAATATAGCGAAAGAATGAGGAGGTTGTGGGGCAGATGAGGAAAACCAAACCATGACGGAACTACCCGTGGTCCTAAAGAGTCGGTGACGGAAGACAAAGAAGGAGATGGCCAATTAAAGAACCAATCATCCCACCACAGAAAAATATCTTTGCCTAAGATCATGCAAGGTACTTGGAAGCGGCTAACTATTGAAAGAAAAATGAGAAATAAAAGAGAAAATTCCAAGAAAAATGACAAGAGTATCCAAAAAATATAAAAAGGTAAAACTACACGATAAAGAGAGATGGACACAATTAAATGAAGTTCTACGCGTATATTAATTAAAAATTAGTCAAAGTTGGACCTTAAGAAGTTAATTTAAAGCATACAAACGAAAGAGTATAATTTACGGATTAATTTGTTAACTCAATTTGCTTAATTGTTTCAACCTTAATTTAATGCTCATAATTTGATCGAGAGAATATTTGATACCTCCGGCAGAATTGTCGGAAAATTTAGGATTAGAAGTTTTTATAAAAATATTTACGGTTTTTTAACCATCGAATAAAATATTCATTTTAATGATGCCACGACACATGAACAACAATAATGGAGCAGATGGAGAACAACTTAGTGCCACTGAGATGTTGCAGGTACACTGCAAAAAATAATATTTACAGAGGAAATAATGATATAATTTTACCTTGAAATCATTTCCTATCGTAAACAATGTACTAAGGTTATTATTTGCCAAAATAAATTAATTGATATTGGTATTGTGTCGAATTTACTTTTATAATAAAACGAATAATAGTTGAAAACTCTTCATTTTACAGGATAGCATCACCATTATCATCAGCAATATATGATCATATCTTGCATCACCTTAAAAAAATTATACTCTAGCAAATCATTTCATCTATAAAGACCATAAACTTTCAATCTTGCATTTTCTAAGAAGTATAGGCCAAGTACGGACTATGTGGCTCCACTTATGACAATATTGACACAATATGAATAATGAAAACTTAAAACTTTTCTGCAAGAAAAAGGAAATTCATCTTTCACTAATATGAGTCGCATTAATGTGATTTTTACAGCAGAAGGAAGAAATATGACAATAAAATGTGAGGAGAAATAACTCGATTACTAAATCCCAGCCAAAACTTAAATTGAGATCATGATAGGCAAAACCAAACAAAAAGTTTACTATTTGACTGAAAATAGTAGCCAATGGACAAGTAGTTATGATGGAAGAAGTAAGCCGAAATCGTAGCGAGAAAATGACCGGTGGAATAATTATGCCAAATCATTTGGCAACGTAATGTTTGGAAAATACATATAAAATTATAATTAAGTAAATCATAAAGACAAAGAAAAGGCCTAATGTAGGGATATTATAACTGTAAGACGACGTTCCGATATGCGATATTCAGATAGAGGAATATCGAAAATATTCGCGCAATGCAACCGACTAAATATATATAAGCGAAACAATTTGAGATGTCGCGGCAATAGTTACCATGATTTTAATTTCCAATTTTATTTTCGAGAAGAAAAATAAAACTCTGGCATCTAACCGTAAGTTTGGCATAAATAGTGAAACCACTGAGAGGCACGACACGATTCAATATCGTCCTGGACCGGTGAGATAGCTAGAGTGTTTTTTCAGGATATTTCCGACGCTCCTCAACTTTGTGCGAGGAAGGTAAAAAAATATGGAAACACAAACAAGTTTTTCCTGACTTGATCATCGCAGACCAAATCTTAATCTGAAAAAAAGACAAATATGAGTACGTGGGGGTGAGTTCAAGGAAATATAAATGATAGCACATATTGTTCGACCTATGGGATGGGATGGACCAGGGTAGCAGAAAAATTGTGGCATTTCCGAGCCTAGAGTCACGAGATGGAAAAATTGAACTGATGAGATATTTGAAAAAAATGATAAAATATAAAAAAACTACAGGAGGAAGTATGCTACCAGGGTGAGCTGTTAAGTAAAGAATGGTCCCCGTAGAACGTTAGATAATGGCAATGGAATAACTAACCTGAGATATTAATTAAGGATAGGACATTCCGCCGTTCTGCATAACTCAAAACAAATATTTTATTCCGTCGCTTTGTTTGTTCGTACAAAAATATCTGCTTTCATTGAGTACGTATCATAGCCATCAAAAGTTAAATTTTGGTAAAATTAAGTCACATTATTCGACCAATTTATTTAAATTATCACTTTTTATTTAGCCTTAAGTACTGTATTTTGCGAATCTCAAATATGAATAAATTACTCTTTTGTAGAACTTTTAATTCACTTAGAAACAAAACATTCTATACATTATATACAAGGTTAATTTCCAGATGTTCATGCATAAGTTATTTCAGCACAACAGTACTTAAAGAACGAAATACTTTCGAAAAGAAGTCCAATGTTAGATAGAAAAATTACCGTGAAATAGTCAAATACTTAGTGCGGTATCTGATGCGGGATCAATTGTGTGCAATTACACCATTGAGGTGTAATAACTTCCTAAGGTGCTTCTTTGTGTCATAGGAACCAAAATGAAAAAATAAAATAAAAATTCAGATTTTTTGTTGAAAATAAACCGTTAGATGGTGCTACATACTTTCCCCATGGCAAAACTGTTATACAGAAACGTTGAATAATCGTTTCCTGTGGAGGGAACAACGATGAAAAGGAATCGAGAAAAGTATGTTCCTCGCGGACGAGCGTGGAATAGGCGTTTAGGGGAGTAATGGAGGAGGATGGAACGAGAGAGGGAGAAAAAATGCAGAGGGAGTTGAATTGGGAGGTGGGTGGAAGAGGTGACGTGGCCGGAAGAATTGATCGAGGCAAGCGAAGAGACGGAATGTGGAGCTGCGAGAGACACGGTTGACGGATGGAGCGGCTGGAGAAGGGAGATTTGAGGGAAAGGGAGAGAAATGGACGAGGCAAAAGGGACTGAGTGGGGATGAAGAGGAGCTGATTAGAACCCAGGCACCCACGACGTCAACCTAGAAAAATTGAAAGCTATAAGAGGGAGAGAAGTGTGTTTGGCAGGCGACCAAATGGCAATATTACACCAAAAGAAGAGGATTTGATGATGCTTGAGTTAGCTATGAAATACTGTAATAAAACAAGTAAATGGCGAAAGCCGGGGTGAAATAAGGAATGTCTACACTCACGGCTTTGAGATTGGAATGCACATGCAATAATTCCATCATAGTACAGTCGCTTAGAGCCTGATGAATGGGTGTATTATTGAAAGTAATGCTACTGTAGGCTGATTTTCAATAGAATTAATCATAGCTACAAATCATTTTAATACCAAAAATACCGATGGCAGGTCAGCGTATATTACAAGAAAAGGACAGAATTCCTTTGTGAATGAAAATAGTAGGTGCACATTAATGACGATAAATGAGACGTGAACAATATTATTCCAGGGCAGTAAATTGAATTTAAACACTTTTCTTTTACTCTTATGAGGAGTTTTGTCACGCATTAAAATAACTCATTTTCAATAAATAAACTCACTTTTGTAGACGGAGCTCTGAATAGGTTCACAGGAGACTTGGGACTGGCAACACTTACTGATGGTGGTACTGTGCCATCAATACGCCTTATGTAACACACATTATGAAGCATGGATACTTTATGTTTGTGGGGAGTAAAAAGCTGCACATAAATAGTTGATGCTGAAATTGATGCATATCGTGCGGTTGAGAAGTTCAGCCCAATCTATGATTAAATATGATGACAATCCAGCAGAGCCTATTTGCTTTTTATACATTTTTTGCATCTGAAAAAAAACAGCATAATCATCCCATCAAGTAGTACGTGACTGATGTAGCTATCGCTTCTATTGATGTCATAAACAAGTATTCATCATGTGTAAAAAAATTAAATGTGGCACTTAATTTCCCGATTTGTGGTTCAAAAAAAACTTATTCGAATAGGTATTGCCAATATCGGTGAGAAAAAACACTTCCACATATGAAACCTTTCTCAAGCTTAGACAATGCCGACAGAAGAGTTCATTTCAAGTATCTGATTCTTGGATTTATCGCGCACATCAAAGGTATTAACCATCCAATTCCTAGGGTCACCTATAGGTGAGTTATCTTCACTGGGTTGGAAATATTACCACGAGGGGAAGTGAGTTCTTTTAAGAACTGCAAAAGTGTTTCTCAAGAATTATATTTGCCATTAAAACTCAAACATAAAAAAATAATGTCGGGCCCAACTTTTATGAGGCAACAAAATTGTGTCATCTATGGAAGACATGAGAAAATGATGGTTTAAGACTGCTAGGGTTATAGGGATAAGAGCAAAGGTCATGCTTTCACTGAAGATAAAAAGGGGAGGAAAAAGAAAATTGGAGACTGCAAATTAATCCATTTATGAAGGTATACTAAAACGAAGTAGTAAAAATACACCGAGATGAGTAATGTCTAGAGCCGGAACTACGGATAAAATCTTCGACTGATTATTTCATTTCTCGTTTCCTCAGAGACAGAGATTATGATGAACTAAGGGGAACGAGTGGGTCCTCTCTTTCTCCAATTTCACCCCTCTTCAATTTTTGTTCTCACTTTGTCTCCTTATACTCATAGCCTCGTTAAACGCAATCCATCTCCTTGACTTCAAGCGCTGTTCCATATTAGACTACAGCAAAAAAGCTGTCTCTTCATTAAGATATTCTCTTACTCAGTCTTCCGATTCTTAAAGGAGAATGATTGCGAGTACATATTCCATGTTCAAACTCATCAAACCGAGGAAAACAAAAAAAAATCATTTCAGTGTTGAGAGAGAATAATAAGACGGGAGCTATGATACGAATGGTGGGGCTAAAAGCGGAATAACACAGTTAAGAGTGTTTTGGACATAGAATACGTGGGTGCCATGGAAACAAGCGGCTAAGGATTTCTTGAAATTTTCTGGGAGCAAAAAGTCGACGAGTTTACAAAAATTATTAAGCTACCATTGAAGGAAAGGTAGCTTCAGCGACATGTTTGGCGAGAAATGGGGATGGCTAAAATGAGGTCTGGGTAAAAACAATGGCGAAGAGGTTAGGCGATAGGCAGATATTTCATCATGTGCTTTAGCGATCTAAAAGCAAACTAAGAAATGGATAAAAATTAAACTTATCAGGCCAGTAAAAAACTTATTAGAGATAATAGCACGGCGATATAATTTGACAATGATAAATGTTACATATGGGCGTATCAGAAAATTATTCCAAAACAGGAAAGGTTTTTAATGCGTTTTCACGTTTAAGTATCTCAGCAATAGGAAGAATCAGTAGGTAGCAGTGTTTTGTACCAGAGATGACCAGACATGGTTACTTGATGCATAAGACACTATCTTAACATATTACGAGACCATATCCTTTTGAGTTTCACACAGAGGCTATTTCCAACTCTCCTTTGACGTGGAGATACACTTTATGTTGCTAACTCGTTTGGTACTCGTAATTCAACGAGATGCCTCTTCTTTTTGCAGCCAGATTCTCACCGTAAACCATCTACAACGGAAATCTGTTCTTCTGTCCTGACTATATTTTCTCAGCAAAAACAAACGTTTAGTAGCTCGCTCGCTCGCTCGTTCCTGACAGTGAAATTTTAATTTGTACGCATTTTTCCACCACAACATTATCCCTGATGTCCTAGTTTCTTTATTAAACCCTCCCTCTCTTTATCTTCCTGAACATCCCTTGCTCTCACCATGCTCCTGTACATCTCTTCTTGCCTCCGTTCACCACCCGATAATCACAGTGGACTCCCGTTCAACGCAGGGCGTCGCCATGGAAAGCGTCACCGTCCACTGAACAGCTGAGCATGCATTCATTGGATCTCGCCAGGAAATTAGAGGCCGTGGGAACACCGGGCGGGTTTACAATGAGTTTGAGAGTGTCTCAGGGCCAAGTGAGGTCGAATAGAAGAAAGGAGGCGGGATGGAATAGGAATAGAGAGCAGCGGGCTAAAATGACGGAAAATCTAGAGGGATACCCTTGGATATGCTGCCCCAGGTGATGCAGGCCGACGGCCACGTACTACAAAAATTTTTCAAGAAGTTTTCATCTCAGCTAATTTTTGTGTAAAATTAGATAAATACACTGGAGAACATACAAAAGGAGAAGAATATAAATAATTACAGCATAGGATGAGGCGGATCACTAAATTCACGGGTAACATTGAAACGGACGAGTAAAAATAAGTGTCGCAATTAAGGATTCAAATTACACTGATTTTGTGTCTACCGCGACTGGACACGGATTATACATTACAGAGTCACCCGGAATGAACAATTGTGCGTAATTCGACAGAGGAAAGATCATTCGCCTTGATCGGAACTCGAACCTAGACCCCTTGATTTCCGGTCGAGAATAGAGGGATCCGGGTTCAAGTCCTGGTCAGGGCGGATGATTTTTCCTCTGTGGAATTTTGCACAATTCAAATAACAGTTGTAATTACTTCGAAAGTTGTACATTCACAATATTTAGCAGTCTTTCTTACTCTTCACTTAAGGTATTATTATTAATCGAGTAAAAGATTCGACATTTTGCTTTTATACGAAATAAAGTTCATGTTTACAAGTGAGTTTTTAGCGAGCATATTTATATAGGAATGTAGAGTTACCATATGAGATTGTATGATATTGTGATAGTAATTCCCTGATAGGACGACTCTAATGCCTCATAAACCGGTGTCCCCTAAATCTTTCTTCGACATTATGTAGTAATTGGTCACATTTAGCAGAAACAACGGTGGGTAATTGTATATAGTTTCTCCTATATTCCCTATCTGAGAATCTGTTTTAGCTTAAATTACATGTTCCATTAATGTTCGGGTCTATGAATTTCAATCGGTCTGCCCTCTTTTGCAAAAAAGTTGTGATCTTTTGCACAGTTAATGCACAGAGCGCCTAAAACAAAAAAAAAGGCATTGCCATTATGAAATACTCGATTTTCCTCAGCCACGACGTCATAAGTAAATAAAACAACGTTAAGGACGCACAACTCAAATTTAAAACTGTTTCCGATGATCTCAAGATAGACAATATTAGCTGTTTGATTACAAACGATATCAAGGCCTACGATGAAAATGAACATAGAGATTATGATAAAATATTCTATTCTCATTGATGAAACTCCTACTCATAATACTGCGAAGCTGATTTTTCTTAAAATGTCATTCAATTCCATAAATGATTACATCAACATTTTCACAAAATGTACAGGATAAATTAGCAACTCTCAGAAAAAATATGATTGCTAAGATTTAAACTGCCGAATTATCTGTAAAATGCTAATTTACCACATGGTTAAACTTGATCTAAGATTCGAGAAAAAACTTATTGCGATTACTTTAAAAACTCTGGTGATAGGCTGTTAAATTTTTTTGTATTCTAGGACTGGAAAAATTAGAGATAAAAGCACGATTTGAAATACTCTTTCACGGATAAAACTTAGGAAAGTGTTTATTCCTGGAAAAGAGTATATAAGTATCAGTGAAAAGGAAATCTCTTCTGTTTTTACAGCAGAATTCACTCCGCTCGTTCCTCGAATCGGACGGTAATATATATATTTTTGCAGCAGGCAGGCACATCCACATCAGAGCTCGTTTCTTCTCTTTCACCGCTTGTTTCCCGCGCCACTCTCTCAGCTTATCTCTCTGAAACCGATTCTCCCACCTAATCTACACTGACGGCGTTCACAAGGAGTTACGAGCACCAGCTTCCAACTGTGGCTCATTCAACGCTTCCTCTTCTCCTCGCTCCCACACATATATCCTTCACTCCTTTTCCTCCTCAGCACCTTCCTTCACGCTCCAACTCCTCACCTTTCAACACCTTTGGCTCTCCCTCCTGAGACAAGGGGGGGGAGAGCGATTGCGAGGAAAACAAAGACCCGAGCACTTAAAACCCTCAATCTTATCTCTTTCTCGCACAAGAGCCGACACTATATGGGCCCTCTCACTAAACGCCGATTCCTTCCTCGCCCTTTCACAAGCTCTTAAAACTCCCTGTCTCTTTGAGAAATTCCCACTCCCTTCCTCTCCATCATCCCACACGTCCTTTTTTGTCCAGTTATCCTCGTATAGATAGATGTAAAACTACATGTATAAAATACTAAGCAAGTGCTCATGTGCCAGGTAATATAATGTGTATTGTACAAAAATGTGCTAATTATTTTCAACGATTTAACTCATTTAGACTAAACTCTAGCATGTTCAAATAAGGAGTTACCGAAAGGTACACTCTCCGTATTGCTTTTATTCTCATCAATCATTCTTATCTAATCCAACAGTTGATTTCTTGTTTCTTTTTGTCAAGGTAAAATGTTTGCTGTGTTATTTTTAAAATACCAAATGGGCTGTTAGTGCCTACCACCGCTGTTTCTTTTGGGAGGTTTCCGCTCAATTTACTAAAGTTGATTTTTTATGAACTTTATTTATGAACTACGGTCGGTTTCAACATTCACGCCATCCTCAAGTAGAATACAGATATCAGGTGAATTTTGGGCCAGGTAATGCAGTTTGTGAGGAAGCGAAGGGGAGAATAGGAGGATACGAATTGGGGATGTGAATGAGTGAATAAGGCCAAGGTGATTGTTGTAGGAAATCTAAGGGAGTATAGGAAGGGGAAGGGAGAGGGGGATTCAATATTGAAGTGGTGTGACAAGTGGATGGGTGGGTAAAATCTCATTGAACAGTTTTTGATCGGATGACTTTGAATAAGATACTATTTCTAAATGTAATGAGAAATAAAGTTTTTGGCACTTGTAATAAATATGTAAAATATTAGGTTATAAATCTGCCCCGTGGGAAAAAACGTATGATTGTCTAGCCAATAAAGTATTATGGTCACAATTAAAAAACTTATTAAAATGCTCCCTGGCTCTTTCCTTCACATTCCCCCCTGAATGGATCACATAAAAACAGTTGAAATCAGGACTGTTATCACGAGGAAGGTAGACATCCCTCATTTTAAAAACATTCACATTAAATTTTTGATATTGCAACTTTATTGAACCTATATGAACCCATAATTTAACTTTTTCAATGAACATCCGTTCAACTTCCTGAAGCTCGCGGAGATTGGAACAGTGCATATAAGTGACAATAAATGGAGCGATGTGAGCTGGTTAAAGGTTAGGAAGCCTGCCGTGGGGAAGCAGTATGTAGGAGCACAGCATCCAGAGGTAAATGTTTCGTACTTAACTATCGTATTATAGCAAGTATTTTAAAATTATTTTTAAAGCGTGCAAATAAAACAGTTAACTGAGAGAGAAAATGTTTACACCCGCGTAATCAAAGTGAACTGAGAGGAAAAAAACCATTTTAAAGAATTTAACAAGGCCATTGAAAAGGATTTCACATGCTCTTAAGGATGTTAACAAAAACGCAAAAAAGAAGAATTTTCTGATACATCATCCATGACCACAATATAGTCAATTTGATGTGCGTTACAAGATTATCTCCACTTGGGTCTTATCCGCGCAATTGATGTAATGATTCATATTTTAATATTCTCCTTCATACCTCCAGTAACGCTTCTGAATTTAATAACTCTTTCAAGAAGGGCGGTCAAATACAATAATTACGTCTCCTACTTATTAAACTTTAATTATCAATTTCACGAGTATTCCTTTGAGTTTCCGGCCACCTCCTCAACTTAAAATATTTAATATTTGATTATTCCCTCCCTCTTTACCTTCCTCTGTTGCACACTTCATTAGAAAAACTGGAGGACAATATGAAGCTATATATTTCCTTCCAAACACTCCTCTTACATCCCGCGCCGTGCCCTCAAAACCGACACGTCTCCCCATAAATTTTCAGAGCATGCACGCCCCATATGAGTCCTATCTCATTGACCTCTTCGTAGTCGCTCACTTATCAACTTATTGATTCACCCTATTAACCTCATCTCACCGAATACATCAACATATTCCCGCCCGGCTACGACATTTGTCACCTGTCGTTCATGAAATAGAGAGCAAAGATGAGCGCACTCACCACTCTCCAAACCAATTTGTCCCGCACAATCTCTCCGTTCCACTCTCAGACTCTTCCACACTTGACAGCGATATGACAAACTAAGCACATTGCCTTTCCACTCTCCCGCATATTTAGTTTACATAGGGAGATTTCCTTCATGCTCCTAGACTTTCGTATCTTCCGACGTGCATCCGTCAGCTGAAGTCATACCGCTCAACCTCAAATAGCAGACGACTTCCTTGTTTTAATTTGTAGCCTGACTCTCACCTTTGCTCTCACTTACATTCACCCTCTTTAGACCTTATGATTTTTTTATTCTTTCTTTGTTGTTCACAAATTTCTTCCCTTTATCTATCCTTTCATTCATTAATTTTTAAAACTTCTTAAACTTTTCCCTTCTCTTCGTGTTATTGCCATTTCGTGTGCTTACACCTTGATTGCCATATTAATAAATCTATATCATCAACTACCTCAATAAATTGGTCATTTTCTAAGGGCTACTTCCATAATGACTGGTTATGTTCCAAGCTAAAGTTATAATCACAGTTTATCATGGAACGAGACAAGTGACCTTGACTTAAGCCGTAACTAGGACCGTAACCAGACATTAAGGAGCCGGTTTCTAAAGATATAACTCATATTTGCAAGCCGATTTCCTCCCCTTACTGCTACTTATACGGGTCGTCCAAAAACAAGTCAGAGATTTTTTTCGTCGAGGAACATTTTCACCATTACTTTGATATCAAAATACAAATTTCACACAATACGTCTTGTCACGATGTCGAGCAATACGGTGGTAACATGATGACGTAAATTGTATTTTCAATAAATTTTTACGTGAAAACCTATAGGAAAAGACAGCTAGAAAGAATAACTCCAAAGTTTTACCTAATTATTGAATGAATTTACGGAAATAGGTTTTGTTACAAACACGATATGTGATTATTTTCTCTTTTTGCCAATCTCATAAGTCTTTAAGGATTAATTGTTCAACCAAATACTATGACTGATCGTTTGCTAATTTAACTATCACTAAATACCTTGAGATTCCTAGAGTTACATCATTTTCAACCTTAATCTTCTCATTAATTCTTCTCCTTTCTTTGCCCACGGAATTCACACCCCGGCATAGTGATTTTTTTTAGAAATAATACCTCTTGGACTATGTCAGCAATTGGCGCTTTAATTACTAGAGAAGGTGCTTTTAAAGCTCCATCCTACTATTTAAACCAATTCATTCTTAATTGACAACGAAAGTGGTTCAGTCAATATAACCATTCATCATTTGCACACAGTTTTTGTTGGTTGTCCTTTTCTCGACAATTCTTCTCGAGATAAAGTTAAATAATATGCCAATGCGACGATCACGATGTTTCAGAGACGTTACTTAATTCTGAAATCGTGTCACATATATGTAACCAGTGCAGACATCAAGACCATATTTCACGCTTAGGGTATAATGCTCACAATACCCCTCCAACCTTGTTTGTTCAAACCTAATATCTGCATAGTGAAGCCTCTGCTTCCGTCCGTATATTCGACACCAAGCCGTATTCCTTCGGTTTTTTGACATTTACTTTGTATATAAATTCACTGTGTAACGAATACTTCTGAAGGTAGCCACCGGCTATTAAAGAAATGTATAAGGTTATCGGCCAGTACTATAGATTATCATGGTTCAAATGAATATTTTCATTGTGAGGATCATATTTATCCATGCCTCTATTCATACCTGTCATAGATGATATACTAGAACAGTGTCTCCTTCTAAAGTGGTTTAAGTTGGTTTAAGAAATATTTAGTCTTTGCATTTATAACTGCAATCTTTTTCTTTAGGCATCCAAAGATTAACTCTCCTACATCGATCTTCGACACTCTTTCACAGAATGAAGCGTCAAGTAGTTTGGATTTTTAGTCCGTCTCTTGCCGCTTTCCTGTATGTCAATCACCGAATTACTCCACCCCCGTTTTCACTGCCATTCTTTTTTTCCAACTGTATGTCCTCTCAACTAGGCTCCTATTATTGCAGTCCTACTCGCAATCATTACCTCTTATCTCGTATTCTCTCGTTTCCATTCCATCCCAGTTCACATTTCCCATCCTACTTCCCTCCACCCCCATCCCGGTCCATCCTTCCTCATCCTTCTCTCATCCCGGTCCATCCTTCCTCAACTCATCACTCACAGCCCGGCCATTAATCTGTTGGGTAACCTTTAATCGAGGAGCCCTAACGTCCCCCACACGTGGCACCATCTCCGCCACTCTTCCCTCTTTCCCAAATCCATTGAAAACCTTTTGCTTCTCTCCCATACACTCGCCTCAACCGTCCGTTTAGTTTTCAGTTTTGCCAAACCTTCACCCCTAATATCCTTCTTCCCATCTCCCTAATTTTCCGCCCTCCTCCCTCACCATGAACACCACATCCACCCCGCCATTAACTTCCATCCCCTAAACGCACATTAGGATTCGGGTCTCTTCGTTTCGGAGCTCCTAACGCACCCTTTCACTTAAACCCTTCTCCGCTACACTTTATGCTCCGCTAACCCCTTAGGCTTCACCTCGATCTTTCGTCCACTTAACGGATCCGTCCACCCACATCAACTCTTGTTCTTCCCACGTCCACACACCTAGTCTCTCCCAAAATTGTAAAACTGACTTCTCTCCAGGCTTATCTCTTTGGTACAATCTATTTCTGTAATCCATCTCTTCCATTCTCTCCTAGCTTCCGAATTGCTTTTGATCTTTTTCCACTCTTTCCTTCGAACTGCAGTTCACGTTTTCTCGCACCTACCGGTCACAAAAATTATGCACACCATTAATTCTCTGCCCTTCACCTCTTCGTCCATATCCTTCTTCTATAAGGAAAACTACGAGAGAAAACGTTTCTTGCTATTCGCCAATTAAATACAACGTTAACAGTTCCTTAATATTTGAATTTTACACACACATTTCCCGTAGCATAGTCTGATTCTCTTTAAATAAAGTGCAAATTACACCGGCTTTAACAAAACGCAATTCTCTTCGCAGTTCCTTGTATTAGACACTCCAAGCAGGTGACCAGAGCATTTGTGCATATTAACTGAGCATTTTTCGTCATTCCGAAGTTAATAAAGAAGTCTCATCTCTTAAAACTAACAAATTTAATTTTTATACTGCTTCTTTTATTATGGCGAGGTCGCAGAAAAATTAATACGTATCTAATAGAATTATGGGAAGTGTGGGTTAAGGAAATAATTTAAATACTTCGCTGAAAGATTTGATAAATTAATTGGTTTCATAAATAGTCTGATTACCTGTTTTCTAGATGCAACGTAGTTACATACTCATAAGTTCCATTAATAAACAAGATGAATAATACGGGATGTGTCATTTGGAAATTAATTTATATGATAATGCAGATATCATGCGACGATTGACGAACGAATAATCACAGGTGGAATATTAATGCTGCACCTTAGTAAACGATACATAAGAAAGATACTTAAATGATGTATCATATACGAAACATACGCACAGTAATAATAAATAGAAAGATCGATGCTCGAATATCCGGAGCAATGGCTACAGGAGATACAATATGAAAGGGATACACTACAAAACTAATATGCATAGAGGCCAATAACATAATTAATTTGGATTGCAAAACCGCTGATTAAAAAAGGAGTCATTCGTAAAAAAATGTGATTCGTGCAACCGGCCATCAGTCATGATGTAAAATTCCAATATATTTAGAACGATTGCATCTTCTGTAATCGTTAACATGGGTTTTCCTGTAATTTCTCCTCTGTATTTTTCATCACTTTAATTCCTGGTCCATAAAATATAATATTGTAATATGCCGACGCCACATAAATAAGAAAACATATATTTTTCCTCTATTTTCCTCAATACAATAATAAAAATATGCCACTGCCTATTTAAAAAGCCAAATACCTTGCCCTGTATACAAATTCAACTCGTTTCCCTTATTTCTTTCCATATATATTTTTCTGACATATAATCACGGGATTATGAAGTGACTTCCACATCAAATTTGATTTTATCGTTTTTCTCATCGCCCTCTACATCGTCAATCCAATCAAGGTTTATTCATTTTTTCCATCTTTCTCGTCCATTACCCAAAATCAATTATAGCCACCACATTTTCACGGCTATCCATCCTTTGCTTTGTCAATTTTGCAAAATCTTGTCCACATTGTTTCATTTTTAAATCATTACTTTTCATTTTAAATCAGCAGTAGCAACGCCCGTTCCCCTAAAATCTTATCTGAATCTAATCTCTATACTATTTCTCACCTTTCCGGAAAAAGGGAAATAATATTTTTCCAAACTCTTTCGCCCTCCCATTCACCACTCATTTATATTCTCACATTCTATCTCCATTATTGGACTTCCTCCTCAGTGATTTAATAAATGAATTTTCCTTCAGTCCAATCCCCAATACACTCCCTCTCTCGCCTTACTGGTGTAACCCTATGCTGGTCCTTCAATAAAATATGAAAATCTCCATCTCAAAATTTCAGCCATTGGTATTGCAGTGAGCGAAAATCTGATGATTACATTTTATTTAGCTGTGAATTGGACGTATTTTATCTCTAAGCAGAGGCCCAAGGTATTAGCTGAAACAACCTGGTCAAGTGGAACAGCTTACTTCTGGCCATTTAAAATGGCAATA
Source organism: Ceriagrion tenellum (assembly GCA_963169105.1). NCBI lineage: Eukaryota > Metazoa > Arthropoda > Insecta > Odonata > Coenagrionidae > Ceriagrion > Ceriagrion tenellum. The sequence continues at coordinate 57,916,116 of OY720632.1, read as the reverse complement.
GAAATATTATACTTACTTTCTGCTCTATCAGTGATTAATACCGTAACGTGGCGTAAAATAGCACAACATTATTCTGCGAGACAGAAAACCATCAGATGCATTGAGTCTCTGATAAGGTTTTTTCCCAAATTGGGAATTTAGATTTTCTCCTATTGCAAGGTCGCTTGACGAGGAGCATTGATAGCCACACGCATACGAATGAAGGCCACAATTTGTAAGCAATTGCAATCCGCCATTTTGTAAACAAAACGGCTATAAATTCGCTTGATGGCGTAATTGAGTTCCCTAATTAGAATTAGCTCCGCTGCTTTGAATGCCGATGCAGTGAGTAATTAAGGTATTAAACATACGAAATCGATAACGTCCCAGGAGCAGTTGAATATTAATGGCAGGCATACAGGTAAATACAGACTCATAATTGCATGCATATTCAGACAGTAGACGCATGAATACACGGAGGAATATCATCAAAGTGATGCTTTGTACAAATATTTGATTGGACACGTAAAAACCCCATGAGGCGACGATTTCCATGACTATCAAATTAGCTTTAAGATATTGAATGATTTCCAACCTACAGTAACTATGCAGCAGCCATCACCGCCACATTTTACTCTGCAGTCTCCACGTTCACCCGACTGTATTCCATCCATCGGTGAAAATATATAAGGATGATAATGAGATAACTCTTTAGCAGTACGCAATGAATTCAAGGATTTTCGTTATCTTTGGAGGTAAAAGATAGAAATAATGCCATTCAGTCATAGCGGGAAAAGAACTGATCGCAGATCGTAGAAGGTATGTCCATTTTATTTGAGTCGCCTTGTCTTCCATCAAATTTCGAAACTTCAGAAATGGGTTAAACGAAAAAATAGAGTATTCCGAAAGGAAAAACATGTCTCTTTAATAATGCCAATCGTACAACACAGATGAAACATTGTAGGCGGGAAATTATCGATCAATAGGGTGAGAACCTATCGCGATACATTTTGTTTTCCGCAAATTGCGGGAAGAGACCGAAAGACTTTTGTACATCTCAGGCTTAGGGTAGCATGACTCAGTCTTGACTATCAGCTGTTGAGATAAAAAGCCTAGGCATAAAAGGCATAACAGTGAATCTATTTTCTAGAAAAATAGATCTCTAAAAATTTCTCGCTGAGGATTAGTTAAGTCATTATTAAGCAGATGAAATAATGAGTGAACGAGAAAGAGTAAAAGGTACTTGAAAACTGAATGAAATGGAAGAACAGAAGATATCACTAAAAAAGTCTCACTAAAAGGGAACATAATGGTTAAAAAATGAGTAATTGAGGAGAGTACGAAGATAATATTCATGCACAAATGAGGACATCAAGGTACCTTGCCGACCTACGGAAAAAATACATAAAACATCTTTTAGCATCAGTGACTAAAAGCGTGAAAGTAACATAAAAACTGCTGAGTGGAGGACAAATATAGTTATGCATAGCACTCGCCCCAAATGCTTATTTTTCATCTCTTCAACGACGGATTCCGGGAAAGTAAGCAATACACGTAACTCGTATCTATTTACTTATCGGAGTAGTTCTTGAGTAACCGTACTGGAACTCAAATAATCATTATTTGACTAAGGTGGATAATAATTATTTAGTAAGAATGTTTCCCTTTAAATTTTCCTCGGCAGTTTTTACGCACCTGTCAATATTGATCCAAGAGCTAACATTTTCATTGTAATAAGTAATAAAAGGGAATGGCCTTTCTACATAAATCAGTTTCTTTAAAACCGTGATTTAAATGGGTTATTTTTCTACTACTCGTACGAGTAAAATGCAAAGTTGCATTTTACTCGTACGAGAAGTAGAGACTTGCAAACAACGTTCCGACGATCGGAAGTGCCAAACTGTGCACAAAAATATAAGCTTATCTTTTCCCTCTCCCTATTCACCACCTACATTCAACTTCAGTTAACTCTTTAATCACATGAATTATTTTAGAATCCAAATAATACCGAGGCTGCCTCCATCCGATACACTTAACCTGATCTCATAAAAGGGGAATGACAAGACTTGCCTTTTTAACATTATATGACTGTTTTTCCCTTCAAAAAAGTCTCTCTCAAGTATTTGCTAAAATGGAAAACATCCGATTATTCGTGGACATGTGACATGACATTCGTCGCGTCGCCTTTCAGCTATAACATTTTGAAGTAATGATTAAATTTTTTTCATTAAAAATTCCCCCGGGATGGCAATTGCTAGAGTTTTAGACATTTAACTTCGAAATAAAAGCAGCCATATCATATTACAAGCGTTGACAAATGTGATGGCTATTTAATTCTATAATCAAAACATCCATTAAATAACTTAGTCGATAAAAATACCAAAGCATAAAACCTGAAAGTAAATTTATGGGGTTCCAAGATTACAAGACTATGTGCACATGCTGAGGGCAATGTAATCGGTTTCAAATAAAACATATATTACCCTTATGGCACGAGCACGATTATGATTTATGACGAGCATGATGAGAGGATAGGTATCACGAGTAAAAAAATGAAGCATGGTCGGCTAAATAGTAGAACTCCGAATAAACTACTTTATTACTAATGTTCGCCTCTTTTAGGTAAATTACGCTCCGATTGCTTTCTGCTCAGGCTCCGCGACAGATGCGGGAGGGAGAATCAAACGGAGAACACAGCGTGAATCAGCCTGGAGGGGATTTACAGTAAGACAATGAAGTGGATGAAACTTTGGGAATTAATATACAGACAAAAAGAGAGGAACAAAACCCTGTTGAAGGAGGAGTGGGAGAAAAGAGATAATGATTAATTACGTGAGCGGGAAATTTAATGAAAAACCCTTTGTGAGATAGGAAAGATCACACACGGTAATGAAATTGCCTACGTATTGCAAAAAATATCTCCAGGCTTAGGCTCCATTTTATAATGAATAACCAGCGGAAAAACCATAGAACTTGAACATAAAGATTTATTATTTCTTTTACATGAGGACTACGCATTCCAGCTCTTTCCCGAGTTCACTTTTCTCACCATTTCCCAAACCCTGACATACTAATCACATTATTTTATCATAAGGGTGAATGATAATTTAGCGGTGCTACGAAGTGAATTCTTATTAGATACTGTAATTAGACTAGCTTTTCAACCAAGACGACTCGAGTTTGACAGATAAAGTACATAAGAAAAACTTATCTTAGAGCTTAGTGGAATACTACAGGCAAGAAAAATCCTATTTGAACGACTTCCTCATTTTCATATATACACTGCAAGAAAATTAAAATCCACAGCTTTAATTTCGTACATTTTTTCTGAATCCGCATCAGTCAAAAGTAACTTTTTTAAGCATTTTAAACTCTTTGTTCCAATACGGCAATGTCACCTCTAATAGCTCCCTGGTTTTTCATGATTATTGGATCATGGAAGATGAGCAAGAAACAGATCAAACTCTTCAAACCTTGTACAAATAAATATTTTTTAAAAATTACTTTCCGAGAAGCATATTGTTCTATTAGCTATTATGTTCTGGATAATTAGTTATTAATCAATTTGCAAACGTTACCAATGTGATATTAGAGACTATAATCATCATAAAGAACAACAGTAGCCAAAATTGAAACAACATCTATATCCTTTCATGGTTCATTGACTTTTGTCATTCATTCCAATTATAATTATCTACAACGAGATTATGAATATTATGAATTAGATGGGTTTAGGCACCACAGGGCTGAAATTATTTCTCATGGAAGAAGGGGACTTTTTTTTGTACAAAATACTAAGTACCTAGCAGGATATGAGTTCAATGGTTCCATGAGGGTTATATTATGGATATTAGTGGATACTAGTGCACTAATATACATTTATATGAGTGGAAGCATGATCGGTTCAACAGTAGTGGAATTATTACGGGGGGCACAGAAATATTTCAAATAAAAGAGAGCTTCTAACAAATATGCAAGGTTGGATCCACAGAAATGAATTATATGCCCAATAATGTCTGACGAGTTCTGGTAGATTTGAGTTGATACTGTAACGTCTAAACGCGTAGTATTATATTATATTAATTGAGCAGAACTAATATTTTTAAACAATTTTTTAGTAAGAGGAATCATAGAAAATAGTGGAATAGAAAGTATAATAAAAATTGAAAGAGAGAAATACAAAGATTATTAAAATAGAAATCCATTCAATCTTTTCATAAGTAACATATCCAATTAATGGTAAACTTTTAATAGCCTGTAATATTTTTTTCATTCTCTTGATTTCTCTTTATGAACTATTTTAATGTCCGTTTTGTATTAAAGGTACTTCAATATCTTTAATCATATCCTCCATTTTCAACCTTAAATCTCTAATAAAAGGACACATTCCTAGTAAGAAGAGACGACATCAACCAGACAAGATCAAGAGAGTGAGGATTGAACCATGGGAGAGATATTTGAGGGCGACGCCGCGAATCGGCTTCAAATGAGACAACGGATACTCCGGATACAACGAGAAGAATAAAGAAGAATGCTTCACGGGACAGGAGAGTTACGCAGGGTTTATAAAGGAGCGCAGGTGGTGAAGGTGAACCAAAAAAACCGCCATCGCATTGTTTCAGCCCCTCTCTCCTGAGGGATAAAAAAGTGGACGCATTCTTTGAAAGACAACGACCCTCTCTTTCATGCAGCAACCTTCCTCCTCCACTCTCCCTGCGTCCGTCAAGAAACTTTTCGCTTACATTTATTTATTCTTTCTCCAACATTCATCCAAAGAGCGCTTTTCTTAGGGAGCACAGTGAAATTGGAGAGAAGTGGGGATTTAATAGAGTGAATGGGAAGGCTGGAATTCGTAGTCGAAGACGCCGTAAGATTCAGAATATCGTTTTGATTAAAGTACGTAAAAAACGTGACATTAAAAAAAACGAAGAAGTCTGGATAAAGGATAGAGCGAGAAATTAGGTCATTTGGAAGGTCCTGTACGAGCAAGCTTTAATGATACAGGTGAAATAACCTGGTTAATTTGAAATCGGGGAATGCAAAAGAAATGCTCAAATAATCATACATTTTTCATCCAACAAACATTTCATACAACAAGCGATACAACTACTCCCCCGTCCAGTCAACCAACTAGCCATTGCCCTTAATGTTGTCAGCGAAACAGTTAAAATGCTTTCGGGCAGAGAGATTATCTGGAATTTTAGGTAGTCAAAAGTATGAATGTAAGTCATGGGGAACAGAAAAGGGAAAATCATGTAAGGAGAAGCAATGAGGAGAAAGTCGACTATCTCAGATCATAGAGAATGACACCACCATCAGAGTGGTACCAGTAGTATGCGACTACCATACCCAAATATGACGAAATAGTTGCCAGCATTTCTTCTCTGCAAAGCTTATTCTCAGTCCATCCCTCCCAGACACTTCTTCGCTCTCTCTTACCATTAGCAATGCCTCCCCTCACCTACGATCCTCTCTACCAAGGAGTAAGAAGCTAACCACCATTTGTAAAAATACTATTCTACGCTCAGAATGCGATGAGTGCGGTGAATGCCAACTTTCCTAGGTTGTGGCCAACAAATAATTGAGTAGAAAAATAAATAGTTGCAGTGTTCATCCCTCCTGAATCCGAGTAGCTTAAACTGAACCGTGAAGATCGATTCTACCTAGAGTGAATTCCACTAACTCCCGACAGTCACCCCAGGACATCGTTCCCTGGAAATAATAAAAATTGATAAATAAAAAATAGCGTGACATGGTATTATAGTGGCAATCAATCACAGCCATTATAGATCCTCTTCCAGAGAGGTCCGCAAGGATTCGGTTAAATCGTGAAAACGCACGAAGAATTAAAGACAGTTCTGATGTCGCACAGCGAGATATAAATAGGTGAGTTAGGAATGAGGCAAGAGAGCTTGCATGCGGCATCAAATCTACGATGGAAAATAGTTCGTCTGATATTGCTCACAGCTAGTTGACAAGGCTTAATTGCTCAAGTAGCGGTGGATTCCTTTGGGAAAACGAATTATTAAAAAAGGTTAGGGTTACAAATATTATAGATTGAAGAACTAAAATAATAGAAATAAACAATAAATAATTAATCTAGCAAAAAATTGAAATATACCAATGGTTATGAAATATATAATAATACATTTCAGTCCTTGTTTCTACTCCAAATATTCTTTAAGGAAGGAAAAACGTCCGTGTTCGTAAAAACATGATAAAATTGAATGAGACAAATACATTTGGAATATTCATTGTGTTAGACATTCGGCCAAGTTACCTTCATTAGCCCGGAAGTGCCCGCAATAGGACGCGTGACGGGAGTGCCCGCAATATATCTGTCAAATATTTACGCATTTTTAGATCATAAACTGGAATTACTTTTAAGTTTGTGACCTTTTTTGCATTATACATGATAAAGCTTAATTTTCCTGCGTTTCACAAAACCATTTTCTTAATAAAGAAATATTTATGCACACAAACACATGTTGTCAAGGTTTTTTTTCAAATCAGCACTTATCTTCCACTCGCAAAACAATTCTTTGTACACATTTTTTATTGTTTGTAGGTGGTTTATAATTTTGATAGTTAACAAGGTCAAATTTTCTTTTTTTAAATCATACACAATTTTGGCAGACAATTTCTGCGTGTTGCAAGCAAAGGTGAATTTTGCACTTCTTTAAGTGGTATTTTGAGAGCCGCAACTTCTTCTGATTCCCATTATTGCTGGGTTGGCAGTGCTTTCGCTTTCTTCCGCTGGGTTTCTCTTCTTTTGCAGAATCGTTCCGAGGATGGAAATCACTCAATCTCCCCAACAATAAGAGAAAAAAATTGCCCTCACGTAATTCATAAGTGAATTCGACATGAAAGAATCAACGAATAACTTACTTGAAGCGAGGTTGGTAAACCTCTTGACTTTACTGCTCGCCTCTGCAGTTCATCTAGCGCGAGACAATGTATTAGCTCCTTCAAAAAGGCTCTTCTATTTCTCACTTTGAGGCCGTTTCCGAAGTACACAACCTGCGCATTTATTGCTGCTATGATGAGCACACTATAAAAAATGACCATAGGCCATCTCCTTGTGATTCTCGCCACACTGTAGGTTTCAATCATCTCGTCTAACGTGTCGACGCCACCTTTGTGTGCATTGTAATGCGTAATAATTTCTGGTTTCTTAGCCAGTCCACTTGTCTCGTCTATCGAGCTGTCGTAATGCATGCTAGAAACTAAAACTAAACATTTGCTTTTTTTAGGGATGCAGGATAGAAGCGTTCCGCAATCGCTGAATCCAAAAATGGAACTTGATACTTGTCTTTCTTTTCCAGATATGAACTCAGGAGGAATCTCTATTTTATTCTTTTTCGTAGTTCCTACGTATGACAACTTTATTTTTTTTAGACTTTGAACTAATGGAATACTTGTGAACCAATTTTCGGCTACTACATTTCTTCCATTTCCGTAAATTGCTTCCGATAGTCGTAAAACTACATCAGCAGGAGAGTTACTTTTACAGTGAGACCCAACTGGCTGCGTTCCTACGTATATTTCAATGCTACTTAGGTAATGCGTTTTGGAATCTGCCATAGCAAACATTTTTATGCCATACCGAGATGGCTTGGATTGTATATATTGCCGGAAAATACATCTTCCGCGAAATTTGGGTAGCATCTCGTCAATTGTAACATTCTGACTAACAGAGTAAGGACCTTTGCACTGCGATATGTTGGAATTTCATTATTGAAGAAACAAATAGGCATATAGAGTTGGTGTGTGAATCATTCACTCGAGAAAGGGATGCTAATATCACAGATATTGTGGAAATCAAAGCATTCTTAGGCTTGCTATACATGGCCGGATCGCTGAAGTCCAACAGGCTAAATGTGCAAGATTTGTGGTCCACCGATGGAATGGGGGTTGAAATTTTTAGGCTGGTGATGTCGAAAAATCGTTTTGGTTTTCTTCTGCGCTACATGAGATTTGATAATAAAGCTACTCGCGCAGAAAGGAAGAGAACTGACAAACCTGCTGCCACACGGGCATTTTTCGATTACTTTGTGCAGCACACAAATTTGGGTAGCATCTCGTCAATTGTAACATTCTGGCTAACAGAGTAAGGGCCTTTGCACTGCTGACCATTGAACTCACACCTTGAAGTTGAAGTCATTCCGTCTCACGCGTGGACACAAAAAGCACTGACGTGAAAGCCCGCAATGTATCTCTCAGATACCAGACGCGGACTAGTCAGGTCTCACCCTGATCAAAGGCGACAGTTTGGCGGTATCTGAGTGATTGTCACAAAATATTACTCACAATGAAAAGATCTTAGGATACAAAGAAGCTCAGCCCGGAAGATTGAGTCAACGTTGTAATAATTAGTATTTTGGGCCAGAGTTATCTGACAGATACAGTGCGAGCACTGCCGGGTTAGGCAAGTTACCTTCAAACTTTAAGTCGCTGCTGAACTAAGTTTGTCTGATTTGAAGTGTATTTTATGACTAATTTATACTTATACTACCATATACTTTTACTATAACTATAGAATAATATGCCACATAGTATTTTTTCCGATAAATGACATGTTAGACGGATTCAAGGATTGTATAAAAAATACCATATTTGCAGTTTAATTAACGGTATCTGTACATCAAGATGTATAATAAGTAATGCGGATAAATACATAATTGGGAATGATGGAAGTGGCTGTCTTTCGTATAAAAATATATCCTAGAACTTATATAAAACAGTAAAAATGACATGGACTCGCATACTTAATAGGAAACTAATATATTTTGATACTTCTCCAAGCCATTTTCGTCATCGTTTTCTACGTTACATCCTATTTACTAAATTATCCATCGTATCGTATAGACTCTTAAAAGGCACGCAATATTTAATTCAACCTAAAGAGTTTATACAGTATAAACTATATTTCCAAATTCACTTCAGCAATATGGTGTCATCAAACAACTGGTCATCCGGTAAAAAATTAAGCACACAGCGGCATGGAAAAACTTAACTATACCGTTATTGTGCTCAGAAGTCCGTAGAAAATAAAAATTGGAATCCATGTGCAGTTGAATCTTTCAGCGCGTTTCCGCTTAGCCCGAAAGCTGAATTGTTCGGCAAATACAGGTGGTGGGACACGCCCCTCTTTACTATTCCTTTTGCGTTGGTGTGCCTTTCGTTGAAATTAAGTTTGGATACATGCTGCACAAGCGATGCAAGAGGCTATCCTGCGGAAACATAGCAAACAAAGGGGAGCCAGTGAACCGCGTGGACGGCATTGATTGGAAAAATACTATTTGCACTGGACTCCAGGGACAGAAATCTGGGAGAGTGGAAATATAGCGCGAGAATAACGGACAGCAGCAGCCTGTGATGTGCTAAATGGAATACAAGTTTCGGAAGCACGAAAGTGAAAATACGTTAAACGAATAATCATTCCTCAATGACTACGTGACTATGAAATGCCGATATGCTTTCTATCATCAGAGGCAATCTGTAAAATGATTTAAAATATTTGTATTATGTCAGTAGCGTCAAATTTTAGTGCTTTGAAAGCATAAACTAGGCATTGAAAAGACTCATGTTTTCTTATGCCCATACCATCATAATATTGTTCATTTGTCACAAAAATGAAATAACTCTAAACAGTTTGGCCCGAAACAATTTTTAAAAACTATGACGAGAGTTATTAATTACCACTTTCATTTCTCTTTATACAACTAACTAGCATCAGTTATTACACTATGACCCTCTGATCCTACGTATGTATTATATTCGCTGACATATATTTTTATCAGTTTATTTAGAAATATAGTTATTACCAATGCACCCATTCACCGTCGTTATTGGAGGACTGAAATATCTATAGGTAGCTTCCATGAAGTTAAACCTTTGTTATATGAAAAAGTACAGCATTAAAATAATCATAAAATCAATAATTTTGAAAGCTTAATTATATATATCTAATTTTGAAAGACTAATTACATTTACACATCATTTATATCATTATGTCAAATTAAACTCATCCAGTTGATTTGATTTATAATAAACCTCAAGTTACATTGCCTCACTAAATTTTGTGTCATCATAATGGCTGACGTATACCCTGGAGTCCGTCCAAGGTATTAGTGCGTTGAAATATTCTCATTTGGCTTAGAGAAAAATAGAAAGAACATTTTCCTTCACGCACATCTGATTACTAATACAAAGGTTACCATGATGGATTTTTCTGTCTCGTGAATTTCTATCCCAAACAGCATTACACATATTTACTATTTGGCAGTACTTTTGTCTACCGTGCTATTATCTCGGACGTTCCCTGTCTCTGATAGGGTATATCACAAACCAAAATTTATAAAAAAATGTCGTACTCGTAACGGGCATCGTCATCAAAAAAATTAGTTTCATTATCATTTATTTTTTCTGGGCACAAGCCAGACAGGCACTTAATTTAGGGATCAATAATAATGAACACACTATACGGGGATGAAGAAGAGCATATTTTACTATTTCGTTTTATACCTCGTTCTTTTATTTGTTTCGTTATTCTGATGATAGTAAGCTCTGGTCAAGAGTTTTATTTTTTCAATCGAGGTATTTGAAAATATTTTTTGATTTTTAGATGAATAATGTCAAATACGGAGTACCGCCAGGATGAAGGGATTAGATCTATTCATTCCAGTTCGAAATTTTAGACTTTCTTTCCCCTGCTCCCTCTCTTCTTCGCAATTGGCGCCCTAAAACTCGCTGCCAGGGGTCCTTCGGTGGCATATAATTAGTGGTTTATAATAATAAATGATTACGTATTTCCGACCATTCATATTTTTAATAATCGATAGTAAGTCACACCATAAGCGTTTTATCATTAGATGCTGGTTGACTAAGTAACGATATCCAGATGGTATACTACCTGTATTATTTCATCCTCCTTAAGATCCATTACGGACAATGACGATGGATGAGAAAGGTTAACAAAGAGGTGCCAAAGGAATGGAAGCGTTGGCATAGGAAAGGAAGCGAATGAGGAGTAGCGTGAGAAGAATATGTGATGCTGTCTGGAGCCGAGGAGGGATGGAAAGGGCTGTTCTCCACGTGCGGAAGGAAGATTCAGGCATCGCTTGGGAAGGAGATGGGCGCGGTTTAGAGGTAGCAGTGGCCAAGAGAGAGAAGAATTGAGGGAAAATAAGGCAATGACAATGATTGATTGCCTGGCGTATGTTTAGAAGGGTGGAAGGAGGAGAATGCCTACGGGTATTTGGAGAGCTGATGATGGAGTGATTGTACAGCGGCCGCGGCTGAACAACGGGAGTGTGGAAGGTCCGGAGTGAGGGATAGAGGGAAGAAAAAGAGTCTCAGATGGTATCAAATGGAGAGGCGGGGTAGAATAAGGCTCGCAATGGAGAGGTTCCGGGTCCGTTCAAAACTATTGACGACCGTGGCTGGAGCGGTGGACGAGGGTAATTGAGCGCACTTTTCAATAATATCAAAAAAGTCGAAATAATACTAGGATCACATTTCCTTTTAGTATATACATATGTTTATGAGATAAAACTCACCGCCGCATATTCAGTAAGAATAAATGATACGATACTCGTATTGCGTTATTGTCTGAATTAAGTATGTATTATAACTTGAGCTATTTATATTTTTGGGTTTGGTAATCAAATTTAGGTGACCATTATTTTTAAGGTGTAATATTTTTGAATCTTTGACCCGGCGAGACTTTAACATAAGTTAGCCACCATGAAATGTAATTCCAAGTTTAGAGGAAAATACACATTGTTGCACTAATATTAACACTAAATACATCTCATGTGCCATGAGTTCAGGAAGGTAAAACAACATTATATGTATATGCTCTCACACGTATACCATATTTTTGATTTTTATCTTTCAAACAAAGGTACTAAACTACTAAACGACGAAGTGATCAGCGGCGGCGTTTCTAATAAATGGCTAACGGGGACGCCCACCTCAATTTCCCGCTACATTTTCTTTACCCCTCTCCCTTCTCCTCTCCCCACGTGCCACCCTCAACGTCCTCCACAATCACCCCAAACCGTCCTCCAAGGAACCTAGAATTGCGTCCTGACCATCCTGACCATAACTTATTCAGTTTCTCAGAAGTTCTCCCACATCACATCCTCTGAAAGACAATCTCATTCCGTTTCGAATGGAATCCTACCCTCCCATCAAGTTTCCATCAACGTCCCCAATTCCCGGCACCATCCTTCCTCCTCTAACACCCGACAAATATTTTCCCTCCATCGCATCCTCCACATGAAACCATTCCCGTCACATATCCACAGGAGAACGAGAGACAAAATAGACCAAGAAAGTGAAAGATGGCGAAATAATCTCCTCTATTCCCATCCAATTGTCATAAGTACATGTGTTATATAATCTGAGTGACGCCTTCGAGCATGATAGCTGAAAGTAGTGAAGGCGCAAAGCCGACATGGATCGGGGTTTTGGCACAATGGACAAAGAGCAAGGGTCATGAAAAAAAACAGAGAAATAAATGATCAAGAGCTAAGTTCTTCCTGGTATTTCAACAATTCCGGGAAAACGAGGTTAGTTACGTTAAAATTCCGGGATATCCCGAATTTCAGGAATAAGGTTAAATAAGGAAAAAATACGAATAGTTCTTGAAGATGACTTTCCAACGAGTCCAAGCGAGTAATAAAGTAGAAAAATGCGATTTGGTTATCATAAGGAGAGAAATAGATATTTAACTTAAGTTCATACTTTAAGGTAATCATATATTTTAGACGTGTAACTCATAATGTCGCTGGAATGCCCGGGTAAGGAATACGGCGAGAGAAAATGGCTATTCAAATAGCCGAGGTTACTATAAAATGGTTTAAAAGTAAAAAATAAAGAAGCATAGCGTGTATTCTTGTTGATGTATGAATAATATGTTACATTTGTCCCTAAGTCACGGCTAATAGTACGCGACTAGGTTTAGTTAGAATCTTGATTAAACTCACAGCCACTGCCCCATGAAGCTTAGCCCGGGATGGGAGGATTTCCCGGGCAGCGGCGTAAGAAATTTTCCCAGGGTTCCGGGAAGAGAAGAACAAGCATATGGCAAAAATGGGGTGGAGGTACTCGGGTGTTGGAGTTAGTTGATCGAAAGGGAAAAAGGGGAGAAAGAATGCAAGAGGGCGTGTTGGGGAAGAGAAGAGTATGGGCGACGTAAATATCACATAAAGTTACCAAGGCTTTTCGTTTGGTAGAGGAAGTTATTGGAGTGAAATAGGGATAGAATTCCAGGAATTCAACACGGGTTTCTGAGGTGAAATAGGTGTAGGAGGAAGGAATGGGGAGGTAGGACGATGATCAAGGGATCTCAATGACGGGGTTCGACTGGGTGAGGATAGAAGGAAGAAGTGGGTAGCGTTCGGTAATTGGTATCCGTTTCAATTATAGGTTCCCGTTGAGGGCATGAGAGGTGATGCCGATGAAAGACGGGAAGCGTAAAACTGGTTGGATAAAATAGGAATAGTGTGATTATTTTAGGCAAGGACATCAGGAACAACGCATATGAGAAACTATTCACCATTTAGCGCTATTTGATTAAAATAATAAATTTGGTGCAGGAAAATTAACGCTTTCGGAATTTGTTGTATACTCTTCGTTTCGGAAGAATGTAATGTTTCGCTACTCATACCAATTCATCACCTTGACGACGAACAGAGTGTGAGGAGCGAAACATTATGTTTTTCAAAATGAACAATATGCAAAAAATTTCGAAGGAATAATTATTTTATAACAGAAACTGAGAGAATCTTCATAGGAACCCAAATAATGCCTGTTAATATTCATTTAGTAACCAAAAAACTACGATGTCTTTATAAAATACTTATTGACTCTTAAAAGGATTACTAAAAGGAAGATAAACTACGTATTAGTCTTGTAATTCAACTAGAAATTTGAGTCAAGGCTACCGAGTTTTTTTTGTCCCACAAAAAATTGTAAGCTCTCAGAATAATAAGTGCTGATTATCTCTAATAGTAGAGGAAGAGCGTCAATTGGTTGCTTTAATAGCCAACATGCGCATATCATTACATTAGGTAAGGATTTATATGTCTTAGCATTGTGCTGAGGAATATTGAGCCCATTGAAATATTAGGATATAAATTAATTCGAGCTATGCTTAAAATAATTGATTTTAAAATTCTTCAAAGTGCTCATTATTCCTCAGCAATATATAGGGAAAGCAGATTACTATTACAAAGTATTACAAAACTCCACATTTTGGCTAGGTTAGTCCCCATATACTCGGGTCAGCCACTCACCTGAAACGAAAATGATAGAGTTAATTAACATTAATTTAATTGTTCTTGTTAATGAAAAATATCTAACAAAGACATATATTTAACGGTTTTTAGTGGGATTACCTTTTTATATACATATATATTGAAAAATACCTTAAAAAATCGATAGGATAATCGACAAGTATTTAATAAAAACTTGCCAACCCTATAAGTCTGACTGTATGTTTTTACATTAAGGAGGCCTAAAAAGAGTGAATCTATCGCTAAATTAAGGAATGTATTTGCCACCAGGATTTTCGTACTAAGTTGTGCTGAAACTCTTACAGTGGAGGTTTATTGCTAAAAATGGTCACTCTCACTTTTAATGTTATATTTAAGTATTATAAAGTTTCTATTTTAGTCGCTCGTGAACTTCAGTTGATTTTAAAGAAGTTCAAGAAATCTATATAAACAATTTTATAGGTATGGCGACTCGGTCAATCCTGTTATGATTCTGATTTCCACTTCCACGATATTCTGCCCTTGACTCAATGCAGAGAATCTCTGAGTATTCAACGGAACGAGTCTTAACTTTGGAAAAAGCTAATTAATTCTAAAGGAAAGTATAGAACCACTCCATCGAGCCGCTGTGCTATCAAAAACGTCACAAACAAGCAAAAGGAGACTATGCACAAATCCACAATTTAAATTTCTTTTAATTTTATGTTCTCTTTTCAAATATACTTTCTCTCTATTTTGTCTATGACCTTATCCTCAGCCGAACCCTCGGAACTTTTCCCTCCATATTTGTTTCAATTACATTCATCACGAATACGTTGTACAACGTAGTATTGTCAATCCAGGTCAAACGGTATTTTCCATTCTCAGGGTTTGTTACCCTAGGGTGGCGGAGTAAGATGGAGTACCTCTTTCGGTTATCGCTAATAGGACGTCGTGCCTAAAGATACCCTACCCATTATCCGCTTCCCTCATTTTTCACTGACGGTGAATATGGAAAAGAGAGGAAATTGGAATTGAAGGGCAGTGTGGGTTTCAGTAGAATAATGAGATTGGAGGCTGAAAGAAGAAGCGTGTAACGATGAAATACGGATAATGAGGGCAAGAAAGAAGAGCCCTGAGATTTCTACTTCTTCTAAGATATGGATTTTCATTACTACGGAGATACAGCTTCCTGCATCATGAAATGGAATGTCTTTGTTGAAACAATCCTACACCTTCAAAACAACTCTATTACCACATCCTATAAACCACACTCTACGACACAAAATATGACGGAAATTGACAGTTTCAATTTGTGGAAAAGCCTATATCATCATGAGAGCTACATTCAATGTTAGCAAATCATCATAAGAGCTACACAAGTTTTCCATAATGAGGATTAAGTAGCAGCAAAACTGGTGTGTATAGATTGAACAATGGCTAAGTGTCTATTCCGTCTTCACATTTCAATACTTCACGATAATTAAAGGATTATCCAAAAAAGGTGTTTTGATTTTTAGCCAATAGAGTTTGCTCTCTCAAAGGTGCAGTTCCTTAATTAAGTCATCGAAAAAGAAAATCTCGGAGATTTTCTTGACTAGAGTTCAGTTGCAAAAGGAGAATGGGCATGGGCGTCGTTAAGAAAGAAAATTTGTGTTCACCAAGAAAGGGGGAATTTGTAGGTGGACTGAGAAGAAAAGAGCCACGGAGGAGACCTCGAATGGAGGAGGCCGCTTATCTGAGGAAATTTCAGCGGCGGTGGCGAGACTATTTCCGGCAAATAGGAACTAGAGAGACGAATGAAGACTATGCGTCGTATGTAAAGAAGTCCCATTATATTCATGAAAATATATGTGCAATTATATCAATAGCTGGTCCGAAAACGATACGCACATAATGAGAGCAAGCAGGAGGAGAGGGAATGTTACGAGTTCCTGGACACACTACTGTGGGTTAATGGGGCTACCTCGGAGGTAGGTTGGTAAACTGAATTCAAAGGGAGCTTTAAAAGTCCATTTTGAGTAAAGCAGAGATGCAATTTTGTGCAATCATTACAAAAATTAGGCTAATTATACGATTTTAAAAAATGAAAACATATGTCACAGAATATTGAAGTCCAAGTAAGGACAACATCTAGTAAAATGGTAGATTGAATTAGGAATTTCAGCGGCTAAGAACGGAGAGGATATAAAGAAAGAGTGGGTGGCGGTAGAGATCGTGTGCATTAAGGCCAAGAGATATCTTTAGAATATCTGGGTTGCTTCAGACCATAACAAATGAAACTTCGGGCATCTTCTTCGTTTTCCCGGTGAAAATATTCACTTTTCCAGGTGATATTATTCAATTTTGAATAAAATAGTGCTATAAAAAGTGTTGACAAAGAAAGAAAAGAATTAGAGCACCTAATATTAAAGCATTTCAAAACTTCTTCCAAATTAAACTTCCAAACAAATGGCCATGGCAACCTCTTCCACTACGGGTATTTAGCTAAGCAAGTGAATCAGCTGCCTGTCTGATTGCATTTTATACTCAGTTCTCGGCCACGGTAAAGGCCTTCTATTCACAGATATGAGTCGTGTGGAAGATTTTATCCCTATCTACTCCACAGTGCATCTCTCTTACTTTTTGCTCCTATCAGCTCTGTTCATGCAGTGTGGGGCTTAAGAATTATCCTCCGAGTAACCCTGTAATTTGCATGTTGGTAATTTTTCAAGCTATCTCAACCTGACGTATGGGCTCCGAATTTATAGCGGTTACCAAGCAAGTCTTTCCATCAGTTGGGCAACACACTCCTTTCGCTCATGGCAGTTTTCAGTGAATCGTGTAGATTTCCTTTGTTGCTATTGAATAATTTCAGGACTTAAATCTTGCGAACAATGACTTTCCGTCCTTTCCTTTCATCGTGTCCATTACTTTCTTTTTCATCGTTTGTCTCTCCACCCCATCACCCATCGTTCGTCTTCTCGATGGGACCTTCCCAGCCTACCTCATCCTATTCACCGCCTAGATCGATCCCTTGACTCTTGAGCGCCGATTGCGAGGCCCAGATGGCGCCACTCTGCCAATACCGAAATAGAGAGCGCCCAGCGTGCACCAGCACCACCTTCCTCATGCGCCACATTAACTTGCTCACTATTTTCTCTTTTTTTCCCTAAAAATTCCACTTTTTTACTACAAAAGCCTTAACTGTCTTCAATAGTTCTGACGACAAAGTGAACATTTTCAATCAGTTTAAGATCCAAAGAAAGAAAGAAATGCTATTTATCCATTACATCTATTTCTTCCGGGGTAACCAATACATATAATACATGGTAAAATATTTTTCGACTTCGAAAATTTTGATAGAAATTTAATTTCGTTATCAGCATATTAGGTGGCCAGAACTGTTTAACCGAGACTGGGCCTGAGACTTGAACTGAAAGAAAAGATAAAAGATATCAGAATATAGCCTAATATAAAAACTTTTTGATGAGAAAAATGCTCTAGGAACTTAACTTATTGATTTAGAAGTAAACGCAAGGAAAAAACATATTTCTTTTGGGTAGCCCAGGGTATACAATTTAAAAAAAAGTATATTAATAGTGCATTCTAGCTTTAATAGCAACATAAAAATAAATCTAGGTCTTAAATATTTTCTATTATATTTAATCTCTTAATTACCCCAAGGATATATTCCTTCCTTTAAATGGATACCACAGGTTTATATCTCACACTGTTTAGATAGAGGAATTGTAAATCACTGAAGTTGCTCAGGGATAAATAGACGCCATCCCTCTCTAACGATCTCTACCACGTTGTGTTCCCTCCACTCCAGCCTCTGCCCTCTCTCGTAAATCAATCGCAGTCCCCATTCAATTATCGCCCATCACTGACGGGCGCCCTCCATCCCTCTAACTTCTTCCATTGTCCGGAAGATTGACCCAGAGCCGACCCAAGACCATTCACCTTCTCCCATTCTATGCCCTCTTCAAATCATCCGCTCTAAAGTCCCATCTGGCCACCGCTATATCCCCACTGAACTTCTACCTTCTCATCCCCATCTATGCCTTTCTCCCTCTCTCATACCCATCCTTCCTTAATCGACTTCACTTTGAGTACAATATTTTTCATCCATTGGCTCTTTACACGCCAAACCCCATTTCATTCAACCCACTCTACTCTACCCTCATCTTCTATAAGCCCTTTCCCGCACGTCTCGTCTCTGTGGACCCTTTCCGAGGTCTTTCATAATCTATCCATCGAGGTGGTGACTACACTTCCCATGACTCTACTATTTCCCAACCTCGACAACAACCTCTTTATATGAAGATAGGATAAGAGCCAAGGTATAATATTCATTTCCCTTATTTTGACCCAAGTTTTGTCTTATGCACAACTTCTCCTATACCCTCTCAGTCACTGTAAAGCAATGTTGATACAAATTCCCATTTATTAGAAATTTTCTTCATCGCATTTTAAACAAGATAGCACTCCCTCTTTCTTCCTTCCACCTCTTCGTCACACCTCTTCATCCAAACTGTAGATTCACTTCCAGCTTTCTAATTTTTTTTTTCTCTCTTTCACTGCGCGAATCTATTCTTCTCTCTAAATCCAGTAATGCAAAACATCAGCAGTGACGTCTCTGGCTTTCCTTAGTAACCTCCCCTCAAGTTTCGGTCTTCAACTGGCTCGCTTTGACACTCTCGATCTTCGCCTTCACACATCAAAGGGCTCCTCACTTACTGCATAACCTCCTCCCATTCCTTAGCCAAAGCTGTTTCCTTAAAGAGGGCAAGGTGACATGAAGACATAGGAAGGGAAATGACAGAAAAACAAGGCAATTGGTGATACAAAATTATACAAATGGTTTGAGGCACTTTTTCCTCATTACTGGCAGTGTAACCTCAATTTGCGGACTTCATTCATCCACGACCATGACTCGAAAAGTTTGAGTGGAGACGCAGTTATCCATTTTATTTTAAGGGGTTACAATCAAGTTCCCAGAGCCAGGAATTTTAGGGAGAAAAATGGTATCAGTAATTACGTCGGTGAAAGAGTGCACCTCTGAAAAATTTCAGCTTAACTAATATGTTCATAGAGTTGTAGAACAAAGTAATAGGATATGAAAATCATTACAGTTTTTACTATAAGTATAAGCTCGTATAGAGGAAAAAAATGGAATATCAAGAATGAGTCTCAAAAGTTATTTTAAAAATTGATGCACCACAACAAAACTGTACTTTAATCATAAAACCTTTTGTTCACGCATAATGTATAATTAAAGCGCATTTTCGCTCTTGAAAAATCTTATTGCTATTCTTTTTTCTGTTTTGACATACATTTTCTAATAATCATATACTAGGTAATCATCAAAAACATCGTGAATAATCTTACTTATCATTTCACTTGGACAGAATTTGGTGATAAAGTAAATAATGTATATTTTCGTAGAGTGATGAAAGTTGTTTTTCTAATTTTGATGCATGGATTGTTATTCATGCAAATTGAGAAGCCTTAGACTATCGATATTTTAAATATATTCAAAAACTCCATTTATAAACGAAGTTAGAGTATTAAAGCATTTAAATGAAATTGAAAACATTAAAATTACGATTACCTACTGAAACGTATTTTCATCGACAATGTTTTACAAAAATAGACTGCTCCTTTCTTTAAGCAATAGTTTCAAGAAGTAATATAATTATTTGCTAATGCTTCATGCTGTTTTCTTGTTACGAGCAAATTATAAATAATAAGTTCTCATCAGGATACTTAGGAAGAGCATGGAAACTTTTTAGTGCCCTATTAACATTTTAAATGAGAAAAATTCATTTTCACTGTTATCTTACTTCCTCAGATCATATAAAATCGTTTCTCGGTGACAACAAAGATGCTGGTGCATTGCGGCAAAGGAATTGCACGTAACTGAAGAAAAATGTTTCCCCCGAATTCTCCGGATCTGCAAAGGAGCCGAAAATAAGTTCAAAGCGGTGGGGGAACTTACTGCGACGTCAGTTAGTACCCAAAAAAAATACACAAAACGCACAAAAACACACTGATTGCTCTTGCTACGAAACTGTTATTCAAGCATTGCTGCGTTATACAGTGATCATAAATTTCCGATATTTGTCCACCTACTTCCGTCAAAAATTTTCTTTATTATAATTCCCGCAATGTCTATCAAAATGCTCAGCGCGGCATGACGGAATAGAAAAATACATGAAAAGGCCTTCGGAAATAACGCCATGTAGAAAACGACCATGGCATTCATCGTTGTCCCTTTAAAAAAAGCAAAATATTTTCTCGGATGAAATAGCAGGTTTGCTGCCGGGATCGCAAATTTTTGCTCACTGGGAAAGCCAGCGTGTCCAATGTGAATTCTCACTCCCTTCATTCGGCTGTTTTATTGTCCATACAAAACAAGACTCACGGATTCTCGGAAGTTAGTTCTCACCAAGAGGGAACAGCATCGCAAGCAGGCTATAATTACGTCAAAACTGTATTGCAAAGGGTACAAATATATTCATAGCCAACATTTGGAAAATACATACGGAAGGTGACGTACTTTCAAAATAGTATCAACCTCAGTTTTATCCCCCGTAAGACGTATTATAGCGAGAACATTAATTGAAGACCAGTCATGGGTAACTGATTTAAGTTACACAAGCTCTAGAAGTAAGAAATATGGGTAAATATACGCAGAAAGAGATAGAACTTGGTCCATTGTTCACACTCTAGTTTTTCAAACCTACTTCAAAGAGTTGGTGATTGCTTAGGGTCACGACGTTCAAACGGGTGTCTTCACGTGCACCGTTCACGAGTTTTTGTTCATCTGTCGGAAAAATAATAAAATTATGTGACAAAAGAGTATATATGTATTAAAGATGATCATGAAAGTAAGGAGAAGGGGTCAATAAAACTGCGACGAGGAAGAGCCAAACCTGTCCCTCTCAAATAAAGCAACATTTGGACAAGAAATTACAACCCCTCAACATGTACAACAGGGATTTAAATTCACATCCACATTTTTATCGATTTTTTGCAATGTACCTAAATTGCAACCTGTTCTGTTTTAATCAATATCGTCATTCAATCAATAAATTCTCCAACAAAATGCTCCAGTAACACCACAATATTAAATTTTCTCCCCGAAATAGGGATATTAAGAGAACCTAAGGGATTAAGTAATTCCATTGAAAAAATATCGTTAGGGATGTAAGAACGTTTTCATGACATATTAAGCTTTGTAAAAGTTTAAAAAATATTATAAAAACTGGCTTAATAAGCAGGTGATCTAAAGTGACATACAAATTGTTCTATTACTTTAGTAGAGCATAAAATCCACCAAAAAATTAATTCCTACATGATGATTGTTGTCTATATTAAAACCCTCACCATAAAAGCGCTGTGAAGAAACGTTATCCTATATCCCCATACGCTACGGGAGTGAATGCGTATTTATTCTCACCTGGGAATTTTGACAGTCATATCTTGTGTGAAGGGACAAGCGGAAAGGCTAAGGGAGAAAATGGGGAATGAGGTAGAAGAAAACTGGGACTTGGAGCTGCTGTTGCGTTGGAGGCAGTTGTGGGAGGGTGGAGAGGAGCGAGAACGGAAGAGGATGTCATAAACTGGCAGCAACAGAGAGAGAGAGAGAGAGAGAGAGAGAGAGAGAGAGGGGGAGAGAGAGAGAGAGAGAGGGGCTGGAGCAAACAAGCGCGAAGCGAAGTCTTCGGCGGCGGCACGCCCCGAGGACAACCCCGTTTCCGTGTCACTTCACCGTCGGCGGAAGTCATTTTATGCCGTCCGTCTCCCACTCGAGTTTCTTGGCTGGTTTGCTTCTGCTTCAGCCCGTGCTGTCGACTTAGCCTGAAAACGAATTGTCGCGCCAAGACGGGAAGAGCAGAGAGAATGAGGAGAATATCCCCTGGAGGGCCTCCACCCCCCCGCCCCTTCCTTATGTCTCCTCTCCTTCCCATCCCATTCCGACCCATCTCCTCCATTCGCTCTAGAGGCCCCTATCCTCCTCCCTCGATTGCGAAGATGAAAAGGAAATGTGAAGAGAAGTAAATCCTTTTTTAAGTGAAGTACGCGACAAGCCTTTTCCTTGTCTATATTCGTCAGATATACATGCAAATTCCGCTGACTCAATAACTTATCATTCCACCTCATAAACCACCGTGCGAGCAATGAGATTTGAATCTTAGAATTTCCTTCAAACCTTAGGATTCACAATAAAATATTTAATTAAAAATAACTATTCTGGCAAGACTTAAACAATGTTATTTCTGGTAATTTTACCAAGGAAAATTTTCTTGACTATTTGCTAGGACCTTTCAAATAAATTTCTTATTTTGCTCACCGGTTTTAAAGTGTGTTATTCCACGATACTTCACGTTAAGAGCTAGAAAAACAGCATAAATCATTATTTGTGAAACTGTTGCACCACATATTTACTTTCCTTACTTTGCGGCAAACTGATCAGCTTAGTGGATTGCACTGTTTTCCGTTGCTCAAAATGTCTCTGGGTGACTGGAAAAAATTGTAAATACTAAAAATAATCCCATAATCAAATAAAGAAAGAGAAGGGCAGGAAATGAATAAAATGAAGTCAACGAAATAGTTATATAGTTTTATAGGATGAATTATAATAGGAGCAAAGGGGATAATTTGTATGATTCCATTACTCTCTCTAAACAACTTTCAAGTATCTACCTCAGCAGCAAATCACCTTGATGCATTAGAAAAAATGAAATAGACATGCTACTTACACGAATACATTTCTCATTCTAATATCTTAATAATACGATATTTCCATGAAAAACGCAATAAAGGTATTTTTGAGCAAAAATAAACATAAGAAATACGGTAACCCTAAGAAATAATGAAATCAGAAATGTATTGTTATATGCTCTGCATACTTCCCATTTTCCTCATAGGTATTGCGGGATAATACGTGAGAATATGCCCCGCGTAAACCTTTTTTTCTCGGCATATTTTAACCCACTGCCGGTAAAATGGAGCTTATTACTTTCTCAATCCGACCAAAAGACTACTATTCGAATGGAGTGTAAAGTAGAACCACGGAAGTCCGTTAGGGGATGTTCAAGAAATCAACTGGATGAAAAAGGCAAAATTATCATGGATATACCATAGTTACCACCAAGTGAATGCGAAATATACACGGTAATATATTCAAAGATTCTGATGAACACTTATTTTAAAGATGGTCGTGACTATTGGATACTTATATCAACCACTTTTTGCAAATAATTTTCAGGGGACTTTCTAGAATACATTATGTGTACTGTGCTTTCAGGGATAGCCTGTTCATTTAAATACGCAATAGTAGACAAACAAACAATCTTCATGGTTGCTACTCAAGAAATAATTAATGCTCACGATCAAAATTAATGCGAATAAATAAAAGCTCTCGTCAATAATTATATTTTGCTTCATGCTTGCACCGTGAAAAGAAATTTAGCATGAGAGTATCAGAAGCTGGTGGCAGTAGAACGCATCACAAACTTCGTGATTACACAAGGAAGATCTAAGTCACAACACAACATGATAAATTAGAATAATATTAATTTATTCCATCATACCAATGACCTAGCCACTTCATAATTCAAGTATAAAATTTTAAAAACTTTTTCTGCATGGCAAAAGCTCTTCTATCCGGAATAGTTGTAAGCACATTTTTCAAGACGGAAAAGCTCTTGCCTTGGTACAAGGTTACATCCACGAGCAAAATATTACGGTTCTATCGGTTGAAAACAGCTTGGATTTTTCCTTTGTGGAATGTAAATATCACTTTTGACAGCTTTAGAGCTTGTAATATTTTTGATCAGTTTTTAAAGACATTTGCTGACACTCAATAAAATTATTTTAAAAGGTCTCAGACGTTTACCTGTCATACTGAGCAAATCTGTCAAAAATGACCCCTTAAGGGAATGCAAAAACTAGTTTCCCGTATGTGAATGAGCTTCAATATAATTGTGGTTAATTATATAGCCCTTTCTTGCAAGTGGACCCTCTAACAAACAGTACATCATAATTAACTTAAAAAACACAGATAAAACCTTGAACCCAGAAAAAAACCTAGGCGAAGTACTGGTCAGCTCGTGCTAGTCGATCAGCATGGCTAATCGATTGAATACACGCGCACATATTTAGGAGAAAACATAACCAACATATTACACCGACACTATATTTATTCATAAGTTCCAAAATACTTCTTACTCAATAAGAAATGATTGCGATTCATAGTTTAATTAAAACGACACCCACTTAATGCCGATCATTTATTAACCACGAATGAACTTTTACATTCCGATGACTTCAGCGTCGTTGATCAGCATGACTAATGCGACTTTAAGTTAAAACTAAAGCGTATAAGAATAAAGAAATAACAGATTGAATCTTCAGAAAATGATAATAATCGGAAGCCCGTGCTTACATCAGGTAAGAACGCTCTCCAGCGGGCTATGGAAAACTAGGGAAATGAGATAAAACAAATCTTTTAGTTAAAATATCTAAAGATTCTTGCGAAATCGAGTGGAATTTGCACATAATAATGAATAAAACGTTTATTTTTCCAAAAAAATTAATTTACCTCTGACTGGATATATATATACTTCATTTTTTTGAGGAATTAAACTGTATGTACTTATTCCGACCAGAAGTAAATATATTTTTTGTGGAAAATTATACGTTATATTTCTTCATTAAATCTTACATTTTTAAATTCTAACATGATTTCCGGAGTTTTTGTGCCTGTCTCCGATTCCAGTCACTTTCTGGTGCAAACAATTTTCTTTGTCCCATTCAAGTTGTAATTTGTAGAATATATGATTATTATTTACTCATATCTTGTCAGGATTCACTATTAAGACGTAAACTAGAGTAGATAACGAAAATTGTCATACATAGGAGGCTCCTTTCCCTCCTGAAAAGTCGGCGAGCGACATTTGCCAATTTTATCCTCATTTTGACAGTAATTGACACCACATGGATAATAAGCATGGTAGCAATGATTCATAGACATGCAGAGATCATTATTGTATGCCTAATGCGCTACTTAAATTCATCCCAAATACGAGCCGAGACAATACACCTCCCAGCGCTCAAAACCCCTCAATCATTTTTATAAAACTGGCACTTGCATGACAAACGTTAACGCTATATGAACATAATATTGTATAATGGCATTAAATAATACAATAAAAATGCTTCCGTATAACTCCCGTAAATATCGCGTGAAAAAGGTCATCTAAGCCGTTTTTGTGAGAGTGACGATGTGCACTTTTCCAATGGCGCGGCATTCCGATCCGAACTATAAAATGGTGGATCCCCTGAGCGCGATCAAACATTCAGAATCGCAAAAAGCTCTCCATAAATAATACAGCGACTTCCAGGAGCCATTAACACACTCAGAATAACGAATAGTATCTAAAACGCGTTTCGTGTGGGGAAAAGGCGTCTTGAGAAGCTATTGTAGCGAATGACGTAGGCTCTAGTGTAAATTTCTCGGGCTCGCCACCGGGTAAGATTTTTATAGACAGCCGACGTTTCGGGTTCCGACTCGTCACCCATTCTCAAGGCTAAAATCATACATGACGTAGGCTCTGTTTCATTCAGAAAAGAAGCCTATCACCCTTCCATTACCGCATAATCCATTGACTTCTATCACATGGTAATCCCTCTATTGCCGTACTCATTTCATTACCATGAATTTTCTTCCCAATTAAAAAAATAATATCACAAGATGAGCGTGTCAGCTTCAAATAATAAATATTTATCTATGAGCTCGCAAAAATACTGAGGCCTTTAATATCAAGCGTATTCTCAACCACATTCCATATATATGGCCATGACGCTCAAATCCATATCTTACAAAATATTCCATTAAAATGCTCGCCCAAGTCCTAGATGAAATTTAATACTGTATACGCCGTAGGTAGAAAGAATCTCAGGATTGTTTTCTCTAGTTCCATAAATACATTTTGCTCTAGAGGATCAATTCTTACTAGGAGTGAAAACGGTCGAATATATCCATTACTCTCCATAATGCTTGAACATCTCTGACTCCTGAACTCATGTGTATGATGCAATTTATGTTATTTGATTTTTCATCTGAAAAAGGAGTTGCTTTATGCGAAACACGATTAAACAAACATAATCAAAATTGAGATATAAATTGGAAATCGACACATGGTTGGTTATGCAAATGAAATTACACCATTTAATTCCTTATTTCTCTCGTGATTTCATTAATAATAAGACCAATAACCGATCTCTTAACATACGTTACCATTCCCAACAACACTTCCTTTCAAATAGTATGAAGGGCACAATCGGTCCAAGTTAAATTTAAAAAATAGATTTATTTCCTACTAACTGTATTTCTCATAAAAAAATTTCTATAAAAGGCAAAGCTCCTAGGTTCTCATAGTGTTTGACCAAAGTAGAAGATAAAGATGATGATATAGGCCATCAGTCTCTAATTGCACAGAAAAACATGCCGAAAAGGAAATACACTTTTCGAGAGCGCCAAAGATCCGGAAGCGCAGAACCTGGAGATGTGACAATGGGTTATCGCGTCTCAAAGCATTCCCCTTACCGAGAGAAGTCACTGCACTCTATCGGAGTGATCCTTGATTGGAGGCCACGAAGCTCCACATTATGTGGTTTAATGACCCCGGAGAAATGAGCTTTGGTCTTTTGAATTCGGGTGGCGTACCCAGTAAGTTCATAGCATGCGCGCCTTTTTCTCCTTCGTTACCCAGCTCGTTATTCGTTAGCGCCCGAGAGAGATGAACATCAAGAGAAGGCCAAGAGCCACTCCCTTCCCACAGCGTATCCTCGGATGAAAAGAAGCGGTGAACCGAATGAAATGATCACCACCTCTTCACTTTAGGAACGCCAGTAATTAGCGCGTGCAAACACTATGGTCGCCCACAAACCTCGCCGTCCACACTCATGGAGACTTAACCACAACGAAAAGGCAGCAATATCAGCACTCATGCAAATACATTTTCTCCGTATCCATATTTATCAGACTCGGCATCGACATTGAGCAGAAATGATTCTCAGACATCGCTAAGAAAAAATCTTCCTACATCCATCCATCTCCTTTTTGACCCCTTAAGGTCATAAGTTCAACCTTACACCCATTTGTGGCAACTTCATTTCTGCAAAGGCACACTCCGATTTGAGCAAAAGCGGGGGAAATTTGGATTTAGAAACACCAGAGAACAAGAGAGGAAGAGTACAAAATTAACAAGCCAAATTCAGAGCAGAGAATTTACACATCCATTCGTCTTATCCTCAATTTCAATATAATTGTCCCCTACTTTTGAAGCAAAACTAATATTTTTGCATTTATATTTTTAAATGGAGAACTCTCACAAATGGTGATAGTTTTTTTTTTACAATATATTGATAAATAATTCCGCTGCCATAGTTGAAAATATCAGTTACTCTCTTGGAGAGACACTGCCTCAGCTTATCTCCTTGATGTATTGGAATTATTTTGTGTCCAAACCTGAAATAATTTTACCGCAGAAACAGGAAACTATACTAAAGAGATGGCCACTGAAAATCAAATAGGAAGACCCTCCTTTGAGATATTGTATTTAACATATTTAGTAAGTTATGTTTCCGTAAATCGCCGTGTCTCAAACACCAATTAGAGAAGAATAAACTCACTCAAGCGAATAATTCAATAAACGATATCAAACGATTCAACGGAAACACCATAGGCATTAGTAGTACTCATGCGGTATTTAGTTAAAAAAGAATTGGCTAAGCATATTCGTTATAAGTAAATAAAGCTAGATAAGGGATATTTCATGAAACATGAACGTGCTTTTGCATAATTTCCTCAAAATAAGATCCATATAACTTGCCAAGGCAATTTATTTATGATTTTCTGAAGCTTAAAGTCAGGACATTACTTTTTGCTGCGAATGATGACAGAAATAAAATTTACGAGGAGGAAATTTCAGGACTTTTCACGGATAATTCATCCACGCTTTTACCGCGTCTTGTCCTGAAACTGATTCTGTCCCATTAAAGGCAAAGCAATATTCGAAGTTAATCCGTTCTCAGTCAAGCAAAAACAAGTTCCGTTGCATGTTTCCCTCATCCCTCAATGATTTCCACAAAAGAAAGTTGACTACACTACCATCCAGCGTAATTTTTTAAAAACTATATTTAATTGCTTTTAATATACGTGACAGAGTTCAGGTATACGTTTCAGCTAATATACGGAGGGTATCAATTATAGGAAAATAAGAATATATTTAACATTATTAACACAGTTCAAACAAAATGATGAGTTTTTCATTAATATTAATTCTTTTTTTCTGTGTCTGAGAGTTTTGATTTAACAGGCAAATGTATTGAACTAATACGTATCCGCGAAAATATGAATGCTTCCATGCATCGGTTATTTCAACAAGAGACCTTTAATCGCAATAAATAACTGGACGATAAAAAGAATTGAAATTCCCCCTCTACTCCAAGAAGTAATCTCGAGGAGGTAAAAGATAAGGTAATACCGCACGATAGGATGTAGTGGAAGGGATCTGTCAAATCACTACATTTTTTTATGGAAAGAATAGGCAAAGTCACAGTAAAAAGCAAAAATGCCGAGATTCAATTTCATCGAAAAATATTGTGCTCCATTACTTAGATGAATGCATTTCACATGATTCAAATATTAAAGAAATAGTAGCCCGGAAGCAAAACAAAAGAAGATGGAATGTTCACATATATCATATGTGCCCGGCACCATATAACGGCTCGAACGCTAATTAAAGGCTAGTCTTTGGATGAGAACAAGAAATATCTCCCGAAAAACGTTTACCCCTGGTTTAAACCACGACTTGTGTGTTGAGGGATCAAGTTTCAAGGGAGACTAGCCAATTTCATGCCACACACGAATAAGAATGCTTCGGCTCAAATACGCATGCATAATGATCCTCCACGTTGTCCTCTGAGAGATTATTCAACCGCATTCGTGATTCACGGAGGGCGATATTAATGCGGCACGACTTCCGACCAAGTTAGTTCGCTTCAATGCACAAGTGCTCACTTTGGCTCTACTCCACACCCGAAGGTAATGCGGCTCAGTTTTGAGCATTAATCCATTCCATAACCAGCCCTGAAGCTATGCCCTCAAATCATGTATTTCATCCCCCTTTGGGTGAGATTCCTCATCATAATCTCGCGAACTTTGAGGCTAGACATAAATTTCTCTCTTAATTAGCATCCTGTATTACTGCGTTGCTCCGGCCTTGAGGTACCCATCAGAGGCGATGAAACGGATACTCCCAAACTAGACAAAAGTTTCTCAACTTATACTTTCAATCACAAAATGAAATTAAGAATAATACAAATGTCAAAGCAATTTGCTCGAAGCAGTTATTTGAAGCTGGCAAAGCATTTTCAACGATGAGGAATTAAATCTCGAGAGCAGATAATAAAATTCCGATATATTTCTCCGAACTCCAGCCTTTCCATATCGAAGACCTCACTCATTTGTCACTAGAAAATCAACCTTCTCGAAGGCAGAGTTGCCATTAATAATTTAATCAATTTTTTATGAATTTATTCAAACAAAACCAACGCTTTTAGAACAACAAATGTTCAGATTAGGCCCATATTTCATCCATACAAACAACCTTAAAGTCCCGCTGACGTGTTATTTAATTTACATTACTTCCTACCTCCTTCGACCTTTCCCGACCTCTCTTTCTTCCCAACTCTTATTCTGAGCCATTTTATCTCTATCCAAAAGTGGGTTTAGTCCAGAAACTCTTCAAAAAGTCAAGATACAGGGCTTTGGCATTCCGACGTATTTTATTATTACCTACGTATTTCACTTGCAACCTATTACAGGCTTAAAACAACGGATGATTATATATTTTCTCTCTTTTTTCCGCATATTTTTCCTATATTCAGAAATACTACTAATATATAAAATAAATAGGCAAAATACTGCCCAACTCAGTAAAACTGGAGAAATGGTCTAGTATACAGAGAAAAATAGTATAATTCCCTACCCTTTATGGTTTTATATAATATCTTTCTAAAGACAATTGGTAGCTAACCAAGCTCTATATTAATCTGAATTAGAATTAATTCACTTTTTAAGACAGATGTACATCATATGAGCAAAGTATTGTTTCACTGCAATCGTTAAAATGAGAAAATCAACAGAGAATTTCATTACATTTTCGAAGCACCTTCTTGACTATGCCGGAATTTTCTACTTTCGGAAATATAGTTAATTTAATGACTGCTGAGAAACCATTGTCCCGGACTATTCTCCACTCAGTTGAAGCACATAACGTCTCTTGTTGTGCGGAGCATGCAGGAATAAATAAAGAAACCCTACATGCATTTGCATTACACAGAAAAGGGGTAAATTTGCTGAGGCTGGGAAAAAAAGGAGGCTTCATGGACAGGAGGTTTACCCTCAGTTTTATGTTTTCTGTATGCCCTCCTGCGCCCTTTGCCTGTCGATATCAAAATCTTCTTCTATCCGAGGATGTGATGGAAGCCGTCGCCGGACGTTTCCGAACCTGGGCGTGCTATGGTTTCTTACCTCTTCATGCGATATTTGCCTAATCCAGAGCTCGGTGCGACACAGCTCATAACTCTGGGGCTTCAAAAACGGTCCGTAGTAAAGTAAACTTTTCTACGACCGTTTTCCAAAGCCACATCGTGATTGAATAAGACGTAACTCATCGTTCACATATGCATATTCATCACTATTACTCCTGGTCCCATTCCTCTCCATTATTCTCCTCTTGCTTCTTTCCTTTTCTCATCCCAACACATCTCCATTTGCCCGATATCGAATAATATCACTGCAGTCACTCTACCAAATTAGTCGTACTGATTGAAAAGAAAACTTGGTACCTCCTCAATGTCCTCGCCATTTATCATCATCTTGAATTCTGAATTCCGCTCCTGAAAAAAATCATTCCTAAAGTCCTCCTTCCCCAGTTCGAGAGATTTTTTTCACTAAATTGCGAGACGTGCCCCTAGATGCCCCGCTGATTGGAAATGGCTGAAATATGAACAGAAGGATAGATTGACACTCTAATTGACATATAATTATTCTTCTTACTCGAGTAGTTAATTAAACGTCAACAGTATTCAGTAAGTGGAAGGATTACAATTCTTGATACATATATACATACTGTAAGGGTGTAATAAAATGGCCGTGATATGTGATGACTACCGTCATGTAATCCGTCAATGTAAAACATTATTTAGTGGTGTGATAAATGTAGTATTAAACTATAGAGTTAAAAGTAGAGTAGAGAGAAAATTGTTTAAAGACACAAAAAAGAGAAAAAATAATTTTTTGTTGAAGAGTTTCCATCTAATGATAGTTCAATCATTATTCTCTTATAGCTCTTTGATGAATCACATAAAAAACATTCTTCATTCATTTAATACCTAATTCAATGCTAATCCTAGAAAGAGAGGTGTAGATATACGAGAATTTGTTAGCATGTGGAGAGGGTATAAATTGGACTTAAGTGGATGAGGTCGAACAGAGGGCATCTGATGAAGCTTCTGAGATCGAAAACTGTTCAAGTCTATCGCCAACCAATTACGTGTATTGTGATAAATGAAGTTAGGTAAAAAATATTGAGCTCCTTGCAACCAGCTAACGCGAAATAGCGCACATCGCACCAGATTAGTACACACGAGCACGTAAACGATTTGGTAGGTCTATGCTTAAGTTCTTATAAAATGGCGAGACGAAACTCACAAAAAGCAAGAGCATCTTCACTTCATAGATTAAATCACTTCTTTTCAAATAATCACCACATTTTTCATAGGCACAGAGATATTCCAATTTCTACTACTTTCCAAACCTTGGCAAGTTCCGTATGCACCCACTCATTATAGTGTACACGAACTACGCTGAAGATTGCAGTAAATACGACATCAATATTACAAATGAAAAACGCTATCCGCCAACCGAATTGAGAAAGTTAGCAAACTTCAGCGAAGATACGTGATTGGAAAGACCCAGTGATTATTTTTCAAGGCTCAAAGGAAATCTTTTCCTTTTCCTGGTCGGATTTCAAAGTTTTTTCATCTGCTCTGTGAAATGCTTCTCCACGATCGTACTTTTCAAAAATCGGACTTTGTCCTACATAGTATTGACATGCTCACAAACTGGGGAGATTTACACAAATTTCAAATACCTCAAGGCTGAAGTCTACTATATGAAGTCTCCTATATATACGTTCAGAAGATAAATGTATAAAATCTGGGATGATTTCGTACGTGCATTATGATTCGTAGAATACCTAAAATTCTGCATTCATTTGCTGCGCAATGATTTAAATACCTACCACTTAAATTTTATTTTAAAAGCGTTACACGCTCTCATAATATTCCTGAGTAAATGTAATCATGATTGGCTGGCACATCACAATGAACAAGATTTCTGGTGATTAAGCCATTTCTGCTTTTTGTCTAAAAATTTACCATTCAAATATTGCTCACTTTACAAATATCAATGGTAGCTCAACGAAGTATAATGAGTACTGAATCTTAGCTTTCAAAAATAGAACATACTATTGCAAATTTAATGAGCGCGTAATATGAGTACGCGTACCAAAATGCTCACTAGCATAGCATAAAAGGGAAACAGAAGGACAGAAATTTCCCAGTCCACATGAAACCAATTTACCATCACTAACCTGAGCTTTTAGTGAATGACCGTTGAATAATGAAAATTAGTTTAGTAGTAATGCATATTTGACTTCAGGTTAGTTAAATAAAACTATGCTTGGTCCACGAACAACTTTTGTAAAATATGCCTACGAAGGTTTCAACTCACCCAATCTTCAATTAAGGCTTAAAATCAATCAAGGCTTCATTAGACGTCAAAGGAATTAAACTTTTTAAAAACCAAATTAGATCCAATACGCTGATGGTCATAAAAGTATCATTAAAAACTGTGCCGTGTTAACCTTCCCGTTATACATAAAATACAACAGCTTGACTCGACAATCATTTGTATAATATTTTTGATGCTAAGCGGAGTAAATCTCTCACTGGTCCTCCAATAGTTACACGCAAAACGATTTTAACCTGAATAATAGCCGACTAGCTAACAAGACGAAACAGAAAAAGAGATAAATTCACCTTAGACGGGAATGATCTAAGGTGAATTGGTTCTCACAGAAAAAAAGCTTAAAATACCGAGGAGAACGCATTAAAAGGGGATTTGGACATGGGGAGCGGAGAATAGCATCAAGCCTCGCTCTATTTGGAAAAATTGAAAGTATAGGGCACTAAATTCGAGAGCATTTCGACACGAGACACCTTGAATAGTCGCATTTGAAGGAAAGATCTCTGGAATAGAGATGCCCCCGGGGGTCAAAGAGAATAGAATGGCACAGAACGGAACGGGAGATGAGACACAAAAAGTGGAGAAGGAAGGTAGGGGAGCGTAGGAATAAAAATAGGATGAAGAGGGTTTTTGGTCGGCAAAGGGAGAATGAAGCGAGGAATATGTGAGCTGGAGGAAACGGGGCCATGTGTCCGCCTGTATTTACTTCTCTGTGAGGGAAAAATGCCATTGTGCGCCTGTGAGTGGGATTGAGGACGATGGGCATTGGAAATCGTTACACAAAGGATGAAATAAAGCTTTTCCGAAGAGTAAACTTACAGGAAGAAGCAGGAAATAGCTAAAGCTCACAAAACTTCGTTTTTGAAAGTGATTTTGAAAGAAGAGAGAATACTTGGTAAATGGAAAATAGGGAAAAGCACAGAAAGCGGTAGAGCTATGGGGAACGGACATTATAAGTAGAAAATAGGACAGTGATAGAATATTTTCCATCTCAGAATAGAAAGCGCGTTCGGTGTATTTTTTTGTACTCCAAACCCTCGAAGAAATTCCACTTTGGGAATTCTAGCGAATTTGCGCTGTTCTCGTACAAAAGACTAAGCCCGGTCGCTTTCGCTGTAACCATTCGACTCTCTTTGCAGCCGATGTATTCATCTCGTTACAGGAGCTGCACTTCATGATTAACATCATACCCTTAAGCAAGGGTGTTCTCTACCATCCTCTTGTCTATTTATCGAATATATTTCCCTCCAATATATCATTTGAGGTACTCATATCTGTCCAAGTATATGCCCAATGCATTTCATTTTTTTTCTGGAGTGAATTTTTTGGAGAAGCTTTCTTCTTTTACTCAATTGAGCATAAGTGAACGCAATAAAGGATAAGCGAACGAAAATAAGGGGATGGAGCTAGACAAAAAAACAGGAATACAAACAAAGTTCATTGCAAATTAAACCATGAGAAATGCCATAATCTGAAAAGGTACTGATTCTACTAGGGAATCATAGCGCCTGTTGCCGAATTGTATGGCGGATATTTGCATAAATAAGTTTCACAGACGAGTAAAATAATATATGCTCTTTTTTACAAATCAATACACATTAAATGCAAAGTGTTCCATGTACATAGTTTTAACAGTATATGCACTTTTTCTCAGCCCTTTCAATAAAATGAATTTACCCAAATTTACTGAATTTGCAGCAAACATAAACATAAAAATCTTTTCCAATATTACAACAGGCAAGACGAAGTCGTCTACGCAACAACATTGAAGTCATTTTAAATATTTATTTAAATTTACTAACTCATAAAGATGTTATTAATGTACTGGAGACGAAAAGCTGTTCTCTGGATAAATTATTCTAGCAAGGAAACCGCATTTGCATCAAAGCATCACTGGATGGAAACTGAGATGTGATGCACGAAGTCGGAGGCAGGAGGAAGTTGAAAGGGAAACAAGCAACGGCGAAAAGGAGAAAGAATAACTGAGAAGGATAAACAGGCGAGGGTAATTGGTAAGGAAAGGAAGGGGAAATGCTAGGTGAGTTGCGGCGGAACTTGCCATAGAAATCCACGCACTCGCACCAGCTGCTTCACCATCGACGGCGATGATTTCACGCCCACCCCGACCCCACGAGCTGCTTCCTTGCTTTTGCCTAGCTTGCGGCGATTCTATCGCTTTCGAAGAGCAGAGAAGTAGGAAGAGCCCCCAAGGGGATCTCGACCCAATTCCTCTCATTACCTTGCATCAAGGAGCGTAATCTCTTTGAAGGTACTCGACATCCTACCTAGAATCTTTTCCCTCAGCACCAATTTCTCCGGACCCTATTCCCCGTCATCTCCATCTGCCTTCTCTTAATCTACGGAAAGAATGTAGAACACTTTGGTCAAGAGAAGAAGTTCACACAGAGAATTTAGCTAATTTCTCTCTATAGAAGGATAGAGAAATTAAATAACTTCTTTAATTAATAGTGAGAACGAATATGTATGAACGAAATACGTAGCATTTTATGCAAAACGTTTAGCAATTAATTTATGAGGCCTAATGTACATAAGAATATCTGCTGCAGCGTTTCTACCATCTTTATTTTTACCTGAAATGTCTTGCAGGCTCTAAAAAAGGCTTGTAAATGAGAATAGATAGGTAGGTCATTTTGGCATCCAAGAACAGACGACTGATACTTTCCAGGTGAATTTGATACGAACGTGTAATTATCGGCTGGTAACTCGGTGAGTTGATGCTACTGCAAGTCCCTAAAATGATTCAAATGAAATTCGTATTGCTGAGGATGGAATAACTTGACCACGAAAATACATTAACGACAGAGAGAAAAATTTACTCCGCTCTAATTATTTGCTCAGCATCCTCAAACTTCCCGCTCCTACAGAACATTGTACGTGTGAAAATGTGAACGAGTTTCAAGTGTTAGCCGGCCTATAGATATGGGCGTCCTTCGCCCTCTAAAAAGGCATGAAAGTAATATTATCTATTTTATACTATCCATGCGCATGAGTCTTCCCGAGGGCAATAGTGGTTCAGCAGAAGTTGGTTATGGGCGGTGACTAGGGCATATACCGGACGCAGGGGGATGTGAAATGAAGGATTCAGAGGTAAAGGAAGGGAGAGATGAAGGGAGGGGATACGGAAGTTCAAGACGAAGGGTTAGGAGCCTGTAACGAGTTTTCCCATAGAATTGGCACGAGCGGTAATCGTGGGCCTTTGAGTGCACATTTGAATAATGCATAAACTTTTCTTCGACCATATTTTATTAAATTGAATCTATTTATGCGTTTGAACTCACCAAATAGGCAGTAATAAAAATGACGCCAGAATAACATAGTTAATTTTTTTCCTTAACAAAATCTGTAATGACTTCAGTTATCGGCAAGATGTTTAAAATTGAAGGCTCATTAGCACACACAAACTATAAAATATCCCATTCCCTTACAACTTACCTAAGAGTGACAGCCAGAAATGAAAACTCCTTAAGTTTTTCAAAGCATGTATTCTTTTTGGAGGATATATACTGTATATACATTAAGACTTAGGCGGCGACTGAACGCTAGTATCAATAGATACTATGAGCAGCAATTGAACGCGGGAGACCCCTTAGGTGTAAAATCTGACATTATAAAGAAATATATAACGCCTTACTCAAGATTGCTTTTAAACTTGAGAGAAATTGTGACTAGCTGCTTCCACGGCAAAAGAAATAGCTCTCAGATATTTGATTTATTTGAGCTACCCTTTTTTTATTCAGCTCGCGAAGCGATGGTAACTTCGAGCGCTAATTGGCGATTGGCATAATAAGCATCGGAATAGAGGCAAAGAGCCTGAAGGGTCACGGAGACAAGAGGTCCAGGATGCGGCAGCAGAAAACCATTGTCCTGGCTTTGAATGGGCAGGAGGTGGGGATTGTGGGGTAGGAGAGGAAAGGAGTGCGGCTGGCTAAGTAGCGCAGACGTTGAGATGCATAAAAGGAAGATTGAGCCGTATCGGATGCACGAGTCCTCCGCCAACTCCCTCGAAACTGTCGCGTCCCTCGAGGATGGAAACAATGCGGGCGACCGAGGGAGGCTGCTCCATCTCCCACCAGGCGCCGATCTCGCTTGCGATTTGTAGCCACGAAACAACGGTGGAAGGCTGATAAAGGCATTTCCTCTCTCGCGTTTAAGCGTTTTGAGGCTTCGGAGAAAATTTCCGATCAAATTCCTATCGTTGTCTCTCTACATGCGCAAATGCATTTCAAGAGATGACGATTCAAAGCACGCGTGGAGAAGCTATGACTTTCTTGGAAAAGGTTCTATCTAAACACCGAATCCTTCATTAAAATAAGAATAAGTGGAATTATAGATACCTGCGAAGTGATTTTCGAACATTTGTATGAGAATCCTCAGAAAGCGGGGCCGCTGAAGCAGTACAATTTAGGTATCTAAGACGCTAAAAGTATTGGGTTGCTTTTTAACGATTACATACTATGGCTTCCAGCAGATTCACAGGGTTTCAGTTTGTATTAAGATAAGGTATTTGACGTACTCTTTGTATTTACAAGCCCGTTGAACGCCACAGAATATAATTTGTAACAATCACAGGGTCCAAGGAGATAATGAGCATGTGGCCTGGAGTCAAAAGTTTTAACAGGAAGGAATTAAGTTCCAGTATCACAGAAAGTTTGACTTGAAAAGTTTAAGGCTGAATGAAACGCTTCGATTTTTAAGACAACTTGCCGGCGATCTACTCTTTTGAAAAAGTGAGAAAGTAGACAAGGAGAAGTTACCTTTTTGGTGATGGCTAACCATACGGGCGACCAGGGTTCAAAGCTCTGCAGTGGATGTTTTTCAGAAGAAACCCGATCCCTACTTGAGTGTCTTGTGGAAGGCACCTCAAGTAGGTACAGTA
The DNA here is from genome assembly GCA_963169105.1 of Ceriagrion tenellum. NCBI lineage: Eukaryota > Metazoa > Arthropoda > Insecta > Odonata > Coenagrionidae > Ceriagrion > Ceriagrion tenellum. Next base: position 57,878,102 of record OY720632.1, on the reverse strand, counting down.
CCTACTCCGTCTGTCGGATGAGATGCTAACCTGTGGTCCCTTGGCGCCTTTTGTTAAGAGCAGGCTAATGCCGACACAGGGTTTCTATCTACCCTTCCTCCACTACCTACCCCCTATGGCGCAAATGACCTTAACTGTCGGTCGCCTTCCCAAACTCCAATCCAATCCAGTTAAATTTTTTCCATACTTCACGCTGAAAAAGCTAGCGTTGAGAAGTCGAAGAATAATAAATTTTCTCATCACTCATGGAAAAAATTCTGGTTCATTGGAGTAGCGAGTTTCGAGACAAGACCCGAGTAGGAAAGAGGGTCATGTCCCTGCTCGTGATTACGGAGAGTAATGAGGGAAGAGCTGGTGAGAGCCATCCCTGACGAAGCGCTATTCAATTGTTTACGCGATAACTTCAGATTGAACGCGTTCGTGGTTAATGAGTAACCAAGGCTGGAAGGCCTTTATGTTGCCCGACTACGGCCCATTTCGACATCGAAGGGGGCCGGACAACCTCTAGCGAGAGATAGGCAGCAGACATAATAAAAGCATAGTGAAGGGGGAAGAGGATGGGGAGGAGAGAAGGACTGAGTAGATTGGAGAAGGAGTGAAAGAAGTATGGACTGTCTAATTAGCTCGCGAGAGTCGACGGAAGTAATTGCTGCGACCGAGTAATCTGCGATGAGAGGAACGGGAGTAGGATATCGACGGCTGAAGAGAAATATACTGCGATCACATAAGGGAGGGAGGAATCGCGGGAGGGTGGGTTTAGAAGGCGGAGGCAGAATAGGAGGAAGGAAGCGTGTCCAAGTGGGTGGAGTCACGCAGAGGATGAGGGTTTTAGGCAGGCGGGGTGGGTAGAATTTCGCCGCAATTATGCATTCAGCAAAGCAGTGCCGGTTGATAATCTCTCCCCGGCGCGGCAGGCGCTCTTTCGCGTGGCGACGTCCAAATTCTTGCCGACATGACGTCACATCCTGCGGAGATATCAAGCGGAGAATGGATGGGGCTCAACTCAAAGTCGAGCGACGGTGCATTTGGACAGACTGTCGACTGGAACGTCAATTCTCCTTTCTTATTCCAAAACAGCACCCATGCACGCGACAGCTGCACACAAGTTTCTCTCTTCCGGCAGCGCCCTTGGTGCAGGTGCTCCAAATGTTCCATAGCTCCAGAAACAAAGCATAAATGCGCGGAATCGTACGCGTCATTTCATCCCTCCAAAAACACGTGAGACGAGAGGTAAATGCTCCAATGAAGCTCCTTCCATTGCTTCAAAGCCACACGTTGCCATAGCTTCCTTCAATTTACCACTTGCTTTCCTCATACCAGGAAAAAACAACTTTAGAAGCGCCCTATTTTTTTAGGCTCTGATACAGCTCATTACCTGCAGTTCAATGAAGAACAAAAAATATGAAAACTGGACACACATTTTCTAAAATACGCCTGTTATTTCAAATATATATTATTCATCCAGACGCTTTCATTTATTACAAATCGCACAGAAATACTTTTGTTCGTATACAAGGACCTGAAAACTATTCCATCTTCGAGAAAATGATTCTCAAAAGGCTCTGATCATTCTTTATTATTTCCTCTCCGCCCGGTAAAATCTATTGGTATGGCTACAGTTTAGGAGTGGAATGGAGATATAGGTTTAGTTTTTCAAAGTCGAATTTTCAATGAGTGAAGTTTTCAAAGATTTATGCATGCTGTCGCACGGAGGGATATCAATGCGATCGTCCACTTCTGTGCTGCTATTGCTTCGTCCACTTATGATGTCTATTTATGAGGAATATCTGCCTTGTCCCCGAATATGTATATCCTTCCGTCTCTACTTGCTAACTCCCTAGAGCAAGTAAGGTCTCGCATTGGTTATATCGCAATATTTTGGAAAACACACAAGTTTTCCTTAGTGACTGAGTTCGTTTCACTTGATGCTCTGAGACCACCATATCTAAAACGCTCCAACTAGTGATATTGGGTCAACTGATAGCCATTGGTTCAAAATCCCAGTAGTGTGTCATTAACTCCTCGCATGAAGTGATTTGTCTCCCTAGACCGCAGGTCGGATGCAAAGCAGAGTCCTAAATCGAAACGAGGATATCAGGGAGTAAGAAGAAGCCGAATCAAAGTCGGTCTTCCCCAAGATGCTATATTGAATGAAAATCCACCTCCATAGAATTACACAAAAGGAATCCTGAACGCCAGAGAGGCGCACTAAAGACTGGAACACTACCAAAAGTTGTAAATGATTCTTCCGATAAAAACTACTGACTATATAAAATTATGCTGAAAGGGTATGGGATATGCTTGAACAATATCTCTCTCTATTCCCTACGTTCAAAATTAAATGTGTGCCAAACTGACCTCAAGGCCAAATTCTCCAGAGAATTCCTCGGGGAAGAATAAGGCAAATGAGAAATAGGGTAACTTCTAATACCAACAGAAGCAGTTGAGGGCTGCTCATTCTGCACAAAAGCAGTTATGCGAGCTTTACTCTGAGAAAAAAGTACACTCTGTAGAAATGAATCAATATGAGAAGGTGGCTAAAACAACCCCGACGAGGAGAAAATAGACAAGTTTATTTGAGTACGTTAGGAAGTAACGTAGGGAGTTGGAATAGCCGAAAAAAGTGGTCATCAGAGACTGTGACGAGATCGACACGGACGACACGACCGAGAGGTACAGGGGTTAAAACGTTTTATACTAGAAGATTTAACAAAGACAACCAGTACACAATACGCTCCGGATATGTAGAAAGAATAAAAGTAGAAATTGAAAAAATGCCTGAGATGCTAGTGGATCAGAGACAAAGGGATGAAAAGCGTTAAAGAAGAAAGAAAAGAAAAGGGAGTATCAATTTGGTTGCAAAATGTGCGAACGAAGGGAAAAGATGAAACAATGAAGATGAGAGAGATATAATAAAACTGGGAGCGTTAATGAAAAGAGCTAAGCGAGAACTTTTTGAGATAAAGAAAACAGAAATGTGTAGTTTTGAGAGGCAAGATGGAGGAAAATGTGGTGAAACAAAGATAAATTCAGCGCAGTGACTATAATATCATCATGACCCAACTCACTACTGCAAAACTCCGAAAAGGTATACATGATAATTTTGGAAATACCAATGGAAAAAAACATTAGGTCAAAGTCTTAAATGGGATCGTTAGCGAAAATGAGACCTTAAAAAGCAAAAAATAAGCATGGAAACTCCGACGAGGGCGAAAAGAGTCGCTGAATGGGAATACATTTGGGAATGTGAGAAAGGACGTTTTTAAGGAGGGATAAACTCCAGATTAAAAGTGGGAACACCAAGATGCGGGGTAAAGATTCTTAGGTTTCACAGCCCGTGAGAAAATTGGATAAGGTCTATGACGGGGTAGCGCTAAGAATACAGATGAGTGTACAGTCATAATGTCCAATATCACACGCACACAATTAAAAAGAGTGTATAATGATTAAAGCAAAGGGAGAAGTAACGGGCTTGATGTGATGGAATTTCAACATATTGAAAAAAAGGAATTGAAGTTTTTCAGTAAATTAAAAATATAAATTTAACAATATTATTGATGTACGACTTCATCAGATAGATCATTATCTATCGATGATTTAGCACATTGGAACCATGATAGAATTTTATTTATTTACCCAGTGGAAAATTATATCAATGCAATGAAATATTTTGGCGGTTTTGCAAAAAATAAATTATACCCAGATAATTCATTGTCACGACCTCTCACTTAATAAGGTAAATAGCAACGAACATATTCAATATACCATGATATCAAATTTAGAAGGAAATTTCCGCACTGAGGAAGCATGGTGAATAACCAAACGTCGGCATTAGAGGAAAATAATAATTCATTCACTATAGGATCTATATCTCCAGGAAAAATAATGATATTACAAATAACACTGCTGTAAAATTGTTGTGTGCAGTCACATTGAATTCTCTAAGGTAAAAACAATGATAATGCTGTGGCATGAAGAACACTCATTCATGGAATATTGCTGAAATAAAAATCCACCTCGGGAACGTCTCCATGCTATTGACTGAAAAACGCCTACTTTAACCTTTCCCAGGAATATAAACAAATTTTGGTAGCCTTTACACTCGTGTGGTAGCTGATTTCTCTATTTTAGGTCAAAGTATATAAAGTTTTTTCTGAAAACAGCACCATTTACGATTGGTAAAGGAAACTACACTGGTCTACGGACAATTTTCATATGCCGCATGTATATAAAGGGAGAATTGCAACCACGTATTATGATAAATAATCTTTAAACCATGTATGTAGTAAATATCGCAGAGGAGACACCCATGGACCAAGATGCATAGCACAGCTAAGACGGCGTCAACTTTCCTTTGAAATTATTCTACTCACACTCTTTTGCAGGGAAAAACCTGGACGGGTGGAAATAAAATAAACACTGTTCTCCACCGTAATAACACAATCAAAGAAGGAAGCAGAAATGAGATTGAGAAAGGGGTGGTGCGGAGGGAGAGTAAGGGAGAAGAGCAGAAAAATGGAGAAGGTCACAAAAATGGGACATTAGAAAGAAGGCTCGCGTGAGTTGAGAAGGGTTGTTGGGACGGAGGGGAATGGAGACGCGGCTTCGGGAATGAAAGGGAGGGCAGCGAAGCGGAGCGAGATGGAGAGAGAGAGAGGGAGCGAAAAAAGAGAATGGCTTGTTTTCCCCGGGGAGGGAGGAGGAAGAAGGGCCTTCCGGCTTAAGAGGTCGCGGGATGCAAAATGCAAAACGGAGCCGGAAAAATGGGCGTGGTGTGGACTTGAAAGGTTGATGGTTTCGAGGAGAGGCCACACGGTGCGGGGGATCGTGATGAAAAACATGGTAAGCATTAAAAGGCGGGAAGAGAGACGAAAGCGATGTGGAGTAGGAAGAATGGTGACTTAGCAAAGCAAGCGAGAAACGAAGTAGACGTCAGTATCCGTTAGAAACGGGGCAAGAGCAGAAAAATACAAACAGCGGGGAATATGCGGGGACCCTGGCGTTTTCCTTAGCTTATTGAACCTCTGACCTTAGCAAATGAAGACGAATTCAATTTTGGGCGCCCATACTGCCATGATTGTATCCAACCGTCCAAACAAGGATCTTATTCCAAAGTCAAATACAATACTTCCCGGATTGGGGATACGACCCGTCTAAATTCGGAGAGTCTGCCCCACGTATTGCCGTATTGACTCGTTGCCGCGGCAGAGAGTATCGTAAGCGTCAACGCCGAGGGATTGGCAGATAATTTGATACACTTTTTCACGCACATTTGATGTTGTCATAATTACGAAAAAATTATGGAATCAACCCAATAAGTAATGTTTAAAGGTGATTTAGATGTGTTTTTATATAATTATAATTTGCATCAGTCCAAAATAAATTTGAGCAAGAAAATTTGTATTTATATATAATACCAGTAACTGAGTTTAATGATTCAGAAGAACTTTTGCTGAGTACCAAAATGAGGGCAATTTCGCTTTTTCAGGAGGTATGACAACCCAAGTCTTACCCATTATTAATTAATACGATCAATCTTATAGTCAACGTTGACAAAGTGACATCAGAAAAAAACACATAATTTACATTGGAATGACATTTAATTTTCTCTCTGATTAGCCTTTTGTACAACAAAAATATTTTTTGTTTCCAATTAAATTCCCATTGGAAGTCACTCGTTATGATATTCGCGAGAGGGCACTGGCGCCACGAAACTAACCGTTCATGGCACCCTACAAAACTTAAAGGCACATTATGATGCTATATACATATTTAAGCAAGGTAGCAAGGGGGGAAACCACATTACTACAGTAGTAGGAAGAGCAGCGACGACGGAGATGGGCTGGCACAGGGGGAAGAGATATTTGCGGGATGAGACTTCTGATCAAGAGAGTGTGAAGGCAATGGGGGGTCTGGAGGATCAAAATGGGGGGGTCCAGAGGATCAAAACATGCAGAGAAACAAAACTTACAAAGAGGAGACGGCTCGGACGAGGAAAGGTGAAGAGAATAGGGATATCTAGGAGACGGAAAGAGAAAGAGCGAGAAAAAGGGAGATGGTTGCTTCTTTTCGGAAAAACCAATTATGAAATAAATGAGCGCCATGCATTGAGAAAGTAAAAGGGCCTTACAGGTGGAAGACAAGATGGCGAGAAAATGAAAACGAAATATAAGGGTGTAGAAAGGAGGATAGGAGGACACGAGGAAATTTCTTGAAATTATATGGATAGGAGATTTAGAGCAAAATGTGAAATTGAATGTTGATATTGCAGTTTTGAATTAAAAAAGGAATATATTTTAAATGAGAAATACTAAAGTCTCAGTATTATCTAGGCTACAAAATGCACTTGACGTTTAAATTTCCACTTTCTGTCATGCTATAAATCGAAAGAAATAACTTAGTGAAAGAATTTCGCGTCCATCACATCATACGCAAAGCTTTATTATGACCTCGAACCACATAGGTATAACATTCATCAGCTGAGTACTAAATGAGTCTTCATTTGAGTTGCATGTTTTTCAACAGGAGAACCCTTAAGAGATGAAATGCAATTAACAATTACGTAATACAATTATAATAACTACTAGGGGACATGGTACATTTTGAGGACATTGTAGCGTATCCAGTCTGCACATTTTAGGGTGATTACCATCAGTTACCAACATAAGGTCATCTAGGAACGAAGGAGATGCATTCAGGCAATATTATTATTGAGTCGTTATTAAAAGCGAGAGAAAGAATTGAGGATCAAAACAAAAACAAACCAACGATATAGTAAACAAAATTCTGAAATGAAGAAACAAATATTGGGCAAGCGAAATAAACAGATCCAACAACATAGTACACGAGATACCGAATTCAAAGAATAAATATCGGACAAGCAAACAAAAGACAAAACAAAAAAAGCAAACAAAATTTATAGTTATAGATACCAGCTACTTGAGTGGGGAGAGTCATTCAGAAACTGACATTCAGATAATGTGATTTAGGGTTGAATATTCGGATATCGAGAATCGGATATTTAAATACGGAGATAGAGATTCAATTCCAGAGATTCAATGCAGTCAACAGTTACCAGCATTATTTTCCGTGTACGGCGAATAACTGCGAAGAGGTAGACCAAGCATGGAAATTCCATCTACCATTGACAACCGGAGGGGGATCGCAGAGAGAGGCTGAGCAGACATTAACAGTTATTCTCTTGCTTATTCCGCTTCATTTCTCATTCTTTCACATCAATGGTTTCCCAATGGCCCTTTCCACCCTTTCAACTCGACGACTCTTGGCATTCCCGAATCAGCTATATTTTCCCATTTATTTCCACTCCCTTCAGCCTTCACTTGTGTTTAATTTAATCGTCATTTACCGTAAAATACCTGGAAACTACCAACCCGAGTGGAACTACCAAAAAATTAAGTTCTAAGTTTTTTTTGTTATTAACCTGGATTAAGTTGGAATTTAAGACCAACGAAAGGCTACGAATTCTAATCAATAGATTGTCGTTTATTAACTGATATAAATATCATCTACAAATTTATTTAAATGGAAATGAAAATTGCTATCTGAAGTTATTATTTAATGTTAATGTACTAACTTAATAGCCTACATAAGAGAAGTAATTTGGATTTCAAATATAAAAAATTATATAAATGCAGCATCATCAAAGGAAAATTTATTTTTGAAAATATTTCAATAAGATACCGACGCTGTGAAAAAAAAATTATTAACAGAACGCCAGGTGTGGAAACTTTAACACGGTAGGAATGTTCCACTTTTCAGAAAGGGGTGACTTATGAAGAATCTTAAGAAACTTTTACGCATGCTCTCGAAGACTGGATCATTTACAACGCTGCCAGCACGTAGGCTAGAGTAGCTTTTGGTATAAACTTGGTGACACAGAAGGATCTCCGTCGTATGATCAAATTTCAGTTCTTTTTACACCTTGCGTTATAACTGAAAGCTACATGTGGGGAGGGAAAAACAGATGCTTCGGGGGAAAACATGTATAACGAAACGAAGCCAGCGAAACGCATAGACAACACCTTTTTTGCGTTTGCGTGCGAGGCACGACAGTTTCCCGTAAAATATTTGGAAAACAATAACTCGCTGATTGAAATAGGGGAACGGTGAAAATGAAAGAGAGCAAAGATAGCACGACAGTGTGAAAATGAACATATTCTACGTATGCACAGATGAGATAACACAATGAATTCCCTTCACTCAATGAGCCGTTGTGAAAACCAAAGTTTGCCATTTATAAGTTGAACGGGTATGTTTTCAGCATCAAGAACTTATATTAAATAGTATTTCTTGATCTCCATAGGTATATACATGAATGCATCGTAACATAAAAAAGTACATATGTGTGATGAAAAAGAAATATTTGTTTGACTCCACCAATTTATTTTTAAGATACAACTTTTTTATTACGTATTTTAAGGTAGTTTCGACGCAGAAGCCCTCCTAGAAGTCTCCCTAACCCTTACAGAAAAACAGCAGCCCGTTATCCATCCCCTCCCCCACTCCCACAAACCCCAACCGCTACCTTATTCCCATATAACCCTCAAACTTAACGACAACCTGCCAACAGTTATCCCGCACCCCCCTCCCTTACCCACTTCCTCCCTCCCTCCCTCCTTCGTCTACCCCCGTCTCCCGCTCACAAACTCTATCCTAGGTGTTTTCCAACCCCTTCCCTCCTCCCTTCCACCTCGCCTCGTTCTCTACTCTCCTATCCTCCCACAACCCTTACCCTAGATGGTATATATGCTTAATGATCGTGCCCTGAATCTTTGAACCTGAAGATGACGCCGCTGCGTCAAAATTAGTCTTTTTAGCCCTAAAAAATAAATCGGTGGAATCAAACGAAGTTTTATTTTTCATTACTCATAATGACCTTCCAAAAAATGGAGCCTGAAGCCATTGAGACGAAGCTTATATTTCATTTCTTTTCGTGATTTATACACTCGTAAACATAAGTAAAGCTGCTCAGCACTAACTTGGGTGATTATGTTAAGATAAAATAATATATCGGTATCATGCCACACTTTTTTGCGTTTCAACCGATTTGATAACATTAAAGAATTAATTTTCTGATTCACTCATTATATTAGTCTTAATTACATCCTATTCAATACCTAAAGGCTCAGCGTACTACCATTCATTTCGTAACTTTGACTACGATAAGTGATTAGCTTATGAGGGACTGCCAACCGTTGCAATCCAGGTCCAAATAAAGAAACTTCATCGTAATATATGCATTATAAATGTGTTCCTCCATTATCACTTTTCATGCTTAGTACGATAATGTACAGTTTCCTACTTAAAATGATTTGATCATTCAGAATTCTAATGATTTTACAAGCTTTGAAAGTTCCATGTAATTAGGTTCACTATAAAAATAAGTTTTTTCTCGAATATTTTTAATTGCAAAATGAGGATTAAGGGATAAAAGCTTTCCTGAGTCTTCACGCATATATCCAGGAGTTTGAGTAAGTTAAAGCATTATTCTGCGTGCTTAAAAGGACAGTCCGATGAAACCAAGATCAGTTTTCGAGAAATGGCGTCCTTAGGGAACAGGAATAAAGCCTGCACATCAAATAAGTGCCGAGATCCCAAACGGTGTCCTGCTGGATGAGAGAAAACTGGGGGGACTATCAACAGGATATAATATGATTAGGAAAGAGGGGAAGAGGTATGAAAACAGATCAAAATTATAGAATAGGAAAAAATTGGGGGTAAGGAGTCAAGTTTAACTCTGGGCTACTCAAAAACAGATCCATTGGAAGGTAAGTTTCTAGGACAAGATTAGGCTGGCACAGGTCACGTGAACAGAAAAATATGAAAAAATAACGCAAGAGTAATATAAGACCACGAGTAAGGTATTGCGAGGATACAAAGGAAAAGTAGCGGTGAATTTGACACCAGGGGCGGAAAAATAGGTAGGTAAGGGTGGTCATAAAGTGAGTATGAGATGTAGGGGAGCAAATCAAGACGCTCCAGAATCACAACTATTGTTGTATAACCTGATAACTAAGGAATACCATTTATGTCACTATAAGTTGTAACAGATTTTTCCCAACAATCTTTCTTAAAATTATATATATCTATAGAGAATCTCAGTAACCAAGTTCCTCACTCTCAGCAATGCGATAATGGAATGGGAGTATAACGATCCAACTCGTGGCTAATTACAGTTGTTCCTGTAATTAGGACTTATTTCGATGAAAATCCGCGCAATATACGGTAATCAATAAGATAATCGAACAGAGATTGGTTTGAGACGTACACCCAACAGACTGGTAGAGGATAGTTTGCTGAGTCGGACCAGAAGCGGATTGGATTGATGCGAAACAAATGTTAAGAGGACAGAGAGGGAAGGGAATGGTGCGGCGGAGAATAAGAATTGAGGCGGAAAGAAGATGAGGAGGGAAAGATCTCAGTTCTCGGCAGAATATCAATCGGGGCGCTTTAAAGGTAAGTAAGACATGAAAGGTTATGTATACGGGGGGACAAAGATAAGCAGCGGCGAGGAGCAATAAGTAGACTAAGAGAAGTGTGTGGGGAAAATTTTTTTGCAAAAACTCTCCGTAGAGAGAATCAGATAAAATAAAACAAAATAACATTACCTGAATAACCTCGAGGAATGATGGCAATATGTATTTTAGAAATCCCACATGAGATGATGCAGCAATGGAGGCGAGGGAGAGCAGAGCTGAGGGAGTAATAAGGATGAGAAACGGAAATGGATACACGTTTCTTCTTCAGGGGTTGTGTACGACAAGACGGGAGGTAAGGTATCTTCATCATTATCAAACCCTCAAGAGAATGCTGGAGGAAAAGAATGAAACAAATTAATGGGTAGAATAAAAGACATAAATGCCAAAAAATGGAATAGAGCATTAAAATAATGAGGAGACTTAGTCTCCGACTCGCATTAGCCTTCACCGACCTCCAACGACTCAGGAGGAGGGGTAAGCTGCGGAAAACCATTTTCAAACAAGTAAATGACTGTTGATAAGGATTAGCAACATTTAATACGTGAAAAATTAACATGTTAGGAAATAAACAAGCCTGCAAACTGACAGGAACAAAAACTCCTTTCCACGCACCGTTAATGACTACTGAAAAGCATAAATGTTTACATTGGGTCCCAATATCGTTCTATTCTCGTTACGATTTTGTCATCTCCTCCTCCAAATTCCTTCACCGCAATTCAATATCATACCTGGTTTCGTAACATCCTCTACGGAGAGTTACATTGTATAACACAAAGTAACCTTTTTGTTATGTAGCTGAAACATAAGGATCCATTTTCCGATAAAAACCTGAGAATAATTTCCCGAGTACAAAGCTACGGATCAGCGGTCAACAAAGCTATAAAAATATTGAAATAAACACATTAACACAGATTTTATGCAGCGTAAGAGTTACCGACGTACGCGATTATGTTTCCAGATGGAGTGATGCAATATTATACCTAAGCCAAGAGCATTCAGAAAGATCCATGACGCCAAAGTAGTGGAGGATAGCGACACTCTTTCTTCATTTGGTGTACTATTGGCCCTCGGATAGCACAACCATTGGAGAGGCTAAGCAAACAATCGGAATGCCGCGATTAACTCAACACGGTTTTAAAAAGAGAATAGCAATGGTGTGGCGAAAGAACAGCATGTCGTCTAGATCGTCCCACTGGAGCGAGGCAACGAAGCAAAAAAAGAGGCGGGATGAAGTAGAAGGAGCAGTCGGGATGGAGTGGAAGAAAATGATTACACTGGGACTTGAGGGACTGCGAGGAGGAGGATTTCAGGGCAGAGGAAGGAGTGGGCGGGTTTGTGCAGAAATGAAAAAATAGAGTGGAACGAGATGGAGTGAGTAGGCTCGAGGAGAGGGAATGACGTCCTCGGGTGTGAAAATGTGAACTGTCGAAGGGTGCTACAAGGGAAGGTTTTCTTTTTGTTGAGTGCAGTTTCAGTTAAAATGAGAGGAAAGGAATAGAGCCGGCGGGCTTGAGTGAACGGAATGGTAGAGTGGAAGGGGGAGTTGTGACGGGGTGGGCAAGTCTGAGATCCATAGATTTGTAAAGAGGGTTGATTGAGGGATGGAAAAAAGACAGGAGACCGGTGACCTCTCGTATCGCTCTCAGCCAGAGTCATTTTTGCAGCCTACAAGGACCTAAAGACGAAGCAAAACTGCTTAAAAATGTAAAAAAATGAGGTTAGGATCTAAGTGGGAAAGAAGAGCAGGGTAGGGGAAGGAAAGATGAAAGAAGAGGGAAGGAAAAGGTAAGGACCACATGTGAGTAAAGTACAGAAAGATATTAGCTGATATTATGGTGGTAAGAAGAATTTTTAGCTTTCTTATGGTAACATGTTATGGGAAATAAAACAGCGGTCCATGAGGGTTTTCGACCTCAACTTACAATAAATATTTTGCTTTAACAACGACAAAACAAATAAACATAATAAGTATAACTCAAGAAGAAGAAATGTTAAACATAGATTGAAATTCTGAGGCCAGTAAGTCAATAAGCCGAAGCTACAGCGCAATTGTTCTAGAAGAAAATTTAAACTAAAATGCATTTGAGATAAAGATCTTCTTGGAATCTACATTTAAATCAACAGTTAGAAATTTTCACTTCTGTATAACAAAGAAATATATCAAATAATTATAACATATCGATACTTGAGAAATAAACTCAGTAAAAACATGGGATTTTTTTTTGCAACTTATATTGAATGGGAACTGCTAAGTTGATCTGAATGAACGGCATCTATTTTTAAGGTTTCAGGACGCGCAAGAAGAAATTGGGAAATGTATTACATGAAAGGAATATGGTCGGAATAGTGTGCAACAGATACTGCAGTAAATATTCACTTAGATACAAATAATGCTTGTATACATGGCCACGGAGAAATACTTAAGCAAATAAACGACTTATTTGAATATATAGAGAGCCCTGCATGGACCTAGATAGAACGACTTCAACATTATCCTTGGTAATGAGAAACTACCAATGTTATTCTAACTCCCGATGACAGTTGCATGCATAACATTTGCGGCGCTGATATATAAAATATATGGCCAATCAAGTAAATGGTTTGATTGTCCTCGAATGAAAAGTGAACTAAATATGCTATTTTGCTCCGGGTAGAATACATCTTTAATATATCGCTATTTGGAACAATACGAAGATGCATTATGTGAAATACAAGATGTGAAATAAAAGAATTGCATGTAAAAGCCGTATGCTTCGTTAGAAAATGCTATGGATGAACAAAGAGAGTAACATAGATGATCGCCAAAATTTTATAAAATTTTGGCGATAAAGGTTTTAATCTTCGAATATAATTTAGTTCAAATCAGTCGCCTGATAATTGAAAAATACCCGAAAATCACTTAACTATCGGGGATTAGGTTTTATCGAACCAAATCATAGGGTAGGCAATTTTACGTGCAGTTATTTTACAAATTAAGTTTTTAAATTTATTAGTTAACATTTTCAGATACTGACTTAGAAATTTTGCTTCGCTATTTTTATTTGGTGAGATATTCAGCTTGTTTTCTTAAAGTATATTTCTCGATTCCACCAGATTTTTGGCCAATCTTGGCCAATCTTGGCTTTCGTGCGGTCGATTTTGGCCAATCTTGGCCAAAATCGACCGCATGAAAGAAAAGTCACGTCTTCTATGCTCAACTTTAGCGTTCTGGACTAGTACCATGATCGGCAATTTTTCTCTACGGAGTCGTGCCGATATCCAAAAAGTATGAATACTGATCCACATTGTCACGTGGGCCAGGTGCTGGACTGCAACGTCCATATTCCTATACACCTAAACACATCATGTTCTCACGCGTTACCCTGTGGCACACCATAAATATGTAAAAGAAAACTTTGAATTTTCGACAAATATATTTTTTACCATGTTTTTGTTTATTTATTAAAAAAATTTTCGAGAATAGCACAAAGTTTTTTTAACGTCATATTACAAGGTTACGGCCCTACCAAGAGATTATTTTCGTTTATTTCAAGTTTGACGCAATGTGATGATGATGAGGAGAGAAAAATAATGTAGTAAGTAAATAAATTAAAAGTAAGTAAGTAAAAAATTTGAAATTAAACCCTTGAAATAAGTGGATTCTAAGCGGCCAATTTTTCTTTTCATTTTATGGGTATGATCATTTTTTCTAGTGCACATGAAAAACGAAAACTTTTCAATAAAAGACATCTAAATCAAGATCAAATGATACTGAAAGGTTTTGACTATCTTTTACTAATTTTTTTACTTACACTCATTTCCTACCTTCAAACAATGTGTAGGGTAAAGGACAAGTTAGCGAGTGGGAGAAAAATAGTCTTGATTAAATCAAAACTTTGACGCCGTGATAGTATATTGACCACAATACATAAATGCGTAGTGTGTTACGTTGCGTTGTTGCAAGCTGGCGTAGGAAAAATTTAATGACGCTGCTTCTTATGGCACCAATTTTTTGCCAGACAGCAAAATCAGAATCAAATCAATAATTCACAATTAGTCACCCCTACGAATGGCAATATTCTTGAAATATGACAACACAATAACAAGATGCTTTGCACAAGAGAAGTTTACGGCCTCTGAAGAGGTTCACTCTCTAATTAAAAAAATAAATACTTGATTTTCACCTTGTCGGGTCTGGTTTGGATCAATGGTGGGTGCTTCTCGTTCCGAGGGTCACGAGTTTGAGACCAAGTGACGGAAATATTTTTCCTGACCCTGGAATTCAACATTTTATATGCTATCATAACTTACCCCACTATTGAGAGGAAAGTCTCATTCAGAAGGCAATGACCTGTGTATATTAAATTATAATCTTTGCCATTAACAACGTGGAAAAAGAAGATCGGACCGATGTCGACAGCCACAGATTCGGGCGAGACTGAAGTTTACAGAATTGGCTGCAAGCTAACAGAGAAACTACCACATTAAAAATCCCTAGAAGATGCAGCCTTGCACTCCATATGTGACATGACGTCATAACTACCGTTAAAATATTCCGGAGGAAAAATAGTCCCCTAATCGGATCTCCCGGTGGAGACTACAGGGAGGGGTATATCATTCTGGAAGGGCAGATGCAGGATAGGGATGTGGAACGTGAGATCATTAGGGGTGAGTAGGAAACTGGAGAATGCGAAGATGGAGATGGATTGGATGGGAGTAGATATACCGGGAGTCAACGAGATCAAGTGGACTGAGGCAGACTACTGGAGTGACGGGTAACAAGAAATATATTTGGGGGAAATCAGAGGATTACAAGAGTAGGTATCATACTGAAGAATGAATGGGACAGGGGAGTGAAGTTAGTCTAGCAGTGCAGCGAGAGGATTCTGATGGTGAAGCTGGAAGGAGAACCTACGGACATTGTAACACAACAGGTCTACATGCCGACATCTAGACATAAGGGGGAATAAAAAGAAGTTTATTTTTAAGCTGTCATTCATTAACGAAATATAAGTTTCAAAAATGTAAGATTAAAACTTCATGGGGAATGATAACGATTTTTCTGACATAAAATTTTTATCGCTCGGCCATAAAACCAGCTAGCAAAATGAGCTACATTTCCACCTTCTTTTATACGGGAAAAGTATTCAAGCATATGATTAACCCACCAAAAAAGTAAAAAATAACATAAATAAAGAGAAAATACACCGCAGAAAAAATAAAAAAATGAGCAGTGCAATGCAAATGCAAAGTACTTTGAAACTGACGATGAATCAGAAAAAGGAGAGTTCCAACTACCTTCTATCATATTTCAAATGCTTTTGGTGAATATATTTTTTTTGCTTAAACTGGTTTATAATAACATGAAAAAACGATCGCAATAATATGATATTTCAATAATTAAAGAGCAATATCTGAAGAAATGATATAGCCGTCATATATTTTGATTCTGAAATATAAAAGAATAACGAACGTGGCAACACTTAATGTTTGCACGACGTGACCAGCTTGGACATAGCTATTTCTACCCGTCAGGTACACAGATCTGCCTTCGATATTCACTCACCAGTAAAACAATTGTAAAACCAGCGTTAATATTAATTTAAATTACAAAGTATGATGTTATACAAATAAACGATATTTATGCAGCCCTATTATGTCAAATAGAAAAAATTCAATAATTTGTTGGTTATCATTCAATGTTAGTTTTTGAGGAAAGCGGCCAACTGCTGCACTGTTCGAGGAGAGATAGGCCAGTTGTTAATAATAGGGTCATTTAGGGAAGGGAGGAAGAGTGGAATGAGAAAAAAGGATGAATGGGTATTATTGGGAGAGAATAAGAGAAAGGCTTCATAGATGGGCTGAAGAGAGGCAGGACGCGTTCTCTGCTGAAAAATGTAAAAAGGAACGTAAACCAGTATCTTGGGCTATAAAAGAATAGTATAGGTATTACCTCTTCTGCATAAACAAATTTTAATGGGTGGATCAAATATAAGATTAATTATCTCTCACACATTTCATTCCCAAAAGAGAGAAGAATTCACCCTAAGTAATATTTTCTTACGTAACATTTTCGTCAGTTACTACCTCTTTACTATATATTTAGGAGTTCACAAAATCATACCGAGGGTGGTAAAAAAACCATCCTAGTGATATTTCAACCATATCATCTTACCTTTGACCGCTGTTTTCAGTCATATTCAACGTTTTTAACCTTCGATCTGGCAAGTGTTCGATTCGATGCATATGTTGCTCAATCAATATCGAAGGAAGAAGACCACCAAGATATCGCACGATTTTAGCAGGCAAGGAAGTTACTCGGCCACCACCAAAGACGAAAAACTTTTGTTTTTTTCGTTGTTAAAAAAAATTGTTATCTACGACAGCACTTAAAATCAAAAAGTATTTAATTTCTAAAAAAGAAAATTTTTGAGAGAGAAAATATTGGGTTGATTCACTACAGTTCAAGCGTTGACTAGATACAGTGATTTGAAAATGTCTGGAAATTAGGCCGTTGGAAATGCGTGAAACTCATTTCTTCCCCTTTTGCAATCAACATCTTTGTTAAATTCGAGCAAAAAACTCCCACCTCACGGATGAGCCCTTCCTTCGGATAAGAGTTTTCCTAGGAAAAATTGTGGGTCCAGACAGTGGCTGTCTTTTCGGAGAACGTAATTCAAACTTGGAAGTATTCCTATTCCTATCAATCCTGGTTTGCAGTCTTTTACTTCAAATGTTTTTACTCTTTTCGCCGAGATTTGGTCCCTGTCTCTCAGGGCAATCTTCGCTGGTGGAACAAGGGGAAGGGACAGCTGGAATGGGAGGAAGTTCCTTCGACGAGAACAAAAAAGACAAGCCAACGCAATGGTTTCGGAAAGACAAACTTTCGAGGATTTTACTGTGCGTATTTGTTTTACTTTTGAAAAGCTGCTCTCATTCTAAGGATGATGGGATGCGTTGATCGACCAACTGAATGGAAGTTAGGAACCGCGGTGTAGAATTTACGTAGGTATGTTTTATTATGTTGCGATTTATGTGTCCTTCGCCAGTATTCTTCCACACTCTTGCTTTTGTTTTTCGCGTTCCTATACCCTTTGGAAGCGTTCCCATCCACGGCGAGGTAACTTTATAAAGAAGTAAGATTGGAATGGAAAGGGAGCGTAAAGTTCTGGATGGGACGGGATGGTTTGCACAGGAGATGGAAAAAGTCTGGAGAAAAAACAATAAACCATCAAGAGCGTGACAATTAAATGGAGCGGAGGATAAAATTTGACGATCGAGAGTCGAGTTTCGGAGCAGTAAGGGAAGAGATTCAGAGATAAAAACAAGAAAGAAGACGAGAAGGAACACTCCATTCAAAAATTCCCATTGAGACTATTTGACAATGGGAGAGGAAAAAAAAGGATTGGAAAAGGACAAAACTGGGTTAGCGGAGCCGCCCGACGTCTAAGCACGTCGAGAGAAGACGCCTGGAGCCACGTGAATACAATTTCCTCTCCTGTGCATTCTCTCTCCTCTTTTCCGCAAACCCTCTGATCTCTTCCCTTCGCCGATTTCACCTGCTCAACCGTCGCTGCTCCACTCCCCCCAAAAACGTGCTGTGCCTGGGACCCGCCGCTATCGCAGGCTTCCATAATTTCCTAGCTCACCACCATACTGGTTCAATGTTCCCCGTGAATGCTGATATGCAGCATTTTTACAATTCTAAATTGATAAATGTATGAAATATATTACCAATCTTCACCTTAGGCCATGTGCTTTGCCCATCCACCCAACAGACTATTAGTTTTTTCACACTACACCTCTTCCAAAAAAACTGTTCCGCATCCATATATATGTGGTTTCTAAATCTAAACTTCTTAGAATGCACAAGTTTTTCTTTCCTATTTTGAAAATTGCTGATGGTTCTAATTTTCTCTCATAAGCCAAATGGCCTCCATCATCCTGTAGAAGATAGGAACTCATTTAGAGTAATGTTTTTCCACCAATTTGTACCCTCCTTCTCCGCTCCATGATCACTATTTCCCTCTTCCAATGTATTTAGAAATACTGGTTTAAAGAAATTCAACCGGAGAGCTAAATGGTTGTTCATTAACTGAATTATGTCAAAATTTAACGATTCTGAACATGTTGACGATTTTAGAGGCATTTAAAGTTTAATAAATATTGATGATTATTTAAAAATAACTATTGTCTAAATTCTACTGAGTGAGTAGATATACGACCAGCTATATAATGTAGGACATGTCAAGGAACATCAAGAAATTTACTATTGTTTCTAATATGAAAAAAACCCTCCAGGTCCGAAATTCATATGAGTAGCACTATAAACAAACGAGAATCACAAAGGAGCAGATCAAAGGCACAATGATGATTTAGGACCTTTCTTACCCAATTCTAGTAATTTTATTACCATTCACAACCCACACAACCAATAGCTTTGAATAGCTTCATGAAAGTGAGTACAAAGAGATGTACTTTCGGCCTCAATGAGCACAAGGTTCTGTTGCAAGAGCAGCCCCTCACGACAAGTTCCTTCAAGAATTTGACTGAAATTTCAGCTGGACACATAAATTCCCATGCGGCAACTCTTGCTTCGCGTTCCCTGTATGTAAGAAAATCTAAGAGGAAGAAAGAATTACCTTGCCATTGGTTTTTAATAACAAATAGTACATTACGATTGTTTAATCTAACTGTTACGAACGGAGCCGCTAAAACTACAGCTAAATGTTTAGACAGAGAATTCAGTGGGGTGAGCTTCAGCCCCAACGAATATCAGTAAATGAAATTGGAGTAATAAAAAGATTTTGTTAGCGTCTATATTTTCCTACCAAGGGTACGGAAGGATATATTTCCTTATATATAAGGCTGCTTTCTGGATAAAATCTATACAGAAAAACAGAGCCGATCCTAAAATTGTACTCGCAGACAATTACATACGAAAAATCGTGCGATTACAATAACTTGAGATCTGATTTTTAAAAAAGATCGAAATGCACAAGAGAATCTCAAGAGAGGCCGCTACTCCGCAGAACCAGGGCTTCATCAACATGTGCACATTTCATCGGATTTTCGCTTCGCTGCGAAGGTGAATGACCTCACAGTAAATCTGAAATCATATCCCTCAATTTAGGTGAAAACGGGACTTAAAAGTATGGGGTATAGAGGGAGGCTGAAGGCGCTCGGTGAGGTTGTAAGATAGACCAAAGATTTTAGAAAATGTGAAAGAGTCGATATGAGTGAATAAGGGGCAAGAACGATGCAGGGCAGTGGGATGCGGATTTAAGGGTGCGCAGAGGGATTTCCACGGAATAAGCAGGGTAGTTAGAGTGAGGAAGCGTGGGGCGAGAGGGGTGGAGAGAGAAAGCAGAAATGACATTAAACACGGCACGAGATTTTTTTTGATTGGCAATAGAAAGAAGTCATGATGGCAAGAAGTGATGGATGTAAGAGACCAAAGCTCAAACTTCTTTCTGGCGGCAGACGCATCCTTGCATGAAGTAGGGCACGTCATAGACGTACAAAATAAAATAAATAATCGTGGAGTTCCAGGCATATAGAGGAAAGAACATTCCCCGTTTATACTTGTCAGTTATTTTTTTCTGGAATCACGGCTCGATGCGGGAGCGTGTACACGCCGGGTTTAACTGTGTGCTCTCCTCGGCGTCCAGTCTCGTTAAGAGTCAGCTAGTTTGTTGAGTTTCAACTAGAGCGGAATAACCCTGGGATAATGAGTGAAAAAAAATTGTCGATGGGAATGTACCCGCTCTATACAATGCGAAGGATGGTCCATTGAATGGGCTTACATAACGTCTTCAATGAACAGACGGAAGACTCCCGTCAACCCCTGCCAAAGTGTTGACACGCATGTCTCGAGCAAGTGAGGAATTACCAGTACCTCTCTCCGGACTAATGAATTAGCCCGAATCATATTTAGGTCTTTTCACACATCCTCTAACATTAAAATCCTTTTATCAAATTTTTATCATTATAATCATTACTTGACCAAGACCTTCTTCTTCAAGACCTCAATATAGATTTATTTTCCATTTTTATATACAATCTTTTTATGAATTGCGTTTCATACTGATTGCAAGATCTATACAATTATAAGCATATCTGTTATTACGAAAAGAGAATTTTTAACGAATAGCTTGCCACCAATGTTTTAAGAGTAATAGGAATCCTCTCAACTCAAAATAAACACGCATAAACGTCCATGAAATATCACGCACTAGGTTTTGTGGCGTGGCACATGGTAATTCGACACTACGCTTGCAGAACTCATCCCCGCTCAAACAAGAAGTGCCTAATGCTAATATTTAGTTAACTTGTTAAGATGCAATTGCTGATGAGCATTAACAATGCCATAAATTTTCGAATTATGCGACGTAAACATTTATGAAGAAATCAGAATCATGCTGGAAATTTCAAGCAGGGCGCAGAGTTAATAATCAAAATATGTTAAAAACAAGTATATAAGCTACTCAACCGAGTAATACTTGTTAAAGGTATGTATTTTTTTAAATGCTTGTAAGGAAAGATCAAGATTTCCTTAGCGCTCTAAATTACCTGATGAATGCAAATGCTGCATCTCTTATACTTTTTAAAGTTTAGATATGGAATTTATAAAAATCAAGGGTAGCTAAAGGTAGCATTAAGGACAAGTATATAATTCATATTAGTTGAAGGCATAGTCGGTGTCACCAAGCTTAAACCGTGGATGATAAGGTCTTCAAAAGGTGCGGTCGGTTATTCTGGTTTTAAGATAAAATAAGCGAGATAAACTAGCAGTTGTTCACACAAGAGAAGAGGTTAGCAAAGAAAACAGCCACTCCGTAAAGACGGGAGACACGCAACACAATGTAGGAAGTAAAATGAAGTGAGTGGTGAAAACAAAAAAAAAAAAGACGACAAAGAAATCCTCAGTATTTCAGAGTCACAGGCTGGAGAAACGAAGGCGATCACCTTGGTTGGATGGAGATGGCAACAGCAACACATGGGAAAATATGTTGAGTCAACGGAAATGTCGCGTGGAAAAATAAGAACGATAAATGTTTGCACTAGAATAAGTGAATTCACATGAGTTCATATTTGCGTAAGAAAATACGCTGAAATTTAAGTGTAGAGGAACGGAATACCTTAGACGGTTGGAGCTAGAAGGGAAGATTTACCTGTTTTAGATTTTTCTCGACGGGTGATAGACAAACGTTGGTATTTGGACATTAAAGAGAGACGGTAGGATTGCGATTGAGAGCAACAAAGGGGAGACGATTATTCAAGAAATCGAGATTGGCTGGATTAGTGAAGGAAACGAGGACGGACTAGAAATTATAAAAGGCCTTGACAGCAAAACATAGGGAGTGTCACTTTAGAAGAAATTAAGGCAAGGAGCAAGTCAAGGATGAAAAGCTTATGTCTTCCGTTTTTGCAGAAGAGAATTGAGAGAATAGAGGCGGCGTTCAAATGGTGGCAGGTGAACGGAAAGCTGCAGAGATAACCTTTCAACTTGGATGAGAGAGAATTTTGAGGGTAGGGTAGGGTACTTGTGTGCTAGCAGGGCAAGTACGCTACTCGATTTACAACAAATAATTAGCTAAGGAGGGGTGTCATGGAAAATAGATATTTAAGATGCAAAGTAATTACTGAGGGCTTCGGAAAGGACATATGCCGCGATTGATAGGAGAGGGATGTAATACAATAAAGGACTATTTCTGAGATCATTGCTGGTGGAATGCCAAGGTACGTTTTCTCACGAATACCACCCCAAAATTGATTTCCATATCCACCAAAAATACATAGTAGCGAGGGAATTTCCTAAAAATAAGAAATCCATATATTTAAAAATGAAAGGAATTGATTCAATGTAATCATTACGTGGCATTTACAGAGAATGAAAATTTGATGAAAATTGTTCCCAGAGCTTAACTGATATTGTTGAATAATGCATAATAAATAGTACCAATTCATTATAATTATTGATTTGTGACGCGATGAAAGTTCGAAATAACCAGAAATACTTTAGAAGATCCCCAGTTTGCCCTCAAATACGAATAAATGTGTCTTTTCTCTTTCAGAGTAATTTAAGTTTTCCTGAACTGCTAAATGAAAAAGGTTGTTTACTCAAAAAAGGCAATCACAATTTTTTACTGTACTTTTTCCTCAAGATAAAAGAGTAAATAGCAAGAAAAGTAATGCAAGATTCCTATGTTATGTTTTCTATTGCTAAGGATTTACCTCGAACAATAAAATTTGAGATAGTTGAGAGAAGAAAGTTTAACTCCAAAATAACTAGGCTGCGATAGTAAGGAGTTACACTGGTTATGAAATACGTGGAAACGAAAACAATACAATGAAATTTAAGGCCATTTCTTTAAACTCGCCCAATTTCCATGAAACTTTTTGTTATTCATTGAAAAATTTCATATTGCTTGATCACATTTTTCTTAAATCCTTTGTGAGTGGGGATAGGAAAATTACTGAATCCATTTGATTAACATGGTATGGTCTGTTGTATCGGATTTGGCCTAGGCTTTGAACATTACAATTAGTGCAATTTTCTGTTTCGTACCTAGCTACCGCGTCCAAAGCAAATTAACAACAGCTTTCACATAACCATCGATGCTTTTTAGGTTTTACTGAATGCATTAACCTTTCACATTTTACGAAAGCCGAAGCCCGTTGTTCTGATTTATTTCGCTTCGTTGATGCCCTAAAAAGGCACGATGATTACGGGATCCAAATATTTAATACAAATGCTATAAGCCAAAGTGAAAAAATATCAAAGTTTGCGGCCCAACAGCAGATGCAGGGAGTTAAAGAAGACCTTCGTAGCTAGAGCATCCAAAAAAAAAAAAGAAGAGAGTGCCTAGGAGTGCACTTATATTATGAAGTACAAAATAGAAACATCAGATCAAAGACTTCTGCTTACAGATAAGGACCTGACTTCCTCGGCAGGCGACATAGGGTTTTCTTTGCCAGTGCCTAAAATGAGTAACTTGTTTAAATGCTCCTTGATAACACCGCCATATGAATTAAGCCTTCCCCAGAAGCGAACGGTGCGTCAGGAAGACATGGGATGAGGTCTCGGAGATGCTAAGCGATGTGAGACATTCTGAGTTGCAAGCGCTGTTATCGACGTTGGTAGGCATGTGACCTAACGTGTGTCTGAAAAGAGCGTTCAGTGTCGAAGAGATGAAGCACATAGAGATGGAAGGAAATGCAATAAAAATGACTCATTAATACCATAACTTAGAATTTATATAATGACAAGATTGACCCGATGGTATAAAATTAGATAGAGAAGTATTCGGGAAGAAAAAAACTTTTTACAACCAAAATATCTTCGTATCAAATAAAAGAAGTATCTCTCCTGAACAAAGGTTCTCTTACTTAAAGAGCCACTGAGGAAGGCTTTTGTGAGATGCAAAGCCGATAACGGGAAAATAATGAGCTTCATTTCCATTGACCTCCTGTAGAAGAAAAGAAAAGAAGGGCGTCGGAAGGAGGTCGGGAAGTGGAAGGGTAAGAAATTAGATAGGGAAGAAATTAGAGACGGAAGGAAAGTTAGGGTAAACAGGAGGTGAAATTGATGAAATATGAAAGTTTATCAGGTTGGATATATTTTAAAGATAAAATTGGATCATCGGTTGTGACACTAAGGGAACTTAAAAAATATGAAACGGGGCAGAATCCGCTTCAGACATACAAAGCAAACCTGCCCTCCATTACGAAAAGAAGAGCAGCAATAAAAAAGAAATAGACATTTTAAGATGGATTCTCTCATATCTTCTCGGTCAAATCCACTAACTGCAATGTATCTGATTAATGTCACACCGGGTAGCACAATGGGGTGATTGTGAGGCATCTACTGAGGAGAGATCCGGGCAATCTGTGAACTCGTGAATTGGTGATTTTTCTAGCCGTCAGATTTTTCCGTGAAATGATAGAGAGCAAAGAGAAAGACGCCGGCCACTCATGTTACCTTTTGAATACATCATGCTCTCAGGCTGGTCATATTGAAAGCTCCACCTTTACAGTCCAAACATGTCTTTCCGATGACGACGCTACTTTCACTACTCCACTGCATAAGCAGCCATTTGAAATACTAAATAAATCAAAGGAAATTGAGCTCATTAGCCCTCGAAAAGGATCCCAACTGGGTTGAGTGTGTGTGTCTGTGGTGGTCACTGGCGAGGAAGTAACATTCCCGTAAACCATCACAGGAGGGTATTCTGGTAGAGAGGCTGTGGTTTGGTCCCTGCTGTGGAATCCCCATCCCCGCAAACCAACACAGTAAGTGTTGTGTGGTTGCATGTTTCACGAGTGGTGCCATTTTTACGGCCAATGGAGAATTTTTAATTTTATCTATTGAAACACCAACTTGGAACATATTTGCAAGAACAACATTATCAACCGGAAACTCATCAGTTTATCATCAGTATTTCATCTTTACCTTAGTACCTTAGATTTAGTGATCAATGACAAAATCACCTTTTTCATTGATGACAACTTGTCAGTTGTTGTCATGGTAACCGAACAATTTAGTTGGAGATGATGACACGGTAGCTACAGCAGAGGAAATATAATAACATATGGATAAAAATGCAAGTCTCTACCTAAGTTAAGGCAGAGAGCTAACATTTTCTAGCTTTCCTAGTTTTTCCATTAAAAATACGTCTAGTTAGAGAGAAAAAACGTACGTTCAGCTAAAAAAATGTTTTAATAATTGTGAAGTCCTTCTTTTAGCACTTCACGAAAGGACATGCTCTTCGCTACGGACGTCGTTAATTAAATGCAGTGCACCATTTTCAACGCAATGAGAGGAAAGTAAAGAAACCCGATTCCTTAATGGGGAGAGACACGGTCTATTCTCGTAAAAGGTCGGATGAAAATACAGCCGGGAGGATCGCAATAGAAATAACGGAAGTAAGCATCGTTCTGAAATAGAAAAATCTCCCGAAACAAGAGCAAAGAGAGACTGAGGAAAAAATAAAATGTTTTAGGAGATGATGAGAAAAAATTAAAACGGCTTAACTTTTGAAAAGAAAGAGTCGAGCAGTAGAGAAGTGATGGAACTCTCTCAAGCACAATTAAGAGGAGCAGTTGTTGTTTTTCGCAGGCTATGGAGGATACTAATAGCGTGAAAATGGGAAGACGCTGGAAATAAGCTGTAGTGGCTGGAGCAATATAGGATGCAAAGGAGGGAAGGGGACGGGGAAAGCAAATGACTTAGGAGGGATAGCAGGTCAGTTTCGGGAGGGAGGCAGGATGTTCCAAAGTAGATTGACGCTCATATTTCCGACGCGGATTTTCTTGCAAAAGAGAGAACTT
This sequence comes from Ceriagrion tenellum, assembly GCA_963169105.1. Lineage (NCBI taxonomy): Eukaryota > Metazoa > Arthropoda > Insecta > Odonata > Coenagrionidae > Ceriagrion > Ceriagrion tenellum. The sequence goes on along the minus strand of OY720632.1, from coordinate 57,852,291 downwards.
GGGGGAAAGGGAATGAGGGGGTTGGAAGAAGTTAGCTCAGAGGAAAAAAATGTGGATTGGTCGGGGATAAGTTTCTTTCGAAAGATATTGGGGTCGGATAGGGTTGGGCTAGGGTTGGATGACGGTTATTCAGGGCGATATTGGAGAGCAAGAAGGTGGCAGAGTGGAATCGGTGTCGGGAGACACGCACAGTAATTGCGTCTCTTTCACACTTTGAAATAAATTGAGAAAGAATAAGGCTTGCTGAAAAATGTTTCACAATAAAAAATAAATCAAGGCTACAGAACCAAACAGATTACTTCTAACAGAATAATTATTTTTAACAGAATACTTCTGCAAATAGAGGAATAGAAATAACAATATGTGTTTTGCAGGACGAAATTCATGTCTGACTACATTGAAACTCAATTTGATAATAAGTTTTACGTAGTTTAATGTCAATTACATAGAGCAAACTTAGATTTACGTAGAACAAATATTAAGCTTGCTAGGCTGTTTAAAACCATATTTAACAAAATGGGTAATAAAAACTCGTTTTTGAATTTTTTTGAAAATAATTTCTTTTATTTTTTCATTGATAAGTACTCAAATAAAGAAAAATAGCTGAGTATGATATTAACTTGGACATTAAACAATATGAAAAATTGATTTAAATACACTCCGGGGGGGAGGGGTAGATTATTTATCCAGAAATCCGCAGCTAGAGGCATGTTTTAAGGCTTTGGAACCTGACAATATCATCGTATTAACCTAAAATACCATAATTCTCGCAAAACATACTCAAGAAATAACACTAGTGCAATACCATTGCCGTCGATATATCATGAGTTAAAAATATCACTGATTGGAAAATAAGGCTAGGAGTAAAATAAATTTAAAAAAATTAAAAACTCATTGATACTTTCTTCTAAAAAACACTGCATCTCTGCTCACACCATTTCTACGTCTTACAGAGTAATTCCGATTATCAAGCTAAAATACGGCATAACTGAAACCTACACCACTTTCGATCCGAACGGCTATTATTAAAACGGAATGGGGAAAATCCTAAGGGATCAAAAATCATTTGACTTCGAATCATTCGGAATTCGAAACCCAACATCTCAAAACGCCAAGTGTACTGAGAGTTGACAATTTACTAGATGACACTCTGAGAAATTCATTCGGCATAGACTCTCACACCTTTTGCATACAGTGTGGTACATGACGAGAAAATGTGTATAATACATTTCGTTGTAATCGATGATACCATCTTTTTTATAAGGTTATTTATAAGTCTCAAGATTTGTTATTCACGCTTCAAAAAATATGAGAAGAATTTTCTGCGATAATGAAGTATTTTATTTTTAAAAATCATGACTATACCGTTGAGTGCAAAGTGGAGAAAAATAAATATTTTATAGGCTGCAAGTATGTAGCCTTAAGGACCATGTTTACAAATCCCCAATTTTTATTATTTAAGTAGTTTGGACAGCATATTACCCAAGCATAATGCATTTGATCTGATCATGATGAAAAAGTTCGTTTCCTAAAATATCATTCACATTTCGCACAAATACCTCTTAAGATAAATTCAAATGATACAAAAGGTGTAATATATAATAAAATAGGACTGTGCCCTCCAGAGAGGCAAAAAAGTCAAGATCTTTCTGAGGCAGGATGTAGAACGAAGGTGCGTAGATTGTCTAATTATTAACAATGATAACCAGTGAAAAAATGAGATTTTTTTGTCATCTAAAACTAAGCCATGGATTCTTTAATATTACTACATTTACTTCACACTCCTTACAGCTTTAATAATTTTAAGATTTTATGAATTCTTAATTTAACAATTATATTAAGAAATAATTTGAAGTGTTCTCCATTATAATTACAGAAAATCTAGTATGAAGCACATCAAATACCATTTATATCACAACCGTAGATATCAACCTAATGCCAGAATTCAATGAAATCATTCTTGTAGTAAATTTAATAAGCCATTTCAGGAAATTTCGGCTCAATGGATCAATCTAAGGCTATGCTTGTTTTATACATTAAGGGTGATAACAAGTAATGTCAGGTGAGATAGAACAACGTTACTTGTATAATATCCGGCGAAATAAGGTGTCTTGGTAAGAACATTTTATACGAAATCGTCTAAGAATTCCTTATTCTTTCGTATTCCATGTGAATACTGGAAAAGAAAACCAATTTCGTGTTGCTCATGGAATATTCGTTGGTAATAAGCAGTGGCTGTTAACGGACTGAAGTTCGGCAATGCACCCACTTTTCCCATTTTACGGCCACTTTTGTAATTGCCTCCTCAAACAACCCTTACGTATTACAGCACATAAAGTGCGATGCATGCGGCTGGAAAAACTGACGTGCCCGCACTTCCTGCCCTTCCAGTCTCTCCAGTCTCTCAGTCCTTCGAGTCTCTCAGTCCTCTTCCAGTCAGCATCTAGTCGACAACGCTCACGTCCCATGCACCTCTGCACTGGGGTGCAACTGGACGACGCAGGCGAGAACAAAAAAAAATGCGGAAGACTGTCCGCACGCGGCGCTTTTTAACCCGGACAATAAAAAAACGCGATGTAAGCCAATCCACCAACTTCTCTTAACTCACACTGCCAGTCATGTCTGAGATAATTAGGAATGAAAAGATCCGAGAAGCACTTATGGAGCTCAATGGTTACAGAATGGACGTCTTAGAAAAGATATAGCAGCTAGATAAGGAAAACTTGTCACAAAATGAGTCGATATAAGAAACGATTTATCTTGTGATGACCAAATACATACATAAAGCAAGATAGTGAAAAATCCCCTGCCACGTAGCTAACCATATCTTACGGTTTAGTGCACCATTGATGGCTTACAAAAAATTAACTAACAGCTTCTACCCAAAGAAATAAAAATCCTTAGACAACAATAAGACGACTGAACTCCCGCAAATATCGACTGAATGAAAGAGTAAGCATCACAATGGACATAAAACATAATATTAGCAGATAAGGAAGTCAAATTAATGAATAAAGTTCATACAAGTCGTGAAAACATTTTCATACAAAGAAAAGAAATTACTTTTGGACTAATAAAAATTTGTTCGTTTTTCCTTCTCTCTTTCGCGTAATTGTACTCTATTAGCTTTTAACAGGACGTTTTTTTCTTCTGTGTAAAAACCTGCCTTCACTCTTCTAATGCAGATTTTTCGACATTCCATGAGCGAGTCAAGCTAAGTATCAATATACGAAGTTTGTTTTTGGTACGAATAAAAGTTTTTCAGGCGTAAATTAGCGGAGAAATTCGATTTTCATCAATTTGTTTCATAATAATTTCATAATTTGAAAAAATCTCGGCAGTTAATCTCCGAGACTTTCAATTGGTACCGATCACGATTACAACACTTTTGAGCCAACACTTTGCCATTTCTAATCGGTACTTATTATAGGCGAGGGAAAGTTTATCATCAAATTTTATTCCCACCATTACGGAGTAAGTTTTAGTACTTTCAAAATTATTCTTGTATCATTTATTATTATTTAACAATATACTGCTGCGTTTTTGCTTTTTTAAATTTGTTTATTGCTAATAGATTCATTTATTTGTAGTGAGGTGATATAACTACAAAGGGGACTGTTGCGACAATCGATATAAGAGGAAGGTGTTGATAGGATTGCTCCCAGAAAATTTACTAAAAGACCGATAAAATTGAAAGATGGATATTTAAATCATCATTGCTTACCAATGTTATAGCGTTCTGAAACTTTTTCCCCTGCAATCTCTTTTACTTTCCAACACACTACCAGCAGCGACATTGAACTTTTACTCTTCATTTTTATCACTCTTAATTTCCCCTTTCCCCAGTTCCCTCTTCCCATTCTATCCTCTTTCTCTCCATATTATTCCACTCTCTTCATTTATCTTGTTCCTTGCAGCTTGTTGCATTTGCCGTGAATTTCCATTTAGTGCAGCGCGGCGCCGTTTAAAGCGACACTCCCGACCAGCACAGCTTGTTTCGCACCACCGCCAGACCATATCACCCGGAAATAAAGAGCCTAACGTTCCGAGGAATAAAACGACTATGCAATAGTGAGTATCTGCGGGGATATGGGCACGGGGTCAGAGGAGGGCAGTTTGCGGAAAGTTAGTGGGCCACTGGGGTTAAGCAGCGCCGGAAAAGTCAAAAAGGAACCCAGAATTATTCCCTTAGGAAGCGATGGCCACGTCGGCCTGATTTCCACGGCCAATTCCACGTTTAGAATATTTATTCACTCCAAAAAAAGTGCAGAAGGCAAAATGAAACCGAAAACCTTGGAAAGAATGCAAAGTACGTTTAAGCAGAACAATGGCCTAAAAATATCAATTCGCATCGAGAGATAGCTAACGTTACATTTTCATGGTTGTAAACTTCAATAAGCAAAGCAGCCTTGTTGTACTTGAACTTGAAAAAGAAATTGTGGGTCAAATAAGATATTGTGACTAGCATATCCTTTGCATAATTATGAACATGTTAACATAAGTAAACATTTCTCAGATGATGGCAACTCCTGTCGGAGTTCAAGAGATAATGCGTAGACTGATTCATCTGAAGAAAGGGGAAGGGGCGTGGCACCATGCGCCGCTACATGGAGGGAAAAGAGGGGTAGGGTCTCGCTGGGTATCTTTTAAATGTTTACATGCATTAATCATAATATTCCAGAAAAAATATCTTAAGGTATAGATACACCTGAAGTTTTGTTTTAAAGATTTTTATTCCTTGGACAGGTTGTTTTACTCCGCCTTTTATCCGAAAGCGGAAGTGCAGAATTGAAAATGTTCATCGTATTACTGACAGGAAAATATTGAAGTTTCATTTATATCTGACAACAAGGAATCGAAGATCTAATTTCATTTATCAGCATGATGAACGAACATTTTCAAGCTTTGAAGAGATAAAAGGCCGTTGAACAATATTATAGATTGCTGACCTCCCTTACAGTGACCAACCCGATTATTGATTTAAAACATGAACAAGAATTCGCTCGCCGCAGTGCGATGTTAGTTGTCACATAAGAGGTGACGGTCCTTAACTTTTTCTTGGGTCACCATCGATTTTTATGAACTATAAATGACTAGAAAAAAGCACCGGTAAAAATATAGGTTTTAAGGTACTGCGTCCTTATACCCGGGCTTCCAAGCAAAGGCTCATATAGTTGTAGCAATATATCATACTCGCTGTGCTTAGCATCCACATTCAAGTACAATATTTCAATAGATTTATGCATCACTGGAACCGAAAATTTTAGGTATTGTAAGTATATTGTTAGTATGGTAAGGGAAGGCACGAGAATCCTCGACGCGCGACTCCCACGCCGGCGCTCACTCAGAGGGCATCACCACGGGACCACACCCCTTCCAACCATTGGCCGTCAAGTGCTGACGCCATTCATCTTACCCATTATTGCTACAACCTTAATATTCTTCTCTTCCTCCTTGCTACAATCTTAATATTCTTCTCTTCCTCCGTCCTTTATGAGAAGGGAGATAGTGCAAGGCCTAATTTGCTCCTCTCTTCCTGTTTGGGCAATGGGAGGCGAGATAGTGCACAATCTTAATGGCTCCTCTCTTCCTCTGTCCAGAGAAAGCACCGCTCAGCATCCTTCCCATGCCCGGATTGGGATCCGTGCTTTCCTCGGGCAGTCTCGTGGGGACCTTTTATATATTTTTTTATTAGGAAATATTATATATATATATTTTTATATTAGGAAAAATTAGGTATTTGGCTAACAGGCCATGTCTTCTAATATATCTAATTAATCATTACAATAAAAGCTTTAAAATATCCTAAGTTCAAATTAATAAACGCCTGAATGAATAAAGTATATTAATTTGAATAGGATTGTAGCATATCAATTTATTCTAAGAGTCAGTAAAGTCTCAACTGTAGAAAAAGGTTATTGTGATAAAATAGGGTAAGATATATGAATCTCGCTGGCGTTACAAAGATTCTATATGCCAAAACTAATCTGCTAATCTCAACAAATGGAATGATGACGTTAGGAAAAATTACCTCAATTTTATTTTATTCATTACATGACTGAAACAATATCTGCATTTGTCTAAGAAAGATACAAATTTTGTCCTTGCGAGGATTTATTGCCCATCCAAACTAATTTGGGGATTTCCGAGACAAGGATATCCCCTGACTTGCGGCCCAATTGAACCGGTAATAAATGGCTCTCGCTGCAAGTTGAAATATCTCTGGAACCCAAGATATTAATCTCGCCGCATGTATCAAGCATCTGAGAGGTCTGGAAAGTGTGATAAACAAGGGCTTTGCATTGCCATGGTTCGGGAGTTGAGCTGACGCTCCTCTCTGGCCTCAACGGCATTCGGCTTCGGCAGGTCCAGGGCACCACTACATCACATGCAATACAGCAAACATGCACAAATACCCAGGGGCACAAAATCGCTAATCGATGTCTAAACATCACGTTTCTCGTATTCTCCAAAAGAATAGCACCATTTGAGATATTTCAGACCTAGAGCTATGACACTACTATAAGCTACCATCAGCAAGAACAGGGACACAATAGCGCTATTTTGACCGCGACGTCCTATGGCCAATAAAACTCAGCATGAAAAAGTTGTAGAGGCCTATGGATTAACGTTTAACGGATTGACGTTTACGTTAACGTAATATATAAAAGATTATGACAAAATATCTTCAAGGGATTAAACCAAATCAGAAAAAAAACTACCATTTACGTTTAGTTATCCTAATTTCATAGACAGGATAAAATATGATGTTTGTTGCGATTCCAAATAATATCTCTCCATTTAAACGTGGGTGAATCGCATGGAGAGATGAAAATGCATGATCAAATTGATATATTTAATGATAACTTTTACTTAACCACAAAAAAGTTAAGTTTTTGTTAAAAAAGATAACTATTGAAACATACCACCAAGTTTACAAATATACTGTTTTAATTGATCAAAGAGATACGAAAGGTAATTGGGTAAATGGTAATATTCAAAACGATTCCCTTTATTTAGAAAAGAAAATAGGATAATGTTTACTGACTGAGTATTAGCTCTTCAATATTAAATAGCGAGGGCAGCGCAAACATATTTTGGAGAGGACGTCGCGTTTGCTTCCAACCTGGCGTTTATTCTATGCGTAGGAGGAAAATAGGGAATAAATGACTTCAAACACCAAGGAACATTGCGCTTTTCCGCATATCTCACCATCTATATCACATCTTCCCTAGTTTCGTGAGAAATTTTCAATTACATGTCTTCTCTGTAAGACTTGCTAAAGCTTCTTGTTTTTAAATACCGAAGTAAAAATACAGTTGAACGCTCATCCTTGCTTAAATTTTTACCTTTTACGACAATATTTACATGAAGACATCAATCTAGTCAACATTAAATGTAATCGCAGAAATTTTATGCTTGCACATGATGGCATGAAATTTCCATTACCATCACTATGATGCAGAATGTAATTCACCAAATCTCTTTCGAAGGAAATGTATTCGAAGATCAGGAAAAGTTTATGCTGATCATGCTATATTCATTATTATTGTCCTGTATTGTCCCTTCGACCCACATTTAATTTTAATATAAACTATAAATAAATGCAATGGAAAATAATTCTGACAAAACCGATCATTTGGTTTTATTTTGCTGTGTTCCTATGTTTTTTAAAAACCTGTTATTTAATGTTAAACAGATTTCTTTAACGCCAAAATAATTTTGGGAAGGTAGCCTCTTTGCCCTAAATGGATATCAGTTATTATCTGCCTCTCGTCATGCATATTGTTTGCACTAATTCTCTCGCTTTACTCGAGAGTGATTGGCTCCTGAAGACACAAGTTATGTTACCAATCATATGAGGAAAGTTTTGACGTAAAAAGTCTCGGAATGTGATTAGTTGTTTTCAGGTCTAGCAATTTGTTATGATTGTAACCAGGCCCATTATTGAAGCGACAGTTGAAAGTCCTGGTGGTCGAGGAAGAAGAACACACGGAAGGGGAGGGAAAGGTTTAGACGGATTGAAAACACAAGTTTTGACATTACTCACACGTCAGACGATCACGACCGTCGTCAGAGACTCTGACATATCAAATTGCCGTTTAACGGTTCTTGGAGAAGGAATGGGAGCGGAACTCGGAATTTAGGATCAGGTCTGCTTCTGTCCTCTCACAACCTCTCCTCTCTCTATTCCCGTCTCCTTTTCGCTCCTCGCTACCCCATATCCTCCGTGCAACTCAGACATTCCTCCCGCCTTTCACCGCGCTCGACAATTCCAGCCCGCTAATAAGAGCCGCTTTGCAAACAGAAGGGCTCTGTCTGTCTGTAAGAAAATGCGATGGACCGGAGGATTTCGGTCAAGCACGACCACGATTAGAGCAGCGTTCCTCCATTCACCGTTCTCCTCCCAGCCAAAGCCCATAAGAGAAGCGAGGGCTTGCACCATTTCATTCGCCGTGAAGCAAAAAGGGCGTCACTAACTGCTAGTTGAGCTGCAGGGGAGCATTTCTGCATAGCTTCTACCTCCACCAAAGCATTTTTTCAAGGGTCCTGTCAGTGGTTATTTATTTCAGTGGGAATCTTTTCACTCTATGAAAAAGAGAATAGGAGCAGTCTATCCAACTCGAGGAGCACAAACTGAATTTCAAAGGATAACTTGTTTTGGATATAGCCTCTATTTTCTTTGACCAAGCCTTGTATATTAAGATAAAGTACTCAAAGGAAAGCAGGCATAATGCACGCAACAATCTCGTCTCTTCGATTGAGCATCTTTAAAGTCAGCATTTCACATATTATTTTCCCGAAATCTGCACACCTTTTTTGAAAGTTAACGTTTTTTCATTGGTATTCATTTCATCGGTACTCCTCATTCTTGAACTTCCCACTTCAAGTTATATGTACTAACAAGGCAGTCTAAACCTCTTCATAACAGTAACCAGTTTAGCCAGAGCTAACCTGCACTTGTTCTTCTGATTTCTTCCACAATACTGCGTACAGCATCATAGGTAGTTGATGAAAGGCAATAACTTTCTTCATTCGGTGTGATGTTTATGTTAGTTTTTTATTCAAAGCGCACATGGATTTCGGTCTTCTTGAAATTTGGTTTGGATTCAAGGGCCAGGACCAAGGTTGGTTTGGGTTTTTTCATGATTTCAAAGCATAAAATATATCCTAATTTTTAATGGAGATTGTTTTAAATAGGGAATTATGAGACCTGATCGGTTATAACGGTTGCCAAGGTATATTCTCCTACTCTTTCTATCCTAGTTTCAAATGCCAGCATTGGCGGATACTTCCTAGGGAGAATCCGATCTTTACTTTAGAAAAACTTGGAGAGAGCAGTCAGTACAATATTCCTTCTATTAAATGGGAAGGTTACTTGTGTTCCATTTTGTGTCCGTCGTTAAGAATATGTCAAAGCTGACGCCAGGTTTCTTTGTACACTTCCTCGATTCCAGACATGGACCTTACCTGACCTACATGTTCTCGATGGCGAAAAATACTGATGTCGCAAAGTTGTCGGTCACCTCCCTAAATAATGAAACAATAAATGAATGTAATCATGAAAATACATGGTACACGTTTCAACTCCTGTTTGAGCCATGTTTCGAGATGGTTACTGTACATAGAAGGAAGACATGTCTCAACGGTCGTGTGAAACTTGGAATGCGGTAGCTTAATGACAATCAGACCTTCCCCCATGACCCTAACAGATATGCCGCATATACTGATAACAAAATGGCTTTCCGGACAACGCTGGAAGTGCACTTTGTCCTATGAGATGCAACATTGGATTTTCTGGCGACTCATACCACGGGAGCATGATAATCCGGAGGGGATGTTAGCCCTGGGTGGCATTAGGGCGCAGCTTTGTCTGAATTTACGGCGCTCACCCACTCTAATCCCGAGGGAGATTTCTCGGAGGCAGGCGCAAACGCTGAGTGGCTATGCATCGCCACTCTCTGACGTTTGACACGAGTGAATATTTATGTCACGATTCTCTAATCCTTGAGTTATTTTTTTAAAACCATAAATCCTCTCTCCTTGGCCGGCTTTACATTAATCAGCCAAGGTGGCGGCGAGGAGCAGCTATAGCTGGCCAATCATGGGGTCAAGGGGTTAAGTCGATTTTGGCGAGGTTTTCATTCTTCGTTAAACGGCCGCTCGACATCAGTTAGTTTAGGCTGCGAAAGAAGACAAAAAGCATAGAATGGGTCGTCAAAGTCCTACGGTTACATGGTTTTCCCTCTTCCACCCTGGACCTCAAGGAACGTTCTCTAAGAAAAATAAATTTCATCTTCCTACTAAAGTTTCATTATTTAATCACTTAGATTTTTTAAAATAATAATTTTTCAGTAGTTCTTTCAATTGAGATTTTTATCAGACCCCATAAAAATTCCTAGACTTAGGAGGATAATACCTATTACCTTTGGACTGATCGTGTATTTTATTAAATGTCTCATTTTTTAATTCTCCTTTCCTGGCTGCACGCCGGTACATATCATTTCCTGAGGTATTTTTATCCTTTTTTAACTCAGAGGGACACCGAAAAATCTCTAAAGCTACTGAAACCGCTAGTTGCACAAGAACAATGACTAAGGAGACTAGTGGTTTTACTTTCATCGCCTCAGATGTTGTTAAGCGGATTGTGGCCGTATTTCAGCAGCAATTTATTGTACACGATGAATTAGTAAATTCCAAGGAATAAGAATAAAACTGACTTTATACATATCATAAAATTACCCAAAGTCAAGCGGTTGGAATTTGTAGAGATAGAAAATTCTGCAATCTGAACGTTAGCAGACGGCTCACAAAGAAAGAGAGGAAACCAGGAATTGTGCAACCAAATAGATATTATATCGGAAAAAATCAGTAAAGGTAGAGCTATATATTTTTTCAACATCGACCGAATGCATCAGGAAGGAATATCCAATAAAATATATTTAAGTCCTTCACGTATAGGAAAATTAATGTACGCTGACGTCAGAAAGAGACACGTAAGATATAGGATTGAAAAAAAGAGGTGTGGAATAAGTAAGCTTTCACATCCGGAAATGCGTTTCCGCAGTGATGGAATTCGTCACAAGAAAATCATTTGTTTTGACTGAAATTCGAATAAGAATCTCCCGCATGCTGGTCAGCTGTGCTAGACATACACACCATCATCTAAATCTAGTCGAATTGCGGACTCCTCTTCACTCTTATCACTAGAGCCAATGAAAAAGATAGACAGAGGAAAGGAGGATAGCAGAAAGTGAGAGAATGAAGGAGAATTTGGACAAGTTCCATCACGCAAGAGAAATATTCGAATTATCTGAGTCAACCAGCTGAGCCACGGACGTCCCCAAAGACCTAAGAGTATACACTGAAATGCCTGGAGGACAATCCAAGTCATAACTATCTTTAGCTATTCGTGCACGTTTCAGAGCTTTTCTCTTTCCCATCTTTTGTCTCATCATCTCCTCTTTCTTTACATCTAGTCTTCTGTCTCTAAAACTTCGCACTCCGTATCGTGTCAGAACTCTCACGGGGTTCACAAGGAAGCTGCCGATTGACACTGAGGAAGGTTCGCGTTTCCACGTTAATCCACGTGCGCGCATGCGCAGTCTAAAACCTAATTAAGCGTCTCTTAACCCCACTCACGCCCTTTTCCACACCAGGACCTCTTTTAGATCCACTTTTCACTTCCATTCCCTGCCATTCCACTGTCGCCCTTCAAAGCCTCCCCATCAACATCGTCCATACCATGACTCCCCTCCCCTACCCTCGGATGAGACCCACAATCCTCTTTACAACTGTCAGTAGACGATGCCCTGACCAGCCCAACGACGGCAAATTGATTTTCCACTTCACCGCTTTCGCACTAATTAACCCGATTGAAGTCGTAATACTGTACTTATGCGAATTAAGGGAGGCTTAACTACTCCCTTCGATGTCTAGTGGGCTTGAATACCACCTGACCGCCTCGGTGAGATCGAACGATAGGATAGGAAATACTTGTATGACTTAGATTTCGAGTTAGTTCTGAGAAAAATTTGCGTCTCAAAAATGAAAAATACGCACGGCATCACATCACCTGTTTACTAAATAACGTCTAAAAGCAGTAAACTGGAATAAAATGACCTTTTATGATCAATGGACCTAAGGTTTTTGACTAGATACTTCAAATCTGCGCAGTAAAAGAACAAAAATATTCCAAGTTTAATTGGTAACAAAGATGTAGTTTTGTAGAGTATGACAAGAAATAGCAGTATACGAATTGCCATAAAAACACCTCACGGGGTCTCCAAGTCGATAATTCACATAAAAATTGCAATGAGGAAGACGTGTTACATTTGATTTCCTAGGCGGAAAAATATATCAGATTAATTAGCATACATCATTACATCATTTGTACAATCATCATCTACTATAAACACCCTGAGAGCATAGAAACCGTTCCATGAGCCCTTTTATAAAACGACGTACTCGTAGAAATATTTACAAAGCACCGCGACTAGTTAAACCCTACATTTACAAATAAAACCATTAGGAGAAGATTGATGAAGTGATCTGGGGTCTCCAAGGGGATTTCTATTTAAGCAAAAGCTGAAAGCGGAAGAGCGGGCAGACGTGCAACCGGTTGATGGGATTAATCCTCAGGGAATAGGCACTTCGACGTAAGGCTATCCATCACATGGGACGTCCATTGACAGACATCGCTTCGGAAATCAAATGCTCTCTCTCCATTTCTCTGGCCCAGGCATCAATTTGTCGAATTGGCAGCTTTCTCCGCAGGAACGCCAGGTAAGTAAATGAGAGAGGAAGAAAGGGGTTGAGACGGCGCAAGCCAAAATACTGAGCCAGACACCCGAGTAATTGGGGAAACGCCTCATCTAATTATTCTGAGCCATCAACCGCTTAACTCATACAGTGTTCGATCTTCTTCTGTCCATAATACCTGCCATACACTCTATTTAACAGCCAAGCTTGCCAGCAACCGATGCAAAACAACCAACACCCACTAATAAAACAAAACTTTTTTCAACTATGACTTTCTTACTCCTCACTCTCCCCACATTTATCTACGCCCAATTTTTGAGCTCTTCTCTGTTTTTCAAAAGGATTGTTGAAATCTCTAACTTTTTGGCTCCATTTTAAAGAGTTATTGAGAAATGAGTGATTTTCCACCGTTTCATAAAGTAACTTCCTACACAAACGGAAATGCTTTTCCCATTCACATGCTTCTCCTTAAAACTACACAACAGATTAGATCCCAAAAAATTGTGGCTCCAGATGCTGACAAAAATAAAGTGTTGCCATTAAGTCAAACATAGGCAAAACATCGTTTCGAGCTATCTTCGATAGATAAGAAGTGGTTAGAGAGCTTCCCTTTCAAATTTTAACGAAATAAAACCAATTAATTGTTACATTATTGGTACGGAGGCTTCCGCGATGATTTGATGAGTTCCCCGCGTTGACTCATTTCTGTGGACGACAGTTTCGCTTGCGTTACAGCCAGCGTCAGCTTAATATTCAGTCGTCAGTAGTTATTCAGGACATGACGACGCTAGCTGTAACGCAATTGAAACTGTTGCCCATAAAAATGAAACAACGCGGGAAAACCCGAATAAACGGAACCAGATTATTACACTACTGAGAAATATGGAGAAACTTGTGCAAACAATATGTATCGGCATCATTCTTCGGGCAGAAACGGCGGTGATTAGTCTACGTAATTTTAACTCGGTATATAAACACTTCCCAGTGAGGCAAAATGCCTATTCTCTAATTTAATTCCAACTTATAACTTTATGGCTAGTTTTTCGATAGGTGAGCGGGGGGATCTGTTAATATTCTCGCACCAGTAACGGTTCATCCCAAATTCCTTTAAATTTAGGGAAATACCAACGCATGAAACTTTTGGTTATTTATGGAGCATTTAACAGCTTCGGGCTGAATTTTTTCATTAATAGTTTATAAAGATTATAACACGTTGAAATTTGCGAAACATATTCACATTCATTTATTCATCAAAAATATCGGAAACTATGTTTAAGCATTGATGAAAAATTGCGAAGTATTCACGAAAAACTACCTCACGCGTGCGCGATGATGAAAAAAATTCAAAAAAGACACCGATTATCGTCCAGTGAAGCAAAATAAAAAATGCTAAATTAAGATACTTAGAAAAATTGCTAAAGCAAGATGAGGAGGAAAAAGCGAGAGGGGGAGGAAGGGGAGTAAGGGGAGCGAGACAAGGAAAGTGATGGAGCAAGATGAGGTTGTTGTTTGAAGGATAAGCCAGTGGAAAATATACAGGGACCCCTCTCGAATGCTTGACATATAAATTAGGCTCTTACAGAAGGGTTGTTTAAGACGCCCACTAAATCCTCCTCCGCTTCATCTCTCTTATTTCTCATGTGGGCCGGAAATGTTTGCGCGAAGCAAGCACAACCACCCATAAGGGCACCATATTCCTCCTGCGTCCCGCACCACACCCCACCAGTTCATATCCCTCCATCCTCACGTCTCCCTCACTCATTTCCCCCTGATATAGAAACCCTCCTCATTTGCAAATGGTTTCAATCCGCCTAAGGTCCGCTACGCAAAAGGTTCTTCTTTTCATCACCGTCTCCTCCATAAATTTCCACCCACTCTTAGATAACCCTGGCTCTTCTCGCGGCCCAACTCCTTCTGCCCAAGGCTCCAAAGGTAGAGATTGAGAGAAGAGAGAGAAAGACAGGGTGGTAAACACACAAACCCAAACATACGCCTTAATCTTATCTCATTCTCCGACAAAAGGCGGCGTAATCTTAATCTCAATGGAACTATCCCAGCACCTTATACTCCTGCCAACCAACCAACCTCCCTCCGAAGTTCAATAAACCGAGACCCTAAATGTATACACCCTCCGTTCCTCCACAACTCCCTACTAATCCGCTCCCGACCAAAGCTTTTGTCCCAGGTCTAAATGCCGGCACCGCCGAATCGAGGCCCCTCATATCAAGCACGGGTTGGTACTTCCTTCCCCTTAATCCCGAGGGATATACATCAAGTGAGGGAGAATAAAGAGCGCTCCACTTTTCATGCGACGCAGGAGCCCCAGCTCACGAAGAAGTTATAGAGTATCGGCCGCGCCTTTGATCTTAGTTCCCTCCTTTCTTACGTGAGACAGCGGAGAATAGGAAGAAAAGAGAGGAGATTGGTTTGAAGAGGGACCACAGCAACTGAGCTAAACTTGACCCTCCCCGCGCCCAGCCTCTCTTGAAGAAGTGACTTATCTTACCCCTATTCCACACCCGTTTCGTTCCAAGTAGGCTTCGAGAAGATACCTAGTTATAAGTTCTATAGGAGCTTCTTTTAAGTAAACGTTGGGACTGTTTTTCCTACAGATCCACATCTTCATACTCCTCGCTCCATATTTCTTGCACGAAAAGATATTAAAAAGTTAGAAACAATAACAGTCAAGAGGATATCATAGAATTACAAAAAATGGATATTGGGAGCAGTATGGTTAGTCACACACACACCTGCTCGCTAAAAGATCAATGAGTAGAAGGTCACTATTTCACGTCCTTCTCTACTCGATGGAAATAAGAATAATATATATTGCACTTCAAGAAACTAATAGTAAATTCATGAACTTTTTTACGGACCAACATGCATAGGTTCAGCTAACAAATGATAGAATATTATACCCTCTAACAATCACATCCAGCTTTAGACTTAATATTATCAAAGTTTCTATTTCCGAGTTACGGAACGTATATGGATTGATGCCATATACAGCAAAATCTCAGCTTAAAGCCACATAAATATAGTGTATACATCAAATTGCGTAGGTGATACAAATATGAAACTAACCTAAAAATACTAAGGTCACTGTTCTTATTTATAGTATGAGCATGCCCTTATCTCAACTGAATTTGGCGTACTGTAAAATCTGTACTTTAAAGGATTTATATCTGGAGGTTAAAAAAATGGACTGAGAAAACTATTAGAAACATGAAAAAAAAACAAATTTGTGGCGCAACAACTCGCCACCATTGTAATAATTTTACAGGTTGGCAGTTCTACCTCGCGTGGAATGTCTGAACTAGGAGGATAATGTTAGGGAGTAAGATTGTTGAGGAAAATTACAAGGAAATTAGAGGAGAGTTTAGTTGAGAGAAGGAACGCACGCACACAGAACGTGTGGAGAGGGAGTGGAAAAAGTACGTATAAATGGAGCGCGTAGGAGTGTGGAAAAATCAAGAAAATAAGAACAAAAGCCGGAAAGTAGAGAAAGTGGACAATTCAAGAAGGACCAGGACTATACCCAGAAGGATACAGAAGTGGGACATGACTTGGACGGAGTTGAGGAAGGTTGATGTGTAAATGTTGTATTACGGGTAAATGTTGTGATACGGGTAACAGAAAACATTGTTTAATATAAAAAATGATGTGATTGTTGTGTACACATATGTATTATATGTAACAAGGGTAATAGAAAACGTTCAGTATAAACAACAACGTGATCGAAGTGTACACTTTAGTATTACATGTGACAAGGGTAATAGAAAATGTTGTTCAATATAAACAATAACGTGATTGATGTATATACATTGGTATAATATACGACTCGCGTGAAGAAAATGTTGCTCAATAAAAATAAACAAGTTAAAAATTAATAGAGTGAAATCATTATCTTCATGTTATAACATTAATTTCAGCATACTCATCTTAATATAAATACTTTTCTGGTAAAATTATAAGCTATTGTACTGCATATTTCCCAAGAATTGAGTCGTAGTATTTATTTTTTCTGCACACAAACAAACGGTTATTAAACCAGAACGATCTAGGACTAAACAAACATTTTCCTGTCGCATACAAACTTATATAAGCACCCACCGCAGTAACGATTAATAAACTTTCAAATAATCAACGATCGCCATCTACTGGATGGTAGGGATGATAAAAGACCCATGGAGATAATTAACTACAATATTCGATTTCCAGTTTCGTGGAAATGTGATGTTGAAGTAATGGTAAGGCTCAGGGATTTACTTGCGAGGATGCCTGCGGAGGTCGGATAGGAATTGAAATTCATGTCAGCTCTGAAGCGAATACGTTCCACCTCCCAACGCCCGCTCCGTTCATCCTCTGCCACACTCCACCCCCCATCTCTCTCTACCTGCTGCAACCGATCCCTATCCGCAACCCCCTTCGCTCTCGGTGAGTGGGTACCTCTATTTACGTAGCAGCCAGCCCTTAAGGCCCATAATCCCCGGATCGCTGTAGGTTGGAGGGAGGCGGGAAGGAAAGCCCTTCGCCGTCCTCCGGCTCTCTCAGACACCGCGAGCACTTCGCTCCGGGCTCGCGAAATTATAGGCGGAGGAAAAAACGGAGGGCATTACAACTCGCAGATCGCGTACCGGAGAAGCATTTAGAAAAAATCTAGCTGCCATTTCCCGGCTCACACCGCACACATTCCATCCCTCCTCCGTCCACTTCATCGTCAAATCTCTCTCTATTGTCTGCATTTCGTCCACCTATTGTTTTTCCATTTCAATTTATCCTCCTACATTTTTCGTTTATATTTATCCTTCCAGCAAGCCCTGCTAGAATCACACTCTATGCCCTTCTTTTTATGTCAGATCGATTCTTCCCACTGCCGAGGCGCCATTCCTGATCCCTAGGTGGCGTGAGTTTACCGAATTGAAGAGGCTCAGGTGGGCCATCATCATTGCAACCCAATTATGCTTCCAAAAAAATGTTTATTTCCTGGAATATAAGGCAACTAATATCCTCCTATCTATATTCTCAACTCTTCACTCAGAACATTTTTACATCACAGGTTCAGTGTGATGGGAGCATGGTTGAATTTGTTGATGTTTTTTAATAATTTCCTAGAATAAAGATGCGAAGAGAGAGATAAGGGCAAGAGTATTACATATTCCGCTTAAAGATTATTTCCTCTTCTCATTTCTCCTTTCCATTAATACCCTGGCACATAAGCCAGGAAAGTTAAGGGAAAGGGAGAGGTGATATGCTCAATGTATAAAAAATAAAGCATACCCATCACCACAAAGAGTTAGGGTGTCGCTGGTTTCGTATGACGGAACACGAATAGTTTCCAGGTCCATGGAGAATTTTTCCATTAATATTTTTCAAATTCTTTGTCGATACTTGAAAGCCTATGAGTGAGATTACGAGCAGTGAGCGGCGGGTTTAGTAAGTAAAATCCATATTTTGAGCTCGGTGAATAGTTCTCTTTGAGAGGCGGGAAAAGCTTTCGCAGGTTTTCAATCGTATTGGCCTCAAAGGTTTTAAAACCTATCATTTTGAATTTCAGAGAAAAATACCCTAAGTTCAACAACCGCGACACTGAGAAGCTAAAAGCGATTCATAAAGGCTTTTCTAAATAAACATTTCGATACCAGTAAAAATTATTCAATTCTGGCATTTGTACAAAAAAATTGACTTTCCGCGGATATTTGATAGTGAAAATATAATAAAAAGAATTAATAAAATGAAGAGTTGGAAAACCAGATAAAAGGAAAACGTAAGAATAATACTTTGGGGAAAACATCAGGTTTTCTCACTTATAATTCACTGGTGAAAATAAATCGTTATCATCACACTTTAAGCCAAACTTAATCACTGGAGATCTTTTTTCAATTTCGTGCAAAGAAAAAAGAAGGACATGAACAGTTTGCAGTCACCAAAGTGTGAACGAAAGTCTACGATTATTACAGTACACTCACATATCTTATATGCTCTTTGGCATCACGAATAATTACAACGTATTGAAGATCAACAAACATTCTTTCCCATAATTAGGCTGACCATAAGGGCATTTTTAATGAATTTTCTAATGATAAAAATATCAATAGGTAGGTCTAGGTATGACCTCCTTGTATGAGTCGTTAGATGATGAAACTAGGCACAATTTTTAATGAATATTAAGGTAGTTTCAGCGAAACATCATTTCAACTAGAAATCAATGAATTTGGCCTCATTAAAAAAAAACATTTCTTACCTTTCCAAAATTATCAAAACATAAGCACCTCACTGAACTATTTTCCTAGATTTTTGACAAAACATACCAGCCCTTTTACATGGGGAATGGTACGTATATGCACTCCAGAGAGACCTTATTTAGAAAATGACGAATTTTGAACACTGGACTTTGTGGAAAAATTAGCAGTTTCTAGTTTTTATGTTTTTTGTTAATTTTGGAAAATAAATCATACAGTTATGGTAGTAAGTTTTTCGGGACTGAAAAAAATCCTACCGTTGTGAAGAAGTTTTAAATGTACCCCATGAAAAAAATGAGTCAAGTTAAAGACTTATGTAGATATTTATATTTAATAACTTGGAATTTTAGCAATATAAAAGTATATTACAAAGATCTAAGGCTTTCCCGGCGTATGCAGTCGTTGAAGGTTATTCGGGCTTCCCACCGGGCTAAACTCTCCATCTCTGCCCATCATGCCCATCATCATTATGCCCTGATGACGATGGACGAGAGTTTAACCCGGTGGGAAACCCGAATAACCTTCAATAAAAGTATATTATTACACCATTAACAATCCAATTTTTAATTCATGCTTCCTAAAGCTGCTTATACTACAACGAATAATTAAAATATGATCAACATTACGACTAGGGAACTATCGCTCAAACTGTCTTAATTAAATTGACTGAGAAAAGAAAGAATATATCACTTAAAACTGTATATAGTTCTGTAAACTGTAACTGAGTAAACTGAGTATAGGTTCCAAAGCCAATGAATTATTAATAACTAGTATAAAAAAAGATACCATGGTTCTCATGAGCCTCATCAAATAAATACCCCATGAACCGTATCGAGGGGTCTATTGAAGCCTTCCGGTCAATACTTCCGTCTTAATTTATATCATTTCTATTTCGTTGTTTTTCTAATGTATTGAAACGTACTCCAAAACATAAATTGGTGTACTAATTTTCAGAATCAATTTCCCTCTTTAACCCTTTGAGTGCCACGCGACGATATATCGTCGTTTGCAGAATGTGCCAGAAGTGTCAACGACGATATATCGTTGTCTATGAGGAGACCTGTTTAAACAATGAGGCATTACAAAAAAAATATTTTTTTCGTATTCATTAGCAGAAAAGTATTCTTTTTTAAATACAGAAATGATCATGTAAAAATAGTAAAAATAATAATAATTAATTTGCCGTATTAAACAAATAAAAATTGTATGAATAAAGGCCTACAAATATATCAAAATACCCATGGCACTTCTGGGAGTACCCACCGAATAATTGGTGGCACTCAAAGGGTTAATTTAAGGGAACTCGGCTACCGTACTCCCAATTACGCATTTGAAAATACTCAAGTTTTATTCATGGAGGTAAACATTTTTGATCCAATCCCCTACTTCTATTTTCCTCTGCCATTTAATTTCCCATCAAACGCACTACCCAAATTAAGATACACGAAAGTTTGTGGCCTGAGAGGCACCTGGAAACCATTGCGATATTTCATGACCAAATATTTATACGATCATTTCACGTCATATGCAGGAAGAATGGATCGACTTCAGAGTAATACCTCCCTCCAAACTCCTAATCAGAGTCAAATTCCTCCACGACAGCACATGTTCAATATTTATCATCTTGGAAATCAAACACTTTCCGTTCCAAATAACCCTTTCTTAAATACGCCGCTAATATTCTCCTCTCGTCTTAGCTAGGGGAGGATCAAACCCTATTGCCCTCGATCAATGTGTATATGTCATCACTTTGAGCTACGTATCAACGCTAAACCACATCCTGCTTTTATACTTCTCAACTCTGGTCATACTTCATTTATATCCAAATACATTCTTCGCAAATTCAAGACAGCTATCCCCTTAAGTCAATATCCCGGTGGAATGAAAAGAATGATTCTCGTTTCACCTCACATTTTATTGGAGCTACTTGGACCGGTTTAAGTAGGCAGAGGGCACTTGAAAATGACGTTCATAAGGAACATGACCACTAAATGACGACAAAATTGTGTATTGCGTGGGAACCAGTCGAGGGTACTGCAATTAAGAGTAGAATAAAACAAAGTTTAATCGATTAAACTATCACCATTCCACAAAGGGAATTTGCCAACTATGACTCTCCTGTCACTACTACTACTCACTACTTTCATCTATCGTATTTCTCTCCCTCAATCCATTCCTCCACCAATCACTCATTCCCTCTTTCCAGAAACCCTTCTCTGTAGATTTCGTGATGCACGACCCTACCCGGGGTCTAACAAAAAAATGCCCGCCGCGGTGACCGCCTTTAAACCTACCGCCTCATTCTTTGGGCACCAACTCTCCTCTGCACAACTTTCTCTCGTTACGTCTTTCCTTTTCGGCTGCCCGGCATTATCCCCTCAGCAGTCGTTGAATACTTCACCGGAACTCTTTCCTCCTTGCCTTACAGTTTTATTCTCCCATACTATCCCACTGACCGCCGTGAGACGACAGCAGGGTGTGCAGTAATGCCACAAGGTACCGATTGCATTACCCTAATCACTTCTTATTCCGAAATCTCCCCGCGCAGGACAAGGTCAAATCTTGCTTCGTGACTTGAAATTCGGGAGGAAGTAATTTTCCAACCAATTTATTCCTCTATTCCGAGGGTTTATCGTGGGAGCCTCGCCAAAGTGGGGAGGATTTATCCTAATTTATGGAGCAAATTGACCGGAAAAAGAGGTAGAACGAAATGAAAAAGGCCTCACGTAAAAATAAGAGGAGGAGACATCCTTAGTTAAGGTAGGTCAGACAGGAGGTAGATGAGGGTGACAGGTAGCGAGAAAGGAAGGTCATTGCGAGGGCAGGAGGCAAGGTGAATGACTTCTCGGAGAAGGAGAACTGCAGTGCAGTGGCAGCCTAGAAATTGAGGTAAGAGAGAAAATAAAGGAAGACGATGGAACGGGTGCAAACTCTCTGCGTCTTTCAATTTCTGTGCATTTTTCTTCGGCGACTTCAGGGAAGCACTTACCCGGTTAACTAATGCCTTCCAAGTCCTCTCGACGAGTAGCTTCCTCATATTAAAACCAAGGATTTGAGCTTTGACTCGGCAAAGGGAAATTCTCCTCAGATTCAGTGGCTTCCTCTCCAAGTTAGTACGCTCCATAATCGAACGAAGAAGTTGGATTGATAAGTCTATCTGGAATCCAATCCAGATATTCAGCAGTTTCATTATTTAATCAGTCATAATTAATTAAGCACCCTCCTTCAAAATGTTTAACGTATTCGGATTATAAATAAACACGTTCTTAATTTTTGGTTTTCATAGATGTTCTTCGACGATCATCTTAACGGTTGGGTTTTTACTTAGAATTCTTAATAAAATAATGGAACGGTTTATTTTATGAAAAACATTTTTTAAATCAAAGCTCCTTCTGCTTCAACACTCAACCGAGTAATTGTGTTCGAGGTGTACAAAGATGAAATGGCATTTTTAGGACGAAGAAATGGGAAGAAATGTTAGGTTAAACAAGCAAAAATATCCTTTTGAATATTATGCATGCAGTCTTCTGTCCGAATCTGTCAGATTTATGTCAAATCAAATTCTTAAGACATTGCATGTTGTTACTCTTAAACAGTGAACCTAGTTATTCGTACTAGAGAGAGAATACTTAGAAAAATAGAGAATTAGTACGAGATATTTTGAAAGAATGATGCCAATACGGCGGCGGAAAATCCTGGAAGTGGAGCGTAAGGCTAGGCGACCGGAGACCTGGGTGCGACACTCTGGTTACCAGAAATTCGTAAGAGGCACACTAAAGAGAACAATTACCATAGAATTAATTTTTGAAAATTTTACAATCCTATCGCCTCGTCTTAAGTGTTCACCCTAAACAATGCATCCTAAACATCCTAAACAATGCATCCTAAACATCCTAAACGTGAACATGCAACGACAAGGAGCTGAAGTTCCTTGCAGGTAGGTTAACCACCTCAATTGCCCACTTCGACCTCAAAGAATTTTTGTTCAAGAAAGTCACTATTTTCTATGAAAGAAGTTACTATGATACAAAATGAAAATAATATCTACAAATTACGTGCATATTTTATTTACGTGCATATATAAATGAAAATATATCTACAAATTACGTGCACATTACGTGCATATATAAATTGTAGATATATACAAATATATCTACAATTTACGTGCATATAACATAAAGTGGTTTACAACGAGCTCCAGAGTGTCAGAAGGAGGTGAATCGATAGGAAAAAGCTTTGTGGCGAGCCTCGTCCACCATCCTTCCCCCATATCATTCACGCCAGAACAGTCGCCTCCTACTGCGACCAAGTGTAGTCCATCCACTCTCTCTCTCAGACTTTCCTCTATATCCCAATGCATCCTCTACGCCCATCCTCACGTCCCCCACGCACCCTCCTCCTTTCTACCAACAGAAAGTCTCAGTGCTTTCCCTGCAGAATCGTTCCCCTATCAAATTTTTTCCGCAAACTCGTTTACCCTCGTCTCCTTCGAGTCATTTCGCTTTGGCGCAACCGAAACTTCCTTCCTGTCCTTGTCCTTCTCCACTTTAACCGTAGACTTTTTCTTTCCCCCAATATTCACTCTCACCCATTCCCAGTTGGACCATTTCCTGTTTTTCTACATCCCCCTTTTCTTCCCTTTCCTCCCATATCTACTCACCGTCTCCTCACTTCTGCTGCGGTAACAATTTCTTTCTCCCTTCCCGAACCTTTTCTCAAGACATCCGTCACATCATCTCAGTCCCTCTAGCCATCTCCGTCCACACTAAGATGTGAATTGATATCTTCCTTCCCCTATATAATGCGAATCTCCCTCTCTTTCAAAATTTTTGAAGTGATTCTGCCGAGAAAAAACCGATTTATTCTTGGCACTTTACCATTCATTCCCCAAAATCTCTGGCTTCTTCTTTGTGTCGCTTCGTTTCTGCGTCCCTCACATGCGTTCGGTCTTGTGAATGCTCGAAGATGCAAACGTGACCTCACCACTACCGAAATAGATTTGGGCGATACCCCTAGTCACCATGTTTCAATAACTAAATTTCTCACTCCAGTGAACAGGATACGTCATAATAAAGCCAGACAACGTATACTTGAAAATAAAATTACACGCATACGGGTATTAGATATAATTTTCTCACCAGGCATGACCATGTACTGTTAGTTTCACATAGATTCAACAGTGTACTGT